>OX424569.1:13680072-14880072 GCA_949152475.1 Terebella lapidaria | reverse complement strand
GGTAATAATCGGAAAAATCAGTTTACATGATGATGCATCTTTGCATGGGTTTAATTAATTTTATTCGAAAAAAAAATCTGATCTTGGTGAAAAGATAGGTCAAATGGTATTTACCATCAAGAAATCGAATTATTTACTCACAAAACCCATGATTAACTTTCGTAGATGCACGCCTAAAAGGTACAACCCATGACCAAATGACGTATGTCGGGTAGTCAATATTCATGCAACCGGTATTGATATCGGCTTGTATTATCGCCGACATTTTAATGGGGTTCCGTAACTACGGTATATGCGTCATTCGCCAGGTGGCGCTGATAAGCAACGTAGTTCATCAAGGACAAGGTCAAGGTGAAGAATCATCGATGTTTTGAAGTGATAACTACACACTTTCGGTCAAGTTTACGGAGATGTCCAAAGTGTCTTATGTGTCATGGACATTGAAAGAGCTTCAGGCAGAACTGAAGAGACGTCGTATTCGAACATCTGGTCGAAAAAGAGAGTTGGTAGATAGGTAAGGCCGATGGTTTTCAGATGAGCGATAATGGATGAACTTCACATATCGACATCCATAAATCGACACGTTATGATCATATACCCAAAAATATTATTAGACAATGAAATCATGAGATCTAAATATTCTGTTCTAGATGCCTGCTACCAATGTCACATTTATCAGTGTTTATAGCTATAATTAAACCCTACTAGACCATAGAATGGGCATGGAATGTCATGTTAATTGTGGTTATCAGGTCATGGATGATAGCCATGGTATATATTTATTCTCATGGTCTATTTAAGTTATTACCTGTCTGTGACAGTGCAAATGTTATATACTGAAGCTACCAGTACTAAAAAATATACCAATTTAAATAAACATGTAATATTACTACATAAAATATTTATGAATATGCCTCACTCTGTTTCAGATTGGAATTTTATGATAAAAATGACACCTCAGCCAGTCAAGCTGGACCAAGCCGACCCCAGTGGACCATGTCTTGTCCTGATCTCAAGTTGTACATGGACTTGAACTCTGACAGGACGTTGCCTCCTATAAGTGTCTCACGCCTGTCAGATTATCTTCAGCAGTACGACAAAAAGCTTGAAAAGAAATATGAAGATCTCTACAAAGAAAGGTGTGTGAACATAACAGAATTTCGAAGTTAGCACAGTAGGCCTTAGTTCACGCCCCGAAATGCAGATTGGTCCCATGTCTGAACTTTGGAACATGAACTAAGTAGGCTTATGCACGGTATTATGTGCAATGCCAATTACAGGTAAAATAACAATTAAATTGCAGAGTGATTGCTATTCCTTTTTGTCATTTATTTTAATCATTCATTTATTTTTTTGATTGCCTGATTGAAAATATATATACATGTATGCATATGTTACATCAGATACATCAGATACATCCGGTCTGCTGAGTCCAACGGCGAAACCTTCTTGAAGTCACAGGTGTGGGCTGAGATGAAGAAAAGTGTGAGCTACTTGGTGGATGTCATGGTGGATACCAACGGAGTGATTTTGGAGGCGCAGTGTGAGTGTGGGGCCGGCCAGGGACCATCCGCTCACTGTAAACATGTGGCAACAGTAGTCTTTGCACTGGCTTCTTTCTGCAAGACAGGGACAGTCCTCACTGAGCTGACATGCACTCAGGTTAGAGGCTGACAACTACAGTTATACATATAGAAAATATATTTACAATGTTCTGATTAGTTTTTATTAAGTAATTAAACAAAGTTTTGAATAGTTTTTATTAAGTAATTAAACATTAACTTATTATTGTTTTATTTTGTTAAAGATATGCAATTGTTTATTGCATATTTGTAGGTATCATGAAATTAGTTGAGTTTGTTTACATTGTTGTTGTTCCAGTTTGTTTCATACTTACGGAAGAAGTGTATACCAGCTAGATTATGGTCAACATGTAAAGTTTTAACGTTGTCCGCTATCCGGGATCCTCGAGGATAGTCCTCTCACCGCGGGTCACGGCGGATGCACGCCCACTATCTCGGATCTTCGCGGAGAGTCCGCTCACAGAGGGTCACTGCTGGCGCAGTTCCTACTTATCATCAGAACGTTAACCAGGTAGCAGCCCGCCCAGCGAGCCCAGACATGCGGACACCACTCAGATACAGGATCATCACCATAGTGTTAACTGTAAGGCCGGCTCGCCGCGGTCCGCTGTGGGGGATGGAATCCCGTACAGCCCGACAGTTCGCCAGAGCCTGTGTCGCAACATCCCAGGTGGGAAACCGGGGATCCAAAGGGCGTACGCCCCCGAGTCATCAAGGTCCTCCCCACCTGGGCCCCCTATCGAAATTGTCCCCAGGTGCCCACGAGGGCCTTAGCCAGAGAGCGAGGACGTAGAGCTCATGGCTGAGCTCTCCGTCATTCTCTCGCCTTGCTCAGCTCTGAGACAACTTCACTGAACGAAACGGCTCCAGAGTATTTATAGTCCCTGAAGCACGAGAAACGAGGGAAGTGACGTAAAACCATTGTTACAGCATACTGGGCGAGAGAGTTGGAGGGCTCAGAGTATTTAGAAAGAAGCAGCTGCCGCAATCTTTGGGCAAAATCGTCACAAACATATAACTGAGGTATATTGCCCAGAATTATATGGAGATGTGGTCATGTGAAGAAGAATTACATTTTTTGTTACATTCATAAAATCACAATAACATTATCTCATAATGTATACAAATACCATGCTACTTTGATTGCAATATTTAATTTCATGTACTCTTCCTCGAAATAATATGACACAGAAAGTGAAAATTTAGTAACTTTATTGATTTCATTTTACTAACATTCAAAATAATATCTGGGTTGACAATGTCCCTAACTACTGACATTTATATGTCGCTATACACCCAGCATTTGAGTTTGAATAAGATGAAAGCTGCATTACATGTATGGTGTAATCCTTCTGTATTTGTAGATCCTGCAGACCTTTCACAAGTCACAGCCATACAAGGGCAGCCCCCTCAAAGTAGAGAATCTCCAGAAGATCCGTCAAAAGCCACAAGAACTTCTGTTTGATCCTCGCCCTCCGAAGTTTCGGCACAATCCGGGCAACAGGGACAAATTCCGAAATTTGTGCATCAATTTTCAGGTATAAATTCATTGAAGGAAGGCTTTTTAGATAACCCGGCCCAGTGGGCAATAAGCTATTGTCGTAGTATTTCGTTCATCCATCATCCGTCATCCGTACGGGAAATAGTTTTTAGGTTACCGGACCTATGGTCCGATAACCTATTGCCGTCGCGTTGCGTCCATCGTCCGTCCGTTGTCCAACCACATCTGTATCTTTAAAGTTTACAGGCGGATTTTTCTGAAAATTTGCAGAAAAATGCCTAAAAATATTTCAAGAGGGGTTTTTTTTAAAGTTTTTTGATTTTCACATTTTTCCCCAAATGGCGGCCATTTTCAACGAAAAATGGCCAATTTTGGACTTTGGCGGCCATTTTCTCAAAAACTGTCTAATCAGTTTTGAGATTTTTGTTTTAAAAGATTCCCCTTATGTGTATAAGTTTTGTTGCCCTTGAATCGCCGGTCCCCGCGTGGCGGCCATTTTGAATTTTTGACGGGTCGGCGAAAACAATTTTCTTCTCCCCAAATCACATTACTATCCATTAAATTACTATCCATTTTGGGTCATTTCTTGGCAAAAAAAAATTTCACCCTTTGAAAAAAATTTTGGACTGGCACTTTTTTCCTTCATAATGGGAGCTGCCAGAACAGTACTCCTAGAATGCTTGAAACCTGTTGTGTTTCGAATAAAATTGTCCGGTAACCTATCTTAGCCCTTGGGCTAATTTTTTTTCCCTTGATGAATTTTTCTGAAAATTTACATTCCTTGGGATAATATCCTGAGATTTGTTTCGTTATTTTTATTCAATCAATTTTGGTGGTCTTTTTTGCCGAAAAGTGGTCAATTTTCGACTTTGGTGGCCATTTTCAATTTTTGACAGGTCGACAAAAAAAAATACGGCACAAATCGCGTTACTATCCATATTGGGCCATTCATAGGCAAAAAAATGTTTTCACCCTTGGAGCAAAATTTTGAATTTTTGGAAACTTTTTGCCACTTTTTTCGTTCATAATGGGAGCTGCCTGAACTGCAACATTTATGAACATGATTTGACAATAGATCAGTGTAACAAATAATATTTGTAAAATCAATATTCTGACAATTTCTCATGATCTACTGGCAAACTACAGCACCCTTGGTGCTATGTTCGACTTGTGAAGTATTGTGACATGTTGATTAATACCGGTAGCAAATGTGAGGTCAAATTTGTCACCACCTACATGATATCCTTTTCAATTTCAGGACTCTGAACGCATGCCTGTGATGCAAATTTTCCCACCCGCAAATCCTATTGCCCTGTCACTGGACCATGACTACCTTCCACTAAGTGCAGAGGACCAGTACCTCAAGGATGAACAGGTAATTTTGGCATACAAATGAACATGCTGCTCAAAATAAGGGATCAGTTCATCAATAGTTTATATCTGAGTTTGCACTAGCAACATTGTAGTCTGCCAGTGATAAGAAATGATATTCGGGTCACGTAAATGAAATGATCACAAGCTTGCTCTGTATTTGAGCAACAAACAATGTCTCATGTAAGGAGATTAGGTGAATGTTCTGATGATTGAGGCAATCCAACCTGATCACTTACTTTCGCATTAAAATATTTTTCCCTGTGAATATAAATTACAAAGTGTGACATATACTTTCAGATATCAGAGATAACTCGAGATAAACGGATGGAAATTGAGGCAGAAACGCGTCACCAGTCCTCGTCCCAGCGATGGCATCAAGAGCGCGTTAAGCGACTGACATCCTCGAACTTCGGCACCATCTGCAAGGCCACAGAGCAGAGAGACAAGCTGGCGTTGGCACGGAGTTTGACGGAAATCAGGGAGCTCAAGACAGCTCCTGTGCTGCATGGCCGCCGTTACGAGACGGTAGCTGTGGAGCAGTATTGCAAGGAACAGGGTGCCAGTGTCAGCAGCTGTGGCATTTTTGTCAGTGTCAAGCATCCAATGTTGGCTGCGTCTCCCGATGGCATTGTGAGCGATGACCTTTTGCTGGAGGTTAAATGTCCTTTCGTAGCCAAGGATCGACAGGTTAATGAAGTCAGTGTTCCATTTTTGTATGTGAAAGATGGCGAGCTTCACCTTAAAGAAAACCATGACTATTACTATCAAATACAAGGACAACTGTTCTGTGCAGAGAGAAAAATGTGTCATCTCGTCGTTTATACGTTGTGTGACATGGTTGTAGTCGATGTACCTAGGGATCCAGCTTTCATCGATGTCATGTTGGAAAAGCTTCTGAAATTCTACAATGATTATTTCCGAGGTGTGGTCATCGATAAGTATCTGTACAGATATTACAACAAGTACCACTTTGATTATTAAGGAATTTCGGCAGAAATGCTCTAATGTTTTTAGCAGAATTTTGTTTACTTTATCTGCCGTTTTGGTTTCCGGACAATAATTTCAGATTACCTATAGAGCATCGTAGAGCCTGGCGTAAACATGTTATAAGTGTTATAAATTAGTCTTAACACTGAGATGCCTCGAAGGCATTTTTAGGCCTTGACGTCTAGTTAAGTTCCTGTACATTGTAACGTCATGAAACTGGATAACTGACAAAGGGTGAACCAATATGGTGCATATATAGAAACATTAGAATTTACAGATTGAAGAAGTAATAACACCAGTGGTCAGGAATCTCTTCCTAATACGATAATAATTTTTGTGTGATGGAGAGTCAATTACTCTTGTGATGTGTTGCGACTCATGTTGCCAATCTGTCTTCAGACATGCCAAAATTATATTAAATATTGTGAATGTTCGTTGTGTACTTGAAATGCTTGGAATAATACATGCACTTGTATTGTTCAATGGTGATGCAGTATGTTACTGATAACTATATAACATACACTGTTATACTCGGCAATAAACAACAAGTATGTGCATTAAAATGTCTCCATTTATTCACTGGTATGCACTATTACACTGATTTGTGTAATCATTTGAGAGGCCATGTAAGTTTGTTCCTCTGTTTTGAGTACGCATGATGGTAATTTTTTTCCAATGATTCAGAATTTTTTTTTTCGCTGATTTCAATTTGGCTTCTTTCATCCCTGGGTGGGTGGTTTTCCAATGTTGTCAGGATGCAAAACAGAGCATCAAATTTATCTGGCCTTAATAGAGTATGAACATCTGTAATATCTGTGAGCATATGCAATTAGTCATAGGTTCCTGGCATATGTATAAAAATCATACATTACTGACACATTAAATCATAGTTTTATACTGCCGTGTTAAATTGAAACGCAGTAACTGAAATTTTTTGAAATTTTTTTTTTCTTCCTAAAATCATTTTTTGGTCATTATTCATCTCCCCAATTAACCGTTTTTACCAATTCCGTCCGTAACTGCTCCATCTGGATACTCAAAATGCCGTAACTGACGAAGGATTTGCAGTAACTGTACCGTGTTAAATTGAAACGCAGTAACTCACGATACTGCGTTTCAATTTAACACCGCAATACAGTTACGATGGGAACGAGGCTGCAATTACTGCATCCGTATGCGCGAATTTGAATCTACATCAACCTTGCGAACTATCTTGAAAGGTTTTCAAGAGCCAAACGTATTCTTAGCCTGGTGCTGAAGAAGAGTAAATTAACAATAAGTTGGCATGATGGACATGCCTGCATTCAATATAAAGCGACCAAATATCTAAAAATGTATCCGATCGGCTATCATCAAATATAATAACTGACACATGCGAAATTCAACAGAGATACACGAGTGATAGGATCTCGTATATTTTGCCACCCCGCACGGAAAACACAAATTGCCCTATAACCGCTACCCCCCCCCCTCCCCCACTGAGGTCAGAGTTTTAGGTTGAAAATTGTGTTTCCAGAAACACTGTTACAGTAGGCCTATTGTAAAAGTATATATATGATCAGTCATGTTTCACTATAGTTTTTCACGCATGCAGTAGTATTTTAATAAATATTTATAAAGAAGAAGCACCTCAACGCTAACGTCCAAGGCATTAAAGTGCTAGTGAAGTGTAAATATGATGTGAACTTCTATGAAATATCTCTTGATATGAGCAAAATGGTCTTTACGGTATGTCACTATCACTATCCGTTCAAAAGTTACAACCGTTTGACAGCCATTTTGGTATATTTTGTCAATGATGTTTTTAGTTGGAAACAAGCATAAAATGGCTTCTAATCGATACCAAAATATAGAAATTGGACATGTGTTAATAATATATTTGTACTAAAACGAAGCCGCATAATTTGAAGCGAGAGGCGGGTGCAGTACCGGATTTGAAACAAAGGCTGACGCGTGGCTCCCTCAACCGCCCCACTGATTACCCTCGCCCTGATAGGGGGAAAAGGTTATTGCATTTGAGTCTCTCTGTTTATCAACAACAAATGGTCCGATTGACTTGAAAGTTATGGAGATCAAGCACTATGGCTGTGGCTCGGCCTTTCTCATTTTCGGCAAAATCAACACAAAAGGTTGCCAGGGCAACCGAAAATGTGAAAATCACATAATTGGCTATAACTCAGATTTTAATCAATAGTTATTATTGTTTCAAACTATTTTTGTATTTGCTTTGGCAAATTCCTTATTGATGGTGTACAACTGATGGTCCTAAGACCAAAACTCCCCATTATCGCCCGAGGCCGAAAATTGGGGGGGGGGGGGGGAAGGGGGGTCAGTATTTTATGATGTTTGAGTGTTCTGAGATTCGAGACCACATTGTAAAGCCCGTGTTTAAAAAATCGTTTTTGTTCAGAAGCCATGCCTTGATAATGGAAATAATACTGTGGAATTTTAAAACTCGATTATTGAATGACAAGGTCAAGATCAGAGAAAAGAACGAAATCGAAAAGTTGTAATACTCTGCCTATATTCATGATTCATTTTCCTGTTAATTTTGTATTTTTCTATGGTCAATTCCATTTCATTTGCTCTAAGATCGATGGTCAAATGGTCAACATTCCTCATCATCGCTCAAGGCCGGTCATCATGGTATTGGTCATCATGACAGCTGAAACATTTGATTCATATTATTTCAAGTAATAGTAATTCAAAAACCACTCAAGCACCGAGAACAGCTACCGGATAATAATCAGCATCAGCACAACATAAATATGGGACCGGTGAGTCGGTGACCTTATATGGGGTTGTGGTCAGGTAACCTTATATGTTTGGTAAATGAGATGGTAACAAAAGGATAAGAAAATTATTTTGTGCAAAATATAGTGATGATTCGACTTATAAGAATAAGATAAAACTAGTTGGATGGCCGCATGATGGACCATTGCAATGCCACGTAATTTCGGGCCTTTGAATCAGTGACCTAATATGGGGCTGTGGTCCGGTAATTCAATTATTGGGAACATGGTTCGGTAACCCAATAAATAATAAACGATAAATGATAAATCTTTTTGTGCGAAACGTAATGATGATTTCACAAGAAATATGAAACTAGTTGTACCGCCGCATATGAGCCGACAAAATGCCACGATAATTTTGGTTGGTTCATTAATATGGGGCTGTGATCCGGTAACCTGATATTTCGGGTCCTTTGGTCGGTAACCTAATAAATAATAAATGATGACTATTATCTGTAAAAAAATAACGATGATTGGACTTATAAGAAAATATAAGACTATAGTTGGATGGCCGCATACGGACGAATGCAATGCCTTGGTGATATCGCACCTTTGGGTTGGTAACCTAATTTCATGGGGCTGTGGTCCGGTAACCTAATATTCCGGGTCCTTTGGTTGGTAACCTAATAAATAATAGATGATGACTATTATATGTAAATTATAATGATGATGAGATTTATAAGAAAATATAACACTATAGTTGGATGGCCGCATACAGACGAATGCAATGCCATGGTGATATCGCACCTTTGGGTTGGTAACCTAATTTCATGGGTCTGTGGTTCCGGTAACCTAATATTTCGAGTCCTTTGGTCGGTAACCTAATGAATAATAAATGATGACTGTAAAATATCATGATGATTGGACTTTTAAGAAAATATAACACTATAGTTGGATGGCCGCATACAGACGATTGCAATGCCATGGTGATATCGCGCCTTTGGGTTGGTAACCTAATTTCATGGGGCTGTGGTCCGGTAACCTAATATTTCGGGTCGGTAACCTAATAAATAATAAATGATGACTATTATCTGTAAAAAATAATGATGATTGGACTTATAAGAAAATATAACACTATAGTTGGATGGCCGCATACAGACGAATGGAATACCATGGTGATATCGCACCTTTGGGTTTGTAACCTAATTTCATGGGGGTGTGGTTCGGTAACCTAATGTTTCGGGTCATTTGGTCGGTAACCTACTGAATAATAAATGATGACTATTATCTGTAAAAAAAAATGATGATGAGATTTATAAGAAAAATAGAACACTATAGTTGGATGGCCGCATACAGACGAATGCAATGCCATGGTGATATCGCACCTTTGGGTTGGTAACCTAATTTCATGGGTCTGTGGTCCGGTAACCTAATATTTCGAGTCCTTTGGTCGGTAACCTAATAAATAATAAATGATGACTGTAAAATATCATGATGATGAGATTTATAAGAAAATATAACACTATAGTTGAATGGCCGCATACAGACAAATGCAATGCCATGGTGATATCGCACCTTTGGGTTGGTAACCTAATTTCATGGGGCTGTGGTCCGGTAACCTAATATTTCGGGTCGGTAACCTAATAAATAATAAATGATGACTATCATCTGTAAAAAATAATGATGATTGGACTTATAAGAAAATATAACACTATAGTTGGATGGCCGCATACAGACGAATGCAATGCCATGGTGATATCGCACCTTTGGGTTGGTAACCTAATTTCATAGGGCTGTGGTACGGTAACCTAATATTTCGGATCCTTGGGTCGGTAACCTATTAAGGTAATAATGATAGGGAGAGTAACAGTGTATTATTCTTATTAAATTTTCCGATCAAGAACAAGTTTAATAACAGCTACTGCAATCATGATTACAAATTAAAACCGCATTATTGTTAGATTGAAACGCAGTAACTGACACAGAGGTCATGTTATGTTAGATCGAAACGCAGTAACTGACACAGAGGTCACGTGATAAGCGAAAATGCAATTTTGTTTGATCTCGTACATAAGTACACCAAAAACATGTTTATAGACATTAACATATATTTCGTACAATAATTCAAACAAAAATGGCACCAACTTGAAGTTAATGGGCTTTTCTCAAGTTTTAGCTTCATGCAGTTACTGCGTTTCAATTTAATAGGGCAGTATAGTTCATTGACATTACGAAACAAGTTTCTTGTTTCAAGAGAGACAAAGTACAAAGTTTTTTTTATTAATTGTGTATCAATGAGCAAAAATTGATATACATCTCTAGTATATGTTCATACATAGATTTGTCACACCTCATCTGAGAAGAAACACAAATGGGTCCATCCTTCATTATGCATTTGTGGAAACTATACATTTACGGAAATTTGTAAGTGTGAAACACACATACACAATCCTTGTTGACAAAGTAGAAAGCGTGTTGTTCATGGGTGATGTCAGAACTTTGTATGTTTTCCCCAGTCCAATTATTCGTTCAACGTGAACACGCTTGCTGGCAATTTGTCTGTCTTTTACCACTGTTTCACAAGACATACGATTGGTGTTGGAGAAAAATGTTGGAATGTTAATAACAACATTGTAAGGTATGAAAATGTCCTGCACATTGAAGCCCTTGTCGGCCATCACCGAGTCTCCTGGATCACACGATTGTGGAAGATTACTCCTCTCAACTATCTGTCTGTCACTGGCTGACCCTCCATAAGCATTCGACACATGCGACACAAGTCCACCTGGTGACACACCAACAAGAACCTTGATGGTGTTCCGGTTCTTGTATGTTGAATATGTGGCTTGCTGAGCTACAGGTTGCTTGGGTTTTTGTATAGGACACTCTGTCCCATCCACGATGACTCGCGTAGAAGGATATTTCTTTTTGAAATCAGAAGGTGCAAAATACTGAACTAAATCTTTTGAAGGCCACCAAGGCTGCTCTGACCAGTGCAGATACATAAAGTTAATCCAGGTGATGAAGATGTTAGAGATACAAGCCTCAGACACCTGAAACATCCTACTCAATTCAAAATTAAGCTTGTTGGTTCTTAACTTGATCAAAGTAATGAAAAACTGATCTTGCACAGAAACTGAAGGAACTACACCTTGATAGTAATTCAAATGATAAGCCTCTGGACAAAGAGTGGCCAAAACAAAAGTAAACTTCTGGTGGTTTTCGAGTCCAGTGTAGTAATGGATGCCTTTGTCGTCATTCACAAACTGATGAGAGGAAAACGTAGGGCAAGGTCCGCTGCTCAATGTCTGCACACTTTCGTCCAAAACATCTGGAGGGTCGGTTTGAATGGAGGACTCCTCAAAACGCAGGGGGCAGGGGACACTTGAAAGGCCTGCAATCAGAACAAAAATGAAATAAAATAGCACAAAAGTCAAAATACTACATACCATATTATAACTACTGAGTAAATGCTTCTACCACGTTCAAAGTTAAATAGCAAATGATAAATGATGTACCAGTGGCATACGAGCCAGAAGGCTTGGAGAACACCTCCACTTCTGCACCGGTGCATGACAAAACCTGCTTGGCCACTGACTCCTCATCAATCAGCCGCTCCACCTCCGTGGTTAGGTCACACAGCACTTCTTGTACTTCACGTCTTATCAGGCGGTCACTTCTCTCCACATCAGCCTGGGTTGGTGTTTTGGTCCAGGGGAAAACTGAGGGGACTGCACCTGGCTTAAGTTTCTTCTGGAGAGGTACTGTACCTACAAAACAGATTTAACATAATAAATGTATATTATATTTAAGATGTTACAGTTTCATGTATCGTGACCAGAAATATTAAGATCAAATTTTTCCAACTGGATTTTTTTCAGCTCATCTAGATTCTCAGTGCTTCTTCATAAATCATGATTCAAAAACTTCAGAACATGTACTGTCGATGTAGATCTATTCAAAATGAATTATAAAGCACTCGACCAGATATTTCATGTGTTTTGTTTAATAGATACCAGAATATGTTTACAGATCCGTTGGAGTTTTTCCCCCCAATATTTTCCTCCACCCTTAATCTCATAGTAGACCCTTTTACAAACTCGACTTACAAGGGTACATTATGATTATAAACTATACATACAAGGGTACATTATGATTTTTTTTTCCTCACGAGCACTGACAAAAAATTAAAAAAAGGCTTTCCAATTTAGACTTTATTCTATCGATATAATTGAATTTGACACGTCGGACAATTAACTGCCTGGGTGCTAGACTGATTCAGAACGACTCGCTAAGTTTCTTTAACTTTGTCTACACATTTAACTTAGCTATTTCATGTTGTATCTGGGATATCTATGCATCGATTACATTAGATTAATATCTAGAATACTGATATATTGCACACTTCTACAATCAACACTCACCGTAAGACGTGCCGACCTGGTAGTCAGCCGGTGTGAAGTGAAGGGGGCAGACGACACTGTACTTCCCCGGGGTCCAGTTGGCTCGACGGACGGCCACAATCCATGCTTTCAGTGTTTTTTTGTTAGAAAACGGGAATTTGTGGCGATTTTCACGGTTTTTACAAAATGGTACACAACACTCAGTTGGCATGACAAAATACGGTGACAAATGTCAAAGTTTCCCGGTGGATGACAGATGCGGCTGCGTCATCGTCATAACGTCACCATTGAACCACGTTGCTTATCAGCGCCCCCATGCGAGTACTTTGGCGTTACGGAACGCCATTGCCAATTTTTAGGCATTATTCGCAATAATAATTGCCGAAGTTCATGATATACCGACACACGATTATTTACATTATCATAATATTCGTTCAGATGAAACCAAATGGTCCTCACACGAAAAATTATCACGGATGACCATTTTGAAAGTCATCCGGCTGAAATCCCGAAAACCTACCATCGCTGCTGTCATCCTTGATTCCGTCATTTCTGAGATGATTATGCACGACGTTGAGGACCAAGTCATCCTCGGAGTCATCAGATGACTCTTCTGATTCTAATTGAAACACTCATTCTTTGGCCTGTCTGATATCTGCAGCAGAAAAACCCTCGAAGTCGCTGTCATTGTCAGAAAAATATTCCCGGGCCAGCGCCATTGTTGTCACGCAAGCGTCAACAAGTTTATGGGTTGGGTCAGGTCACAGAAGCCCTGATAAACTGTGTCATGCGCTAATTTCACGTACACTCAATCATGTGACGTCATGGCCATGTCTATATTTAGTACTAAGAAAGCCTCACTTACAATATCATGAAGTATGGTAAGGACATACCAAAGGAAAACTTGGACGCAAGCCGAAATTGGTTTCACGATGCATTTCTGCATCGACCGCCCAAGCGTAGGTGATGCATTTTTGCATCATCTGCCCTAACGTTGGTGATGTATTTTTGCATCATCCGCCCAAACGTAGGAGATGCACTTATGCATTGTCCGCCGTCAAGGTTTTCTATTCAACACTATTTAACAAATGAATCGACTGGACGCAACACTTTCATCGAACGGCAATATTATATCAATCTATTCTCAAAACAGTATTATGACGTCATCTGTAAATCAAATTTGAACAGTGACAGAGATCCGAAAAGCGTCAATACTCCTGAAGCCCTGGGATATACGACCTTTGTTCTTTTACAAACTAGCATATAAATGTACAATGGTCTTCAAATATCACTCGTGATAAAAAAACAAACGTAAGTCACATTTCGATATTTGCAGCCAATTCATTTTTCGACTCCTGCCGTCCGTTAGAAAAAACATATGTCAAAACATGTAAGATTCATTCAACTACAAATTCATCAGAAATACACACCAAGATATCGATCTGTGCCTGAAATATCTGAGTTTGAGCTTCTGGATGAAGAGCAGGTGACTAAGCTGATAAATAGACTCAGAAATAAATCCTGCGAGCTGGACATTATGCCCACTCATCATCTGAAACAAATACTACCCAGCGTTATCAATGAACTTACCTTTCTGGTCAATCTCTCACTGCAAACTGGAACTTTTGCTAGTAGCTGGAAAACGGCCATAGTTAGGTCACTCTTGAAAAAAACAGGCTTAGAACTTATCATGAAAAATTTCAGGCCTGTCAGCAATCTTATGTTCATTGCTAAACTGGTTGAATCAGCCGCCTTGGATCAACTGGTCAACCACTGGGACCAAAATATTTCTATTTCCAGATTACCAGTGCTTACAGAAAAAACTTTTCATGTGAAACTGCTCTTGTCAAGTTTGTTGATCTCCTGTGGGCCATGGAACGAGGGGAAGTTACGGCTGTCATGGTCCTGGATTTATCCGCGGCCTTTGATACCGTGGACCACGACACACTGGCGCTGGTACTAAGCAGCTACTACGGTGTGTCGGGTCAGGCACTTGACTGGTGCGTGTCATACCTGCGACCACGTTCATTCAAAGTATGTGTGGATACTCAGTATTCTACTGAGATGGACTTGACATTCTCTGTGCCTCAAGGCTCAGGACCTATGTTGTTTTCCTGTTATGCGAGTACCTTGCAGGATATTATCCCAGATGACATTGACCTTCATGGATTCGCCGATGATCACCTAACAAAACGCCCATTCTCCATTAATAAATGAATCTGACGTTATAAACAGTTTGGAACTTTGTGCCAATAAATTGAACACATGGATGTGCCAAAACCGCCCTAAAATGAATTCGGACAAGACTGAATTTATCTTATGTGGATCCAGACATTTGCTCGCTAAGTGTGAGACCCAGCAGCTGATTGTATAAAGTATATGGGTGTTCACATCGACCAAAGCGTAACTTTCAAAGAACAGATCAAAAGTAAATGTAGGAGTGCCATGCAATAGACGTGGAATCAATACCCAGTATTAAGTATTCCGAGCAAACAAAACAGGGTCCGTTATCCAATCTCATAGTCCGGGGACAGAAAGTCATATCAGGCATACGAAGTGAAAGAAAACAAGAATGACAGGGAAACTCATGAACCCCCGTAAATGGCCATTAGGAGGTGAAATCAGGTGTTCCGGAAAGAGTGAGCATTTCCTGCCCCACTAGTGGCACCCGTCATGAATTCCCCAAAATTAACATGAAAATAGATCTAGTTGCATGGCAGACATGGATTTGCAGTATTTATCAACCAGATCATGATGACGTCCAAAGAATTTCTTAAACGCAGCAATAAGTCTTGGTAAAACATATCCTTGTCGTAGCAGTTTAGAGACTAGCTGGGCACTTCGATAGACAAAGTCCTCATATTTGCAACTAGCTCTGGAATAGCGTATAAGTTGAGAAACAAACACACCAAACATGTTTTTGTCAAGGTGTTTTCAAGGTCCGGAAACTAAGGGAATTCATGGTGGTCGACGATATGAAAACTGTCGCCTCCTCCTTGATCCTGTCCCACTTGGACTACGGAAACGCCCTGTACAGTGGCTTACCAGAATGTGACATCAGAAAAGCGCAACAAGTGCAGAACATCGCTGCAAAAACTGTGCTATCTTGGAGTAAATTTGACAGTTCTGCCCAAGCCTTGAAAAAGCTACATTGGCTTCCTATACACCTCAGAATTGACTCCAAGATTTCGTGCTTGCTTTTTAAATCTCTTCGTGGGGACGCTCCTAAATACTTCCAAAAAAACTTGGTGCGGATTGTTCAACCGACAAGATGTCTGCGCAGTGCCCACAGGTTATTTCTAAATTGTTTTCATAGGTTGTTGGGCAGTTGTATACTAATTCCATCAGGTGTACAGTAGAAACAACTACAGTTAACACACTGTCTGCCCCTGATGACGCCAGTGTGTCTTTGGATAAACTATTAGGTCGGGCTTTGTTTCTATTGCAAAATATTGTATTTTTCGTTTGTTATTGGCATCATTAAAATCTCACTGTATTGGTGGTAATAGATTGATACTTACATTCATACCACTGAGTCGGTGTCACTGCTGGCGGACGTTAAATCTGTCCCCGAGGATACCATCAACTCAGTAGCCTTCGGGCTTGTGATTAGGTACTTATGTACTTGTCATATATCTGTTCCATTGGGGTTGTTTCGGATTTCTAAATTGTTTTCATAGGTTGTTGGGCAGTTGTATACTAATTCCATCAGGTGTACAGTAGAAACAACTACAGTTAACACACTGTCTGCCCCTGATGACACCAGTGTGTCTTTGGATAAACTATTAGGTCGGGTTTTGTTTCTATTGCAAAATATTGTATTTTTCGTTTGTTATTGGCATCATTAAAATCTCACTGTATTGGTGGTAATAGATTGATACTTACATTCCAACACCTAGTTGTTCGATTCACCAAAAGGAAGACGTTTGCGGCAAGGGCGTTCAGCGTTCGGGGACCCCCAACTCTGAAACGACCTTCAGGACGAGATAAAGCGCAGCCGAACACTAGAACAATTTAAATCTGACCTCAAAACACACTTGTTTAATCGGTTTTAAATTCACATGTATTTTGTTATCATTTTAATCTCGTATCATTGTGTCTACCAATTTCCATGTTTTTGTTAAGCGCCACAATAACTGGTAATGGTTTCGTATGGTTTTTGTATGTTTGTATGTATGTATGTATATTACATAACCTAAAATGATCACATGACTTTCATTTTCACATTTAGTTTCCCTGGAGAGGGGGTGTAAATGCTCCTTGAGAAATTATTTGGACTGCCAATAAACGCTCCTTTTCCGCCCTGCAGACAAAAGCAATTGATCAGATAGCCCATGTATGTAACAACATACATAATTGCCCGTGTATATAGCAACATTTGTGATTGTTTGTATAACAACTGGTTATAATGTCTGGGAATTAAGTTTACCAAAGTTAAAATAATTACACAGAGAATATTTAATCCCAAAGTCACTGCTTTCGAGTGTACCACCACACATAATAGAAGGTTGATGTCGAAACGTATTCGGGGATGATTTATTGGTACTGTCGATGCAATACACACATATGTCACAACTTGAATTACACCAAGTCTACTAATGCTGCGTTGATTTTGGCAACACATATACCCAAACTGGCCTCTTTGAACATCACTTTCTCAGATCAGATGTTGCTAATTAACCAGCCCTTCTACTCCCGAGTGGTCGAGCTTCATGGGCAAAAGATAATTCTCAGTTGTTACTTTGAGCTCGCTTCAATGCGTTTATGTCTCAGTTGTAGGGAAGTATCCAGTTTGACCATAACAAATGGACGGCAATAGCTGTATTTGACACAACATGGTCTGAAAGTTACCAAAGAGCATCGTCCTAATCTCAACATTTTGTATTCAATAGCTATGATATTAGGGACATTGTAATGGACTGGCACCTATCAGCCAATATCTGGATCAACTTTGATATCAGCATCTGTGACCTAGTGTCACCAGTGAAATTCTGACAGAGTTTGGAATATCTATCAAAATATGTATATTATATGTAGAGTACACCATACAGTTTTCTTACATTTAAGGTGAAATCTCAATAATAAATGTAGTGAAAAATGCTAGATTATCTATTTTATATGCAACACGGCATATGCACGTAAATGTGGCAAAATCCACAACTTTCTGCCAATATCACTATAATGTTAGTGTCTTCATAAGTTGTAAGCGCCAACAACTTATACATATACATCAAGACAATTCTAAGAATGTTTTCCATAAAAATCTCACCTTGCATTATTTTGACCATATTCACTTATACATGAACGTCACCCATGAATGCAGTCTTGATTTTGAATTTCCAAACGAAAGAGAAGCTCCATACTCCCTTGTCAATTCATTTTCTGCAGAACGATGTGAATGTTGGAGGTTTTGGACAAGTCGCTCTATAGTACATCACTTCCCAGAGACCTTCAAAACGTAACCTGTAACATAGATCACTAATTATCCCTGGCAAGTCATTAGCTTTATCGCAGTTTTGTGTGAAATTATTTTCCTGTGTAGATAACTTAAGTAACCTATATTCACTTGCACTTCAAGCAATTCGGAATGTTTGGAGGTACCTGAAGGCACGAAAAAAAAAGAGTAGATGTATCACATCAATAGCTTGGTTTATGTTCAATGGTCCCTTGTAAGTCAGAGGGCAGTGACCAACATAATCTGATCCCGACCATAAAGTGGAAAATTAGTGACAATGTGGCAGGAGGATTAATGTAACTACTCCAGCAGAAATCTACTAGGAATGTCAGGGTAAGTATTACAAAATGAAGGGCTTCACATGTAGGCCCCACTCACACTGTCAGCTAGACGCAGACTATTGTTTTTTTTTCTATTTGAACATATCAGCAAATCGGAAGAGCTTCGATATAACATTTCCATTCCAAATGAAATCAATAAATATCAAATAAATATGGTTCTCTCCTAAATGAAAAACATTTATGTTTGTTTTCTGTGTTATATTGAAGCATCTTCAAACATATATATATTGAAAAACATATGAAACACCAGAGGCTCTGTAATTGTATTGAGGTTGTGAGCTCAAGAGTCATTTGTCCATGGATTAGGTATGGAATATTATTTTTTAATTGGACTGGAATCAAAACATATGGTGTATTCATCTTGGTTGTCACCTAGAAGTGAGAATTTGGTATTGTGTTCATATCGGGTATTGTGTCCGTTGACCATCTAGTAAGTGTTTTATTTTATATTGTTAAGCACCATCATTAGGGAGGAGTTATTGTGTCCCCTTAGGCATGTTAGGTGAGACTTCTTAAACGCTCTCGGAGGATCCCATGGGGGAATACTCTTCGACCCTGGGATGGGCAAAACAGCTTTACGAATATATTGAATTTTGGGCAGAATTGAAAACGGTGCTGAATGCAAGTATCAATCTAAAACCACCAATAGCCAGATTTTGATGATGCCAAAAACAAACGTAAAACAAAACATATTGGGATAGAAATGAAGCCCGATCGAATAGTTTATCCAAAGACACACTGGCGTCATCAGGGGCAGACAGTGTGTTAAATGTAGCTGTTTCTACTGTACACCTGATGGGATTAGTATACAACTGCGCAACAACCTATGAAAATAATTTGGAAATCTGAAACAAACCCCATGGAATAGATATATGACAAGTACATAAGTACCTAATCACAAGCCAGAAGGCTACTGAGTTGATGGTATCCTCGGGGACAGATTCAACGTCCGCCAGCAGTGACACCGACTCAGTGGTATGAATGTAAGTATCAATCTATTACCACCAATAGCCAGATTTTGATGATGCCAAGAACAAACGTAAAATATAACAGTTTGGAATAGAAACAAAGCCCGACCGATCAGAGACTTACTATTCATACAAACTACGAATTGCTTTCACATCGGTATTCGTTCTGCGAGGACATCGTATATACACACGGAATTAAATTGAAAACAGTGCTAGGAATGAGCACGCTATTGACTTTTTTTCATCCGGCTTTGCACTAGGTATGATTCTTGTAGAATATATAGAGAAGCTCAAAATTATCGTATGAAACACATGGGTTCACGAGGGGAGTGAAAGGTTACTTCACCAAAAAATAGCTGCCCGCCGTTTTATTGGGCGTGGTATTCATCCAAAAAGCTATATCACCATTCCACATGGGTCTATATTTCAAGGACTACAGACTAAACACCCTCAATAAGCGTCCATTTGCATAGAAATAGTAGTATCTACATGATAGTGTTTCCGACGAAAGACACCCTGGTAAACTTCACTTGCCAGTAAGAACTTGGGAAGAGACATTAGCATGATAAAAGTACATCAACTTGCAAATTGGATGTGTGTTATCTGAACGTGTCTGGTGTCATTAAATGCCAGCTTTCTATTAGAGTGGTTCCTATGAAAACTACATATCCCCCACGTAGAGAAACTAAACTAGACAATAGTTATCGTGAATAACCCTCCTATACTCATTGTCTATGTTTTATTGTGAAGATTGTTCAATAATATTGGACACTAGCTAAATTATCACATAGCAAATTATCTTGTTTAAATGGATCCAAAATACTACATTTCTGCCAAAGTGTGTTCTATGGAATAAATGGTGTTGGTGCATGCACAACAGATTATGGAATACAAAGACCGTTAGTTTGTGTAGCTGTCATGAAGATCAATTAATTTTCACGCGTTTCTGGTAGATAAGCGGGAAGTATATGTCTTCTTGTTTACGGTATAAACAAACAGGGGTAGTGTTGGCCGATGGGATTTGACCAGGTATGAGTTGTACTCTGTACTCAGGTATAAAGAAAGGGCGCTTGTTTGTCTCGTCAGTCTAGCCTACAGTTTCTCTTACAACACAAATTTTAGTTAAGTTGGGGGTTCGGAGTCCAAGTCAAGTCCCGGTTAAAATCCGCACTGCCTGCTATTGGACACAGGTTTCCTTTGGTTTTTACAGAAATTCTGATGTTTATCTAAAGGGTTTTCCCAGGCCGCAGTGGGGATCGGGCGTTTCAATTTAAACCCTGTAGTGTTTTCTACTTAACGTGCTCCTCGCATCCAATAAACTCGGGCTATTTGCAAACTACAGAGTGTTTGTTGTTGTGTATTAGGGATGACGTCCTGTTAATATAATACTTAGGGTTCAGTAAAGGAAACTTTGGCTGAAAAAAATTGATGATCAATCCCTCTGCTTTAGAACCTGCTCTATAGTAATCAAGACAGGTATCTTGGACATCCATCTAACTCAAGTTGTTTGCAGTGTTGACGCAATCTTTATACATGTATTCGAGGCCGACATCAGCAGATGACAAGTTAATGTACCAAAGTACCTGTATTGTTGATAAATGGTGCTTCTAGCAGTGAATATCGATTTTGTAAGCTGTATTACATGAAAGATTTTTCTGAGAATGTTCTTCTGAGAGCGCAGCAAATTTATTACATTTATACCATGCCATGTCCACGTGTATTTTGATTTTGATATGTGTGTACAACGCCATTTGTTTTGGTGTGAAATACTAGATTTATTGAGTTGATTTGAAATTCGTCTCTCCACTTAAACTTCAGTAAGAAATGCTGCATCCATCTAAGAAATGCTGCAGGGACAGGAACCATTCATAGACAAATGTAGATGCAGATCTACATAGATGCATTATGCAGATACATGTGTAGGTGCCAGAAGTTACACCTGGTGCAATCGTATATGCAAGCATAGGTGCAAAAGTGTGTACACTGAAAGTAATGCAGGCACTGATGTTATTATGACAGAAGCTACACCTGGTATTTCACCTTAAACATCTGGACATTCGATGTCTAAGTTTTGGGAGGAAAGAAAACTGACTTTTGAAACCTATCAGTTTTCGGTATCGAAAGCATGGGCATCAAATTATTATTTGATATTTATGAAGTCATTCGTGTGGAACGTAACTTGATGACTAGCATAGGTAGTTTATCTCAAGATAAACTTGATTGCGTTATGAAACCTGGCATTTGTGTCGATTGGATTCCACAAAAAACACTTGTGTTATCTCATATTGTATTGATAATATTACGAGATTGTTTTGCTGTGGTAAAAAGTTCTTGATGCATGTAACATAGGAACAACAGTTGCTCTGGGCCCACACACAATCAAAATCTGACTGTATTGGTGGTAATAGATTGATACTTACACCCTAATTCTGAGTGGGAAAAGGCTTATAAGAAAATCCAAGATGTTTACGAGAACTTTCTTTGGTAAAACCATAATATTGTTAAAGTATACCTTTTAATAATTCTGCAGGTCAGTATTCAGTATCTAATTGACGCCCTTAGCAACCACGTTGATAAAGGTTGTAAATAGAGTACGGTTGCCAAGGCTACTGTATACTCAGATCATATCTGGGTTAAAAAGTATTGTCAGTCTTCAGAATATAGCTAAGTGAAGGACTCCACTGGTATTAAGTGAAAAATACTCATTACATTAAATGAAGAGCTCCACAATTTCGAAAGAAAAGGCACGGACATTTTACACTAAACTGATGAAAACTCGATAACGCATAGAGATATTCAGTGTCTGCAAAAAACATTATATTGGTGTGCGTTTTCTATCAAATATTTTATTTCCAAATGAGTGAAACTTTGGTAACATATTTTATGCGGACCACATTGTCCGTTGTCTCTCGTATTTAAACACTCCAATTGAATTGCTCTAATAATTGTTTTCGCATGGCAATACAACTCGAAGTGAGATTCTGTCTTTTGTTTGTATCACACCACGAGGGATATTGTTGCAGGCTTTTACCTACTCGGCAGAGCAATGTTCTAGAAAACTTGCCAGTACTTGTTACTGTTCTTGAATTCAAATGTTTATACCAGTATTGATCTTTTGTAATTCTTCGTATTTCTTCTTTGGATGAAGCAGTCGACATACATATATACTGTGAAAAAGATATATACAATGAAAAGAACTACGGTCCATTGAACACACATATTCATGATTATTCGGTTGATGCATTTCTCGTGACAGTTTCACAAAAAAATATAGTAGTAGCTAACATTGTCTAGGGCAAAATACTGGTTGGCTGAACCCTGTTCATTATTATCACCAAATATCAGAGCTACTAAGCATAAACTATTGGGAATAAGTATATTCTCAATGTTGTTAAACTATAGAGACATTAGTCATAAAAAGGCCTTATGTGCCATTGTCCTTAGTCACTGGTGTTGAATGATATGTTCCACCAGCTGTTCAGCGTATCTGATATATTTCACTCTTGGGTATAATGAAGAGACACGGCTGCTAGCTTTGAGACCACGTTGTGTCACACACAGCCACTGCCGTCCATTTGTCATTCTGAAATTGGACTATTTCTCTGCAACTGGGACAGGAAGGCATTTCATGAAATTCAAAGGAGCTGCTGAGAATTGTGCATGTTTTGCCCATGGAGCTCGACCACTCGGGAGTCATGGATATGATTAATCAGCTCTATCAAGTCTGAGGATGTGATGTGTAAAGAAACCATTTTGGGTATAGGTGTCTCCAAAGTCATAACGTGGCACTAGTAGAACTATGGTCTTTAAAGGTGGTAAAACATGTGTACATTGTATCGAGAGTGCCAACAAATCATCCCCAATCGCCTCCCTGAACAAATCCAAAGCAAGTGACTCGATGCAAAAAGCAGGACAGAATCATTCTAGTACTCGAGGAGCTGCACTTGTTGCGCGTGGAATATTGTTTCCAATTCAAGTTGTCGGATAGGGCGCTTTCCCCATTTGGTCTGTGTATGAAGGTATTATTACCATTCATACAAATGGCATCTCATAAATTATTACTTGAGCTCAACTACTGATGATATCTAAAGAAAGCAAACATACGTTTGCTCTCAATCTTTTCGATGTTTTGGTCTCTAGTCAAGTATGTATATCGTTCCAGTATATGTATTTCAAAACCCGAGGAATTCTTTGTAATTATTTGCTTGTTCAAACGTTTCTATAAAATCGTGTTTTGTATATACATCTGTTTTGTACTCGTTGTACATATTGACCGAGGAGATCCTCTAGTGGATTTGGATTTGGGAAATCCTTACTAAGCCCATACAACGTACATTACATAACACAGGGAAAATAATTATAGTACATAGATAAACATAAATACTAATATATATATATATATATATATATATATATATATATATATATATATATATATATATATATATATATATATATATTATTATTATTATTATTATTATCTACTGTCAAAGCTATTAGATATAAACTATTGGGAATAGGTGGACTTTTAATGTTATCAAACTGAGGAGACACTATACACAACATACTACACCAGCATTTCAGACCCTCTGACTCTGGGGTGTAATGAAGAGACACGGTTGCTAACTTCGAGACCATGTTGGTCACATACAGCCACTGCCGTCCATTTGTCAAGGTGGATTGGACATTCTCTTTGCAACTGGGACGGCATTCAAGAAAATTCAAAGGAATAGCTGAGAATTGTTCACGTTTTGCCCATGGACCTCTACCACCCGAGAGTAGTGAATCTGATTAATTAGTTATACCATGTCTGGGATGTGATGTGTAAGGAAACCATTTTTGGTATAGGTGTCCCCAAAGTCATAACGTGGCACCAGTAGAACTGTGGTGTTTGAAGGGGGTAAAACATGAATGCAATGTATGCAATAAATCATCCACAGCATCACAGCAAGTGAATCAAGGAAAGAGGCAGGACATAACCATCCCAGTAGTTGAGGGGTTGCAATGGTTGCGTGCTGAATATCGTTTCCAATACAAGCTGCTTTCTTAGTACTAGTCTCACTGGGACCCCGGTGACGTCCCCGGCAGAAACAAGATCTGATCCGGGGCTAATCAGGGTGTATCCGTAGTGCTGCCGGCTTTGCTGTAGTGAAACCTTGATGAACCGGGATCATTCGAAGCGTCACTAGGAAGGCCAAAAACAATTGATGGTTTGCCAGTATCTTTGGATTGCTGATCCATAGTAAAACCATCGTGTCACCGGGAGGACCGGGGCCCGACCGTGGTGTTACCCTGTCTGTACGTCTGCAGTCAAACCGTGGTGCATCCATGGCCAATAAGAAATATTTTTGCAAGCCGGTAGTTCAGTAGTCTCGCCAAGCTCTCATTACGGTTCTGTCATGGACACACCAAGTATACCACGCTTTCACAATGGTTCTACCACGGATCATCCCGTGTCTTCACGGTAAAGCTATGGTGGCACGATGGAAGTCGAACCATGGCACTACCGGGGTGTGACTTTTGGTGTGACCACTTCTGTTTGATTTTTTTGACCAACAAGCGTCCCAGACACTAGTGTGACGGTTCTGGTGCCTAGTGGATCAGACTAAATGATACAGACTAAAGAACGTCCCCTTCTTAAAATATTTTTAGGCATTTTTGTGCAAAATTTAAAACAACAAATTCACCCATAAACTTCAAGATAAAAATGTGGACGGACGCCAACAATGCTGACGGACAACAGTCGCAATGCCATTCCTGCAATAGTTTATTCAGACCATAGGTACGGTAACCCAAAGACATGTTGTGAAATGTCCTCACGAACATCCTCACGCGTTGTTGTTTGTAAGAGTAATCAATATCTTCGGCAATCCATCTTGTTATTTTTTTTTATTGTATGATGAGGTGTGTTCAACTGGAATAGTGTTCATAAATGTGTATGTCACTTGCATCAGGGAGCGAATGAATATTGTTACAGGACAAAACAGCACATACAAATGGAACAAAATTAATTCAAAAACATTATTTTTTCTTTTACGAAGCTGTAATTCGGTTATTTTCTCCCAGGGATGTTGCTCCGGTTGCTCAGAGAAACGACGTTAATGTCAGCTCAGCAAACCTGGAATATTTATGATATGTACCATCATGATGGGACTGTCTGTTTTATTCACGAAAAGAATACACAATCTTCTCCAACCCCTTTGAACTAAACAACGATTCTCCCTCTGGCAGCAAAATTAAAAACAGTACAATATATCAGGGATGTGCCGGAAATTGTTCACAGTGTAACTCACCAACATGGATTTCATTTGTCACCAGATCCCTAGTTGATCTGTACAAATATACCAGCATGAACACCAGTTCCGGGCCGATATTTGTTGCATAATATATGATATTTTCCGTAGTGAAATTGCAAATGCGGAGTGAGATCGATCGGTTGTGAATAACTTATGGATCTGGCACACACAGGAAATGTTTCAACAACACACCCAGAAAATGTCCCCTCGAAATAAATGCATTTGACGATACAGATGCAAATGCAGTTTTCCGAAACATACTCTGAGGAAAATATCATGGATGTAATGGATATTTGTGCATTGTCCATTCTCTCGTTTATACTTGTTTATACTTTGGACATGCGAGTTCCAAGTTGAATCAGTCTGTAAGTGGTGTATGTTATTTGAAATACTTACAGACCAATTATTGCTACTCACACTATATTTGCCAAAGCCGTGTTACATCACGCAATCATTCCAAAAAAATACTTACTTTAGCTTTATTCTTTTTGAAATTTTCCTTACTAGTAGTTGGGCCAAATATAAAATGAGACTACATATGGTTAACTCATTGTCAAATGAAAAAAACAACAACTTTGACATCAGCTATGGAAGCGTATTAGGGCCACATGATTTTTTTTTTGAAGATTCAATTTGTTAACTTACTATCTAGTCGACAAATTGAGATTTGAACGAGACGACATAGTCGACGCACTTGCCGGAATTTTCAAGGTCAAATATGAATCCCAAGATCATATGCTCTACAAAACAAAACTAGTCTCATGTCTCTACGATAATTGATTCTGAAGATAAAGCAAATACGTATCCATTACTGAGAATTTAGTTGCAAACATTTCTTCAATCAGAATCAGTTAAAGGGCGTTGCTAAGATCAATGATGATATGGAATTGAGCCTGATTTTGCCTTGTCAAAATAGACCTCAAGCGATTGCATAGGCTACAGGTCATAGGCCTTCAAGTCTATGCAAAAAACGTTAGGCTAAGTGAATGCAACATTCTGAGATAACCTCTGTGTTTTTATCTCTTTTAATTCTTGAGATATAGTTTACTACTCGAGGTCAATATTGACCTTGAACTTTGACTGTTGTCCTTGAAATTTTGTGAACCAAAAGGACCCATCCTTGCTTGTGATTCTGTTCTATATTATTCACGCTTACATCAACATGCATAGCTTGAAATGTGCAATATTGCTTATAACGGGATCAATTTTGTTGCCTTAGAAACGTCAATTACGTCATAATGGATAGTTCAATCGAGCTAAAAATGTACATGAAGCACAAGAGACCAGTTCTACATCGTTTACAAGTATCAAGTCTATAATCAATTGTATAACGTCGTACATCCCATACCCACAACACTTATTATTCCGCACAAATCACGTTTGACGTCATAATGACGGCAAATGATGTCCGACTTGAAAAAATGATGACATATTTGAAAAATACTCTCGAAGAAATTTCAAATGAGGTACTACTCGATATGTTCGAAAAAGTTGAAGGTCAAGGTTATTTTTTTTAGGTCAATTTCTACCTTGGGTGCTTGGAAAGGCTATGGGTCATAGATCTTAGGTCTGAATACAAAAGTTGTTAGGCTATGTGAGTACAACAATCTGGGTTTACCTGTGTGTTTCTATCTCCAGTTGTTACTGGGATTTAGTCACTTGATTCTCACTTGCAGGTCAATATTGACCTTGACCTTTGAATATTGACCTTGAATTTTTGTGAACCAGAAGAGCTTGACCTTACTTATGACACGGTGTACTGACGTATTTATACACTTATTATTCACGCTGATATTATTGTGGATATCTTGAAATATCCCATTTCGCTTATAATGGGACCAATTTTGTTGCCATAAAAACGTCAATTACGTCATAGCGCATATATCGATAGAGCTAAAAATTGATAGAGAGCGTCACAGGAGGAATCCACATCGTTTGCATATGTTAGATCTGCAGTAAATATTATAACTTTGCACATCTGACACTCAAAAGGCCTAAATGTCAGTCTGAAATCACGTTTGACGTCAATTGACGTTCGATTCCAAAAATGCCAAAGATTTAGGAAGTACTCTCGAAGACCTTTCAAACGAGCTACTACTCGATATTTTTGCAAAAGGTTCAGGTCAAGGTCATTTTGAGGTCAACTTTGACCTCAGGCGCTTGCAAAGGCTATTGGTCATAGGCCTTAGGTGTAAATACAAAAGTTGTTAGGCTAGGTGAGTGTTTTACCCGTTAACAAAGCGCTGATACTTGTAGCCCACTCAGGACTTAGGCCAACTCATCGATGTGGCAAACCGTTCAAATCTCTCTAGATACGAGTCAAAATCATTTTTATTTTCATCAAAAGCAAAATCCCATTTAGGTTTACTAGTTCTGTTTTTGGACTCACGTGACTTTGAACTCTCAGCTTTGTCACTTTCTATCTGCTGTTCCAGTCTCTTTAGCCCCAGTTGACGTTCCATTTTCTCCAACTTGAAAGCACAGGCCTTCTCCACACGCTCCAAGGTGAACGCTCTCTCATTCTCCCTCGCTTCGCACTCCCTGGCTCTCTCCCCACGCTGTTGTTCCTGCTGATCCTCTGGACATCGCCACACAGGCTACATATACTGCCACACAGGCTAAATATACTGCCACACAGGCTAAATATACGGGTCACCTTTGACCAAGAGATCACACAGATCTTAGCCGCACAGCTGATGCGGATGGGGTGGCGCGACGATCACAACCAAAATATTTATTCAATGTCAAATCAATGAAACATATCAGGCTAAACACGGACCACCCATACCCACCTGTGTTCACATAAATCAAATGCACACGGTCACAGAGACCAAAACTAAAGCACGGCTACACAAGCCCAATAATATGCAATACGGCTATACAAGCCCAGTAATATGCACCACGGCTACACAAGCCCAATAATATGCAATATGGCCACTACTGTAGACCAAATATAACACGACCACCTGGGTCCAATAAAGCACGACCACACAGGTCCAATATAATACATGGCCTCTAAAAAGGTCCGAGACAATGACCTTTCCCGTATACCTGTATGTGGGGAACACTCTACCAACCGACCAGCCAAGCAAAACACGGTCCACTGAACAGAATGCAAAATATCTAACACAAATACTATGTTAAATGCAAAGGGGGGAAACTTTGGCTACCAAACAAATCCCAGAATATATCTGATCGAATACTTTACCTAAACTAGGTCTAAATTACATTCACTGATACTTATGTAGCGTTATGACGTGGTGGCTACCTAGTAGTGACACCACGGTTATAGCGTGAACGTGCGGACAGGTTTATAAGACATTCGGCGACACTCCAGTAAGGGGGTATACCTATTTATCGTGGTGTCGCCGAACCCTACATTGGTGCCGTACATTTCGAACCACTGGGTTCTCTCGGCATCGGTCCTGGGGTCAGCCCCTCACTGAGATTCACATCGCAGCCATGTGAATCTCGGGGACTAGGTCTCTCCGAAAGGGGAAAGCACTGTAGCATTATGACGTGGTGGCTACCTAGTAGTGACACCACGGTTATAGCGTGAACGTGCGGACAGGTTTATAAGACACTCGGCGACACTCCAGTAAGGGGATATACCTCTTTATCGTGGGGTCGCCGAACCCACACTTATATTTGAGATCTGTTGTGCAAAACTCAATACAAGCCTTCCCCGGACGACAGGCACCCAATTGTCACGTTTGTCTAGGGGTGGAATGGCAAGTACTCAGAATCGCAGCAACAAACCACAAATTTAATAATATGACATTTATTAGAACACGATATATTAATGTATTACGTATGTACAACCCTGAATCACTCACACATTCACGCACACATTCATACAGTCTCTGGTGGGTGGTTTCACATAGTAAGTTTAACGGGTTCCACGACCCGACGACGGGGAGAATCCCACGACGAAATGACAACAGTCGAAGTGGTGACGACGAAGACTACACAGTCCACAGCCGAGGTGGTGGCGTCGACGACACAGCGAGGTGGCAACAACGGAGATACAGCTCACGGCTAGGTGGTAACGGCGGTGACACAGCACACAGCAAGGGTGGTGGTGAAGATACAGCACACGGCGAGGTGGCGACAGCACACAGGGAGGTGGCAACAGCACAAGGCGATGTCAGCTAAACGACATGTAGCTTGGCGGCGGCAACGACTCGGCACACATCGAGGTCGCAACGTTCTACAGGGCTGGGCAACTCATGACAACACACGGTGGTCAAACAGGCAGACGCACACACATACAGGCGGACCGGCATGGCCAACTCTAACAGTGAAAGGTCACTACAAAAAAGGGAAAACATTTGTAGTAAACGATTATACTGGGCAATAACCTAACCCTAGCACATACACACTACTTACTTGTCTCCCGACAGTTTCCAAACAGCGATATTCGTAGCTACATTTCAGCAATACAATGAATCTACTTCTGCATACAAAAAATTGAATTGAATTGAATTGAACATTTATTTCAAACTGATGAGTAAAATTTACAAACATAATCATGTAAATAAAGGAAGCGATTCCTATCAGCTTGAGGGTTACCCAAGACTTCAAGTCTGTACAACGGGTAACCCCGTGACATAAATTACAACATAAGTTCAAGAACACATAGACGTCCACATAAATACATAGGATTTTTTTTAAACTGGATGACATATATGCATATATAATACAAGGACATATATAAACAGTGATTGGCGACAATATTGCACAATTATGATAATGAATATAAAAACAATTAAGTGATAGTGTGACGACGAGGAGGGTGTATGATTATAATATGCTAAATATATGGCTAATATTTGTTGATAGTGTTTTGTAACATTTTTTGGATTTGATATCACATGGTAAGGATAGCCAAAGGTTAGGGCATTGATGTAGGAATGTTTTCGATATTCTATGGGTTTTTCTATAGCTAACATGGGGATCATGGTGATGACGCGTGTGATAATTGTGTATGTTATTGTTAGTTTCGAATAACAATTGCAGTGAGGGAGGCAGCGAACCGTTGACATAAGAAAACATATACTTGCACAGTTGCAATTTATAAATATCGTCTAATTTCAGTATTCTGGTGGATTTATAAAGCGGAGATGTGTGTTCATTATATTTGACTTTTCAAATGTTTCGAATGCATCTTTTTTGTATTTGTTCTATTTTCTGTATCTGTGATTGTACAGCAGAACCCCAAACAAGTATCCCATATTCAATATGCGGATGTATTACATGTAGACTGTAATATAATAACTTTAGATTAGAACGTGATAATACCCTTTTCGCTGAGTTAATGGCATATGACCCACTTGACAATTTTTGCAGATATGATCAATGTGTTTTGTCCATTCTAGCCTTTCGTTGATATGAACACATAGGAATTTAGTACATTTAACACGCAAAATGTTTTGATTCCCAAGATTCAAACAATTCAAATTATCAGTTTCCGTTTTCGAAAGTTTTGGTGCGAATATGACGAAATTTGTTTTCTGCACGTTTAGAGACAGTTTATTCGCAGCAAACCAGTTAGACAATGTAGTTAGGTCGTGCTCAATATCACGACACATGGCGTGAATATCTCTGGATGACAGATACACAGTTGTGTCATCTGCGAATAGGATACATTTGGAATGAGTCAATTCCAGGTTAGCTGGCGTACGTCCCGGCTGTCAAGCCCGCTCCTGGTCAACTGTACAGATTTGCAAGTGCGCTACGATGTATAGACAAGAATAATACATACTGAATCCCGAACACTGCTCACTCGGCATACAAGGAAGGGTAGGCCTGTCACAAGACCTACGAGACAAAACCTACGTGAACAACTGTACAATAGGCACGGTGCACTCAACCGTGAACTCAAATCGAATCTGTCAGGTGGCGAGAAAAACATTGCAAAAGTACATGAAGATGTATCCGGTTTCAAGTGCGACAAGAAAAACATTATGGTCGATATGTAATATATATAACCAACAGATAAACGAACCAAATTGTAACAAAATGTTAATATTTATTATTTGCAACCTAGCGCAGATACAGTGTTACAGAACTGGTAATATAACGAGAGAAAAATATGTCGATTTTCCAATGGTGTCTGCGACATTGGAGGTAATGCAATGGAATTACTTGATCTGATGAAACAAAGATGTTGAGTTGGAAGCTTTATAGATCAATGCCCAACGATATATGAATGATTGATATGTTTCACGAACTAGCTGGCAAGAGACTCCTTTGTATCCATTGTGATTATCATGGATAATAAAGCAAAACAAGATATCATCAGGACATTCAGACGACATCAACAGGATGTTGTGCTGTTAGGACGAATGATGCAGTTGATAGTATTCAAATTAGGCCCCCCAAAAAGTATTATGGTTCTGGTTATTGGGATGCCCGAAAAAGTGATGCGACGACGCGATTTTTTTTTTGCGAAAATTGGCGGCCAATGACTCATCCGGTCGAAAATGGCCCATTTGGCCAACCACTTTCCCCTAAGATTGGCTGTTGATAAGCGACCCGGTTGAATTTGCCCTGTTTGGCCAGCCATACATCAAGTTTTACAATGTCAAAGACACTCGGGACTATTTCACTTGATCATTATCTGCCAAAATCGATGTACGGTAGTCAATTTACAAAAAAAAAAATTCGAGTGATTAAAACGAGTGATGTGCAGAGTAAAAACTGATGCGCAAGCCTAACCAGAACCATAATACTTTTTTCTGGCCTTATGCATCATGATTACGAACATATCGTAAGGTCCTAATTAGCAAAATGATGGAAACATGTTTGATTGAAGATGAGGATCTAGTAAGCTAGAAGCTAGTGGCTTCTAGCTCACCGGTTTTGTGTATACTGTAAAATATACATATATAACATAATACAACATATACAATAATATATGTTTTTTAGATATTAGCCCTTTTTCCCTTGGCCTTGAAAATAAGGTCACTGGTCATATCCAAGGTCACAAGGATATTCAGCATAATCATTTCCTGTATATCCACAATGGCCATTCTGTGCTCTGAATTTGAAGGTCATGAGAATATTCAGCATATATTATTTCCTATATGTGCACAACGGATTCTTAGTTATTCGCCATTGTCTTCTGTTGTCCTGTGACCATGAAAATGATGTCAAATTCAAATAAAATATTCAGCATTTACCATTTCGTATTTGTGCACAATTGATTCCTGGGTGTAAAGTCGATAATGAGGGAGATATCAACCATTTTGTACACTGACCTTGATAATGAGGTCAAAGGTAAAATTCAAGGTCCTGACAATAAATATGATTTCATATGTCCAAAATAGATATCTAACCTCTAATGTAAATAATTAGTGAGATTTAAGGCATAATATGTCCCACTATAAAGCATAGGAGAATTTAGCATGGGAGAGTCCCTTTTTGCACCCGTCATCAAGTTGCTAATGGTAATGGCCGCCCTCACGCATACAGAACGAAATAATATGCGTCAGAGAGGTATATGAGGGGAATCTTCTGAAACAAAAATCACAAAACTGTCTGAACAGTTTTTGAGAAATTGTCTGCCGAAGTCAGAAATTGGACGTTTGTCGTCGAAAATGGGCGCCATTTCAGAAACAAATGCGTAAATAATAAAAAATAAAAAGATCCCCTTCCTAAAATATTTTTAGACAATTTTGTGCAATTCACCCGTAAACTTCAAAGGTAAAAATGTGGACGGACGCCAATAGTTTTTTGGACCATAGGGACGGTAATCTGAAGACATACTGAGAGATATTTGGTTAATGTTCATCTTCGCGAGTTGCTGTCTGTAAAAATTATCGATATCTCCAGCAATCTCTCTTGTTATTTTTCGATTGTATAGTGTGGTGTGTTTAACTGAAACAGTGTTCATAAAGGTGTTTGTCACTTGAATCAGATAGCGGATGAATAATGTTACAGAACCAATCAGGACGCACAAACAGGAATTGATCACAGAAACATTATTCTTTCATTTTCGAGGCAGGTAATCCAGAGATTTACCGGAGATGTTGTTCCGGTTGCTCGGAGAAACGAACTTAATGTCAGCTCAGTAAACCTGGAAATTTTATATGTACGAACATGATGCAGCGAACTGTTTTGTTCATGGAAAGAATACACAATTTTCTCCAATCCCTTTGAACCGAACATTGATTCACCGCCTGGCAGCAAATGAAAAATAGTACAATACATCAGGGATGTGCCGGAAATTGTTCACAGTGTGAGCCACCAACATGGATTTCATTTGCCACCAGAAAACTAGATGATCTGTTCAAATATACCAGCATGAACACCAGTTCCAGGTCGATATTTGTTGCATAACATATGAAAATACAGATTGATCTGTTGTGAATAATGGATCTGGCACACACAAGAAATGTTCGAACAACACACCCAGAAAATGTCCCATCGGAATAAATGGATTATACGAAACAGATGCAAATGCAGTTCTCCAGAACATACTCTGAGGAAAGCATCATGGATATAATGGATGTTTGTGCATTGTTCTCTCGGTATTTGTTTATACTTTGGACATGCCAGTTCCAAGTTGAATCAGTCGGTAAGTGGTGTATGTTATTTGAAATATTTCCAGACCAATGATTGTAACTCACACTGTTTTTGCCAAGACCGTGGTACATCATGCATTCATGCCAAACATTACTTACGTCAGCTTAATTCTTTTCGAAATTTCCCTTACTAGTAGTTGGGTCAAATATGAAACGACGCTACATACGATGGGTAACTCAAAGATCCCTCAAAGACAAAGCATTGTCAGATGAAAAAAAAATGACATCAGCTACGAAAGCGTACTAGGGCCACGAGCATTTGAAATAAAATCAATTTGTCAACCTATTAAATGTATCTAGTTGACTATTGAGTTTTAGGAAGTCACGCTCCCGTACATTAGCAAGAAGACTCAATTATATCAGAACCTGCTTTGCAGTATCAAAATAACTGAAATCCAGTTATATATATTCTGAAATCCATTATGTATCCACAGTCACTGATGTGGCATTAGGTAAGTCTGGCTATCGTTCCACAACCGGCTCGGCAGTGAGGGATGATACTGCATTAGACCATGACCCAAGAACCAGCTTCACAGCGAGTGGAACAGATCCTTGGTGGGCCGTGGATCTGGGAGATGTCTATCCTGTCTACACAGTCGTCATTACTGGTTTGGAGGGAGCAACAGATTGTAGGTTCTATGTTTTCTGTCTGAGTTTTCTTGAATTTGTTGAAACGTCATATATGCGTTAATAATTCACAAAATTCTTGATGTTACATCGGCCATTCAGTCATCGGAAATTGATACTGACTTTTGGAATAATTCAATCAATGAAAAACTAATATCCGTTATGAAAGCCCATATTGACCTTAACAGTGGCGTTGCGGGACTTCTACCTGGGTGTGACAAATGACTCGGTGACTGGCGTCACCCCTTCCTTTACTGGACCCACATATGATGTCTGCTTGTACCATCCAGGTTAGTTGGTTGTTATTGATTAGGTAATAACATTGATTAGATTAGGGAATACTTCCCCCTGTGTAGATTTTTTTGAAAGACTCTGGCGTTAGGATGAATTCAACGTGTAAATGGACCCCTCTAATAAGACTCCGCCTTACCTGAGACCTCAAATTTACGGCAGAAGTGTAGGTCTTATCTGAGAGGGACCACTGTACATAATTGCTACCCCTGTGACTGAAGTTACTGGAATTAGATAATGTTACTGATAATGAGATATTTTATTGTTCCTTTAAAGAAGGATATATTTTACGAATTTCATTGTATGAATAAAAGAAAGAAATTATATCCCCACACATTTAGGAGCTGTTTAGGGCGAGGACATTGAACCGCAAAATTAATTCTAGTAAATTATACGTTCTCTGACCACGAATCGAGACCCATACTAAACGGGTAGAAGTATCAACAAGCATGGTACTTTATCCGATGTATCATTCACTTGTGTTATTCACGTTTGCCCAGCATCTGCCAGTATGATTCAAGAGCTGTGTTGAACCTGATGATATCATCAGTAATTTGGCGTTTTTATATTTATTACTGAATGTGAATCGCAAGATCAGGAATTCATCTTGAACATATTGAGTAGTCAATCGCCTGCAAATATATTAAAAGTGATATATGCGGCATATTGTGCATCCAACACACTCTGATCTAGGCACACCAAGCCTCGCAATGGAGTTTCAACTTTGCAACCAGGGACCTTTGTATGGACAGTACTTAATCATACAGGCTGTGACACAATTCCAGCTACGTGATGTCGAAGTATATCAAGGTAGGCATATATTGTTTTTTTTTGCTGTGAGGCGCAACCACTGAGACCCCACTAAAATCAGGATACAGATGCTTGAGATATGATAGAAAAATATAGTGATTTATTACAAATTTACAACATGTCGATACCTAATTTAGTTCCCTTGATATGACAATTTCGATTAAAGTTTTGTGTTTGTAAAAAGACATTTCACACATTTAACTATTATTATTATAACTCTGCATGGCATCACAAGGAAAAATTCGTTGAGGTAATAATACTTTTAATTTCAACCACATATGATGTCGATATGTGCTCCATCTGGAGTGTATTTTGTTTGGCATCATGGAAAATGTGCAATTATCAGAACTCATTGGCAATATTCTATTCTTGATATATTCTATTTTTGAAATATGTCCAATAGGTGTACATGGCCCAACATTCTTGAATATGTGAAAATATATGGAAAAATGGGGAAAATTTGTATGATACCCATTCCGAACATCTGATCAATAATTTTAAACTTTATTTCTGCATACTAGGCCCATATTGAGGCACCTTATAAGCACGTTACTATGGGCGTTATCTAGAGTATAACAGTGACTGGATAAATCTGATGAGTATGACATATTTTCTGTCATCGGGCCCCATTAAACATTGTTCAGGAATACCTTGCACAAGTAATTCAGAGGAGGCTCTTACAGTAGTCTTGTTATCAATCCATTCTTGCTACATCATGAATACACATCATCATAGCTTAGGTGATCCGAAATTGAAGTACAAATATGCTTTGAAAAGTTAAACGAAATCGATAATATTTTAGAACTGCTAAATATATTTATATTCTGTGAAAGCAGCAGGCGCACAAATTAAAGTTCTGATTGACTTCAGTCAGAATTTGTGTCAGTAGACTTCATGTCTAACTGAATTGATTGGTCATGTAAATATCAAAAATTAAATATCCTCAGTGTATCAGACGTAGCACAACAGTGAAGCATATGTCATGAATATAACACATTGCCCTAATCAGTATCACAAAATAAAAGAAAAAAAATATTCGTAATAACTTGCAGAAAAAACATTTACAGAAATGATCTCCAATGTGGCACCTCAAAGACAAAGCATTCAGATTTCCACATACGTGCACTATGGTACATTCCTGGGGCCAAGCCTGGCTGTTGACGGTAACCCAGAATCAACACTTCAGGGCCGTAGCTGTTCTCATACAGGCGATACAACAGTCCAAAATCCCTGGTGGTCAGTGGACTTGGGAGTTGTCAGTTTGGTTCACGCTGTCGCTATTGTAACACGAACAGATGTAAATGGTGAGTCACCAACTTATTCTGGATATTGTGATTTTTGTGCGTCACTAATTTGCATTGGATATTCCACCTTCTAAGAGTCCTATATTTACCATTTTCCTTGATTCAAATAGTTTATATGCTGACGTGAATCAAACAGATCCCGCACTCATGCAGCGCTTAAGGGACTTCAAAATCGGTGTGAGTGACAAGAAGCCAACAGCTGCAAATATGTCTCCAGCTGATCCTTATTACCAAATCTGTGACAGTCTTGTTGGTTGGCAGCAGGACGTGAAACACATCTATTCCTGCGACCCTTCACCCTTAGTTGGTCGCTATGTAATCGTCCAGAACGGTCCTGAGTATTTGGCACTCTGTGAGGTTGTCGTCATGACTGTTGGTAACTGTGAGTAATCTCATCTTGAATTGCCTGGTCCATTTCAGACCTTTTTTTTATCATAATGACGTTCATTTATTTACACATATCGTGCATATGGATTTGACATCTTAGATATATAATGTTTTTGGGCATCATGAACTGTTATGTCATCACCCATTTCATGGATTCATCCATAAATATCATCTCCTTTCCTGACTCGTCGTAGGAGGTGAGTGGTAGTCATGTTTGGTAGGTATCACATATGTGTACATGTATTAGGTGGAAATCACATGAATTTTCTTTATTACATACTTATTATATATCTTGATGTATTGATTATACACGTTTATTGCATTTCCCTGTTTTTCTGGAGCTTCAATCTTTAATAATAACCCGAGCCCATTATCACATGGTCACTATTAATGCTCATAATTTCCTGCTTCATGGTTTGTAAATGAACAATGACCTGTCGTTTTCGTTCATCCGATGTGCAAAAGGAGGATATCAAGCCGATTGTCCCTTCGTGTAGATGGTTTCCCATTGCTTCATTAACTTTTGACGGCAGAGTTTTTCCCACACCATGCCCACACTGCCTTTCGTTATCCCAGTGTCATCCTCATGGGCTTAGTTATTCGAGTATTGCTCATATATGGACAACTAAAAATATAATTTGGCACCTATTATAAAACTGTTTATTTTGAAGACCCACAAAACCTATATTAGTTATGACCAAGAGACCCCAGAGTATCCAAAAATATAGACGCTGAACCCATCCACCCATATATGGTTGCCATCGCAACCACATTTTGCTCAGCTGTTTTTTGTGTATATCGACAATACATAATTTAATGTGGCATTTATTCCAGTACCCCTGACTACAATATATACAGTTATATATTAGACATGATCTAGAGTATGTAACCATATTGACACGGAGCCCAGCCATCCACAGATGATTGTCATGGCAACAGCACTTCACTCAATTTCAGCTATATTGTGTAGCACAGAATTCAATGGGACATTTGTTCCAAAAGGCCTTACATCAATATCAACATTCATTATTAGTTAATTACCTTAAGACCCCAGCGTATGTAACCATATAAACACTAAGCCTATCCAACCACATATCTTTGCCATGACAACACCAATTTACTCAATTTCTGCTATATACTTGAGGGGAATAAAGATTTTATTGGTTTATTGTGTTAGTGATTTAGTAGCAAATGTTATGATTTCAGCTGCTGATTTCACTCATTCAGTGAACTGCATGCGGAACAAAACCCTCCCTCCAGTCAATTCCATGCCCCCATCCTCTTTTTTTCCTACCTACCCCTCACCCTCCACTAACCAAATCCACTAACCAAAGTTTTACATACCGGTTTTACATACCGCTTCTTGGCCATATTTTTGTTTTGAATAATTGGATCAACTTGAAATTTTTTGTGTCTTAATTGAGGGTCATGCAGCAATTATGCAAGTTGATACAATGATCCAATAAGAAAGTACGGCAGAAAGGCGTGTTTCACTGACAGGTGAACTTTACTTTAGTTGTATGGCATATTCCGCCTATCCCACATAAGGTAAAAATTCAACACAAATCTCAATAAAGTAGAGTCAGGCTTCGAGTTTCTTTGCATTTGCCCCCAGAGCCAGAATTGGTAGCCATGGTAACCTTACAGTTACTCAAGCTACATGTATGTGTCAATTGCATGTATCTAAGTGCATGGCACAATTCGCTAGCGATGAACACTGATCAATGGAAACTTAATAGTTTATTTTTCAACAGGTAAACCAAAGTTGTGTTACTTCCTGTTTATCCTGACTGTGCCACAGGCAGCTGTGTTACTGTCCCACAGGAAACGGAGTAAGGATGGACTGGTGTAGTAGTTGTACACAAACAACTGATATCCTTTGCCCAGGAGGTGTGTGCTCGTCAGCAAGGTCATCACAACGTGCTGTGCGAGGCTGGTCTCGGTCCAGTCAGTTTTACCACTGTACACGACAAGTTGTTGCACATACCCGTTTGTGGAATCAGCCAAAGCCCAGGACTTGATACCCCACTTGGTGGGCCTATTCGAAATGTACTGTTTAAAATGTACCTTCTCCTTGAGGGAGCAAATGTGTTCATCAATTGAAACCTGAATCATACAAGGCATAGACACATATAACCGCCACATTATACATTCTTGGGAAGAAAACAATATCAATACAAGTACATCCAAAAATATATTTCAGAAATGTGGCTGCAAAGCAAATAATTGAGAATGAATTACACACTTTTGCATGGGTGATATATTGCAGTATCATTAGCAGCATACAAGATTCATGAAACTACCTGACGATGTGGAATGTGTTGTCTTGTGAATGAACGGTTCAAGTCATCCATGAACAATCGGATCTTCCATAACGGGTCACAAGCGTGTCGAGCAACGTCTCTGACGAGGTGGAGGTAAACCGACCATGGCATCCGCGCGAAGATAGGTGTATGGATCAGCGCTTGCTTGGACCAGTAATCCTTCAGTTTGGGTTTTTTTAATGATCCCCATTAGAAAACATTACCAGAAAAAGCTTTTATTTCGTCGAGAGATGACTGCGTCCAGGGCATTTTATGCTTGGCTGGCTGTTGCTGTTGACACGCCTTCGCAAAGGTGTCAGTTTTATTCAAATCTTGTTGAAGGATGTCATCCGAAATAGAAAGCTTGAGAAAATCCAGAGCAAACTTCTCTGCATCCAGTGTGTTCACCGGTCCTAGGGCTGAAGTCAGAGTGAATGCGGGCTCTCAGAAAACTCCCATGTTCCACACCCACTGTAGCATCTCATCGTCGTCATCTTCATCATCACCTCCATCTTAAGTTTCATCTGCGAATAATCGGAAAAATCAGTCTACCCGATGATGCATCTTTGCATAGGTCTAATTATTGTTATTTTTTTAAAATCTGATCAGGGTGACAAGATAGGTCAAATGAAATTTATCATCAAGATATCAAATTATTTACCCACAAAATTCATGCAACTGGTATTGATATCGGCTTGTATTATCGCCGACTTTTTTTCTGCCAATTTTTAGTCATTATTCACAATAATAATTGCCTAACTTCATGATATACCGACACACGTCTATTTACATTATTATGATATTCGTTCAGATGAAACCAAATCATCCTTACATGAAAAATTTTACGGGATGACAGTTTTGACAGCCGGCTGTCAACATCCCGAAAACCTATCATCCCTGTTGTAGTCCTTGATTCCGTCGTTTCTGAGATGATTACGGACGACGTTGAGGGCCAATCATCCTCGGAGTCATCAGATGACTCTTCTGATTCTAATTGAAACACTCATTCTTCAGCCTGTCTGATATCTGCAACAGAAAAACCCTCGAAGTCGCTGTCAATGTCGGAAAAGTCTTCTCAGGCCAGCGCCATTGTTGTCACCCAAACGTCAACATCTTTATGGGTCAGGTCAGGTCAGGTCACAGAAGCCCGCGAAAACTGTGTCATGCGCTACTTTCTCGTTCGCTCATTCGCCCAAAAATATGTCACGTCATGGCCATGTCTATATTTAGTACTAAGAAAGCCTCACTTTCAATATCATAAAATATATAAGAACATACCAAAGAAAAACATGGACGCAAGCCGAAATTGGTTTCTCGATGCATTTTAGCAACGTCCGCACAAACGTAGGCGATGCATTTTTGCATCGTCCGCCCAAACGTAGGAGATGCATTTATGCATCGTCCGCCGTCAAAGGGTTTACTCAACACCATCTAAAAAAATGAATCGACTGGACGCAACACCTTCATCGGACGGCAATATTATATCATGGAGCAGGATAGCAGGATTAGGACGTCATCTTTAAATCAAGTTTGAACAGTGACAGAGATCCGAAAAGCTTCAATACTCCTGAAGCTCTGGGATATACGACCTTCGTTCTTTTACAAATCTAGCATATAAATGTATCAAGTATCACTTGATAAAGAAACAAACGTAAGTCGCATTTCAATATTTGCAGCCAATTCATTTTCGACTTCTGACATCCGTTAGAAAAACATAATTACATGTAAGATTATTTTGCTGTTATTCTTTCACAAGTGAATGGTGAGTCTTGGTGACTTTAGCCCGTGTAGATTGCCCGTGTATGTAACAACATATGTGATTGTTTGTATAACAACTGGTTATAATGTCTGGGAATTAAGTTTACCAAAGTTGAAATTATTACACAGAGAATATTTAATCCCAAATTCACTGCTTTCGAGTGTACCACCACACATACATGTAATAGAAGGTTGATGTCGAAACGTATTCGGGGATGATTTATTGGTACTGTCGATGCAGTACACACATATGTCACAACTTGAATTACACCTGGTCTACTAATGCCGCGTTGATTTAAGGGACACATATACCCAAACTGGCCTCTTTACACATCACGTTCTCAGGTCAGATGTTGCTAATTAATCAGCCCACCTACTCCCGAGTGGTCGAGCTTCATGGGCAAATCATAATTCTCAGTTGTTCTTTGAGCTCGCTTCAATGCGTTTATGTCTCAGTTGTAGAGAAATATCCAGCTTCACCATAACAAATGGACGGCAATAGCTGTATTTGACACAACATGGTCTGAAAGTTACCAACCGTGTATCTTTATTACACATCGATTGAAATATAACAGAGAGTCTTGTCTGTTCTGTGTATATTGCCGGATATGGTTTCCGCAGCTGAACAGCTCTAGAAGAGCATCGTCCTAATCTCAACATTTTGTATTCAATAGCTATGATATTAGGGACATTGTAATGGACTGGCACCTATCAGCCAATATCTGGATCAACTTTGATATCAGCATCTGTGACTTAATTGTCACCAGTGAAATTCTGACAGAGTTTGGAATATCTATCAAAATATTTATATTATATGTAGAGTATACCATACAGTTTTCGTACATTTAAGGTGAAATCTCAATAATAACTGTAGTGAAAAATGCTAGATTATCTATTTTGTATGCAACACGGCATATGCACGTAAATGTGGCAAAATCCACAACTTTCTGCCAATATCACTATAATGCTAGTGTCTTCATAAGTTGTAAGCGCCAACAACTTATACATATACATCAAGACAATTCTAAGAATGCTTCCCATAAAAATCTCACCTTGCATTATTTTGACCATATTCACTTCTACATGAACGTCACCCATGAATGCAGTCTTGATTTTGAATTTCCAAACGAAAGAGAAGCTCCATACTCCCTTGCCAATTCATTTTCTGCAGAACGATACGAATGTTGGAGGTTTTGGACAAGTCGCTCTATAGTATATCACTTCCCAGAGACCTTCAAAACGTAACCTGTAACATAGATCACTAATTATCCCTGGCAAGTCATTAGCTTTATCGCAGTTTTGTGTGAAATTATTTTCCTGTGTAGATAACTTAAGTAACCTATATTCACTTGCACTTCAAGCAATTCGGAATGTTTGGAGGTACCTGAAGGCACGAAAAAAAAAGAGTAGATGTATCACATCAAAAGCTTGGTTTATGTTCAATGGTCCCTTGTAAGTCAGAGGGCAGTGACCAACATAATCTGATCCCGATCATAAAGTGGAAAATTAGTGACAATGTGGCAGGAGGATTAATGTAACTACTCCAGCAGAAATCTACTAGGATTGTCAGGGTCGGTATTACAAAATGAAGGGCTTCACATGTAGGCCCCACTCACACTGTCAGCTAGACGCAGACTATTGTTGTTTTCTATTTGAACGTATCAGCAAATCGGAAGAGCTTCGATATAACATTTCCATTCCAAATGAAATCAATAAATATCAAATAAATATGGTTCTCTCCTAAATGAAAAACATTTATGTTTGTTTTCTGTGTTATATTGAAGCATCATCAAACATATATATATTGAAAAACATATGAAACACCAGAGGCTCTGTAATTGTATTGAGGTTGTGAGCTCAAGAGTCATTTGTCCAGGGATTAGGTATGGAATATTATTTTTTAATTGGACTGGAATCAAAACATATGGTGTATTCATCTTGGTTGTCACCTAGAAGTGAGAATTGGTATTGTGTTCATATCGGGTATTGTGTCCGTTGACCATCTAGTAAGTGTTTTATTTTATATTGTTAAGCACCATCATTAGAGGAGTTATTGTGTCCCCTTAGGTGAGACTTCTTAAACGCTCTCTGAGGATCCCATGGGGGAATACTCTTCGACCCTGGGGGAAAAGCCTTGTTTCGACGAGAATATATTTTGAACGTGTGTTCTACATAGTTGGCTGTAAATAATTCAGTTAATTAACATATTTAATTAACGGATACTTTCGTCGAATGGAGCAAATTTTTCCTCACTATCGTCGATTTATTCGACCATTTGTGTGTCGGTGGTATTTGAGAGTATATTATACATCACTGCGGTGTGCGTTCAGTCAATCGAGTAATACTTTTGTTCTTACTGCCGAGCCATCGCTCACTTCTGATGCTTATACTTTATGCCAGTGCCTATTTTTCCTTGTTTTGAAGCAGGAAAATAGCGCATTTGTTTTGTTCCATTTCCTGACTACATTTTTACTTTAACAATTATATGGATTCCTTTTTGGCTGTCACACAACAAGCTACTTTTCTGCTGGCAGAGCGCGGAATGTAGAACCATTTCACCGATCGTTGGCAATGTGTAAATGTCGGAATGGGTTCTGAGTCCAATACGACCGACTTCCACATTGGTATTTCGGTGCTGATAACTATTCCGACGGTACTCAGATTTTGTAGACACTTCTCAGATGGGCAAAACAGCTTTACGAATATATTGAATTTCGGGCAAAATTGAAAACGGTGCTGAATGCAAGTATCAATCTATTACCACCAATAGCCAGATTTTGATGATGCCAAAAACAAACGTAAAACAAAACATTTTGGGATAGAAATGAAGCCCGATCAAATAGTTTATCCAAAGACACACTGGCGTCATCAGGGGCAAATAGTGTGTTAAATGTAGCTGTTTCTACTGTACACCTGATGGGATTAGTATACAACTGCGCAACAACCTATGAAAATAATTTAGAAATCTGAAACAAACCCCATGGAATAGATATATGACAAGTACATAAGTACCTAATCACAAGCCAGAAGGCTACTGAGTTGATGGTATCCTCGGGGACAGATTCAACGTCCGCCAGCAGTGACACCGACTCAGTGGTATGAATGTAAGTATCAATCTATTACCACCAATAGCCAGATTTTGATGATGCCAAAAACAAACGTAAAATATAACAGTTTGGAATAGAAACAAAGCCCGACCGATCAGAGACTTACTTTTCATACAAACTACGAATTGCTTTCACATCGGTATTCGTTCTGCAAGGACATCGTATATACGCACGGAATTAAATTGAAAACAGTGCTAGGAATGAGCGCGCTATTGACTTTTTTCATCCGGCTTTGCACTAGGTATGATTCTTGTAGAATATATAGAGAAGCTCAAAAGTATCGTATGAAACACATGGATTCACGAAGGGAGTGAATGGTTACTTCACCAAAAAATACCCGCCCGCCGTTTTATTGGGCGTGGTATTCATCCAAAAAGCTATATCACCATTCCACATGGGTCTATATATCAAGGACTACAGACTAAACACCCTCAATAAGCGTCCATTTGCATAGAAATAGTAGTATCTACATGATAGTGTTTCCGACGAAAGACACCCTGGTAAACTTCACTTGCCAGTAAGAACTTGGGAAGAGACATTAGCATGATAAAAGTACATCAACTTGCAAATTGGATGTGTGTTATTTGAACGTGTCTGGTGTCATTAAATGCCAGCTTTATATTAGAGTGGTTCCTATGAAAACTACATATCCCCCACGTAGAGAAACTAAGCTAGACAATAGTTATCGTGAACAACCCTCCTATACTCATCGTCTATGTTTTAGTGTGAAGATTGTTCAATAATATTGGACACTAGCTGAATTATCACATAGCAAATTATCTTGTTTCAATGGATCCAAAATACTACACTTCTGTGTTCTATGGAATAAATGGTGTTGGTGCATGCACAACAGATTATGGAATACAAAGACCGTTAGTTTGTGTAGCTGTCATGAAGATCAATTAATTTTCCCGCATTTCTGATAGATAAGTGGGAAATATATGTCTTCCTGTTCACGGTATAAACAAACAGGGGTAGTGTTGGCCAATGGGATTTGACCAGGTATGAGTTGTACTCTGTACTCAGGTATAAAGCAAGTGCGCTTGTTTGTCTCGTCAGTCTAGCCTACAGTTTCTCTTACAACACACATTTTAGTTAATTTGGGGGTTTGGAGTTCAAGTCAAGTCCCGGTTAAAATCCGCACAGCCTGCTGTTGGGTATTGGTTTTTACAGAAATTCTGATGTTTATCTAAAGGTTTTTCCTGGGCCGCAGTGGGGATCGGACGTTTCAATTTAAACCCTGTAGTGTTTTCTACTTAACGTGCTCCTCGCATCCAATAAACTCGGGCTATTTGCAAACCACAGAGTGTTTGTTGTTGTGTATTAGGGAAGACGTCCTGTTAATGTGCTACTTAGGGTTCAGTAAAAAAAACTTCGGCTGAAAAAAAAAATTGATCAATCCCTCTGCTTTAGAACCTGCTCGATAGTAATCAAGACAGGTATCTTGGACATCCATCTAACTCAAGTTGTTTGCAGTGTTGACGCAATCTTTATACATGTATTCGAGGCCGACATCAGCAGATGACAAGTTAATGTACCAAAGTACCTGTATGGTTGATAAATGGTGCTTCTAGCAGTGAATATCGATTTTGTAAGCTGTATTACATGAAAGATTTTTCTGAGAATGTTCTTCTGAGAGCGCAGCAAATTTATTACATTTATACCATGCCATGTCCACGTGTATTTTGATTTTGATATGTGTGTACAACGCCATTTGTTTTGGTGTGAAATACTAGATTTATTGAGTTGATTTGAAATTCGTCTCTCCACTCAAACTTCAGTAAGAAATGCTGCAGGGACAGGAACCATTCATAGACAAATGTAGATGCAGATCTACATAGATGCATATGCAGATACATGTGTAGGTGCAGATACATGTATGTGTACAAATGTATATTACAGGCATTGATATTAATAAGACAGAAGTTACACCTGGTGCAATCGTATATGCAAGCATAGGTGCAAAAGTGTGTACACTGAAAGTAATGCAGGCACTGATGTTATTATGACAGAAGCTACACCTGGTATTCAGGTATTTCACCTTAAACATCTGGACATTCAATGTCTAAGTTTTGGGAGGAAAGAAAACTGACTTTTGAAACCTATCAGTTTTCGGTTTCGAAAGCATGGGCATCAAATTATTATTTGATATTTATGAAGTCATTCGTGTGGAACGTAACTTGATGACTAGCATAGGTAGTTTATCTCAAGATAAACTTGATTGCGTTATGAAACCTGGCATTTGTGTTGATTGGATTCCACAAAAAAAACTTGTGATATCTCATATTGTATTGATAATATTACGAGATTGTTTTGCTGTGGTAAAAAGTTCTTGATGCATGTAACATAGGAACAACAGTTGCTGTGGGCCCACACACAATCAAAATCTGACTGTATTGGTGGTAATAGATAGATACTTACACCCTAATTCTGAGTGGGAAAAGGCTTATAAGAAAATCCAAGATGTTTACGAGAACTTTCTTTGGTAAAACCATAATATTGATAAAGTATACCTTTTAATAATTCTGCAGGTCAGTTTTCAGTATCTAATTGACGCCCTTAGCAACCACGTTGATAAAGGTTGTAAATAGAGTACGGTTGCCAAGGCTATTGTATACTCGGATCATATCTGGGTTAAAAAGTATTGTCAGTCTTCAGAATATAGCTAAGTGAAGGACTCCACTGGTATTAAGTGAAAAATACTCATTACATTAAATGAAGAGCTCCACAATTTCGAAAGAAAAGGCACGGACATTTTACACTAAACTGATAAAAACTCGATAACGCATAGAGATATTCAGTGTCTGCAAAAAACATTATATTGGTGTGCGTTTTCTATCAAATATTTGTATTTCCAAATGAGTGAAACTTTGGTAACATATTTTATGCGGACCACATTGTCCGTTGTCTCTCGTATTTAAACACTCCAATTGAATTGCTCTAATGATTGTTTTCGCATGGCAATACAACTCGAAGTGAGATTCTGTCTTTTGTTTGTATCACACCACGAGGGATATTTGTTGCAGGCTTTTACCTACACGGCAGAGCAATGTTCTAAAAAAACTTGCCAGTACTTGTTACTGTTCTTGAATTCAAATGTTTATACCAGTATTGATCTTTTGTAATTCTTCGTATTTCTTCTTTGGATGAAGCAGTCGACATACATATATACTGTGAAAAAGATATATACAATGAAAAGAACTACCATTGAACACACATATTCATGATTATTCGGTTGATGCATTTCTCGTGACAGTTTCACAAAAAAATATAGTAGTAGCTAACATTGTCTAGGGCAAAATACTGGTTGGCTGAACCCTGTTCATTATTATCACCAAATATCAGAGCTACTAAGCATAAACTATTGGGAATAAGTATATTCTCAATGTTGTTAAACTATAGAGACATTAGTCATAAAAAGGCCTTATGTGCCATTGTCCTTAGTCACTGGTGTTGAATGATATGTTCCACCAGCTGATCAGAGTTTCTGATATATTTCACTCTTGGGTATAATGAAGAGACACGGCTGCTAGCTTTGAGACCACGTTGTGTCACACACAGCCACTGCCGTCCATTTGTCATTCTGAAATTGGACTATTTCTCTGCAACTGGGACAGGAAGGCATTTCATGAAATTCAAAGGAGCTGCTGAGAATTGTGCATGTTTTGCCCATGGAGCTCGACCACTCGGGAGTCATGGATATGATTAATCAGCTCTATCAAGTCTGAGGATGTGATGTGTAAAGAAACCATTTTGGGTATAGGTGTCTCCAAAGTCATAACGTGGCACTAGTAGAACTATGGTCTTTAAAGGTGGTAAAACATGTGTACATTGTATCGAGAGTGCCAACAAATCATCCCCAATCGCCTCCCTGAACAAATCCAAAGCAAGTGACTCGATGCAAAAAGCAGGACAGAATCATTCTAGTACTCGAGGAGCTGCACTTGTTGCGCGTGGAATATTGTTTCCAATTCAAGTTGTCGGATAGGGCGCTTTCCCCATTTGGTCTGTGTATGAAGGTATTATTACCATTCATACAAATGGCATCTCATAAATTATTACTTGAGCTCAACTACTGATGATATCTAAAGAAAGCAAACATACGTTTGCTCTCAATCTTTTCGATGTTTTGGTCTCTAGTCAAGTATGTATATCGTTCCAGTATATGTATTTCAAAACCCGAGGAATTCTTTGTAATTATTTGCTTGTTCAAACGTTTCTATAGAATCGTGTTTTGTATATACATCTGTTTTGTACTCGTTGTACATATTGACCGAGGAGATCCTCTAGTGGATTTGGATTTGGGAAATCCTTACTAAGCCCATACAACGTACATTACATAACACAGGGAAAATAATTATAGTACATAGATAAACATAAATACTAATATATATATATATATATATATATATATATATATATATATATATATATATATATATATATATATATATATATTATTATTATTATTATCTACTGTCAAAGCTATTAGATATAAACTATTGGGAATAGGTGGACTTTTAATGTTATCAAACTGAGGAGACACTATACACAACATACTACACCAGCATTTCAGACCCTCTGACTCTGGGGTGTAATGAAGAGACACGGTTGCTAACTTCGAGACCATGTTGGTCACATACAGCCACTGCCGTCCATTTGTCAAGGTGGATTGGACATTCTCTTTGCAACTGGGACGGCATTCAAGAAAATTCAAAGGAATAGCTGAGAATTGTTCACGTTTTGCCCATGGACCTCTACCACCCGAGAGTAGTGAATCTGATTAATTAGTTATACCATGTCTGGGATGTGATGTGTAAGGAAACCATTTTTGGTATAGGTGTCCCCAAAGTCATAACGTGGCACCAGTAGAACTGTGGTGTTCGAAGGGGGTAAAACATGAATGCAATGTATGCAATAAATCATCCACAGCATCACAGCAAGTGAATCAAGGAAAGAGGCAGGACATAACCATCCCAGTAGTTGAGGGGTTGCAATGGTTGCGTGCTGAATATCGTTTCCAATACAAGCTGCTTTCTTAGTACTAGTCTCACTGGGACCCCGGTGACGTCCCCGGCAGAAACAAGATCTGATCCGGGGCTAATCAGGGTGTATCCGTAGTGCTGCCGGCTTTGCTGTAGTGAAACCTTGATGAACCGGGATCATTCGAAGCGCCACTAGGAAGGCCAAAAACAATTGATGGTTTGCCAGTATCTTTGGATTGCTGATCCATAGTAAAACCGTCGTGTCACCGGGAGGACCGGGGCCCGACCGTGGCGTTACCCTGTCTGTACGTCTGCAGTCAAACCGTGGTGCATCCATGGCCAATAAGAAATATTTTTGCAAGCCGGTAGTTCAGTAGTCTCGCCAAGCTCTCATTACGGTTCTGTCATGGACACACCAAGTATACCACGCTTTCACAATGGTTCTACCACGGATCATCCCGTGTCTTCACGGTAAAGCTATGGTGGCACGATGGAAGTCGAACCATGGCACTACCGGGGTGTGACTTTTGGTGTGACCACTTCTGTTTGATTTTTTTGACCACCAAGCGTCCCAGACACTAGTGTGACGGTTCTGGTGCCTAGTGGATCCGGGGCTCAATGAGATAGTATAGGTGTTTAAAGCCATACAGAACATATCACCAGAAATATATTTTTTTTTCTGGTCGCCCTTATGCCCAAATACTCAGAACACAGACAGTAATATAAGGCTGATATATAGAATGTACCGCTTGTCACTATCCAGCTTTCTGCTAGCTTTTCAGCGTTTAAGAAATTCAGTAAGGCCTGTTTTATTTATATTGCATATGGATTTTAATCACCGGTGTCTATAGTTTGAATTAGTGTTGTTTATTCCTTAATTGTTTTATGTATGTATTCCTTTACTGTGTTATGACTATTGAGTGCTTATGGTAACACCTCCATGTGTCAGTGAGGGCACTAACACATTTGATAGATGTGTGTACGTATGTATAACTACTCACATTACTACTGGGAATTTCAAAACATAAGCAAACATAACATAAGTTTGAGATATAATGAGTTTGAAATTTTATCTGCAAAGAATATTGGTACAATTCATAATTATGGCAATGTGACAAATTTCAACATCTGAAGTTTTCTATTTACTGCAATTTATTATTACCGTCCGAATGAACATGTTTATGTATACCGGTACACCTTCTGTCATACAGGGAAATATAATTATACACGACTATATTTGCTCAATTGAACGACTCGAATAATGCTCTCAATCTTATAGATGTATTGACGTCTGGTCAAATACGTAAATCGTTTCAGTACAGCTATTTGACTGGCTTTGAAAACCTGCGTAAATATTTGGTTGTTTTAATGTTTGTATGCATCGTGTTTTGTATATCCATTAGTCTTGTACTTGTTGTTCACATTCACTGATGATACCCTCTAGGGGGCTGTGGGAATGTTTGGCTATGGGGAATCCTCACAAAACAGATATAATTTACATTACATAACACAAGGAAAATGAAGACGTATTATTACACATCCTGAGACCTTCACATGACGAAAATATCTTTCATGTTGTGTCCTTCGATTGATGGATGTCATAGGAATCCGTCTGCCGGTTGTCAGTAATAGGTCACATTCGTCAATATCCATCACTTGCGATGTCAAATAAGATACAATGATTGTTATATAATAACATATCATTTAATAAAATATCATGAGTGACATATACTCCACCATATCAGATTGTAAGTGAAAGTTTCCCAAATGTCAATGCTCATCACTCGCTCATGCGGTTATCCCACGTGATATTTTTCTTTTGCACCAGGAGAGAAAAATCGATGTGCTGACCTTGCTTGGAGCATCACACCAATTATTGCATCAACAAGTTTGTGGAGGAGTGATATTACTATGATGTGAGTCGAATATCAAATCGCAGTTGTATGAGATCCAGAAACTTTCAATGCGAACTTGTCGAATGTGTTTCTTAGATGCAAATCTTTCATTCATATTTCCAAGAGGCATGAGCTGGAAATCCATTCTATTACTTCATATGATTATTTGATACCATCTCAGTTAATCTTGAATAAAAGTACAGACAAACAACAGCAAAAAAACCCACACTAAATCGAATGGTGAAATGCTACAATGATATCCACAGTTCTCGTCACTGTATATCTTGCTGTAATGTATTCCACCGCATGCAGACTTCGTTATCCACCATTTCTTATAGACATGATTCAAGAACCCGTTATCTCTAAGGAGCAGCAGGACTCGATTGAACTCGTGTAATAATCCGGACCCTTTGGAAAGTGCAAAAGCAAATTCCGCATCGAGCAAAAACCTGTCCACAGCAACTAGATCACAGGGTTCTGATCTGGCAACATATTCGCCAATATTGGATGGCAAGATGAAAGCAAAACGGCCCTTACGGGCCCTCTGTATTCCATCCTCGTTAGAATCTGTGAGTGACCACTGTCTTGTCCTGTAGATTCTTCTCCACATTTGGCGATAGAAAGTGTCGTTAGAATATCTGAACTCTCGGGCTATCATCCCAGTTCTCTGTGTCCCTATTGTGTAATCCCATTGATCAATCAGGTCCTTAATTGACTTGAAGCGGGTATTTTTACTGAACTTTTCACGTTGAACAAGTACAGTTGCTTGGATTCGCTGGAAAGCTTCTGTGAAATCTACAACTTCATTTCTCTGGTCTGTGACAAACATTGGGGCTGCCGCCACGTCCACTTCCTGATGGTAATTGGAATCATGTGAAAGTTTACAGAGTGGCAAACTCACTTCATTTGACAAAGGCCAGGCCTTGCATTGATTCGAAACTGGTTTAAAATAACTGGTTTAAAATTTTACTGATCTTCTAGCATGCTGTGATTACATAATATGATTCATCGAATATATTTGCACATAAACAATATATCCATTACAAAATCACAGGATATGTATACTATACAATATTGAAAAATATAGTTATTACGACTAATATTCCTTGATAATCTGGACATGATTCATTACTCACCCCTTCCAGTAGTTCTCCAATCATTCCATTCCAAGTTCCGTCAGAGTTTTGAAATCCATATTGACCATCAGCCACTGGTCTTATGCTGTATGTAATCCCTAGCAGACTTGTTACCCGGTCCATGACATCGATTATATAACCTTCATATCGAGGGTATTGGTCTGTGCTATTGTTCTCTCCTGTGACTGATACCTCTCTCACATAAGGCGCCACCTGGATCAGAAATCATTGATCAGTGCAAGTGACGTCATTTAAGGTCATAATCGATTGTCAACTAACAACTTCACTTACCATCATCGTGGTCACGGAGATGCTTGCTGGCGAGTAGAGGTCATCTATGAGAACAGGAAAGTAACATTAATAAATCATCGTCCATTGCAAACTGAGTTTATTTTCCCTACTGTGAAATAGAATTGAATAAACATGGAAACAATACCCAAGTATATGGTATCCGAGCAAACAAAACCGAGTCCATTATCCAATCTCAAAGTTCAGTGTCAGGCAAAATCAAAAAAATTTAAATGGAATTTCATGAACCCCCATATATGGCCATAAAGGGGTGAAATCAGGTGTTCCGGAAAGAGTGAGCATTTCCTGCCCCACATGTGGCACCCGTCATGAATTCCAAAACATCAACATGCAAAAAGGTCTTGTTGCATACTTGTAATAGATTTTGTGTACTTATCAACCAGATTGTGATGACGTCCATATAATTTCTTGAAAGCAGAAGTTTCAGCATAACTCATAATTGATTGAAAGAAATTAGACTAAGTGAGAAATACCTTCAGTATCCATTCCTGTTGTGTAGAGTATTTTCACTAGAGTGAATACCACAATTCCTAGGATACTCATGAATGCATATTCATTCTAGCAAGATCACCCACAAAAACTTGAACAATAGAAGTGTGATATTGATGACACAAACACTAGGTGACGTTAAATTGATATGTTTTCAGGGTTCGTCCGCATGCCATATATCTCCACTGTTAAATCCCATGTTTCAATTCCAAACATTGCGCATGGTTGAGAGATGAGCATCCGATTTCTATCTAATGTGTCTGACTGTTGCCACGTCCGCTGGCAAACTGTTCTTCAATGTGGCTAAGCCTTGCGACCCAGAACAGTGCCACATCTATTCCGTACTGCTGATGACATGCCGATGTTTTGCCCATCTGCCCTTTGCCTGCTTATATCTGTTCAGATCTGGGCTCGACCACTCATCGCACAGGCCATGAGCTTCTGCCCGTATGTTGCTAGGCAGCATGTTCGCGTCTAGTCTTTGCCGAGCATCCCCAGTCAGGACTTGACTGAGCTGTGATGGTCTAGGTATATTGCGAACTGCTTGGCCCAAATCACCCTCTTAGTGGGAATATAACTGATTTGTCACAGGAACATTTTTATGCATTTTGTGTTTGATGCAAACGATGTAATTCTTACATTTGGTGACCATATCATTGTCCGGAAGGAAACGGAAATCCTTGTAAATGATGACTCATTAACAAAACAACATCCTTCACGAGTGTTATGTATTGAGTTTATAGGTTGACATGCAAATCTTAGCTACACCACTAACGCACATTTTTTCCGATTCGCTATATATTTTTTCTACTATGCTATTTTTGTTATGTGTGTAATTGATTAGTAGCTGCGAACAAGGCATTCTAACAGCACGGAAAAATGGAAGAAAAAAATCCATTCATGATTCACACTAAAAACATCTTTTACACGTTTTGATCGTGATACTAGGAAACCTAGAATGTTTTTTTAACAATACCAATGCCTGTACGCAAAGCCACATTGCATAAGAATGTGAGTGTAATATGTATATCAGAGCATAGGCAAACTAGAATTGTTGTGAATGGAGCCAGGGCATCAAAAGTTCAAAGCATTTTGTAACATATTTATCATCATTGTGTAACACATGTAAGTATCAATCTATTACCACCAATACATTCAGGCTTTGATGATGTCAATAACAAACGTAAAGTACAACAGTGCAATAGAAACAAAGCCCGACCAAATAGTTTACCCAAAGACACACTGGCGTCATCAGGGGCAGACAGTGTGTTAAATGTAGTTGTTTCTACTGTACACCTGATGGAATTAGTATACAACTGCCCAACAACCTACGAAAAAACAAAAGGAAAAATCCGATACAAACCCCATGGAATAGATATCTGACAAGTACATAAGTACCTAATCACAAGCCAAAAGGCTACTGAGTTGATGGTATCCTCGGGGACAGATTTAACGTCCGCCAGCAGTAACACCGACTCAGTGGTATGAATGTAAGTATCAATCTATTACCACCAATACATTCAGATTTTGATGATGTCAATAACAAACGTAAAGTAAAACAGTGCAATAGAAACAAAGCCCGACCAAATAGTTTATCCAAAGACACACTGGCGTCATCAGGGGCATATTACATATTGCTCGCTCTCTGACATATTTTATCTGTCAACACCATATAATGAGTACAGTTTGAGGAATATTTACATTTACATTCATTAACTTGATAGAGTGCCTACCGATACCACGTTTCAGTGACGCTGTACATGAGTGAAACTTAGATACATATGCCATATTAGAATTTAAAATCGCAAATCTATACTGACAGAATCTTATTCCAAAGGCACAATTCACAATTTCACTTATGTGTTGAGGAGTGCAAGTGTTGCGACGGCCTGTAAAACCTGTTGACTTTGATTATGATCTAATTATCTGTGTTTTTATTGATATTTACTGGCATGTTCCCATTCTAAAAGACCACAAGTTTACAAGAAATGTACCGGCATGACTTCTTGCCAACCAATGGACGTTTTGAAGTTGAGTACCACGTACGAATCATATATGAAGCAGTGATTTATGTAGTGCTCACATGAGATCAATGAAACATTCTCTGGATACTTAAACAGGAAGTAGGTTTTGGGAAGATAATGGGAATGGCTCGAGAAGTGAACAAGGAACAGCCACCAAAACTAAGACACAATTTGCAAGTAAATGAACTATTATCATGCAAAACTTACCAGCTTTTTATGGATGGCCATAAATAGCTCCGTAATGCTGTTCATCTCCATCAATTTTATAGATGCAATAACAAATGCATGCACGAGACTCATATAGTTCAATAAACGTGAACATTTATATTCACAACTGTAATTTTATGTTACAAGCGACGCTGGTGATGTAAGCTTTTGGTGTACTGAATAGTAGTACTGTTTCGTGAGATCGCATCAATTAAAGTCTCGTTTCCCCATCCCAGGATTAAACAAGGGCAAAAACCATATTCTATCACAAAAGACACTCAATACATTCACGAGGCAATCATAACTTTCACACAGAGATGAAGTAGCATCTAGTAACGCGGCCAGTGTCTTTGGATACTGATATCATCAAAACACTTAATTGAGATACACAGAAACCAGACGCAACAAAGACATGATTGATGATCTCGTCACATGAATATCGAACTGCTACCGATCATTGTTGCAAGAGAAGTACACTTAAGTACAAATCACAGGTTATATTACCAGATTAGTCATGTCTCCATTCAGCACATCGGCACATGATGGATGCGTTGCAGGTCAAGAGAAAATTATTGTCATAAAAATTTATCATAAAATGTTTCATCTGTTTGCTACTAATATGTGATTGTGCTATAAATCATTCTGGTGACAACTTTCATTGATAACTTTTAACAATGCATGCCAAAAGATAATATATATACACTATTGTACATTTCGAGAAAACAATATTGTAAGTTTTGTGTTCCTATCAACATGCTTGATTTGGTATGCTGGATCAGATACTTTTGATATATATACATATTTTTTTGTGTTCACTGAAATTCTCAAGCTTGGACAATAGAACATATTTCACAAGGATTTTTTTATTGGATGTGCTAGAGGCAAAAAATTTTCTGACTTAAGGAATATGTCAGGGGACGTGCACACTTTACACCAGTCACTGACATTACAGACAGACACACGATGTGAAGTTATTAACTGCCTTTCATCACGGGAGAATATGATTCACATTGTCTCTTCGACTTATATAGGCCTACTATAATGATAATTTGCTTGAAAAAAATCATTCCATGGGCATTCCTACACAAACACGGATTCCACATGAAGCGGTTTCCCTCTATATTGATATCCACATGTCTTTGTCCTCAACAATAACTGCCATTCAAAATATTAGGCAAACGACATGGTTTTCATTCCAGTATTTGCATATGAATGCATCCTGCTTTCATGGTCATACTGTTGTCTTCGTTGAGGAACAAAAAGTTGTTCTATGACCACCAACTGTCACGACACAAACACTTGCACCGATTATGGGAAACACAAATTAATCGAGATTCACGGACCTTGAAAGTGTAACGGATCTTGTTAGTTTACAAACGAGTGGCCAATATGTAATAAAAAAAATTCGTTTACATGGTGATTAGATCTCTTTACTGGTGGATGAGCGGGACGAAACAAATCAGTTCCATTTACTTGGCAAACACATATCTTTTGTAACACAAAAATATTAACATCATAACAAAATAAAGAATATGACGAGGATGTGTTTGGATCTTTTCTGACATATAAACGTATCATACACGGCTGTTAATCTACAACTATATTGTTTTAAGGTACTGCAGAGGAACCAGTAACATTATCAGCCTCACACTATTTTGACGCACTGAACAGCCAAATCATGTGGGTTTTCTTTCATGAAGGGATGGTTTAGACTGATTGATGGATATGAATGATTGGTCAGAAATGTATATTCGATTCATGTTTCGTAAGCATCAACTTCATAACAGCCGATTTATCTTCCGTGATTCATTCGTTCCTCTGTCCACGTTCCATGTTCACACAAGCTGGGAATCCAACCAGTTTCTCACCATCTGAGTTATGTATCCCATCATCTATGACACCCAATATCAGGCGGAATGCATGTTTTGCGCTTATAGTTGATAGCAACAAATGTTCGTCATAAATATTGTCATCCAATGGAGCAATGTCATATTCTTCCCAGCAGAGCGCTGCACTTCACGGTCCATTCATCGAGTCTTTCACTGGAAGCGGCAGCCAGTGCCGGGACTGGAAGTGGTACTCCACATACTATAAATCTAGCAATTGCACAGACATTATGGCCGACTTGACTGGGCGACAAAGCTGACGATGATATAAACAGGAGGCAACACTGGTAGGGGTAGGTGCTCAAATGTTTCCGTTAGTAGGGGGAAACTAACTTTCTTCGCCTGGACGATAGGAATCAATGGTTGTCAGGTTGATGGATATTTTATTTCAACACACTATTTATGATTATTTGCCATCAGCCAGTAAAATGGTCCAAGTGGTCCAGAGATGGTCCAAAGGTATGCATTCACATACCTTTGGCAAGAACTTATACAGACATCCACGTATTATGTTTATTTGAAGAGATTTTTTTAAAAAAAGTCAAACTCGAAACGAATCTTTTCAGAATGTTTCCATAGTTTTTCTGGGGAAGAGAATGTTGGGGCAATGTCAAGTCATAAAAAACTTCAATTCTTTTTCATACAAGTCTCATAATGCGGCAGTGTGAAGTGCAATTCCTTTGATAATTTCACAAAATTGCTAAAGAATGTCCACCTCAGAATTTCTGTTAACTGTGTTTTCTGTAAACGTGATGAATAAATTACTTGGTATTCCATATTCATTTAATTGTTTTTTCTTCAAACTATTCATATTTCACATCTTCATCTCCATTTCCCAACTCCAGTCACTCGAGTTATTTAATAGGGTACATTGGTACAAATTGTTTTTGTCTTTTTGTATATAGACCCACCTTGTCATCTAAAGATATTCCGAATTTCACAGTTTAAGGTGTGATTGCACGTAACTTACCGGTGACTGCACTGAGGCACTTTTCCATTGACTTATAATGTGAAAGTAAAGGTAACAAAATCACCAGCACAATACAATCCCCTGACCTAAAACTTGGCTAGCACACACACATATACTCATGGATGATGAACCGGGACATGGTTTCATAAATGATATCACGAAAGCTGTGCAATTTGGTGATTAGATCAATCATTTTATACGTTTCACCAAAACGAAGATTCGAGTGTTCTGCTTGACAAGCACTGGCTATTGCACATAATCATTCCTTGTTGTCGTCACAATAATGAGAATATCTAGGGCTATACTTTCTGTGAGATGAATAAAATGAGCTGAACATCCATAATCCCAAACAACTCGGTGCACCCGAGTGCATATCACCTGTGAGTTTTACTGGCCTCACTAGCTATTTGCTGCACAGCATAATCGTTTCGCTCGCCCTGTTGTGAGTGTATTTTGTAGACTGAGAAATAGGTAGGAAAATGGCATATGAAAACGATAAATTTAACAAATTTAACATTGCTTAGTAAGAAAGAGAGTCTCGGTTAGTAATCCTTGATGGCTAACAAACAGAAAAGCAAAGTTTCATGTTGATTGGAAGTGTGTAAGTTCATGAATTTGTTACCTTTATATTTACATTATAAGTGAATGGACAGCTGGTCAATGCCAGGTTCATGACGATCACATGCAATCAATCCTTAAAGTGGAAAAATCGGTTTTTGATATTCGGGCTGAAAGTGACCAATAGCTGTCCTAAGAGCAGCTGCAAAATGCAAAATTTCCAATACGCACACATATATGACTCACTTTGATATTGAAAATTAGATTTTAGAAATAATTCCGCACGGAACGGTTCCCATGCGGTGATGCAAAATTAACAAGATTAGCTGAAAATATGGAAAAATACACAGCAATATCACTGAAAACTCGTATATGTATGATATATTACAGTGATGGAACCCCAAATATTGAGTTTGATTTATTTTTTGTGTTGCAAATATCGTGAATACAGGGAAATTGATGTTTTTGTTCATCTTTGTGCAGATGTCCATTCATTCATATCAAGCATTTTTATGGTATGTTCAATCTCCACTGCACGGTCATGCAGACGAATTTTTGGTTTCCTAACGGTGCTATATCATCCAATACATGCTAACCAATTGATTGATTACGAATTTCAGAAACCGATTATTCCACTCTAATTAATCATGTGTGACTAAAATGTTCAACATTCATAGGACATTCATAGGACACGGTTGGTGCTGACCAGTAAGGCAACTGAAGTTTGTCAACAATACAGACTTCACTATGCATGAACAATTTTCCCAGAAGCGGACATGGAATGCAAGGAGGGTTTTTACAGAATGACTTCAAAGAATTTGCAATTGGCGGAGGTATCCCATTGGTGGATAGGAAAATATGCATATTTTCTTTACTCGGATCATATTTCTATAAGGCGATGTCAATATAAATGCTATCGTTTTGTAGTGGTGGAAGGCTTTATGCATGATTTCTTTGATCAAACTGAAATACTTGATAAAACTGCATATAATTTATCACAATACTATTTTTTGGAATATAAACAAAACCCAACGTGTGATAACATGGAAAGTACGATCATATACTAATATATCATCTATATTACGAACGAAAAAATGCCTCCAAATACTATTTTGGTCAAAATTGGACATTGGCATTACCATTGTGAATCGAACTATTTTGTCCTAAGAATAAAATTAATACCCATCCTTTCTCCAATAAAATCTGTGGTATCCAATAACCAGTGTTATTTACACCTATGAGAGCAATGAATCAACCCAGACAACGGTAATGGGCGGGGAATTTTCCGGTACATTTAACCTCTCTCCTATGGATGTTTGCCCACAACCAGGGACTGGGTAAACGTGATGCAAGCAAATGAGAGGATTACACCTATTTGAGAGGGATATGGTGCTCTTTTGGTGAGGTGTTTGGATTTGATTAATATCAAGTATACGTGTGTGACTGCTTACAGAGCATTTCTACAGTGATTGATTATGGATTTGATTATTGATAATAGGTTAGAATCATCAGTTGCTCTCCGGAAAATCCAAGCAACAGTTCTCACATGGCTAAGGATCTTTGTTAAGAAATACACCAGAAGTCAAACCAATACCTATTGGATCAATGAGAACCAGCAAATGGAACCATTACAAATGGAAGGATACACAAATAATATTCCGAAAATACAAAATATAGCCAAGTGAGAGGAAGCAACTGTTGTAAATAATAGTGATCACACATTCTGATCTAAGGTGATACAGAAAGGATGGCGTTATGCTTGCATTTTTCACCTGGAATGTGGAATAGATTGCCAAATAAGAACCTCATGATCTTACCTATTGCCCGGTTTCAGCTTGATGGGTAAATTTGCCTCCGCGTTACCTGAAGGTTTCTTTAATCAACAGTTCAACAGGGCCTTGGTGCTTCTTCAAGTAAATATTGTTTTACATAAGCTCAACAAACCTTGAGATGAAGGAGTTTGATTTTGTCTGGACATAATACATACCTATATATACCTGAAGAGAACCGTGGTATTTTTATGGCTCATCACTTTTCTGTTTTATTACCATATATCTTGCTGTCATTGTTCTTGAGGCACATGGTCGCCTAGGCAAAATTCTTTTGGGTTCTATTTCAGCTTGTTCAATCATGTTTTGTTTATATTCAAGATGCTATTCTGTGGAAGTCGTCAGGAAAACAAAAATAATTATGCCTAACTCCGATTATTTCCGAAATGAACTGGATTTCAACATCCGTGACATGTCCGTGAATCTTTTAGCTTGTAGGGTTTGGCAAATCCGTTGACACGGCAATAGTTTTTTGTAGATGGCCAAGGTATTATGCTTACGAACAATACTTTTACAGGGTTCTGTAGAATCAGACATTGGCACAAAATGAATTCATGCATGTGTAATATCGGTAGTGATATAAAGTAAATGACAGGGCCCTGTTACTATCACCATATACATGTATTTTTGGTTCCATTGTTTTGATTGTTATGAGAAAGTGTCATTTTGATATTCCTTCTGATTTCCTGTAGTAGTCAATTGAGCAAGACATACGAAATATTATTTACATATTTATGAATCAGTCTGAATGTAAGCAAGCACAGGTCATATCAACAATACTTTGCTAGTTATATGGGTTAACATTTATCCAGAAATATATGATATATATATTCAGCGAAACAAATCTTACACATTTATCATGGCTCCCCTAACGATTTTAAGGTGAATTTCATGAGAATACTAATTGACTAAAATGCATTTAATTGTTGGAATCTTGCATTTCATGATTGTAGCGCTGTTGCTGACAAAAATAATTTAACATATAAGAATTATATAACACACTGTGAATGAAATCAAGTTGGCACTCATGTAGAAATGGTCTATGAGTTTATGCAGTGCTGGGGAATGTTCAAACGCCTGCGAATGGAACATAGACTACCATTATGATGGCTATACCTATCCAGGATTGATCATAAATGTCTTGCGCTTGATATCTACTAGCCAGTATGCACCAGGGAAAGAAGTAAAAGACGTGTCGCCTCTTAGCAGTGCATACCTCCAGTCCGGGGAATGTGGAAATTAAAGAGTCTGAACTTCTGTCTCATGATCTACTGCAAAAATCCAGCTATTTTCGGAAGGATTTTTTTTCAATGTCATACGCATTTTGAATCAATTGAACACGTCTCAAAATAGGTATTAAAATATTTCTGTTGATCATAAAATACCATGAAACAAATGAAAAACAAAAATATTTTGACATGTATTTGAATGTAAATGATTGGAATGAGCTCTTGGACTCCTGGTGAAATCTTGCCATGTCTCTGTTGTCTTGCCATCACTGCATGGGGAATGTTTCAGCCTAAACTGCAGAAACAATGACTTTCAATGTCAGCTATTCTGAAAATGGGGGTTACGGTGAACAAACACAATCAAATTATATGTAACAAGTAATAATTACAGCAGTACACTCAAAACTGTCAAGTAGTTTAGTCCTGTTAATATTACATTCTTGACTATAATAGTGGGTAGTTTCATTTTGTGAGTTAGAATAATAGCCATAACTGTAAATGTGTCACGTTTGTCTAGGGGTGGAATGGCAAGTACTCAGAATCGCAGCAACAAACCACAAATTTAATAATATGACAATCATTAGAACACGAGATATTAATGTATTACGTATGTACAACCCTGAATCACTCACACATTCACGCACACATTCATACAGTCTCTGGTGGGTGGTTTCACAAGGTAGGTTTAAAGGGTTCTACGACACGACGACGGGGAGAATCCCACGACGAAATGACGACAGTCGAAGTGGTGACGGAGACTACACAGTCCACAGCCAAGGTGGTGGCGTCGACGACACAGCGAGGTGGCAACAATGGAGATACAGCTCATGGCGAGGTGGTAATGGCGGTGACACAGCACACAGCAAGGGTGGTGGCGAAGATACAGCACACGGCGAGGTGGCGACAGCACACAGCGAGGTGGCAACAGCACATGGCGAGGTCAGCTAAACGACAAGTAGCTTGGCGGCGGCAACGACTCGGCACACAGCGAGGTCGCAACGTTCTACAGGGCTGGGCAACTCATGACAGCACATGGTGGACAAACAGTCAGACACACACACATACAGGCGGACCGGCATGGCCAACTCTAACAGTGAAAGATCACTACAATAAAAGGAAAAACATTTGTAGTAAACGATTATACTGGGCAATAACCTAACCATAGCACATATACATGCCCATTATTTACTCGTCTCCCGACAGTTTCCAAACAGTGACATACATAGCTCCATCTCAGCAATACAATGAATCTACTTCTGCAAACAAAGCAGGTCAGCTGGCGTACGTCCCGGCTGTCAAGCCCGCTCCTGGTCAACTGTACAGATTTGCAACTGCGCTACGATTTATAGACAAGAATAATCTATACAGAATCCCCGAACACTGCTCACTCGGCATACAACGAAGGATAGGCCTGTCACAAGACCTACGAGACAAAACCTACGTGAACAACTGTACAATAGGCGTGGTGCACTCAACCGTGAACTCAAATCGAATCTGTGAGGTGGCGAGAAAAACATTGCAAAAGTACATGAACATATATTCCGGTTTCAAGTGCGACAAGAAAAACATTAATATCGACATGTAATATCCAACTGATAAACGAACCAAATTATAACAAAATGTTACTATTTATTATTTGCAACCTAGCGCAGATACAGTCTTACAGAAATGGTAATATAACGAGAGAAACATATGTTGATTTTCCAATGGTGTCTGCGAGATTGGAGGTAATGCAATGGAATTACTTGATCTGATGAAACAAGGATGTTGAGTTGGAAGCTTTATAGATCAATGCCCAACGATATATGAATGATTGATATGTTTCACGAACTAGCTGGTAAGAGACTCCTTTGTATCCATTGTGATTATCATGGATAATAAAGCAAAACAATATCATCAGGACATTCAGACGACATCAACAGGATGTTGTGCTGGTAGGACGAATGATACAATTGATAGTATTTAAATTAGGCCCCCCCCCCCCCCCCAAAAAAGTATTATGGTTCTGGTTATTGGGATGCCCGAAAAAGTGATGCGTCGATTTTTGGGGTTTTTAAAAAAAAAAAAAAAAAAACGAGTGATGTGCAGGGGTAAAACTGATGCGCAAGCCAAACCAGAACCGTAATACTTTTTTTTGGCCTTATGCATCATGATTACGATGATATCGACGGGTCCTAATTAGCGAAAACTGATGGAAACATGTTGGATGGAAGATGAGGATCTAGTAAGCTAGAAGCTAGTACCTTCTAGCTCACCGGTTTTGTGTATACTGTAAAAACTAACCTAAAAGCAAAGGAAGGTTACCGGACAATATATGTTTTATATTTTAGATATTTGCCCTTTTTCCCTTGGCCTTGAAATTAAGGTCACATATCCAAGGTCACAAGGATATTCAGCATAATCATTTCCTTCATATCTACAATGGCCATTGTGTGCTCTGCGTTTGAAAATACTGTCAAAGGTCAACTTCAAGGTCATGAGAATATTCAGCATATATTATTTCCTATACGTGCACAATGGATTCTTAAGCTGTAAGGCCTATTAAATTGAGTTATTAGCCATTGTCCTCTATCGTCCTCTGACCATGAAAATGAAGGAAAATATTCAGCATTTACCTTTTCTCATTTGTGCACAATTGATTCCTGGGTGTAAAGTCGATAATGAGGGAGATATCAGCCATTTTATACTCTGACCTTGATAATGAGGTCAAAGGTAAGTTCAAGGTCCTGACAATAAATATGATTTCATATGTCCACAATAGATCTCTAATCTCTAATGTCAATAATTAGTGAGATTTTAGGCATAATATGTCACACTATAAGCATAGAAGAATTTCCTATAAAGCATGGGAGAGTCCCTTTTGGCACCCGTCAACAAACTGCTAATGGTAATGGCCGCCCTCGCGCATACATAACGAAATAATATGCGTCAGAGAGGTATATGAGGGGAATCTTCTGAAACAAAAATCACAAAACTGTCTGAACAGTTTTTGAGCAAATGTCTGCCAAAGTCAGAAATTGGAAGTTTGTCGTCGAAAATGGTCGCCATCTCAAAAACAAATGTGTAAATAACAAAAAATAAAAATATCCCCTTCCTGAAATATTTTTAGACAATTTTGTGCAGTTCACCCGAATAGTTTTTTGGACCCTAGGGACGGTAAGAACCCGTTTATGTATTATTTTCTTTGCATAAAAAGTGTGCTTGTACCATATTTTTTTCTGGAACAGTAAAAATATAGATTTAGGTCTGTTAGACCTACGATGGCTGATTTACGACACTCCGAAAAAATATTTGTCAATTCGAGAAATTGTTTACGACAGCAAAAAAAAATTGTTTTTAATCTCGTCATTTCGAGTAAAATATCTCATTATTTCAAGATAATAATGTCGCTTTTTCGAGATAGTATAGTTATATAGGACTCCAAGAAATACTGTTTTTTATTTCGTTATTTTGATATAGTTACCTCGTTATCTCGAAATAACGAGATAAAAAAAAATTTTTTTTGGTTTCCTATATAATTATCTAAAAATAACAAGATAAAACAATTTTTTTGCACGTCCTAAATCAGCATTAATCAGAATCAACCTTGAAAACAGAATCAATAAAAATAATCATGTAATAAAAAAAAATCATAAAACAACTAAATAAATACAAAAAGATGCTTACTTTGAAAACTTTGACAGATTCTCACTACAAAATATATCAATGATATAAACTCGTATTGTTTCTAAGCAGGAGTGTCTATATTGCCTCGCATGCAACTACCTATGCCTGTATGAAAAAAGTTTCTCACGAAGCGGTTCAATGGGGGTGATCTGTTGTTTTAATCAATGAAAAGTGGAAGGGGCCCGTATGGAAAATTAGGTGTCATTACTTCCGCGGCAAGGGATTATGCTAGTGTCGGAATTTAAAAAAATCATTTACCGGACGACTCTCCTTCTCTCCTTGTTATCAGCCAGTGTTAATATAACGACCAACAATTATCTTAAAAACGAATCTGTAAGGCATTAGGTTGCTAATTGATTGGTTTGTAGCTTACACAGTTAAATGCCTGATTGGTTCCTGCAGGATTGCAATCCTCGACAGTCACTAATACAGCCACTTTGGGGACGCTCATCGACTTACACAGAATTGAAATGTGGCCGCTGCTTGTAAAATACCATCATGGCAAAAAAAAAAAAAAAATCTGACGCGGGAGGTTGGGGACGACGCGCGCGGGGACGCAAACCAAAACATTTATTTTTTTTGGCCTAATCTGAAGAAATACTGAGAGATATTTGGTTAATGTTCGTCTTCGCGATTTGCTGTCTGTAAGAGTTATCGATATCTCCAGCAATCTTTCTTGTTATTTTTCGATTGTATAGTGTGGTGTGTTCAACTGAAACAGTGCTCATAAAGGTGTTTGTCACTTGCATCAGATAGCGGATGAATAATGTTACAGAACCAATCAGGACACACAAACAGGAAAACAATTTAGTATGATTGATCACAGAAACATTATTGTTTCATTTTCGAGGCAGGTAATCCAGAGATTTACCGGAGATGTTGTTCCGGTTGCTCGGAGAAACGAACTTAATGTCAGCTCAGTAAACGTGGAAATTTGATAATATGTACGAACATGATGCAGCGAACTGTTTTGTTCATGGAAAGGATACACATTCTTCTCCAACCCCTTTGAACCAAACATTGATTCACCGTCTGGCAGCAAATGAAAAACAGTACAATACATCAGAGATGTGCCGGAAATTGTTCACAGTGTGAGCCACCAACATGGATTTCATTTGCCACAAGAAAACTAGATGATCTGTTCAAGTATAACAGCATGAACACCAGGTCGATTTTTGTTGCATAACATATTAGGTTTTCCGTGATGAAAATACGGATTGATCTGTTGTGAATAATTGATCTGGCACACACAAGAAATGTTCGAACAACACACCCAGAAAATGTCCCCTCGAAATAAATGGATTATACAAAACAGGTGCAAATGCAGTTCTCCAGAACATACTCTGAGGAAAGCATCATGGATATAATGGATGTTTGTGCATTGTTTTCTCGGTACTTGTTTATACTTTGGACATGCGAATTCCAAGTTGAATCAGTCGGTAAGTGGTGTATGTTATTTGAAATACTTCCAGACCAATGATTGTTACTCACACTTTTTTTGCCAAGGCCGTGGAGCATCATGCAATCATGCCAAGAAATTACTTACGTCAGCTGTATTCTTTTCGCAGTTTCCCTTACTAGTAGTTGGGTCAAATATAAACCGATGATACATACGATGGGTAACTTAAAGATCCCTGAAAGACAAAGCATTGTCAGATGAAAAAAATGACATCAGCTACGAAAGCGTATTAGGGCCACGAGCATTTAAAATAAAATCAATTTGTCAACTGATTACATGTATCTAGTTGACAAATTGAGTTTTAGGAAGTCACGCTCCCGTACATTAGCAAGAAGACTCAATTAAACCAGAACATGCTTTGCAGTATCAAAACAACTGAAATCCAGTTATATATATTCTGAAATCCATCATGTATCCACAGTCACTGATGTGGCATTAGGTAAGTCTGGCTATCGTTCCACAACCGGCTCGGCAGTGAGGGATGATACTGCATTAGACCATGACCCAAGAACCAGCTTCACAGCGAGTGGAACAGATCCTTGGTGGGCCGTGGATCTGGGAGATGTCTATCCTGTCTACACAGTCGTCATTACTGGTTTGGAGGGAGCAACAGATTGTAGGTTCTATGTTTTCTGTCTGAGTTTTCTTGAATTTGTTGAAACGTCATATATGCCTTTATAATTCACAAAATTCTTGATGTTACATAGGCCATTCAGTCATCGGAAATTGATACTGACTTTTGGAATAATTCAATCAATGAAAAACTAATATCCGTTATGAAAGCCCATATTGACCTTAACAGTGGCGTTGCGGGACTTCTACCTGGGTGTGACAAATGACTCGTTGACTGGCGTCACCCCTTCCTTTACTGGACCCACATATGATGTCTGCTTGTACCATCCAGGTTAGTTGGTTGTTATTGATTAGGTAATAACATTGATTAGATTAGGGAATACTTCCCCCTGTGTAGATTTTTTTGAAAGACTCTGGCGTTAGGATGAATTCAACGTGTAAATGGACCCCTCTAATAAGACTCCGCCTTAGCTGAGACCTCAAATTTACGGCAGAAGTGTAGGTCTTATCTGAGAGGGACCGCTGTACATAATTGCTACCCCTGTGACTGAAGTTGCTGGAATTAGATAATGTTACTGATAATGAGATATTTTATTGTTCCTTTAAAGAAGGATATATTTTACGGATTTCATTGTATGAACAAAAGAAAGAAATTATATCCCCACACATTTAGGAGCTGTTTAGGGCGAGGACATTGAACCGCAAAATTAATTCTAGTAAATTATACGTTCTCTGACCACGAATCGAGACCCATACTAAACGGGTAGAAGTATCAACAAGCATGGTACTTTATCCGATGTATCATTCACTTGTGTTATTCACGTATGCCCAGCATCTGCCAGTATGATTCAAGAGCTGGGTTGAACCTGATGATATCATCAGTAATTTGGCGTTTCTATATTTATTACTGAATGTGAATCGCAAGATCAGGAATTCATCTTGAACATATTGAGTAGTCAATCGCCTGCAAATATATTAAAAGTGATATATGTGGCATATTGTGCATCCAACACACTCTGATCTAGGCACACCAAGCCTCGCAATGCAGTTTCAACTTTGCAACCAGGGACCTTTGTATGGACAGTACTTGATTATACAGGCTGTGACACAATTCCAGCTACGTGATGTCGAAGTATATCAAGGTAGGCATATATTGTTTTTTTTGCTGTGAGGCGCAACCACCGAGACCCCACTAAAATCAGAATACAGATACTTGAGATATGATAGAAAACTATTGTGATTTATTACAAATTTACATCATGTTGATACCTAATTTACTTCCGGTGATATGACAATTTCGATGAAAGTTTTGTGTTTGTAAAAAAACATTTCACACATTTAACTATCATTATTATAACTCTGCATGGCATCACAAGGAAAAATTCGTTGAGGTAATAATACTTCTAATTTCAACCACATATGATGTCGATATGTGCTTCATCTGGAGTGTATTTTGTTTGGCATCATGGAAAATATGCAATTATCAGAACTCATTGGCAATATTCTATTCTTGATATATTCTATTCTTGAAATATGTCCCATAGGTGTACTTGGCCCAACATTCATGAATATGTGAAATTATATGGAAAAATGGGGAAAATTTGTATGATACCCATTCCGAACATCTGTTTAATAATTTTAAACTTTATTTCTGCATACTAGGCCCATATTGAGGCACCTTATAAGCACGTTACTATGGGCGTTCTTTAGATTATAAAAGTGGCTGGATAAATCTGATGAGTATGACATATTTTCTGTCATCAGGCCCCATTAAAAATTATTCAGGAATACCGTGCACAAGTAATTCAGAGAAGGCTCTAACAGTAGTCTATTAAAGCAGTCCATTCCTGCCACATCATGAATACACATCATCATAGCTTATGTGATCCTAAATTGAAGTACAAGTATGTTTTGAAAATTTAAATGAAATCGATAATATTTGAGAACTGTTAAATATGTTTATATTCTGTGAAAGCAGCAAGCACAAATTAAAGTTCTGATTGACTTCAGTCAGACTTTCTGTCAGTAGACTTCATGTCTAACTGAATTGATTCGTCTTGTAAAGATCAAAAAGTAAATAACCTCAGTGCATCGGACGTATCAGAACAGTGAAGCATATGTCATGAATATAACACATTGCCCTAATCAATGTCACAAAATAAAAGAAAAAAATATTCGTAATGACTTACAGAAATAACATTTACAGAAATGATCACCAATGTGGCAACTCAAAGACAAAGCACTCAGATTTCCACATATGAGGATGGTGGTACAGTTCTTGGGCCAAGCCTGGCTGTTGACAGTAACCCAGAATCAGCAATTCAGGGCCGTAGCTGTTCTCATACAGGCAATACAACAGTCCAAAATCCCTGGTGGTCAGTGGATTTGGGAGTTGTCAGTTTGGTTCACGCTGTCGCTATTGTAACACGAACAGATGTAAATGGTGAGTCACCAACTTATTATGGATATTGTGAGTTTTGTGAGTCACTAATTTGCATTGGATATTCCACCTTTTAAGAGTCCTATATTTACCATTTTCCTTGATTCAAATAGTTTATATGCTGACATGAATCAAACAGATCCCGCACTCATGCAGCGCTTAAGGGACTTCAAAATCGGTGTGAGTGACAAGAAGCCAACAGCTGCAAATATGTCCCCAGCTGATCCTTATTACCAAATCTGTGACAGTCTTGTTGGTTGGCAGCAGGACGTGAAACACATCTATTCATGCGACCCTTCACCCTTAGTTGGTCGCTATGTAATCGTCCAGAACGGTCCTGAGTATTTGACACTCTGTGAGGTTGTCGTGATGACTGTTGGTAACTGTGAGTAATCTCATCTTGAATTGCCTGGTTCATTTCAGACATTTTTTATCATAATGACATTCATTTATTTACACATATCGTGCATATGGATTTGACATCTTAAATATATAATGTTTTTGGGCATCATGAACTGTTATGTCATCACCCATTTCATGGATTCATCCATAAATATCATCTCCCTTCCTGACTCGTGGTAGGAGGTGAGTGGTAGTCATATTTGGTAGGTAACATTTATGTGTACATGTATTGGGTGGAAATCACATGAAGTTTCTTTATTATGTACTCATTATATATATTGATGTATTGATTATACACGTTTAATGCATTTTCCCTTGTTTTTCTGGAGGTCCCATCTTTAATAATAACCCGAGCCCGTTATCGCATGGTCGTTAATAATGTTCATAATTTCCTGCTTCATGGTTTGTAAATGACTTTTGACCTGTCGTTTTCGTTCATCTCATGCGCAAAAGGAGGATATCAAGCCAGTTGTCCTTTCGTGTAGATGGTTTTCAATTGCTTCCTTTACCCTCTGACGGCAGAGTCATTCCCACACCATGCCCACACAGCCTTAATTTATCCCCATGTCATCCTCCTGGGCTTAGTTATTCGAGCATTGCTCATATATGGACAACTAAAAATATAATTTGGCACCTGTTATAAAACTGCTTATTTTGAAGACCCAGAAAACCTATATTAGTTATGACCAAGAGACCCCAGAGTATCCGACAATATAGACACTGAACCCACCCACTCATATATGGTTGCCATGGCAACCACAGTTTGCTCTGCTTGTATTTGACAATACAGAATTTAATGTGGCATCTATTCCAGTACCCCTGACTACAATATATGCATTTATATATTAGACATGATTAAGAGTATGTACCCATATAGACACGGAGCCCAGCCAGTCACAGATGGTTGCCATGGAAACAGCAATTCTCAATTTCAGCTATATTGTGTAGCACAGAATTCAATGCGACATTTATTTCAAAAGCCCTTACATCAATATCCACATACATTATTAGTTAATTACCTTAAACCCCTCGAGTGTGTAACAAATTAGACACTAAGCCTATCCAACCACATACTTTTGCCATGACAACACCAGTTTACTCAATTTCTGTGATATACTTGAAGGGAATAAAGATTTTATTGGGTTATTGTGTTAGTGATTTAGTAGCAAATCTTATGATTTCAGCTGCGGATTTCACTCATTCAGTGAACTACATGTCAAACAACACCTCCCTTCAGCCAATTCCATGTCCCCCCCTCTCCCCCCCACCCCTCCTCCCCCCCCCCCACACACACACACTAACAAAATTCACAAATTTTACATACAGGAGTGGTATGGCATATTCCGCCTATTTCACTGAAGGTAAAAATTCAACACAAATCTCAATATAGTACAGTCAAGCTTCGAGTTGCTTGGCATCTGCCCCTAGAGCCAGAATTAGTAGCCATGGTAACCTTTAAGTTACTCAAGCTACATGTATGTGTTAATTGCATGTATCTAGGTGCATGGCCAAATTCGCTAGTGATGAACACTCATATGATACTGATTTTTTTTCAACAGGTATGTTAATTCCTGTTTATCCTGACTGTACCACAGGCAGCTGTGTTACTGTCCCACAGCAGACGGAGCAAGGATGGACTGGTGTAGTAGTTGTACACAAACAACTGATATCCTTTGCCCAGGAGGTGCGAGCTCATCAGCAAGGTCATCGCACTGTGCTGGGCGAGACTTGTCTCGGTCTGGTCAGTTTTACCACTGTACACGACAAGTTGTTGCACATACCCGTTTGTGGAATCAGCCAAGGCCCACTCCCGAAGGTAGCTACCGGTGAAGTGGCAAGAAGATGGCCACGTGAAAGCAATGTGCTCCGACACCACCTCCACAAACATGTTTCAAATAAGCGATGCTTGTATTTTGTTCGAGGGAAAGCTCAGTTGCAATTTGCTGTACTTGGCATACCATCATCATAGGCTGAAGCTGTTTCTAGCAAGTGCATACGACACTTGCATGGACCCAACTTCAGGACCAGATGTGCTGATATACAGAAGATTTCAGCGGCACTGGGAATACATCGCTCATTATAATATTTCTTTGTGGAAATCCTGCTTGTGGTGTGCAATTAGTGGAACCAGGTGTCATACCCCATAGCCGATGGATGCCAAAAGCTACATGTATCTATGCACTCCAGAAATACATGTTCAGAGACCAGTTCAAGCTCTCCTCACGTGAGGCAGATGGCATCCTCTAGGTATCTGTGTTCAGTTCATAACAAGAATCTATTGTCAGGGGTGGTTTTCTGCTCATGGTGCCATTTCCGCATCCCAAAGTGACCTCAGTCTTATCCAACCTGAGTGGTTATAGAAACGATCAACCAATCCATATCCAAGTCAGCTTTGAGCAAGTTTGCTGGACACTTGTGGTATGTCAGTGAGGAGCTGATTGGCTTCACTTTCTTCGACCCTATTCTTCCAGTTGCTACAAAATGTGATATGGGGAAAGTCAATAGAAAACACAGAAGACCTAGGCTCAATACCAGAGATCCTGACAGAGTTTGTCTACCCAAATCTGTTCACGTGCTTGATATTCCCAGTGGCTGTCTCAGGGCTGACTAGAATCATGGCACAACAGAGGATTTCAAGACGCACTCAATGTGGTGAAAGGACTGAATGTCAATAACGACAGCATAACTAATTGTCGCATCTCAATGAAGAACAGTACTTATATCACAGAAGATTAGGAGCAGAAGCAATACCAGCTTCAAGTTGTTCAGGATCATCGGCGTCGGTCCCAAACAGCAAGAAGTCCATTCTGTTAACGGATTCGAATGTTGAACAGTGATAGACACATGTCAGAGTAGTATAGTAGTATATCCCCAGTTTTTGTCTCTCACTGAGTAGATGAGTTAGTTTTCTTGTTGCATGAATATCTCCTTGATGCCAGAAATAATCAAGCACGTCAAATGACTGTCCAATATATTACGAGGACGATATGACATGATAGTCTTGTACTTCATACAATGCGGCAATGCTGCTAGTAGTTATGTTGCTATCTAGATATTTTCATGGATGTATACGTATCTCCTTGAAAATAACACTGCCATAAAGAAATCTTTATCCTCTACATATTTATGATGATATTGATATTACATCATCATCCTATATGTTTGCCGTGTGTCGCGGTGTGGCAAGTCCTCAAATAGTCATTGACCAATATTTCAAATGTGTTGAGCTACCTCTAAAAGTTGTGATAAAACCTTCATATTTTATCAGGTGAGTTGTTAATGGTAGTCAAACAACTTTGAGGGGTGAGAGCTTCGAAAATCACACTTTGAAAAAATACCCTATTATAAGGACCACCCTAAGGCCCAGGACTTGATACTCCACTTGGTGGGCTTGTTCGGAATGTACTGTTTAAAATGTACCTTCTCCTTGAGGGAGCACATGTGTTCATCAATTGAAACCTGAATCATACAAGGCATAGACACATATAACCGCCATATTATACATTCTTGGGAAGAAAACAATATCAATACAAGTATATCCAAATATATATTTCAGAAATGTAGCTGCAAAGCAAATAATTGAGAATGAATTACACAATTTTACATGGGTTATATATTTCAGTATCACTAGCAGTATACAAGATTCATGAAACTACCTGACGATGTGGAATGTGTTCTCTTGTGAATGAACGGTTCAGGTCATCCATGAACCATCGGACCCTCCATAATGGGTCACGAGCAGGTGGAGCAACGTCTCTGACGAGGTGGAGGTAGTGCAATATCTGGATAAACCGACTGTGGCATTCGCGCGAAGATAGGTGTATTGATCAACGCTTGCTTGGACCAGTAATCCTTCAGTTTGGGTTTTTCACGATCCCCATCACAAAACATAAACCAAAAAAAAAGCTTTCATTTCGTCGAGAGATGGCTGCATCCAGGGCATTTTGTGCTTGGCTGGCTGTTGTTGTTGACACGCCTTCATATAGGTGTCAGTCTCATTCAAATCTCGTTGGAGGATATCATCCGAAATAAAAAGCTTAAAAAATCCAGAACAAACTTCTCTGCATCCAGTGTGTTCACCAGTCCTGATGTCGGAATGAATGCATGCTCTCGGAAATCTCCCATGTTCTGCACCCACTGTAGCATCTTATCTTCGTCATCTTCATCATCACCTTCCTCGCCAGTTTCATCTGTGAACGAGACAATCAGAGATTGCAGACCCTCGCCCTTCAGATTTAGTAACTAAATTTAGGCGATAATTGAGAGTTTTGGTCTTAAGACCATCGGTTGTACGCCATACGATTGGGAATTGGCCAAAAAAAAATACAAAAATAAGTTGAAAATTCAATATTGATTAGAACCGGTTATAGCCAATTATGTGATTTTCTTTTTTCCGTTGCCATGGCAACCGTTTTCACCCGATTTTGGCAAAATTTGAAAGGGACTGAGCCACTACCATAGCACTCCAGTCCTATAAGTTTCAAATCGATCGGACCGTTTGCCTTTGAGTTTTGAGCGCAGACATTTGCACGGAAACGTCCCTGGCCAAAAATAACCGAAATCGTGACCCCCAATTTTTCGACATCGGGCGATGATGGAGAATTTTCGTCGTACGACCATCGGTCGTACACCAAACGATTGGGAATTGGCCAAAGAAAAATACAAAAATAGTTGGAAAAATTAATATAATGTAGAACCGGAGTTAGAGCCAATTATGTGATTTTCTTTTTCCGTTGCTATGGCAACCGTTTTCATCCGATTTTGGCAAAATTTTAGGGAGACTGAGCCACCACCATGGCACTCTTGCCCTATAAATTTCAAATCGATCGGACCGTTTGCCTTTGAGTTATGAGCGCAGACATTTGCACTGAAACGTCGCTGGCCAAAAAAATTCGGAACCATGACCCCCAATTTTTCGACATCGGGCGATAATGGAGAGTTTTGGTCGTACGACCACGGGCTATATATCAGATGATCAGGAATTGGCCATAGAAAAATACAAAATTAGTTAGAAAAAATGATCTTGATTAGAACCGAAGTTATGGTCAATTATTGATTTTTACATTTTCCGTCACCATGGCAACAGTTTTTGTCCGATTTTGACCAGATTCGAGGAGGACCGAGCCACTGGGATACCGCTTCATCTCTATAAGTTTCATGTTGATCGGCCATTCTCCTTCGAGATATGCGCGCGGACAGACAGACAGGGAGACAGACATACAAACGGACAGACCCAATTACAATACCCTCTGCCCCTATCGGGGCGAGGGTAATAATCGGAAAAATCAGTTTACATGATGATGCATCTTTGCATGGGTTTAATTAATTTTATTCGAAAAAAAAATCTGATCTTGGTGAAAAGATAGGTCAAATGGTATTTACTTATTTACTCACAAAACCCATGATTAACTTTCGTAGATGCACGCCTAAAAGGTACAACCCATGACCAAATGACGTATGTCGGGTATTCAATATTCATGCAACCGGTATTGATATCGGCTTGTATTATCGCCGACATTTTAATTGCCAATTTTTAGGCATTATTCGCAATAATAATTGCCGAAGTTCATGATATACCGACACACGATTATTTACATTATCATAATATTCGTTCAGATGAAACCAAATGGTCCTCACACGAAAAATTATCACGGATGACCATTTTGAAAGTCATCCGGCTGAAATCCCGAAAACCTACCATCGCTGCTGTCATCCTTGATTCCGTCATTTCTGAGATGATTATGCACGACGTTGAGGACCAAGTCATCCTCGGAGTCATCAGATGACTCTTCTGATTCTAATTGAAACACTCATTCTTTGGCCTGTCTGATATCTGCAGCAGAAAAACCCTCGAAGTCGCTGTCATTGTCAGAAAAATATTCCCGGGCCAGCGCCATTGTTGTCACGCAAGCGTCAACAAGTTTATGGGTTGGGTCAGGTCACAGAAGCCCTGGAAAACTGTGTCATGCGCTAATTTCACGTTCACTCAATCATGTGACGTCATGGCCATGTCTATATTTAGTACTTAGAAAGCCTCACTTACAATATCATGAAGTATTTAAGGACATACCAAAGGAAAACTTGGACGCAAGCCGAAATTGGTTTCACGATGCATTTCTGCATCGACCGCCCAAGCGTAGGTGATGCATTTTTGCATCATCTGCCCTAACGTTGGTGATGTATTTTTGCATCATCCGCCCAAACGTAGGAGATGCACTTATGCATTGTCCGCCGTCAAGGTTTTCTATTCAACACTATTTAACAAATGAATCGACTGGACGCAACACTTTCATCGAACGGCAATATTATATCAATCTATTCTCAAAACAGTATTATGACGTCATCTGTAAAATCAAATTTGAACAGTGACAGAGATCCGAAAAGCGTCAATACTCCTGAAGCCCTGGGATATACGACCTTTGTTCTTTTACAAACTAGCATATAAATGTACAATGGTCTTCAAATATCACTCGTGATAAAAAAACAAACGTAAGTCACATTTCGATATTTGCAGCCAATTCATTTTTCGACTCCTGCCGTCCGTTAGAAAAAACATATGTCAAAACATGTAAGATTCATTCAACTACAAATTCATCAGAAATACACACCAAGATATCGATCTGTGCCTGAAATATCTGAGTTTGAGCTTCTGGATGAAGAGCAGGTGACTAAGCTGATAAATAGACTCAGAAATAAATCCTGCGAGCTGGACATTATGCCCACTCATCATCTGAAACAAATACTACCCAGCGTTATCAATGAACTTACCTTTCTGGTCAATCTCTCACTGCAAACTGGAACTTTTGCTAGTAGCTGGAAAACGGCCATAGTTAGGCCACTCTTGAAAAAAACAGGCTTAGAACTTATCATGAAAAATTTCAGGCCTGTCAGCAATCTTATGTTCATTGCTAAACTGGTTGAATCAGCCGCCTTGGATCAACTGGTCAACCACTGGGACCAAAATATTTCTATTTCCAGATTACCAGTGCTTACAGAAAAAACTTTTCATGTGAAACTGCTCTTGTCAAGTTTGTTGATGATCTCCTGTGGGCCATGGAACGAGGGGAAGTTACGGCTGTCATGGTCCTGGATTTATCCGCGGCCTTTGACACCGTGGACCACGACACACTGGCGCTGGTACTAAGCAGCTACTACGGTGTGTCGGGTCAGGCACTTGACTGGTGTGTGTCATACCTGCGACCACGTTCATTCAAAGTATGTGTGGATACTCAGTATTCTACTGAGATGGACTTGACATTCTCTGTGCCTCAAGGCTCAGGACCTATGTTGTTTTCCTGATATGCGAGTACCTTGCAGGATATTATCCCAGATGACATTGACTTTCATGGATTCGCCGATGATCACCTAACAAAACGCCCATTCTCCATTAATAAATGAATCTGACGTTATAAACAGTTTGGAACTTTGTGCCAATAAAGTGAACACATGGATGTGCCAAAACCGCCCTAAAATGAATTCGGACAAGACTGAATTTATCTTATGTGGATCCAGACATTTGCTCGCTAAGTGTGAGACCCAGCAGCTGATTGTATAAAGTATATGGGTGTTCACATCGACCAAAGCGTAACTTTCAAAGAACAGATCAAAAGTAAATGTAGGAGTGCCATGCAATAGACGTGGAATCAATACCCAGTATTAAGTATTCCGAGCAAACAAAACAGGGTCCGTTATCCAATCTCATAGTCCGGGGACAGAAAGTCATATCAGGCATACGAAGTGAGAGAAAACAAGAATGAAGGGAAACTCATGAACCCCCGTAAATGGCCATTAGGAGGTGAAATCAGGTGTTCCGGAAAGAGTGAGCATTTCCTGCCCCACTAGTGGCACCCGTCATGAATTCCCCAAAATTAACATGAAAATAGATCTAGTTGCATGGCAGACATGGATTTGCAGTATTTATCAACCAGATCATGATGACGTCCATAGAATTTCTTAAACGCAGCAATAAGTCTTGGTAAAACATATCCTTGTCGTAGCAGTTTAGAGACTAGCTGGGCACTTCGATAGACAAAGTCCTCATATTTGCAACTAGCTCTGGAATAGCGTATAAGTTGAGAAACAAACACACCAAACATGTTTTTGTCAAGGTGTTTTCAAGGTCCGGAAACTAAGGGAATTCATGGTGGTCGACGATATGAAAACTGTCGCCTCCTCCTTGATCCTGTCCCACTTGGACTACGGAAACGCCCTGTACAGTGGCTTACCAGAATGTGACATCAGAAAAGCGCAACAAGTGCAGAACATCGCTGCAAAAACTGTGCTATCTTGGAGTAAATTTGACAGTTCTGCCCAAGCCTTGAAAAAGCTACATTGGCTTCCTATACACCTCAGAATTGACTCCAAGATTTCGTGCTTGCTTTTTAAATCTCATCGTGGGGACGCTCCTAAATACTTCCAAAAAAACTTTGGAAGGTGCGGATTGTTCAACCGACAAGATGTCTGCGCAGTGCCCACAGGTTATTTCTAAATTGTTTTCATAGGTTGTTGGGCAGTTGTATACTAATTCCATCAGGTGTACAGTAGAAACAACTACAGTTAACACACTGTCTGCCCCTGATGACGCCAGTGTGTCTTTGGATAAACTATTAGGTCGGGCTTTGTTTCCATTGCAAAATATTGTATTTTTCGTTTGTTATTGGCATCATTAAAATCTCACTGTATTGGTGGTAATAGATTGATACTTACATTCATACCACTGAGTCGGTGTCACTGCTGGCGGACGTTAAATCTGTCCCCGAGGATACCATCAACTCAGTAGCCTTCGGGCTTGTGATTAGGTACTTATGTACTTGTCATATATCTGTTCCATTGGGGTTGTTTCGGATCTCTAAATTGTTTTCAAAGGTTGTTGGGCAGTTGTATACTAATTCCATCAGGTGTACAGTAGAAACAACTACAGTTAACACACTGTCTGCCCCTGATGACGCCAGTGTGTCTTTGGATAAACTATTAGGTCGGGCTTTGTTTCTATTGCGAAATATTGTATTTTTCGTTTGTTATTGGCATCATTAAAATCTCACTGTATCGGTGGTAATAGATTGATACTTACATTCCAACACCTAGTTGTTCCATTCACCAAAAGGAAGACGTTTGCGGCAAGGGCGTTCAGCGTTCGGGGACCCCCAACTCTGAAACGACCTTCAGGACGAGATAAAGTGCAGCCGAAAACTAGAACAATTTAAATCTGACCTCAAAACACACTTGTTTAATCGGTTTTAAATTCACATGTATTTTGTTATCATTTTAATCTCGTATCATTGTGTCTACCAATTTCCATGTTTTTGTTAAGCGCCACAATAACTGGTAATGGTTTCGTATGGTTTATGTATGTTTGTATGTTTGTATGTATGTATGTATGTATGTATGTATGTATGTATATTACATAACCTCCGAAAGTGATCACATGACTTTCATTTTCACATTTAGTTTCCCTGGAGAGGGGTGTAAATGCTCCTTGAGAAATTATTTGGACTGCCAATAAACGCTCCTTTTCCGCCCTGCAGACAAAAGCAATTGATCAGATAGCCCATGTATGTAACAACATACATGATTGCCCGTGTATATAGCAACATTTGTGATTGTTTGTATAACAACTGGTTATAATGTCTGGGAATTAAGTTTACCAAAGTTAAAATAATTACACAGAGAATATTTAATCCCAAAGTCACTGCTTTCGAGTGTACCACCACACATAATAGAAGGTTGATGTCGAAACGTATTCGGGGATGATTTATTGGTACTGTCGATGCAGTACACACATATGTCACAACTTGAATTACACCAAGTCTACTAATGCTGCGTTGATTTTGGCAACACATATACCCAAACTGGCCTCTTTGAACATCACTTTCTCAGATCAGATGTTGCTAATTAACCAGCCCTTCTACTCCCGAGTGGTCGAGCTTCATGGGCAAAAGATAATTCTCAGTTGTTCCTTTGAGCTCGCTTCAATGCGTTTATGTCTCAGTTGTAGGGAAGTATCCAGTTTGACCATAACAAATGGACGGCAATAGCTGTATTTGACACAACATGGTCTGAAAGTTACCAACCGTGTATCTTTATTACACATCGATTGAAATATAACAGAGAGTCTTGTCTGTTCTGTGTATATTGCCGGATATGGTTTCCGCAGCTGAACAGCTCTAGAAGAGCATCGGCCTAATCTCAACATTTTGTATTCAATAGCTATGATATTAGGGACATTGTGATGGACTGGCACCTATCAGCCAATATCTGGATCAACTTTGATATCAGCATATGTGACTTAATTGTCACTAGTGTCACTAGTTTGGAATATCTATCAAAATATTTATATTGTATGTAGAATAAACCAAACAATATTTATTCACATTATATAGTAGTTGAATGTACTAGTATTCCTCGTTGATTTATTGGTATTGTCGATGCAGTACACACATATGTCACAACTTGAATTACACCTGGTCTACCAATGCTGCGTTGATTTTGGGGACACCTATACCCAAACTGGCCTCTTTAAACATCACGTTCTCAGTTCAGATGTTGCTAATTAACCAGCCCCTCTACTCCCGAGCGGTCGAGCTTCATGGGCAAAACATGCATAATTCTCAGTTGTTCCTTTGAGCTCGCTTCAATGCGTTTATGTCTTAGTTGTAGAGAGATATTCAGTTTCACCATAACGGCAGTATCTGTATTTGACACAACATGGTCTGAAAGTTATCAACCGTGTCTCGTCATTACACAACGATTAAAATACATGTATAACAACGACTCTTGTCTGTTCTTTGTATATTGCCAAATATGGTACCCGCAGCTAAACAGCTCTAGAAGAGCATGGGCCTAATCTCAACATTTTGTATTCAATAGCTATGATATTAGAGACATTGTAATGGACTGGCACCTATCAGCCAATATCTGGATCAACTTTGATATCAGCATATGTGACTTAATTGTCACTAGTGAAAATCTGACAGAGTTTGGAATATCTATCAAAATATTTATAATGAATGTAGAATAAACCAAACAATATTTATTCACATTATATAGTAGTTGAATGTACTAGTATTCCTTGTTCTTGTTCTGGTGCCAGACGTACATATGCCATTTTGAGATTATTATTAAAAGAAAATAGCAGTAAGGGTTAAGGGAAGGGAACGGTATGGGGATAGGGTCAATATGTATAGTGAAATTATATATCAGAATAATTTAGTTATGAAATTATACGGAAATCATATGCTCATAATAACTTGGAATGTTTGGTTTTTGCTACACTTCACTCTAATGAGTGGAATGCACAGAGAAAGTTTTAGCATTAACTATGACTCACCATTAATTGTATGTTGAAATTTCATAAGCTGACTAAATAACAGAATCAAATATTGTAAATAACGCTCAAAATTTACTCTATATCATAAATGTTAATTTTGTTGTGAGCGCCAACAACTTATGCATATACATCAAGACAATTCTAAGGAATCTTTTCCATAAAAATCTCATCTTGCATTCTTTTGACCATATTCACTTCTACATGAATGTCATCTATGAATTCAGTCTTGATTTTGAATTTCCAAATTAAGGAGAAGCTCCATACTCCGTTGCTAATTCACTTTTTGAAGAATGATGTGAATCTTGGACGTTTTGGACAAGTCGCTCGATTGTAAATCACTTCCCAGAGACCTTCAAACCGTAACCTGTAACATAGATCACTAATTATCCCTGGCAAGTCATTAGCTTTATAGCAGTTTTGTTTGAGACTATTTACCCGTGTAGATAACTTGAGTAACCTATGTTCACTTGCACTTCAAGCAAATCGGATTGTTTGGAGATACCTGGTGGCACGAAAAGAAAACAAAAAGACCAGACTAGATGTATCACATCAAAAGCTTGGTTCATGTTCAATGGTCGTTTATGAGTCAGAGGGCAGTGACCAACATAATCTGATCCCGACCATAAAGTGGAAACTTAGTGACAATGTGGCAGGAGGATTAATGTAACTACTCCAGCAGAAATCTACTAGGAATGTCAGGGTCAGTATTACAAAATGAAGGGCTTCACATGTAGGCCCCACTCACACTGTCAACTAGACGCAGACTGTTTTTTTTATTTGAACGTATCAGCAAATCGGAAGAACTTCGATATAACATTTCTATACCAAATGAAATCAATAAATATAAAATAAATATGGTTTTCTCCTCAATGAAAAACATTTACGTTTGTTTTCTGTGTTATATTGAAGCATCATCAAACCTTCATATTGGAAAATATGAAACACCAAACGCTCTGTAATTGTATTGAGTTTGTAAGCTCAAGAGTCGTTTGTCCAGGGATTAGGTATGGAATATTTTTTAAATGGACTGGAAACAAAACACCAGTGTGGTATGAATGGTGTTGGTGCATGCACAACAGATTATGAAAAACAAAGACCGTTAGCTTGTGTAGCTGTCATGAAGATCAGTCCTGTTAATGTGCTACCTACGGTTCAGTAAAGACAACTTCGGCTGAAAAAAAATTGATGATCAATCCCCCTGCTTTAGAACCTGCTCTATAGTAATCAAGACAGGTATATTGGACATCCATCTAACTCAGGTTTCTTGCAGTATTGACGCAATCTTTATACATGTATTCGAGGCCGACATCAGCAGATGACAAGTTAATGTACCAAAGTAACTGTATGGTTGATAAATGGTGCTTCTAGCAGTGAATATCGATTTTGTAAGCTGTATTACATGAAAGATTTTTCTGGGAATGTTCTAAGAGCGCAGCAAATTTATTACATTTATACCATGCCATGTCCACGTGTATTTGGATTTTGATATGTGTGTACAACGCCATTTGTTGTGGTGTGAAATACTAGATTTATTGAGTTGATTTGAAATTCGTCTCTCCACTCAAACTTCAGTAAGAAATGCTGCAGGGACAGGAACCATTCATAGACAAATGTAGATGCAGATCTACATAGATGCATATGCAGATACATGTGTAGGTGCAGATACATGTATGTGTACAAATGTATATTACAGGCATTGATATTAATAAGACAGAAGTTACACCTGGTGCAATCGTATATGCAAGCATAGGTGCAAAAGTGTGTACACTGAAAGTAATGCAGGCACTGATGTTATTATGACAGAAGCTACACCTGGTATTTCACCTTAAACTTCTGGACATTCAATGTCTAAGTTTTGGGAGGAAAGAGAACTAACTTTTTGGTATAAAAATCATGGGCATCAAATTATTATTTGATATTTATGAAGTCATTCGTGTGGAATGTAACTTGATAACTAGCATAAGTAGTTTATATCAAGATAAACTTGATTGCGTTATGAAACCTGGTATTTGTGCCGATTGGATTCCACAAAAATAACTTGTGATATCACATATTGTATTTGCTGTGGTAAAAAGTTCTTGATGCATGTAACATAGGAACAATAGTTGCTGTTGGCCCACACACCCTAATTCTGAGTGGGAAAATGCTTGTGAGAAAATCCAAGATGTTTACGAGAACTTTCTTTTTCAAAACCATAATATTGATAGAGTGTACCTTAATTATGCAGGTCAGTATTCAGTATATATTTGACGCCCCTACCAACTACGTTGATAAGGGCTGTAAATAGAGTACGGTTGCCAAGGCGACCAGATACCCGGATCATATCTGGTTTGAATATATTATCAGTCTTCTGGATATAGCTAAGTAAATGACTCAACTGGTATTAAGTGAAAAGTACTCATTACATTAAATGACGAGCTCCAAAATTCCGAAAGAAAATGCACGGACATTTTACACTCATCTGATAATAATAACTCGATAACGCATAGAGATATTCAGTGTCTGCAGAAAACATTATATTGGTGTGCAATTTCTATCAAACATTTTCATTTCCAAATGAGTGAGACATATATTACGCGGACCACATTGTCCGTTGTCTCTCGTATTTAAACACTCCAATTGAATTGCTCTATCGATTGTGTTCGCATGGCAATACAACTCGAAGTGAGATTTTGTCTTTTGATTTTATAACATCACGAGGGATATCTGTTGCACCCTTCCACCTACACGGCAGAGCAATGTTCTAGAATACATGCCAGTACTTGTTACTGTTCTCGAATTCAAATGTATGAACGATCTTTTGTAATTCTTCGTATTTCTCATTTGGATGAAGCAGTCGACATACATATTTACTGTACATTTCAATGAAAAGAACTACCATTAAACACACATATTCATGATTATTCAGTTGTTGCATTTCTCGTGACAGCTTCGCAAAAATTATGGTAGTAGCTAATATTGTCTAGGGCAAAATACTGGTTTACTGAACCCTGTTCATTATTTTCACCAAATGTCAGAGCTACTAAACATAAACTATTGGGAATAAGTATATTCTCAATGTTGTTAAATTATGGAGATATTAGTCACAAAAAAGACCATATGTGCCATTGTCCTTAGTCACTGGTGTTGAATGATGTGTTCCACCAGCTGTTCAGAGTATCTGATATATTTCACTTTTGGGTATAATGAAGAGACACGGCTGCTAGCTCTGAGACCACGCTGTGTCACATACAGCCACTGCCGTCCATCTGTCATGGTGGAATTGGATTCTTTCTCTGCAATTGGGACAGGAATGCATTCAAGAAAATTCAATGGAACTGCTACGAATTGTGCATGTTTTGCCCATGGAGCTCGATCACTCGGGAATAGTGGATCTGGTTAATTAATTATATGGAGTCTGAGGATGTGATATGTAAAGAAACCATATCGTGTATAGGTGTCCCCAAAACGTGGCACTAGTAGAACTGTGTTGTTTAAATGGGATAACACATGTGTACATTGTATCGATAGTGCCAATAAATCATCTCCAATCGCCTCCATAAACAAAATCACAGCGAGTCACTCGAGGCACAAAGCAGGACAAAATCATTCCAGTACCCGAGGAGCTGCACTTGTTGCCCGTGGAATATCGTTTCCAATTCAAGCTGTCGGAAAAGGCGCTTGCCCCATTTGGTCCATGTATGTAGGTATTATTACCACAAATGGCATCCAAAATCTTACTTCATAAAGGCATTGTACAAATTTTCAATGTCTGAAATTTTCTATTTTCTGCACTTTATTAATACCGTTAGTATGAACGTGTTAGGGTATATAATTGCTGTCACACAGGGAAATGCAATACACGACTACTCGAGTAATGCTCGCAATCTTGTCAATGTATTAGTGTCTAGTCAAGTATGTATATCGTTGCAGTACATGTATTTCAAAACCTTTGAAAGTCTTTGTAAAAATTTGCTTGCTCTAACGTTCGCACAAAATCGTATTTTGTGTATACATTAATTTTGTACTCGGTGGCTTTGGCTTTGGGAAATCCTCACAAAACAGATACACTTTACATTACATAACACAGGGGAAATAATTAATATAGTACATATATATATATATATATATATATATATATATATATTAATATGCATAGTGAGACCTTTACATGATGAAAACTCATATTTTTTCATTGTTTCCTTCCGGTGATGGTTGCTATATGATCTTTTACTGAGGCAATCGTGTCTGATTTATCCTGAAAAACGGAATGTTGACTGCGTGTATATACAGTCTGCATCAACATATATTTTCATGATTTCCATCACTCGGGTGTACTTTTTTTTTTAAAAAAGGGAGGAATCAGCTTTCAGAAAGTGATGTGCGTGATTTATTTTTTTTGGTTAAAAAAAAAACGAGTGCTGTGCGTTCTTAATCAGAACCATATTACTTTTATGGCCTTCTCTATGTGTATTTCAGTTTGCCATACATAGTACGAACCCAGTACGGGAAGCGTTCATTTCGTCCATTCTGCACATTAGTTGACTCCATTTTTGCATGGTTGTTAAAACCCTATACTACCTGAGGTATTTCCATAGCCACCCATGGGAATCTGAATTAATTTGGGAATATTTAGATATCTACGAATTTGACATTTTCCACAGGGAGGACTTTCTGAAGCTTAACGAAGATTTTTGCTGTATGTGAATCAAAATATTCTCCTCTTTCTGTCGGTATATCATAATTGGATGTGCTACAAATATTGGCGAAGATGTGAACAATGCAATGACAAATACACACATCTCGAAAACACAAACAAAATGCAATTCTAGATGACCAGAGGTAGTTACAAAACGCAACTCTAGGTGGCATAGGGTTTAAATACCACAGGCTCATTCATAGCTGGTCGCAAAATATATGTCTATATATGAGGATATAGGTATCCTATATGTTGAGGAGTGCAAAATTAGCCACGTAAGCCTATTGACTCTGACTGTGGTCTAATTATTTGTGTTTTATTGATGTTTACTGAAATAGTCCAATTCTACAAAACGACCAGTGTAAGTTTATCTATTAGCATATCTTTTTGCCAATCACTGGAATTTTTTAAATCAAATACATTGAACAGCAGACAGACTTGAAGCAGTGAATTATGTAGCGCTACACGATTCTCTGGATACTTCCAACAGGAAGTAGGTCGAGGCACGATTTGGGAGATAAAATTAATGGCTCAAGAAGCGAACATGGAATAGCCATCCAAACTAACACACAATTTGCAAGTAAATGAACTAATATCATGCAAAACGTCCCAGATTTTATGGATAGATATTAAAAAAACCAAACCAAAATGATGTCTATCTTCTGCAATTTTAAGGGCGCAAAAACAAAACCATGCACCGGATCCATAGTTCAATAAATATGATAAACGAAAATTGCATCCAAACCTGTTATCAACAACGTGTCACATGTGCAGCATTTTTGTTTCACAAGGGACATTGGTGACGTAAGCCTTGCTATCTTGGGTAGTAGTATTTCATGCGATTGTAGCATTCAATTTATGGTTTCCCTCTCCATTGGGTAACTGTTGGCAAATTTCAAGTATAGCCATCACAAGATGCACGCTGACATTCTCCAGATTGGCAATATCGTTTGGAGTATTAGATCAATCTGATTATATAGGCCCTATACAATATGTCTCACGGTATGTGATTATGGTGAGTCCGTGAATACTGATTCACAACTGTTATACATGGATAAAATGGTATCTGTTAAGGCCACAAGTGTCCCCTAATATTATCAAAATCGAAGTAGCACAATTAAGATAGTCAAAAATGACCCGCATCAAAATTTTGATTGATGACCTTGTCACAAGAAATATGGACAAACATGATGGACGACTTGTAGGGGAAGGAAAATTTTATGTCATGTTTTGGCGCCAGAATAATACATACCAATAGAGAATTCTTGACAATGAAATTGCTAAATTGTAATTTCTAATATCATATGCCTTGACCTAATATGCTGAATAAAAATTGCGTTGGGTTCGTTTCATTCACAGCTTTCTCAGGCTCGGACAATGGGGAATATTTGACAAGAAATATATTGCCAGATGTGCTATAGAGATGAGAGTTTTTTTGGCGTAAAAATGATATACGGGCATTGTCAGTGTGTCAGTCTAACGAAGGCTTTTTGATATGAGAATATAAAAATGCTCTTGAGTATTGTATGAAGCACATTGATTCACAAAGGGAATGAATGGTTTCCTGACCAAGACTATAATATTGCAGGTTGTGCTATTCACGGCCAGTGTGATACCAGCATTCCACATCCGCACATACTGTACATGTATATCAAGGAGTAGCGAACACCGTCAATAAGCATATGGTTGCATAGTAATAACAGTATCTACATGATACTACATATCTACATATTCCCCAGAAAAAAAACCCCGGTGATCTTCACTTGCGTGAAAAAAAAAAATACTTGCGAAAAGTCATTAGCATGATAATAGTACATATAACTTACAAATTGGATGACTGCTATCTGTGCGTGTCTGGTGTCATTAAATGCCACCCTTATATTGAAGTGGGTTCTTGAAAAACTACATATTTTCTCCCACGTGCAGCAAGACAATAGTAATCGTGAACAAGTGTCCTAAGCACATTGTCGATGTCTGTGTTGTGGATATTGCTCAATAATATTGGGCACTACGTTATCTAATATAGTATTAGACACTACATTATATGTAGCTGACTAATCACACAGCAAAAAATTTGTTCTGATAATAATGCCATGGATCCTGAATCCTACACTTCTGCCAACACGGGCACTACGGGAGACTCCGGTGCTCCGGCTGCATGCAATCTCGGTTGTCTCTGAATTTTCGACTGCAGGGGCGCTTCGGGAAAGTCCGGTGCTCCGGTTGCAGACTGTCTCGGTTGTTTCAGGTGGGGTACTTCGGGAAGATCTGATGCTCCAGCTGCAGGTCGTCTCGATGGTATCGTGTTCGGGTCTGCAGCTGTTAGTGGATCACCTATCATGTAGTCCGGCTCCTTCTCTCGACCTCTTCTTCTTCGGTTGTAAGTTCGGTTGATAGCTTGGGTTAAATATTTCAGACGTTATCAGCTTTGATTTCATCCTAACTGGTCTTCCAGTCCTTTTCTCGTATTACTTCGGTTGATTCTACTTCTATAGATCCTCGTATTGTTAGTCCGCTCTTTGGCCAATTTGACTAGTTTGGTTGTATCGCGATGTGCTCTGGTGGGTGTCCCAGGGTCAAAAGGGACTGACTCCTGTGAGTTGGCAGTATTAACCATCATACGGTCTCGTAGCGCATGACACACCGGTACCCGTAAGATTGCCGAAGTTAAGCAACACTAGGCGCGGGTAATACATGGATGGGTGACGCTGTTTGTGCATTCACCTGCGCTGCTGTATGCTGTTCACCCAAACAGTATCATTGGGCACCTGGCTATAGACAAAGATGGCAATTGTGTATGCACAGTTTCCCATGCACCAAACAATGGATGTACATGGAGCTGTATGCCTCCCGGGAGGTTGAGTATGTGTCGGAATGAACAGGTCTGCCGGGGAAAATAATTGTGCAATCAGAGACCGATCCTAGACTACAAAATGTTCATTAAAAATGCTCATTATTTATACATTCCGGGATAGGTGTCACGTGACCTACCCCAACCAATCAAAACTGACTTTTCTGGCCGAAAAAAATTGATTGATAACCAATCAGTAACCACCACGTAACAATCTGCATTGTTGTGAATCCGTTTCCTAGCCCTTTGACGTAATTGCGTATTTTGACCATCAAGGTCTGATGTCAGCTGAAGATCAACGGAAGCAGCCGGAAAATACCTGAACTTTGATAATCGTATATATACAGAATCAATTTAAAATTCATTTAACGACCGTAAAACATCATGTAACCATATATATCATTAACAAACACGTATTAACACTCGGCTGAACACAATTTTCAGCTTAAAATCGTTAAGAAGTATTGGTGCATGCACAACAGATTATGAAAAACAAGGACCGTTACCTTGAATTGTGGTCAAAAAGATCTTTCGCTCAATGTGCTACTGCTGACAGTGTATACGAGACTTCGGCAGAGGCACTTTGATAATCAATCAGTCCACTTTCAACACAAAAACTATGTGCATAAAACGGTTGTTTATAAGTGGTCAAAACATGTACATTGGACATCCAACAAATTAAAGTTTTTTTCAGTTAAGATATTGATGCGTGTTTACACAATCTCTATATTCTAGCCCGACATCAGCAGATGCCAAGTTAATGTACCAATATACCTGTTATGGTTGATTAATGGTGCTTCCAGCTGTGAATGCCGATTCCGTGAGCTGTATTCCCTGACAAAAAAATCTGAGAAGCAAATTTATCACACATTGTTATTTCCGTGTAAATAACGCTATGTCTGGGTAAATAATGTTGTCTCCAAGTAAATATTATTATTTACATGAAAATAAAGTTATTTCTGCATAAATAACGTTTTTTTTCTGCATAAATAAAGTTTTTTTCCCATGAGTAATGTTACTTCACCACAAATCATGTCAATCAGAAATAAGTCAGGATCACTCCGAAGAATAATATAGGGTTATTGCACAATATGGGGTTTTATGCCCGAGGGCCAAGTCTTTGAGAAGCCCGACGCGAAAACCCGTTTATCATATGCCAGTGGATGTCGGGGACATTTTAGTATGTTTCAAGTGACCGAATCATATCCGATTAGAAAGGAATAAGCAACAAATACAGCTTTTATTCACACATTTTTCCGATTCACAGGCCATTTCAGAGTTCCTAGAGCATCAGTGTAAAACGTAAATCGGCGGCAAAAACGTCAAACATAACGGAATCGGGCCAGGAGAGCGACCATGTGCTTTTGTTTACCCTTCAAAATGATGACGTTTTCTTGAACTGGGAGCTGCCCGGGCAAGTGTGGAATCTACAGCCCGACGGGCAGAAGTTTGTTATTGGAAGAATAGACACAGCTATCGAAAAACAAAATACATAGAAATAGTGTATTTTCAGGTTTGTTGACAGTAATTTAAATTACTGTATAATAGCATTAACTACGCCATTGGCATCGACTGTCATTCTGGCATATGATAAATAAGTTTTTTTTTACAATGTCACTTATCAGCCTCTGTGCATTCCGGTACTCGAGGAGCTGCACTGGTTGTCCTGGACTATTGTTCCCAATACAAGCGGCTTACCTAAGTGTTTAAAGCCTCACGACATAGATCTATCACCAGTATATATCACTGTGTTGATCACGCCACAAAACCTGTCAGATCCGTTTATTTCCAGGTCGCCAATTCGCCCAAATACCCAGAACACAGATATAATGTACGGCTGACATATAGAATGCACTGCCTTCCACTAACAATCCAGCATTCTGCTAGTTTTTTCAGCGTTTAAGAAATTCGGTAAGGCCGTCGTATTTATATTGCGTACTAATCTTAAAAACAGATACAATTTACATTACATAACACAAGGAAAATAAATAATTTAGTAGATAAATATACATAAATATAACTACCCATACTGAGACATTCACATGATAATTTTTTTTCACATTGTGTCCGTCCGTTGATGGTGCTTATATAATTCTCTCCTGAGACAATCATGTCTGATTCCTAACAAAACTGCAATGTTATTTGCATATAGATGCAGTTGGCATCAACATATGACTTTCAAAACACAATCACTGGTCATGAGTATAAATTGATATAACTTATTTATAGGCATTTAATTTATTTATTTGACTGACATAATACAAAAAAATGGCAAGCTGATGGTCCCCACAGATTATTTGACCCGATATTACAGTGTATTTAAATTATTTATAATAGACCATTTAGTGACAGATTCCCACAATCTCTGTCATATGGCTATTTGGAAGGATATCATTTGTGTTATATATTTCACTATAACAGGTTATAAATCTGAAGTGTTCCTTTTTTCTAGGGATGAGGAAACACAACCATTATCATAAGGTCGATATTTGATAAGATATCATGTGTTATATAATCCAACACGACAGATTATAAATCTAAACTGTGTCATTTTTTCTATGGCTGAGGAGACAGAGCTTTCTCATATGGTGGATATTCAATAAGATATCATATATACTCCACCATGGCAGATTGTAAATGTAAGTGTTCAAGTTTTTTTAACGATGAGAGATAACATTGTATGCTGAATCGGATTGCCGGGTGTCAGTGATAGGTCACATTTGTCGATACCCATCACTTGCTACATAAAATAAGCTCCAAGAAGTGTTGAATGATAAGATATCATGAGTGATATATACTCCATCATATCAGATTGTAAGTGTAAGTTTTCCAAATGCCAATGCTCATCACTTGCGACATGCGGTTATCCCACAGGATATTTTCTTTCGCATTAAGAGAGAAACATCAAAGTGCTGACCTTGCTTGCAGCATCATATCAATTATTGCATCCATAAGTTTGTGGAGGAATGCTATTACTACGATGAGAGTCGAATGTAAATTGCAGTTGTATGATATCCAGAACCTTTCAATGCAAACTTGTCGAATGTGATTCTTAGGTGCATATCTTTGGTTAATATTTCCAAGAGGCATGAGCTGGAAATCCATTCTATTACTTCATATGATTATTTGATACCATCTCAGTTAATCTTGAATAAAAGTACAGACAAACAACAGCAAAAAAACCACCCTAAATCGAATGGTGAAATGCTACAATGATATCCACAGTTCTCGTCACTGTATATCTTGCTGTAATGTATTCCACCGCATGCAGACTTCGTTATCCACCATTTCTTATAGACATGATTCAAGAACCCGTTATCTCTAAGGAGCAGCAGGACTCGATTGAACTCGTGTAATAATCCGGACCCTTTGGAAAGTGCAAAAGCAAATTCTGCATCGAGCAAAAACCTGTCCACAGCAACTAGATCACAGGGTTCTGACCTGGCAACATATTCGCCAATATTGGATGGCAAGATGAAAGCAAAACGGCCCTCACGGGCCCTCTGTATTCCATCTTCGTTAGAATTCGTGAGTGACCACTGTCTTGTCCTGTAGATTCTTCTCCACATTTGGCGATAGAAAGTGTCGTTAGAATATCTGAACTCTCGGGCTATCATCCCAGTTTTCTGTGTCCCTATTGTGTAATCCCATTGATCCATCAGGTCCTTAATTGACTTGAAGCGGGTATTTTTACTGAACTTTTCACGTTGAACAAGTACAGTTGCTTGGATTCGCTGGAAAGCTTCTGTGAAATCTACAACTTCCTTTCTCTGGTCTGTGACAAACATTGGGGCCGCCGCGACGTCCACTTCCTGGGGGTAATTGGAATCATGTGAACGTTTACAGAGACAGACTCGCTTAATTTGACAAAGGCCAGGCCTTGCATTGATCCGAAACTGGTTTAAAATAACTGACGAATTTCACTGATCACTAGCATGCTGTGATTACACAATATCATTCGTTGGATATATATGCATATAAACAATATTTCCATTACATTACCAGAGCATATGAATAATATGAAATACTGAAAAAATATAGATATTACACCTAACATTCAACAGCACTCACGTGATTCAGTACTCACCCCTTCCAGTAGTTCTCCAATCATTCCATTCCAAGTTCCGTCAGAGTTTTCAAAGCCATATTGACCATCAGCCACTGGTCTTATGCTGTATGTAATCCCTAGCAGACTTGTTACCCGGTCCATGACATCGATTATATAACCTTCATATCGAAGGTTCTGGTCTGTGTTATTGTTAACTCCTGTGACTGACACCTCTCTCACATAAGGCGCCATCTGGATCAGAAATCATTGATCAGTGCATGTGACGTCATTTAAGCTCATACTCGACTGTCAATTAACAACTTCACTTACCATCATCGTGGTCACGGAGATGCTTGCTGGCGAGTAGAGGTCATCTATTAGAACAGAAAAGTAACATTAATAAATCATCGTCCACTACAAACTGAATTTATTCCCCTCACTGAGAAATAGAATTGCAGTATCAGCATTAATTCATAGGGCGAGTAACTGATTGAAAGAAGTTAGTGAGAAATACCTTCAGTATCCATTCCTGTTGTGTAGAGTATTTTCACTAGAGTGAATATCACAATTCCTAAGATACTCATGAATGCATATTCATTCTAGCAAAATCACCCACAAAAACTTGAACAATAGAAGTGTGATATTGATGACACAAACACTAGGTGACGTTGGGTTTGAGATGTTTTCAGGGTTCGTCCGCATGCCATATCTCCACTGTTAAATCCCATGTTTCAATTCCGAACATTATGCATGGTTGAGAGATGGGCATCCAATTTCTATCCAATGTGTTTGACTGTTGTCACGTCCGCTGGCAAACTGTTCTTCAATGTGGCTAAGCCTCGCGACCCAGAACAGTGCCACATCTATTCCGTGCTGCTGATGACATGCCGATGTTTTGCCCATCTGCCCCTTGCCTGCTTATATCTGTTCAGATCTGGGCTCGACCACTCATCGCACAGGCCATGAGCTTCTGCCCGTATGTTGCTAGGCAGCATGTTCGCGTCTAGTCTTTGCCGAGCATCCCCAGTCAGGACTTGACTGAGCTGTGATGGTCTAGGTATATTGTGAACTGCTTAGCCCAAAATCACCCCTTCTACTGGGAATATAACTGATTTGTCACAGGAACATTTCTATGCATTTTGTGTTTGATGCCAGGGATGTAATTCTTACTTGTGGTGACCATATCATTGTCCAGAAAGAAACGGAAATCCTTGTGAATGATGAATCATTCACAAAACAACATCCTTCACAAGTGTTATGTATTGAATTTATAGGTTGACATACAAATCTCAGCAACACCACTAACGCACATTTCTCCTATTTGCTATATTTTTTGCTACTATGCTATTTTTGTTATGTGTGTAATTGATTAGTAGCTTCGAGCAAGGCATTCTAACAGCACGGAAAAATTGGAGGAAAAAATCCATTCATGATTCACACTAATAACATCTTTTACACGTTTTGATCGTGATACTAGAAAACCTAAAATGTTTTTAACAATACCAATGCCTGTACACAATGCCACATTGCACAAGAATGGGAGTGTAATATGTATATCAAAGCATAGGCAAACTAGAATTGTTGTGAATGGAGCCAAGGCATCAAAAGTTCAATGCATTCTGTAACATATTTATCATCATTGTGTAACACATATTACATATTGCTCGCTCTCTGACATATTTTTTCTGTCAACACCATATAATGAGTACAGTTTGAGGAATATTTACATTTACATTGATTAACTTAATGTTGTGCCTAAATATACCACGTTTCAGTGACGCTGTACATGAGTGAAACTTAGATACACATACCATATTAGAATTTAAAATCGCAAATCAATACTGACAAAATCTTATTCCAAAGGCACAATTCACAATTTCACCTGTGTGTTGAGGAGTGCAAGTGTTGCGATGGCCTGTAAAACCTGTTGAATTTGATCATGATCTAATTATCTGTGTTTTTTTATTGATATTTACTGGCATGTTCCCATTCTAAAAGACCACAAGTTTACAAGAAATGTACCGGCATGACTTCTTGCCAACCAATGGACGTTTTGAAGTTGAGTACCACGAACGAACCATACATGAAGCAGTGATTTATGTAGTGCTCACGTGAGATCAATGAAACATTCTCTGGATACTTAAACAGGAAGTAGGTTTTGGGAAGATAAAGGCAATGGCTCGAGAAGTGAACAAAGAACAGCCACCAAAACTAAGACACAATTTGCAAGTAAATGAACTATTATCATGCAAAACTTACCAGCTTTTTATGGATGGTCATAAATAGCTCCGTAATGCTGTTCATCTCCATCAATTTTATAGATGCAATAACAAATGCATGCACGAGACTCATATAGTTCAATAAACGTGAACGTTTATATTCACAACTGTAATTTTATGTTACAAGCGACGCTGATGATGTAAGCTTTTGTTGTACTGAATAGTAGTGCTGTTTCGTGAGATCGCATCAACTAAAGTCTCGTTTCCCCGTCCCAGGATTAAACAAGGGCAAAAACCATACTCTATCACAAAAGACACTCAATACATTCACGAGGCAATCATAACTTTCACACAGAGACGAAGTAGCATCTAGTAACGCGGCCAGTGTCTTTTGATACTGATATCATCAAAACACTTAATTGAGATACACAGAAACCAGACGCAACAAAGACATGATTGATGATCTCGTCACATGAATATCGAACTGTTACCGATCATTGTTGCAAGAGAAGTACACTTAAGTACAAATCACAGATTATATTACCAGATTAGTCATGTCTCCATTCAGCACATCGGCACATGATGGATGCGTTGCAGGTCAAGTGAAAGTTATTGTCATGAAAATTTACGATACAATGTTTCATTGGTTTGCTACTAGTATGTGATTGTGCTATAAATCATTCTGGTGACAACTTTCATTGATAGCTTTTAACAATGCATGCCAAAAGATAATATATATACATTATTGTACATTTCGAGAAAACAATATTGTAAGTTTTGTGTTCCTATCAACATGCTTGATTTGCTATGCTGGATCAAATACTTTTGATATATATACATATTTTTTTTGTGTTCACTGAAATTCTCAAGCTTGGACAATAGAATATATTTCACAAGGAATTTTTTATTGGATATGCTAGAGGCAAAACGTTTTCTAACTAAAGGAATATGTCAGGAGACGTGCACACTTTACACCAGTCAGTGACATTACAGATAGACACACAATGTGAAGTTATTAACTGCCTTTCATCATGGGAGAATATGATTCACAATGTCTCTTCGACTTATATAGGCCTACTATAATGATAATTTACGTGGAAAAAATCATTCCAAGGGCATTCCTACATAAACACGGATTCCACGTGAAGAAGAAATATGTGGAAATAAAAAAAATTCATTTACATGGTGATTAGATCTCTTTACTGGTGGATGAGCGGGACAAAACAAACCAGTTCCAAAAAGCGGAAGTATGTGGAAATAAAAAAAAATCATTTACATGGTGATTAGATATCTTTACTGGTGGATGAGCGGGACAAAACAAACCAGTTCCATTTACTTGGCAAACACATATCTTTTGTAACACAAAAATGTTAACATCATAACAAAATAAAGAACATGACAACGAGGATGTGTGCGGATCTTTTCTGACATATAAACGTATCACACACGGCTGTTAATCTACACTGTATATTGTTTTAAGGTACTGCAGACGAACCAGTAACATTATCAGCATCACACTATTTTGACGCACTGAACAGCCAAATCATGCGGGTTTTCTTTCATGAAGGGATGGTTTAGACTGATTGATGGATATGAATGATTGGTCAGAAATGTATATCCGATTCATGTTTCATAAGCATCAGCATCATAACAGCCGATTTATTTTCCGTGATCCATTCATTTCTCTATCCAAGTTCATTGTTCACACAAGCTGAGAATCCAACCAGTCTCTCATCATCTGAGTTACGTATCCCATATTCTATGACACCCAATATCAGGCGGAATGCCTTTTTGCACTCAATGGAGCTATGTCATATTCTTCCGAGCAGAGCGCTGCACCTAACGGTCCATTCGTCAAGTCTTCCACTAGAAGCGGTAGCCAATGCAGTGACTGGAGGTGATACTCCAAATATTATAAACATTGCGATTGCACAGACCTTAAAAACAGGCACAGAAGGTTGGAGGCAACACTGGTAGGGAGTAGTTGCTCGAATGTTTCTGAGAATGGGGGAAACTTGGGTTTTCCGGTTGAAAGTGATCAATAGCTATCCTGAGAGCGGCTGCACAGTGTAAAAGTTCCAATAACACATATGTGTCTCAATATTATAATAAAAAATGTCTCCAAATACTATTCTGGTCAGAATTGTACATTTGCATTAAAATGATGAATCGAACTATTTTGTCCTAAGAATAAAATTAATACCTATGCTTTCTCCAATAAAATCTGTGGTATCCAATAACCAGTGTTATTTACATCTATGAGAGCAATGAATCAGCCCAGACAACGGTGATGGGCGGGGAATTTTCCGGTACATTAACCTCTCCTATGGATGTTTGCCCACAACCAGGGACTGGGTATACGGGTGTGACTGCTTATAGAGCATTTCTACAGTGATTGATTATGGATTTGATTATTGATCATAGGTTAGAACTCATCAGTAGGTTCCCGGAAAATCCAAGCAATAGTTCTCACATGGCGCGAGGTTCTATGTTAAGAAATACACCACAAGTCAAACCAATACCTAATGGAGAGCCAGCAAATGGAACCATTACAAATGGAAGGATACCCAAATAATATTCCATAGATACGATATATAGCCAAGTGAGAGGACGTAACTGTCGTATATGAAAGTGATCACATCAAATCTAACGTGATGCAGAAAGAATGGCGTTATGCTTGCATTTTTTATCTTGAATTTGGAATAGATTGCTAAATAAGAACCTCATGATCTTACCTATTGTCAGGTTTTTCGGTTGAAAGTGATCAATAGCTACCCTGAGAGCGGCTGCACAGTGTAAAAGTCCCAATAACACATATGTGTCTCAATATTATAGAAAAAATGTCTCCAAATAATATTTTGGTCAAAATTGTACATTTGCATTAAAATGATGAATCGAACTATTTTGTCCCATGAATAAAATTAATACCCATGCTTTCTCCAATAAAATCTGTGGTATTTAATAACCAGTGTTATTTACATCTATGAGAGCAATGAATCAGCCCAGACAACGGTGATGGGCGGGGAATTTTCCGGTACATTAACCTCTCTCCTATGGATGTTTGCCCACAACCATGGACTGGGTAAACGTGATGCAAGCAAATGAGAGGATTACACCTATTTGCCAGAGAGGGATAAGGTGCTCCTTTGGTCAGGTTTTTAGATTTGTTTAATGTCAAGTATACGTGTGTGACTGCTTATGGAGCATTTCTACAGTGATTGATTATGGATTTGATTATTGATAATAGGTTAGAACTCATCAGTAGCTTTCCAGAAAATCCAAGCAATAGTTCTCACATGGCTAAGGATCTTTGTTAAGAAATACACCAGAAGTCAAACCAATACCTATTGGATCAATGAGAACCAGCAAATGGAACCATTAAAAATGGAAGGATACACAAATAATATTCCGAAAATACAAAATATAGCCAAGTGAGAGGAAGCAACTGTTGTAAATAATAGTGATCATACATTCTGATCTAAGGTGATACAGAAAGGATGGCGTTATGCTTGCATTTTTCACCTGGAATGTGGAATAGATTGCCAAATAAGAACCTCATGATCTTACCTATTGCCCGGTTTCAGCTTGATGGGTAAATTTGCCTCCACGTTACCTGAAGGTTTCTTTAATCAACAGTTCAACAGGGCCTTGGTGCTTCTTCAAGTAAATATTGTTTTACATCAGCTCAACAAACCTGAGATGAAGGAGTCTGATTTTGTCTGGACATAATACATACCTATATATACCTGAAGAGAACCGTGGTATTTTTATGGCTCATCACTTTTCTGTTTTATTACCATATATCTTGCTGTCATTGTTCTTGTGGCACATGGTCGCCTAGGCAAAATTCTTTTGGGTTCTATTTCAGCTTGTTCAATCATGTTTTGTTTATATTCAAGATGCTATTCTGTGGAAGTCGTCAGGAAAACAAAAATAATTATGCCTAACTCCGATTATTTCTGAAATGAACTGGACTTCAACATCCGTGACATGTCCGTGAATCTTTTAGCTTGTAGGGTTTGGCAAATCCGTTGACACAGCAATAGTTTTTTGTAGATGACCAAGGTATTATGCTTACGAACAATACTTTTACAGGGTTCTGTAGAATCAGACATTGGCACAAAATGAATTCATGCATGTGTAATATCGGTGGTGATATAAAGTAAATGACAGGGCCCTGTTACTATCACCATATACATGTATCTTTGGTTCCATTGTTTTGACTGTTATGAGAAAGTGTCATTTTGATATTCCTTCTGATTTCCTGTAGTAGTCAATTGAGCAAGACATACGAAATATTATTTACATATTTATGAATCAGTCTGAATGTAAGCAAACACAGGTCATATCAACAATACTTTGCTAGTTATATGGGTTAACATTTATCCAGAAATATATGATATATATATTCAGCCAAACAAATCTTACACATTTATCATGGCTTCCCTAACGATTTTAAGGTGAATTTCATGAGACTACTAATTGACTAAAAAGCATTTAATTGTTGGAATCTGGCATTTCATGATTGTAGCGCTGTTGCTGACAAAAATATTTTAACATATAAGAATTATATAACATATTGTGAATGAAATCAAGCTGGCACTCATGTAGAAATGGTCTATGGGTTTATGCAGTGCTGGGGAATGTTCAAACGCCTGCGAATGGAACATAGACTACCATTATGATGGCTATACCTATCCAGGATTGATCATAAATGTCTTGCGCTTGATATCTACAAGCCAGTAAGCACCAGGGAAAGAAGTAAAAGACGTGTCGCCTCTTAGCAGTGCATACCTTGTCTCCAGTCCGGGGAATGTGGAATTTAAGAGTCTGAACTTCTGTCTCATGATCTACTGCAAAAATCCAGCTATTTTCGGAAGGATTTTTTTTCAATGTCATACGCATTTTGAATAAATTGAACACGTCTCAAAATAGGTATTAAACTATTTCTGTTGATCATAAAATACCATGAAACAAATGAAAAACAAAAATATTTTGACACGTATTTGAATGTAAATGATTGGAATAAGCTCTTGGACTCCTGGTGAAATCTTGCCATATCTCTGTTGTCTTGCCATCACTGCATGGGGAATGTTTCAGCCTAAACTGCAGAACAATGACTTTCAATGTCAGCTATTCTGAAAATGGGGGTTACGGTGAACAAACACAATCAAATTATATGTAACAAGTAATAATTACAGCAGTACACTCAAAACTGTCAAGTAGTTTAGTCCTGTTAATATTACAGTCTTGACTATAATAGTGAGTAGTTTCATTTCGTGAGTTAGAATAATAGCCATAACTGTAAATGTGTCACGTTTGTCTAGGGGTGCAATGGCAAGTACTCAGAATCGCAGCAACAAACCACAAATGTAATAATATGACAATCATTAGAACACGAGATATTAATGTATTACGTATGTACAACCCTGAATCACTCACACATTCACGCACACTTTCATACAGTCTCTGGTGGGTGGTTTCACAAGGTAGGTTTAAAGGGTTCCACGACACGACGACGGGGAGAATCCCACGACGAAATGACGACAGTCGAAGTGGTGACGGAGACTACACAGTCCACAGCCAAGGTGGTGGCGTCGACGACACAGCGAGGTGGCAACAATGGAGATACAGCTCACGGCGAGGTGGTAACGGCGGTGACACAGCACACAGCAAGGGTGGTGGCGAAGATACAGCACACGGCGAGGTGGCGACAGCACACAGCGAGGTGGCAACAGCACGTGGCGAGGTCAGCTAAACGACAAGTAGCTTGGCGGCGGCAACGACTCGGCACACAGCGAGGTCGCAACGTTCTACAGGGCTGGGCATTTCATGACAGCACACGGTGGACAAACAGGCAGACACACACACATACAGGCGGACCGGCATGGCCAACTCTAACAGTGAAAGATCACTACAATAAAAGGAAAAACATTTGTAGTAAACGATTATACTGGGCAATAACCTAACCATAGCACATATACATGCCCATTATTTACTCGTCTCCCGACAGTTTCCAAACAGCGATATACATAGCTCCATCTCAGCAATACAATGAATCTACTTCTGCAAACAAAGCAGGTCAGCTGGCGTACGTCCCGGCTGTCAAGCCCGCTCCTGGTCAACTGTACAGATTTGCAATTGCGCTACGATTTATAGACAAGAATAATCTATACAGAATCCCCGAACACTGCTCACTCGGCATACAACGAAGGATAGGCCTGTCACAAGACCTACGAGACAAAACCTACGTGAACAACTGTACAATAGGCGCGGTGCACTCAACCGTGAACTCAAATCGAATCTGTGAGGTGGCGAGAAAAACATTGCAAAAGTACATGAACATATATTCCGGTTTCAAGTGCGACAAGAAAAACATTAATATCGATATGTAATATATATAGCCAACTGATAAACGAACCAAATTATAACAAAATGTTAATATTTATTATTTGCAACCTAGCGCAGATACAGTCTTACAGAAATGGTAATATAACGAGAGAAACATATGTCGATTTTCCAATGGTGTCTGCGAGATTGGAGGTAATGCAATGGAATTACTTGATCTGATGAAACAAGGATGTTGAGTTGGAAGCTTTATAGATCAATGCCCAACGATATATGAATGATTGATATGTTTCACGAACTAGCTGGTAAGAGACTCCTTTGTATCCATTGTGATTATCATGGATAATAAAGCAAAACAATATCATCAGGACATTCAGACGACATCAACAGGATGTTGTGCTGGTAGGACGAATGATACAATTGATAGTATTTAAATTAGCCCCCCCCCCAAAAAAAAAAGTATTATGGTTCTGGTTATTGGGATGCCCGAAAAAGTGATGCGTCGATTTTTGGGGTTTTTAAAAAAAAAAAAAAAAAAAAACGAGTGATGTGCAGGGGTAAAACTGATGCGCAAGCCAAACCAGAACCGTAATACTTTTTTTTTGGCCTTATGCATCATGATTACGATCATATCGACGGGTCCTAATTAGCGAAAACTGATGGAAACATGTTTGATGGAAGATGAGGATCTAGTAAGCTAGAAGCTAGTACCTTCTAGCTCACCGGTTTTGTGTATACTGTAAAAACTAACCTAAAAGCAAAGGAAGGTTACCGGACAATATATGTTTTATATTTTAGATATTTGCCCTTTTTCCCTTGGCCTTGAAATTAAGGTCACATATCCAAGGTCACAAGGATATTCAGCATAATCATTTCCTTCATATCTACAATGGCCATTGTGTGCTCTGCGTTTAAAAATACTGTCAAAGGTCAACTTCAAGGTCATGAGAATATTCAGCATATATTATTTCCTATACGTGCACAATGGATTCTTAAGCTGTAATGCCTATAAAATTGAGTTATTAGCCATTGTCCTCTATCGTCCTCTGACCATGAAAATGAAGGAAAATATTCAGCATTTACCATTTCTCATTTGTGCACAATTGATTCCTGGGTGTAAAGTCGATAATGAGGGAGATATCAGCCATTTTATACTCTGACCTTGATATTGAGGTCAAAGGTAAGTTCAAGGTCCTGACAATAAATATGATTTCATATGTCCACAATAGATCTCTAATCTCTAATGTCAATAATTAGTGAGATTTTAGGCATAATATGTCACACTATAAGCATAGAAGAATTTCCTATAAAGCATGGGAGAGTCCCTTTTGGCACCCGTCAACAAACTGCTAATGGTAATGGCCGCCCTCGCGCATACATAACGAAATAATATGCGTCAGAGAGGTATATGAGGGGAATCTTCTGAAACAAAAATCACAAAACTGTCTGAACAGTTTTTGAGCAAATGTCTGCCAAAGTCAGAAATTGGAAGTTTGTCGTCGAAAATGGTCGCCATCTCAAAAACAAATGTGTAAATAACAAAAAATAAAAATATCCCCTTCCTGAAATATTTTTAGACAATTTTGTGCAGTTCACCCGAATAGTTTTTTGGACCCTAGGGACGGTAAGAACCCGTTTATGTATTATTTTCTTTGCATAAAAAGTGTGCTTGTACCATATTTTTTTCTGGAACAGTAAAAATATAGATTTAGGTCTGTTAGACCTACGATGGCTGATTTACGACACTCCGAAAAAATATTTGTCAATTCGAGAAATTGTTTACGACAGCAAAAAAAAATTGTTTTTAATCTCGTCATTTCGAGTAAAATATCTCATTATTTCAAGATAATAATGTCGCTTTTTCGAGATAGTATAGTTATATAGGACTCCAAGAAATACTGTTTTTTATTTCGTTATTTTGATATAGTTACCTCGTTATCTCGAAATAACGAGATAAAAAAAAATTTTTTTTGGTTTCCTATATAATTATCTAAAAATAACAAGATAAAACAATTTTTTTGCACGTCCTAAATCAGCATTAATCAGAATCAACCTTGAAAACAGAATCAATAAAAATAATCATGTAATAAAAAAAAATCATAAAACAACTAAATAAATACAAAAAGATGCTTACTTTGAAAACTTTGACAGATTCTCACTACAAAATATATCAATGATATAAACTCGTATTGTTTCTAAGCAGGAGTGTCTATATTGCCTCGCATGCAACTACCTATGCCTGTATGAAAAAAGTTTCTCACGAAGCGGTTCAATGGGGGTGATCTGTTGTTTTAATCAATGAAAAGTGGAAGGGGCCCGTATGGAAAATTAGGTGTCATTACTTCCGCGGCAAGGGATTATGCTAGTGTCGGAATTTAAAAAAATCATTTACCGGACGACTCTCCTTCTCTCCTTGTTATCAGCCAGTGTTAATATAACGACCAACAATTATCTTAAAAACGAATCTGTAAGGCATTAGGTTGCTAATTGATTGGTTTGTAGCTTACACAGTTAAATGCCTGATTGGTTCCTGCAGGATTGCAATCCTCGACAGTCACTAATACAGCCACTTTGGGGACGCTCATCGACTTACACAGAATTGAAATGTGGCCGCTGCTTGTAAAATACCATCATGGCAAAAAAAAAAAAAAAATCTGACGCGGGAGGTTGGGGACGACGCGCGCGGGGACGCAAACCAAAACATTTATTTTTTTTGGCCTAATCTGAAGAAATACTGAGAGATATTTGGTTAATGTTCGTCTTCGCGATTTGCTGTCTGTAAGAGTTATCGATATCTCCAGCAATCTTTCTTGTTATTTTTCGATTGTATAGTGTGGTGTGTTCAACTGAAACAGTGCTCATAAAGGTGTTTGTCACTTGCATCAGATAGCGGATGAATAATGTTACAGAACCAATCAGGACACACAAACAGGAAAACAATTTAGTATGATTGATCACAGAAACATTATTGTTTCATTTTCGAGGCAGGTAATCCAGAGATTTACCGGAGATGTTGTTCCGGTTGCTCGGAGAAACGAACTTAATGTCAGCTCAGTAAACGTGGAAATTTGATAATATGTACGAACATGATGCAGCGAACTGTTTTGTTCATGGAAAGGATACACATTCTTCTCCAACCCCTTTGAACCAAACATTGATTCACCGTCTGGCAGCAAATGAAAAACAGTACAATACATCAGAGATGTGCCGGAAATTGTTCACAGTGTGAGCCACCAACATGGATTTCATTTGCCACAAGAAAACTAGATGATCTGTTCAAGTATAACAGCATGAACACCAGGTCGATTTTTGTTGCATAACATATTAGGTTTTCCGTGATGAAAATACGGATTGATCTGTTGTGAATAATTGATCTGGCACACACAAGAAATGTTCGAACAACACACCCAGAAAATGTCCCCTCGAAATAAATGGATTATACAAAACAGGTGCAAATGCAGTTCTCCAGAACATACTCTGAGGAAAGCATCATGGATATAATGGATGTTTGTGCATTGTTTTCTCGGTACTTGTTTATACTTTGGACATGCGAATTCCAAGTTGAATCAGTCGGTAAGTGGTGTATGTTATTTGAAATACTTCCAGACCAATGATTGTTACTCACACTTTTTTTGCCAAGGCCGTGGAGCATCATGCAATCATGCCAAGAAATTACTTACGTCAGCTGTATTCTTTTCGCAGTTTCCCTTACTAGTAGTTGGGTCAAATATAAACCGATGATACATACGATGGGTAACTTAAAGATCCCTGAAAGACAAAGCATTGTCAGATGAAAAAAATGACATCAGCTACGAAAGCGTATTAGGGCCACGAGCATTTAAAATAAAATCAATTTGTCAACTGATTACATGTATCTAGTTGACAAATTGAGTTTTAGGAAGTCACGCTCCCGTACATTAGCAAGAAGACTCAATTAAACCAGAACATGCTTTGCAGTATCAAAACAACTGAAATCCAGTTATATATATTCTGAAATCCATCATGTATCCACAGTCACTGATGTGGCATTAGGTAAGTCTGGCTATCGTTCCACAACCGGCTCGGCAGTGAGGGATGATACTGCATTAGACCATGACCCAAGAACCAGCTTCACAGCGAGTGGAACAGATCCTTGGTGGGCCGTGGATCTGGGAGATGTCTATCCTGTCTACACAGTCGTCATTACTGGTTTGGAGGGAGCAACAGATTGTAGGTTCTATGTTTTCTGTCTGAGTTTTCTTGAATTTGTTGAAACGTCATATATGCCTTTATAATTCACAAAATTCTTGATGTTACATAGGCCATTCAGTCATCGGAAATTGATACTGACTTTTGGAATAATTCAATCAATGAAAAACTAATATCCGTTATGAAAGCCCATATTGACCTTAACAGTGGCGTTGCGGGACTTCTACCTGGGTGTGACAAATGACTCGTTGACTGGCGTCACCCCTTCCTTTACTGGACCCACATATGATGTCTGCTTGTACCATCCAGGTTAGTTGGTTGTTATTGATTAGGTAATAACATTGATTAGATTAGGGAATACTTCCCCCTGTGTAGATTTTTTTGAAAGACTCTGGCGTTAGGATGAATTCAACGTGTAAATGGACCCCTCTAATAAGACTCCGCCTTAGCTGAGACCTCAAATTTACGGCAGAAGTGTAGGTCTTATCTGAGAGGGACCGCTGTACATAATTGCTACCCCTGTGACTGAAGTTGCTGGAATTAGATAATGTTACTGATAATGAGATATTTTATTGTTCCTTTAAAGAAGGATATATTTTACGGATTTCATTGTATGAACAAAAGAAAGAAATTATATCCCCACACATTTAGGAGCTGTTTAGGGCGAGGACATTGAACCGCAAAATTAATTCTAGTAAATTATACGTTCTCTGACCACGAATCGAGACCCATACTAAACGGGTAGAAGTATCAACAAGCATGGTACTTTATCCGATGTATCATTCACTTGTGTTATTCACGTATGCCCAGCATCTGCCAGTATGATTCAAGAGCTGGGTTGAACCTGATGATATCATCAGTAATTTGGCGTTTCTATATTTATTACTGAATGTGAATCGCAAGATCAGGAATTCATCTTGAACATATTGAGTAGTCAATCGCCTGCAAATATATTAAAAGTGATATATGTGGCATATTGTGCATCCAACACACTCTGATCTAGGCACACCAAGCCTCGCAATGCAGTTTCAACTTTGCAACCAGGGACCTTTGTATGGACAGTACTTGATTATACAGGCTGTGACACAATTCCAGCTACGTGATGTCGAAGTATATCAAGGTAGGCATATATTGTTTTTTTTGCTGTGAGGCGCAACCACCGAGACCCCACTAAAATCAGAATACAGATACTTGAGATATGATAGAAAACTATTGTGATTTATTACAAATTTACATCATGTTGATACCTAATTTACTTCCGGTGATATGACAATTTCGATGAAAGTTTTGTGTTTGTAAAAAAACATTTCACACATTTAACTATCATTATTATAACTCTGCATGGCATCACAAGGAAAAATTCGTTGAGGTAATAATACTTCTAATTTCAACCACATATGATGTCGATATGTGCTTCATCTGGAGTGTATTTTGTTTGGCATCATGGAAAATATGCAATTATCAGAACTCATTGGCAATATTCTATTCTTGATATATTCTATTCTTGAAATATGTCCCATAGGTGTACTTGGCCCAACATTCATGAATATGTGAAATTATATGGAAAAATGGGGAAAATTTGTATGATACCCATTCCGAACATCTGTTTAATAATTTTAAACTTTATTTCTGCATACTAGGCCCATATTGAGGCACCTTATAAGCACGTTACTATGGGCGTTCTTTAGATTATAAAAGTGGCTGGATAAATCTGATGAGTATGACATATTTTCTGTCATCAGGCCCCATTAAAAATTATTCAGGAATACCGTGCACAAGTAATTCAGAGAAGGCTCTAACAGTAGTCTATTAAAGCAGTCCATTCCTGCCACATCATGAATACACATCATCATAGCTTATGTGATCCTAAATTGAAGTACAAGTATGTTTTGAAAATTTAAATGAAATCGATAATATTTGAGAACTGTTAAATATGTTTATATTCTGTGAAAGCAGCAAGCACAAATTAAAGTTCTGATTGACTTCAGTCAGACTTTCTGTCAGTAGACTTCATGTCTAACTGAATTGATTCGTCTTGTAAAGATCAAAAAGTAAATAACCTCAGTGCATCGGACGTATCAGAACAGTGAAGCATATGTCATGAATATAACACATTGCCCTAATCAATGTCACAAAATAAAAGAAAAAAATATTCGTAATGACTTACAGAAATAACATTTACAGAAATGATCACCAATGTGGCAACTCAAAGACAAAGCACTCAGATTTCCACATATGAGGATGGTGGTACAGTTCTTGGGCCAAGCCTGGCTGTTGACAGTAACCCAGAATCAGCAATTCAGGGCCGTAGCTGTTCTCATACAGGCAATACAACAGTCCAAAATCCCTGGTGGTCAGTGGATTTGGGAGTTGTCAGTTTGGTTCACGCTGTCGCTATTGTAACACGAACAGATGTAAATGGTGAGTCACCAACTTATTATGGATATTGTGAGTTTTGTGAGTCACTAATTTGCATTGGATATTCCACCTTTTAAGAGTCCTATATTTACCATTTTCCTTGATTCAAATAGTTTATATGCTGACATGAATCAAACAGATCCCGCACTCATGCAGCGCTTAAGGGACTTCAAAATCGGTGTGAGTGACAAGAAGCCAACAGCTGCAAATATGTCCCCAGCTGATCCTTATTACCAAATCTGTGACAGTCTTGTTGGTTGGCAGCAGGACGTGAAACACATCTATTCATGCGACCCTTCACCCTTAGTTGGTCGCTATGTAATCGTCCAGAACGGTCCTGAGTATTTGACACTCTGTGAGGTTGTCGTGATGACTGTTGGTAACTGTGAGTAATCTCATCTTGAATTGCCTGGTTCATTTCAGACATTTTTTATCATAATGACATTCATTTATTTACACATATCGTGCATATGGATTTGACATCTTAAATATATAATGTTTTTGGGCATCATGAACTGTTATGTCATCACCCATTTCATGGATTCATCCATAAATATCATCTCCCTTCCTGACTCGTGGTAGGAGGTGAGTGGTAGTCATATTTGGTAGGTAACATTTATGTGTACATGTATTGGGTGGAAATCACATGAAGTTTCTTTATTATGTACTCATTATATATATTGATGTATTGATTATACACGTTTAATGCATTTTCCCTTGTTTTTCTGGAGGTCCCATCTTTAATAATAACCCGAGCCCGTTATCGCATGGTCGTTAATAATGTTCATAATTTCCTGCTTCATGGTTTGTAAATGACTTTTGACCTGTCGTTTTCGTTCATCTCATGCGCAAAAGGAGGATATCAAGCCAGTTGTCCTTTCGTGTAGATGGTTTTCAATTGCTTCCTTTACCCTCTGACGGCAGAGTCATTCCCACACCATGCCCACACAGCCTTAATTTATCCCCATGTCATCCTCCTGGGCTTAGTTATTCGAGCATTGCTCATATATGGACAACTAAAAATATAATTTGGCACCTGTTATAAAACTGCTTATTTTGAAGACCCAGAAAACCTATATTAGTTATGACCAAGAGACCCCAGAGTATCCGACAATATAGACACTGAACCCACCCACTCATATATGGTTGCCATGGCAACCACAGTTTGCTCTGCTTGTATTTGACAATACAGAATTTAATGTGGCATCTATTCCAGTACCCCTGACTACAATATATGCATTTATATATTAGACATGATTAAGAGTATGTACCCATATAGACACGGAGCCCAGCCAGTCACAGATGGTTGCCATGGAAACAGCAATTCTCAATTTCAGCTATATTGTGTAGCACAGAATTCAATGCGACATTTATTTCAAAAGCCCTTACATCAATATCCACATACATTATTAGTTAATTACCTTAAACCCCTCGAGTGTGTAACAAATTAGACACTAAGCCTATCCAACCACATACTTTTGCCATGACAACACCAGTTTACTCAATTTCTGTGATATACTTGAAGGGAATAAAGATTTTATTGGGTTATTGTGTTAGTGATTTAGTAGCAAATCTTATGATTTCAGCTGCGGATTTCACTCATTCAGTGAACTACATGTCAAACAACACCTCCCTTCAGCCAATTCCATGTCCCCCCCTCTCCCCCCCACCCCTCCTCCCCCCCCCCCACACACACACACTAACAAAATTCACAAATTTTACATACAGGAGTGGTATGGCATATTCCGCCTATTTCACTGAAGGTAAAAATTCAACACAAATCTCAATATAGTACAGTCAAGCTTCGAGTTGCTTGGCATCTGCCCCTAGAGCCAGAATTAGTAGCCATGGTAACCTTTAAGTTACTCAAGCTACATGTATGTGTTAATTGCATGTATCTAGGTGCATGGCCAAATTCGCTAGTGATGAACACTCATATGATACTGATTTTTTTTCAACAGGTATGTTAATTCCTGTTTATCCTGACTGTACCACAGGCAGCTGTGTTACTGTCCCACAGCAGACGGAGCAAGGATGGACTGGTGTAGTAGTTGTACACAAACAACTGATATCCTTTGCCCAGGAGGTGCGAGCTCATCAGCAAGGTCATCGCACTGTGCTGGGCGAGACTTGTCTCGGTCTGGTCAGTTTTACCACTGTACACGACAAGTTGTTGCACATACCCGTTTGTGGAATCAGCCAAGGCCCACTCCCGAAGGTAGCTACCGGTGAAGTGGCAAGAAGATGGCCACGTGAAAGCAATGTGCTCCGACACCACCTCCACAAACATGTTTCAAATAAGCGATGCTTGTATTTTGTTCGAGGGAAAGCTCAGTTGCAATTTGCTGTACTTGGCATACCATCATCATAGGCTGAAGCTGTTTCTAGCAAGTGCATACGACACTTGCATGGACCCAACTTCAGGACCAGATGTGCTGATATACAGAAGATTTCAGCGGCACTGGGAATACATCGCTCATTATAATATTTCTTTGTGGAAATCCTGCTTGTGGTGTGCAATTAGTGGAACCAGGTGTCATACCCCATAGCCGATGGATGCCAAAAGCTACATGTATCTATGCACTCCAGAAATACATGTTCAGAGACCAGTTCAAGCTCTCCTCACGTGAGGCAGATGGCATCCTCTAGGTATCTGTGTTCAGTTCATAACAAGAATCTATTGTCAGGGGTGGTTTTCTGCTCATGGTGCCATTTCCGCATCCCAAAGTGACCTCAGTCTTATCCAACCTGAGTGGTTATAGAAACGATCAACCAATCCATATCCAAGTCAGCTTTGAGCAAGTTTGCTGGACACTTGTGGTATGTCAGTGAGGAGCTGATTGGCTTCACTTTCTTCGACCCTATTCTTCCAGTTGCTACAAAATGTGATATGGGGAAAGTCAATAGAAAACACAGAAGACCTAGGCTCAATACCAGAGATCCTGACAGAGTTTGTCTACCCAAATCTGTTCACGTGCTTGATATTCCCAGTGGCTGTCTCAGGGCTGACTAGAATCATGGCACAACAGAGGATTTCAAGACGCACTCAATGTGGTGAAAGGACTGAATGTCAATAACGACAGCATAACTAATTGTCGCATCTCAATGAAGAACAGTACTTATATCACAGAAGATTAGGAGCAGAAGCAATACCAGCTTCAAGTTGTTCAGGATCATCGGCGTCGGTCCCAAACAGCAAGAAGTCCATTCTGTTAACGGATTCGAATGTTGAACAGTGATAGACACATGTCAGAGTAGTATAGTAGTATATCCCCAGTTTTTGTCTCTCACTGAGTAGATGAGTTAGTTTTCTTGTTGCATGAATATCTCCTTGATGCCAGAAATAATCAAGCACGTCAAATGACTGTCCAATATATTACGAGGACGATATGACATGATAGTCTTGTACTTCATACAATGCGGCAATGCTGCTAGTAGTTATGTTGCTATCTAGATATTTTCATGGATGTATACGTATCTCCTTGAAAATAACACTGCCATAAAGAAATCTTTATCCTCTACATATTTATGATGATATTGATATTACATCATCATCCTATATGTTTGCCGTGTGTCGCGGTGTGGCAAGTCCTCAAATAGTCATTGACCAATATTTCAAATGTGTTGAGCTACCTCTAAAAGTTGTGATAAAACCTTCATATTTTATCAGGTGAGTTGTTAATGGTAGTCAAACAACTTTGAGGGGTGAGAGCTTCGAAAATCACACTTTGAAAAAATACCCTATTATAAGGACCACCCTAAGGCCCAGGACTTGATACTCCACTTGGTGGGCTTGTTCGGAATGTACTGTTTAAAATGTACCTTCTCCTTGAGGGAGCACATGTGTTCATCAATTGAAACCTGAATCATACAAGGCATAGACACATATAACCGCCATATTATACATTCTTGGGAAGAAAACAATATCAATACAAGTATATCCAAATATATATTTCAGAAATGTAGCTGCAAAGCAAATAATTGAGAATGAATTACACAATTTTACATGGGTTATATATTTCAGTATCACTAGCAGTATACAAGATTCATGAAACTACCTGACGATGTGGAATGTGTTCTCTTGTGAATGAACGGTTCAGGTCATCCATGAACCATCGGACCCTCCATAATGGGTCACGAGCAGGTGGAGCAACGTCTCTGACGAGGTGGAGGTAGTGCAATATCTGGATAAACCGACTGTGGCATTCGCGCGAAGATAGGTGTATTGATCAACGCTTGCTTGGACCAGTAATCCTTCAGTTTGGGTTTTTCACGATCCCCATCACAAAACATAAACCAAAAAAAAAGCTTTCATTTCGTCGAGAGATGGCTGCATCCAGGGCATTTTGTGCTTGGCTGGCTGTTGTTGTTGACACGCCTTCATATAGGTGTCAGTCTCATTCAAATCTCGTTGGAGGATATCATCCGAAATAAAAAGCTTAAAAAATCCAGAACAAACTTCTCTGCATCCAGTGTGTTCACCAGTCCTGATGTCGGAATGAATGCATGCTCTCGGAAATCTCCCATGTTCTGCACCCACTGTAGCATCTTATCTTCGTCATCTTCATCATCACCTTCCTCGCCAGTTTCATCTGTGAACGAGACAATCAGAGATTGCAGACCCTCGCCCTTCAGATTTAGTAACTAAATTTAGGCGATAATTGAGAGTTTTGGTCTTAAGACCATCGGTTGTACGCCATACGATTGGGAATTGGCCAAAAAAAAATACAAAAATAAGTTGAAAATTCAATATTGATTAGAACCGGTTATAGCCAATTATGTGATTTTCTTTTTTCCGTTGCCATGGCAACCGTTTTCACCCGATTTTGGCAAAATTTGAAAGGGACTGAGCCACTACCATAGCACTCCAGTCCTATAAGTTTCAAATCGATCGGACCGTTTGCCTTTGAGTTTTGAGCGCAGACATTTGCACGGAAACGTCCCTGGCCAAAAATAACCGAAATCGTGACCCCCAATTTTTCGACATCGGGCGATGATGGAGAATTTTCGTCGTACGACCATCGGTCGTACACCAAACGATTGGGAATTGGCCAAAGAAAAATACAAAAATAGTTGGAAAAATTAATATAATGTAGAACCGGAGTTAGAGCCAATTATGTGATTTTCTTTTTCCGTTGCTATGGCAACCGTTTTCATCCGATTTTGGCAAAATTTTAGGGAGACTGAGCCACCACCATGGCACTCTTGCCCTATAAATTTCAAATCGATCGGACCGTTTGCCTTTGAGTTATGAGCGCAGACATTTGCACTGAAACGTCGCTGGCCAAAAAAATTCGGAACCATGACCCCCAATTTTTCGACATCGGGCGATAATGGAGAGTTTTGGTCGTACGACCACGGGCTATATATCAGATGATCAGGAATTGGCCATAGAAAAATACAAAATTAGTTAGAAAAAATGATCTTGATTAGAACCGAAGTTATGGTCAATTATTGATTTTTACATTTTCCGTCACCATGGCAACAGTTTTTGTCCGATTTTGACCAGATTCGAGGAGGACCGAGCCACTGGGATACCGCTTCATCTCTATAAGTTTCATGTTGATCGGCCATTCTCCTTCGAGATATGCGCGCGGACAGACAGACAGGGAGACAGACATACAAACGGACAGACCCAATTACAATACCCTCTGCCCCTATCGGGGCGAGGGTAATAATCGGAAAAATCAGTTTACATGATGATGCATCTTTGCATGGGTTTAATTAATTTTATTCGAAAAAAAAATCTGATCTTGGTGAAAAGATAGGTCAAATGGTATTTACTTATTTACTCACAAAACCCATGATTAACTTTCGTAGATGCACGCCTAAAAGGTACAACCCATGACCAAATGACGTATGTCGGGTATTCAATATTCATGCAACCGGTATTGATATCGGCTTGTATTATCGCCGACATTTTAATTGCCAATTTTTAGGCATTATTCGCAATAATAATTGCCGAAGTTCATGATATACCGACACACGATTATTTACATTATCATAATATTCGTTCAGATGAAACCAAATGGTCCTCACACGAAAAATTATCACGGATGACCATTTTGAAAGTCATCCGGCTGAAATCCCGAAAACCTACCATCGCTGCTGTCATCCTTGATTCCGTCATTTCTGAGATGATTATGCACGACGTTGAGGACCAAGTCATCCTCGGAGTCATCAGATGACTCTTCTGATTCTAATTGAAACACTCATTCTTTGGCCTGTCTGATATCTGCAGCAGAAAAACCCTCGAAGTCGCTGTCATTGTCAGAAAAATATTCCCGGGCCAGCGCCATTGTTGTCACGCAAGCGTCAACAAGTTTATGGGTTGGGTCAGGTCACAGAAGCCCTGGAAAACTGTGTCATGCGCTAATTTCACGTTCACTCAATCATGTGACGTCATGGCCATGTCTATATTTAGTACTTAGAAAGCCTCACTTACAATATCATGAAGTATTTAAGGACATACCAAAGGAAAACTTGGACGCAAGCCGAAATTGGTTTCACGATGCATTTCTGCATCGACCGCCCAAGCGTAGGTGATGCATTTTTGCATCATCTGCCCTAACGTTGGTGATGTATTTTTGCATCATCCGCCCAAACGTAGGAGATGCACTTATGCATTGTCCGCCGTCAAGGTTTTCTATTCAACACTATTTAACAAATGAATCGACTGGACGCAACACTTTCATCGAACGGCAATATTATATCAATCTATTCTCAAAACAGTATTATGACGTCATCTGTAAAATCAAATTTGAACAGTGACAGAGATCCGAAAAGCGTCAATACTCCTGAAGCCCTGGGATATACGACCTTTGTTCTTTTACAAACTAGCATATAAATGTACAATGGTCTTCAAATATCACTCGTGATAAAAAAACAAACGTAAGTCACATTTCGATATTTGCAGCCAATTCATTTTTCGACTCCTGCCGTCCGTTAGAAAAAACATATGTCAAAACATGTAAGATTCATTCAACTACAAATTCATCAGAAATACACACCAAGATATCGATCTGTGCCTGAAATATCTGAGTTTGAGCTTCTGGATGAAGAGCAGGTGACTAAGCTGATAAATAGACTCAGAAATAAATCCTGCGAGCTGGACATTATGCCCACTCATCATCTGAAACAAATACTACCCAGCGTTATCAATGAACTTACCTTTCTGGTCAATCTCTCACTGCAAACTGGAACTTTTGCTAGTAGCTGGAAAACGGCCATAGTTAGGCCACTCTTGAAAAAAACAGGCTTAGAACTTATCATGAAAAATTTCAGGCCTGTCAGCAATCTTATGTTCATTGCTAAACTGGTTGAATCAGCCGCCTTGGATCAACTGGTCAACCACTGGGACCAAAATATTTCTATTTCCAGATTACCAGTGCTTACAGAAAAAACTTTTCATGTGAAACTGCTCTTGTCAAGTTTGTTGATGATCTCCTGTGGGCCATGGAACGAGGGGAAGTTACGGCTGTCATGGTCCTGGATTTATCCGCGGCCTTTGACACCGTGGACCACGACACACTGGCGCTGGTACTAAGCAGCTACTACGGTGTGTCGGGTCAGGCACTTGACTGGTGTGTGTCATACCTGCGACCACGTTCATTCAAAGTATGTGTGGATACTCAGTATTCTACTGAGATGGACTTGACATTCTCTGTGCCTCAAGGCTCAGGACCTATGTTGTTTTCCTGATATGCGAGTACCTTGCAGGATATTATCCCAGATGACATTGACTTTCATGGATTCGCCGATGATCACCTAACAAAACGCCCATTCTCCATTAATAAATGAATCTGACGTTATAAACAGTTTGGAACTTTGTGCCAATAAAGTGAACACATGGATGTGCCAAAACCGCCCTAAAATGAATTCGGACAAGACTGAATTTATCTTATGTGGATCCAGACATTTGCTCGCTAAGTGTGAGACCCAGCAGCTGATTGTATAAAGTATATGGGTGTTCACATCGACCAAAGCGTAACTTTCAAAGAACAGATCAAAAGTAAATGTAGGAGTGCCATGCAATAGACGTGGAATCAATACCCAGTATTAAGTATTCCGAGCAAACAAAACAGGGTCCGTTATCCAATCTCATAGTCCGGGGACAGAAAGTCATATCAGGCATACGAAGTGAGAGAAAACAAGAATGAAGGGAAACTCATGAACCCCCGTAAATGGCCATTAGGAGGTGAAATCAGGTGTTCCGGAAAGAGTGAGCATTTCCTGCCCCACTAGTGGCACCCGTCATGAATTCCCCAAAATTAACATGAAAATAGATCTAGTTGCATGGCAGACATGGATTTGCAGTATTTATCAACCAGATCATGATGACGTCCATAGAATTTCTTAAACGCAGCAATAAGTCTTGGTAAAACATATCCTTGTCGTAGCAGTTTAGAGACTAGCTGGGCACTTCGATAGACAAAGTCCTCATATTTGCAACTAGCTCTGGAATAGCGTATAAGTTGAGAAACAAACACACCAAACATGTTTTTGTCAAGGTGTTTTCAAGGTCCGGAAACTAAGGGAATTCATGGTGGTCGACGATATGAAAACTGTCGCCTCCTCCTTGATCCTGTCCCACTTGGACTACGGAAACGCCCTGTACAGTGGCTTACCAGAATGTGACATCAGAAAAGCGCAACAAGTGCAGAACATCGCTGCAAAAACTGTGCTATCTTGGAGTAAATTTGACAGTTCTGCCCAAGCCTTGAAAAAGCTACATTGGCTTCCTATACACCTCAGAATTGACTCCAAGATTTCGTGCTTGCTTTTTAAATCTCATCGTGGGGACGCTCCTAAATACTTCCAAAAAAACTTTGGAAGGTGCGGATTGTTCAACCGACAAGATGTCTGCGCAGTGCCCACAGGTTATTTCTAAATTGTTTTCATAGGTTGTTGGGCAGTTGTATACTAATTCCATCAGGTGTACAGTAGAAACAACTACAGTTAACACACTGTCTGCCCCTGATGACGCCAGTGTGTCTTTGGATAAACTATTAGGTCGGGCTTTGTTTCCATTGCAAAATATTGTATTTTTCGTTTGTTATTGGCATCATTAAAATCTCACTGTATTGGTGGTAATAGATTGATACTTACATTCATACCACTGAGTCGGTGTCACTGCTGGCGGACGTTAAATCTGTCCCCGAGGATACCATCAACTCAGTAGCCTTCGGGCTTGTGATTAGGTACTTATGTACTTGTCATATATCTGTTCCATTGGGGTTGTTTCGGATCTCTAAATTGTTTTCAAAGGTTGTTGGGCAGTTGTATACTAATTCCATCAGGTGTACAGTAGAAACAACTACAGTTAACACACTGTCTGCCCCTGATGACGCCAGTGTGTCTTTGGATAAACTATTAGGTCGGGCTTTGTTTCTATTGCGAAATATTGTATTTTTCGTTTGTTATTGGCATCATTAAAATCTCACTGTATCGGTGGTAATAGATTGATACTTACATTCCAACACCTAGTTGTTCCATTCACCAAAAGGAAGACGTTTGCGGCAAGGGCGTTCAGCGTTCGGGGACCCCCAACTCTGAAACGACCTTCAGGACGAGATAAAGTGCAGCCGAAAACTAGAACAATTTAAATCTGACCTCAAAACACACTTGTTTAGTCGGTTTTAAATTCACATGTATTTTGTTATCATTTTAATCTCGTATCATTGTGTCTACCAATTTCCATGTTTTTGTTAAGCGCCACAATAACTGGTAATGGTTTCGTATGGTTTATGTATGTTTGTATGTTTGTATGTATGTATGTATGTATGTATGTATGTATGTATATTACATAACCTCCGAAAGTGATCACATGACTTTCATTTTCACATTTAGTTTCCCTGGAGAGGGGTGTAAATGCTCCTTGAGAAATTATTTGGACTGCCAATAAACGCTCCTTTTCCGCCCTGCAGACAAAAGCAATTGATCAGATAGCCCATGTATGTAACAACATACATGATTGCCCGTGTATATAGCAACATTTGTGATTGTTTGTATAACAACTGGTTATAATGTCTGGGAATTAAGTTTACCAAAGTTAAAATAATTACACAGAGAATATTTAATCCCAAAGTCACTGCTTTCGAGTGTACCACCACACATAATAGAAGGTTGATGTCGAAACGTATTCGGGGATGATTTATTGGTACTGTCGATGCAGTACACACATATGTCACAACTTGAATTACACCAAGTCTACTAATGCTGCGTTGATTTTGGCAACACATATACCCAAACTGGCCTCTTTGAACATCACTTTCTCAGATCAGATGTTGCTAATTAACCAGCCCTTCTACTCCCGAGTGGTCGAGCTTCATGGGCAAAAGATAATTCTCAGTTGTTCCTTTGAGCTCGCTTCAATGCGTTTATGTCTCAGTTGTAGGGAAGTATCCAGTTTGACCATAACAAATGGACGGCAATAGCTGTATTTGACACAACATGGTCTGAAAGTTACCAACCGTGTATCTTTATTACACATCGATTGAAATATAACAGAGAGTCTTGTCTGTTCTGTGTATATTGCCGGATATGGTTTCCGCAGCTGAACAGCTCTAGAAGAGCATCGGCCTAATCTCAACATTTTGTATTCAATAGCTATGATATTAGGGACATTGTGATGGACTGGCACCTATCAGCCAATATCTGGATCAACTTTGATATCAGCATATGTGACTTAATTGTCACTAGTGTCACTAGTTTGGAATATCTATCAAAATATTTATATTGTATGTAGAATAAACCAAACAATATTTATTCACATTATATAGTAGTTGAATGTACTAGTATTCCTCGTTGATTTATTGGTATTGTCGATGCAGTACACACATATGTCACAACTTGAATTACACCTGGTCTACCAATGCTGCGTTGATTTTGGGGACACCTATACCCAAACTGGCCTCTTTAAACATCACGTTCTCAGTTCAGATGTTGCTAATTAACCAGCCCCTCTACTCCCGAGCGGTCGAGCTTCATGGGCAAAACATGCATAATTCTCAGTTGTTCCTTTGAGCTCGCTTCAATGCGTTTATGTCTTAGTTGTAGAGAGATATTCAGTTTCACCATAACGGCAGTATCTGTATTTGACACAACATGGTCTGAAAGTTATCAACCGTGTCTCGTCATTACACAACGATTAAAATACATGTATAACAACGACTCTTGTCTGTTCTTTGTATATTGCCAAATATGGTACCCGCAGCTAAACAGCTCTAGAAGAGCATGGGCCTAATCTCAACATTTTGTATTCAATAGCTATGATATTAGAGACATTGTAATGGACTGGCACCTATCAGCCAATATCTGGATCAACTTTGATATCAGCATATGTGACTTAATTGTCACTAGTGAAAATCTGACAGAGTTTGGAATATCTATCAAAATATTTATAATGAATGTAGAATAAACCAAACAATATTTATTCACATTATATAGTAGTTGAATGTACTAGTATTCCTTGTTCTTGTTCTGGTGCCAGACGTACATATGCCATTTTGAGATTATTATTAAAAGAAAATAGCAGTAAGGGTTAAGGGAAGGGAACGGTATGGGGATAGGGTCAATATGTATAGTGAAATTATATATCAGAATAATTTAGTTATGAAATTATACGGAAATCATATGCTCATAATAACTTGGAATGTTTGGTTTTTGCTACACTTCACTCTAATGAGTGGAATGCACAGAGAAAGTTTTAGCATTAACTATGACTCACCATTAATTGTATGTTGAAATTTCATAAGCTGACTAAATAACAGAATCAAATATTGTAAATAACGCTCAAAATTTACTCTATATCATAAATGTTAATTTTGTTGTGAGCGCCAACAACTTATGCATATACATCAAGACAATTCTAAGGAATCTTTTCCATAAAAATCTCATCTTGCATTCTTTTGACCATATTCACTTCTACATGAATGTCATCTATGAATTCAGTCTTGATTTTGAATTTCCAAATTAAGGAGAAGCTCCATACTCCGTTGCTAATTCACTTTTTGAAGAATGATGTGAATCTTGGACGTTTTGGACAAGTCGCTCGATTGTAAATCACTTCCCAGAGACCTTCAAACCGTAACCTGTAACATAGATCACTAATTATCCCTGGCAAGTCATTAGCTTTATAGCAGTTTTGTTTGAGACTATTTACCCGTGTAGATAACTTGAGTAACCTATGTTCACTTGCACTTCAAGCAAATCGGATTGTTTGGAGATACCTGGTGGCACGAAAAGAAAACAAAAAGACCAGACTAGATGTATCACATCAAAAGCTTGGTTCATGTTCAATGGTCGTTTATGAGTCAGAGGGCAGTGACCAACATAATCTGATCCCGACCATAAAGTGGAAACTTAGTGACAATGTGGCAGGAGGATTAATGTAACTACTCCAGCAGAAATCTACTAGGAATGTCAGGGTCAGTATTACAAAATGAAGGGCTTCACATGTAGGCCCCACTCACACTGTCAACTAGACGCAGACTGTTTTTTTTATTTGAACGTATCAGCAAATCGGAAGAACTTCGATATAACATTTCTATACCAAATGAAATCAATAAATATAAAATAAATATGGTTTTCTCCTCAATGAAAAACATTTACGTTTGTTTTCTGTGTTATATTGAAGCATCATCAAACCTTCATATTGGAAAATATGAAACACCAAACGCTCTGTAATTGTATTGAGTTTGTAAGCTCAAGAGTCGTTTGTCCAGGGATTAGGTATGGAATATTTTTTAAATGGACTGGAAACAAAACACCAGTGTGGTATGAATGGTGTTGGTGCATGCACAACAGATTATGAAAAACAAAGACCGTTAGCTTGTGTAGCTGTCATGAAGATCAGTCCTGTTAATGTGCTACCTACGGTTCAGTAAAGACAACTTCGGCTGAAAAAAAATTGATGATCAATCCCCCTGCTTTAGAACCTGCTCTATAGTAATCAAGACAGGTATATTGGACATCCATCTAACTCAGGTTTCTTGCAGTATTGACGCAATCTTTATACATGTATTCGAGGCCGACATCAGCAGATGACAAGTTAATGTACCAAAGTAACTGTATGGTTGATAAATGGTGCTTCTAGCAGTGAATATCGATTTTGTAAGCTGTATTACATGAAAGATTTTTCTGGGAATGTTCTAAGAGCGCAGCAAATTTATTACATTTATACCATGCCATGTCCACGTGTATTTGGATTTTGATATGTGTGTACAACGCCATTTGTTGTGGTGTGAAATACTAGATTTATTGAGTTGATTTGAAATTCGTCTCTCCACTCAAACTTCAGTAAGAAATGCTGCAGGGACAGGAACCATTCATAGACAAATGTAGATGCAGATCTACATAGATGCATATGCAGATACATGTGTAGGTGCAGATACATGTATGTGTACAAATGTATATTACAGGCATTGATATTAATAAGACAGAAGTTACACCTGGTGCAATCGTATATGCAAGCATAGGTGCAAAAGTGTGTACACTGAAAGTAATGCAGGCACTGATGTTATTATGACAGAAGCTACACCTGGTATTTCACCTTAAACTTCTGGACATTCAATGTCTAAGTTTTGGGAGGAAAGAGAACTAACTTTTTGGTATAAAAATCATGGGCATCAAATTATTATTTGATATTTATGAAGTCATTCGTGTGGAATGTAACTTGATAACTAGCATAAGTAGTTTATATCAAGATAAACTTGATTGCGTTATGAAACCTGGTATTTGTGCCGATTGGATTCCACAAAAATAACTTGTGATATCACATATTGTATTTGCTGTGGTAAAAAGTTCTTGATGCATGTAACATAGGAACAATAGTTGCTGTTGGCCCACACACCCTAATTCTGAGTGGGAAAATGCTTGTGAGAAAATCCAAGATGTTTACGAGAACTTTCTTTTTCAAAACCATAATATTGATAGAGTGTACCTTAATTATGCAGGTCAGTATTCAGTATATATTTGACGCCCCTACCAACTACGTTGATAAGGGCTGTAAATAGAGTACGGTTGCCAAGGCGACCAGATACCCGGATCATATCTGGTTTGAATATATTATCAGTCTTCTGGATATAGCTAAGTAAATGACTCAACTGGTATTAAGTGAAAAGTACTCATTACATTAAATGACGAGCTCCAAAATTCCGAAAGAAAATGCACGGACATTTTACACTCATCTGATAATAATAACTCGATAACGCATAGAGATATTCAGTGTCTGCAGAAAACATTATATTGGTGTGCAATTTCTATCAAACATTTTCATTTCCAAATGAGTGAGACATATATTACGCGGACCACATTGTCCGTTGTCTCTCGTATTTAAACACTCCAATTGAATTGCTCTATCGATTGTGTTCGCATGGCAATACAACTCGAAGTGAGATTTTGTCTTTTGATTTTATAACATCACGAGGGATATCTGTTGCACCCTTCCACCTACACGGCAGAGCAATGTTCTAGAATACATGCCAGTACTTGTTACTGTTCTTGAATTCAAATGTATGAACGATCTTTTGTAATTCTTCGTATTTCTCATTTGGATGAAGCAGTCGACATACATATTTACTGTACATTTCAATGAAAAGAACTACCATTAAACACACATATTCATGATTATTCAGTTGTTGCATTTCTCGTGACAGCTTCGCAAAAATTATGGTAGTAGCTAATATTGTCTAGGGCAAAATACTGGTTTACTGAACCCTGTTCATTATTTTCACCAAATGTCAGAGCTACTAAACATAAACTATTGGGAATAAGTATATTCTCAATGTTGTTAAATTATGGAGATATTAGTCACAAAAAAGACCATATGTGCCATTGTCCTTAGTCACTGGTGTTGAATGATGTGTTCCACCAGCTGTTCAGAGTATCTGATATATTTCACTTTTGGGTATAATGAAGAGACACGGCTGCTAGCTCTGAGACCACGCTGTGTCACATACAGCCACTGCCGTCCATCTGTCATGGTGGAATTGGATTCTTTCTCTGCAATTGGGACAGGAATGCATTCAAGAAAATTCAATGGAACTGCTACGAATTGTGCATGTTTTGCCCATGGAGCTCGATCACTCGGGAATAGTGGATCTGGTTAATTAATTATATGGAGTCTGAGGATGTGATATGTAAAGAAACCATATCGTGTATAGGTGTCCCCAAAACGTGGCACTAGTAGAACTGTGTTGTTTAAATGGGATAACACATGTGTACATTGTATCGATAGTGCCAATAAATCATCTCCAATCGCCTCCATAAACAAAATCACAGCGAGTCACTCGAGGCACAAAGCAGGACAAAATCATTCCAGTACCCGAGGAGCTGCACTTGTTGCCCGTGGAATATCGTTTCCAATTCAAGCTGTCGGAAAAGGCGCTTGCCCCATTTGGTCCATGTATGTAGGTATTATTACCACAAATGGCATCCAAAATCTTACTTCATAAAGGCATTGTACAAATTTTCAATGTCTGAAATTTTCTATTTTCTGCACTTTATTAATACCGTTAGTATGAACGTGTTAGGGTATATAATTGCTGTCACACAGGGAAATGCAATACACGACTACTCGAGTAATGCTCGCAATCTTGTCAATGTATTAGTGTCTAGTCAAGTATGTATATCGTTGCAGTACATGTATTTCAAAACCTTTGAAAGTCTTTGTAAAAATTTGCTTGCTCTAACGTTCGCACAAAATCGTATTTTGTGTATACATTAATTTTGTACTCGGTGGCTTTGGCTTTGGGAAATCCTCACAAAACAGATACACTTTACATTACATAACACAGGGGAAATAATTAATATAGTACATATATATATATATATATATATATATATATATATATATATTAATATGCATAGTGAGACCTTTACATGATGAAAACTCATATTTTTTCATTGTTTCCTTCCGGTGATGGTTGCTATATGATCTTTTACTGAGGCAATCGTGTCTGATTTATCCTGAAAAACGGAATGTTGACTGCGTGTATATACAGTCTGCATCAACATATATTTTCATGATTTCCATCACTCGGGTGTACTTTTTTTTTTAAAAAAGGGAGGAATCAGCTTTCAGAAAGTGATGTGCGTGATTTATTTTTTTTGGTTAAAAAAAAAACGAGTGCTGTGCGTTCTTAATCAGAACCATATTACTTTTATGGCCTTCTCTATGTGTATTTCAGTTTGCCATACATAGTACGAACCCAGTACGGGAAGCGTTCATTTCGTCCATTCTGCACATTAGTTGACTCCATTTTTGCATGGTTGTTAAAACCCTATACTACCTGAGGTATTTCCATAGCCACCCATGGGAATCTGAATTAATTTGGGAATATTTAGATATCTACGAATTTGACATTTTCCACAGGGAGGACTTTCTGAAGCTTAACGAAGATTTTTGCTGTATGTGAATCAAAATATTCTCCTCTTTCTGTCGGTATATCATAATTGGATGTGCTACAAATATTGGCGAAGATGTGAACAATGCAATGACAAATACACACATCTCGAAAACACAAACAAAATGCAATTCTAGATGACCAGAGGTAGTTACAAAACGCAACTCTAGGTGGCATAGGGTTTAAATACCACAGGCTCATTCATAGCTGGTCGCAAAATATATGTCTATATATGAGGATATAGGTATCCTATATGTTGAGGAGTGCAAAATTAGCCACGTAAGCCTATTGACTCTGACTGTGGTCTAATTATTTGTGTTTTATTGATGTTTACTGAAATAGTCCAATTCTACAAAACGACCAGTGTAAGTTTATCTATTAGCATATCTTTTTGCCAATCACTGGAATTTTTTAAATCAAATACATTGAACAGCAGACAGACTTGAAGCAGTGAATTATGTAGCGCTACACGATTCTCTGGATACTTCCAACAGGAAGTAGGTCGAGGCACGATTTGGGAGATAAAATTAATGGCTCAAGAAGCGAACATGGAATAGCCATCCAAACTAACACACAATTTGCAAGTAAATGAACTAATATCATGCAAAACGTCCCAGATTTTATGGATAGATATTAAAAAAACCAAACCAAAATGATGTCTATCTTCTGCAATTTTAAGGGCGCAAAAACAAAACCATGCACCGGATCCATAGTTCAATAAATATGATAAACGAAAATTGCATCCAAACCTGTTATCAACAACGTGTCACATGTGCAGCATTTTTGTTTCACAAGGGACATTGGTGACGTAAGCCTTGCTATCTTGGGTAGTAGTATTTCATGCGATTGTAGCATTCAATTTATGGTTTCCCTCTCCATTGGGTAACTGTTGGCAAATTTCAAGTATAGCCATCACAAGATGCACGCTGACATTCTCCAGATTGGCAATATCGTTTGGAGTATTAGATCAATCTGATTATATAGGCCCTATACAATATGTCTCACGGTATGTGATTATGGTGAGTCCGTGAATACTGATTCACAACTGTTATACATGGATAAAATGGTATCTGTTAAGGCCACAAGTGTCCCCTAATATTATCAAAATCGAAGTAGCACAATTAAGATAGTCAAAAATGACCCGCATCAAAATTTTGATTGATGACCTTGTCACAAGAAATATGGACAAACATGATGGACGACTTGTAGGGGAAGGAAAATTTTATGTCATGTTTTGGCGCCAGAATAATACATACCAATAGAGAATTCTTGACAATGAAATTGCTAAATTGTAATTTCTAATATCATATGCCTTGACCTAATATGCTGAATAAAAATTGCGTTGGGTTCGTTTCATTCACAGCTTTCTCAGGCTCGGACAATGGGGAATATTTGACAAGAAATATATTGCCAGATGTGCTATAGAGATGAGAGTTTTTTTGGCGTAAAAATGATATACGGGCATTGTCAGTGTGTCAGTCTAACGAAGGCTTTTTGATATGAGAATATAAAAATGCTCTTGAGTATTGTATGAAGCACATTGATTCACAAAGGGAATGAATGGTTTCCTGACCAAGACTATAATATTGCAGGTTGTGCTATTCACGGCCAGTGTGATACCAGCATTCCACATCCGCACATACTGTACATGTATATCAAGGAGTAGCGAACACCGTCAATAAGCATATGGTTGCATAGTAATAACAGTATCTACATGATACTACATATCTACATATTCCCCAGAAAAAAAACCCCGGTGATCTTCACTTGCGTGAAAAAAAAAAATACTTGCGAAAAGTCATTAGCATGATAATAGTACATATAACTTACAAATTGGATGACTGCTATCTGTGCGTGTCTGGTGTCATTAAATGCCACCCTTATATTGAAGTGGGTTCTTGAAAAACTACATATTTTCTCCCACGTGCAGCAAGACAATAGTAATCGTGAACAAGTGTCCTAAGCACATTGTCGATGTCTGTGTTGTGGATATTGCTCAATAATATTGGGCACTACGTTATCTAATATAGTATTAGACACTACATTATATGTAGCTGACTAATCACACAGCAAAAAATTTGTTCTGATAATAATGCCATGGATCCTGAATCCTACACTTCTGCCAACACGGGCACTACGGGAGACTCCGGTGCTCCGGCTGCATGCAATCTCGGTTGTCTCTGAATTTTCGACTGCAGGGGCGCTTCGGGAAAGTCCGGTGCTCCGGTTGCAGACTGTCTCGGTTGTTTCAGGTGGGGTACTTCGGGAAGATCTGATGCTCCAGCTGCAGGTCGTCTCGATGGTATCGTGTTCGGGTCTGCAGCTGTTAGTGGATCACCTATCATGTAGTCCGGCTCCTTCTCTCGACCTCTTCTTCTTCGGTTGTAAGTTCGGTTGATAGCTTGGGTTAAATATTTCAGACGTTATCAGCTTTGATTTCATCCTAACTGGTCTTCCAGTCCTTTTCTCGTATTACTTCGGTTGATTCTACTTCTATAGATCCTCGTATTGTTAGTCCGCTCTTTGGCCAATTTGACTAGTTTGGTTGTATCGCGATGTGCTCTGGTGGGTGTCCCAGGGTCAAAAGGGACTGACTCCTGTGAGTTGGCAGTATTAACCATCATACGGTCTCGTAGCGCATGACACACCGGTACCCGTAAGATTGCCGAAGTTAAGCAACACTAGGCGCGGGTAATACATGGATGGGTGACGCTGTTTGTGCATTCACCTGCGCTGCTGTATGCTGTTCACCCAAACAGTATCATTGGGCACCTGGCTATAGACAAAGATGGCAATTGTGTATGCACAGTTTCCCATGCACCAAACAATGGATGTACATGGAGCTGTATGCCTCCCGGGAGGTTGAGTATGTGTCGGAATGAACAGGTCTGCCGGGGAAAATAATTGTGCAATCAGAGACCGATCCTAGACTACAAAATGTTCATTAAAAATGCTCATTATTTATACATTCCGGGATAGGTGTCACGTGACCTACCCCAACCAATCAAAACTGACTTTTCTGGCCGAAAAAAATTGATTGATAACCAATCAGTAACCACCACGTAACAATCTGCATTGTTGTGAATCCGTTTCCTAGCCCTTTGACGTAATTGCGTATTTTGACCATCAAGGTCTGATGTCAGCTGAAGATCAACGGAAGCAGCCGGAAAATACCTGAACTTTGATAATCGTATATATACAGAATCAATTTAAAATTCATTTAACGACCGTAAAACATCATGTAACCATATATATCATTAACAAACACGTATTAACACTCGGCTGAACACAATTTTCAGCTTAAAATCGTTAAGAAGTATTGGTGCATGCACAACAGATTATGAAAAACAAGGACCGTTACCTTGAATTGTGGTCAAAAAGATCTTTCGCTCAATGTGCTACTGCTGACAGTGTATACGAGACTTCGGCAGAGGCACTTTGATAATCAATCAGTCCACTTTCAACACAAAAACTATGTGCATAAAACGGTTGTTTATAAGTGGTCAAAACATGTACATTGGACATCCAACAAATTAAAGTTTTTTTCAGTTAAGATATTGATGCGTGTTTACACAATCTCTATATTCTAGCCCGACATCAGCAGATGCCAAGTTAATGTACCAATATACCTGTTATGGTTGATTAATGGTGCTTCCAGCTGTGAATGCCGATTCCGTGAGCTGTATTCCCTGACAAAAAAATCTGAGAAGCAAATTTATCACACATTGTTATTTCCGTGTAAATAACGCTATGTCTGGGTAAATAATGTTGTCTCCAAGTAAATATTATTATTTACATGAAAATAAAGTTATTTCTGCATAAATAACGTTTTTTTTCTGCATAAATAAAGTTTTTTTCCCATGAGTAATGTTACTTCACCACAAATCATGTCAATCAGAAATAAGTCAGGATCACTCCGAAGAATAATATAGGGTTATTGCACAATATGGGGTTTTATGCCCGAGGGCCAAGTCTTTGAGAAGCCCGACGCGAAAACCCGTTTATCATATGCCAGTGGATGTCGGGGACATTTTAGTATGTTTCAAGTGACCGAATCATATCCGATTAGAAAGGAATAAGCAACAAATACAGCTTTTATTCACACATTTTTCCGATTCACAGGCCATTTCAGAGTTCCTAGAGCATCAGTGTAAAACGTAAATCGGCGGCAAAAACGTCAAACATAACGGAATCGGGCCAGGAGAGCGACCATGTGCTTTTGTTTACCCTTCAAAATGATGACGTTTTCTTGAACTGGGAGCTGCCCGGGCAAGTGTGGAATCTACAGCCCGACGGGCAGAAGTTTGTTATTGGAAGAATAGACACAGCTATCGAAAAACAAAATACATAGAAATAGTGTATTTTCAGGTTTGTTGACAGTAATTTAAATTACTGTATAATAGCATTAACTACGCCATTGGCATCGACTGTCATTCTGGCATATGATAAATAAGTTTTTTTTTACAATGTCACTTATCAGCCTCTGTGCATTCCGGTACTCGAGGAGCTGCACTGGTTGTCCTGGACTATTGTTCCCAATACAAGCGGCTTACCTAAGTGTTTAAAGCCTCACGACATAGATCTATCACCAGTATATATCACTGTGTTGATCACGCCACAAAACCTGTCAGATCCGTTTATTTCCAGGTCGCCAATTCGCCCAAATACCCAGAACACAGATATAATGTACGGCTGACATATAGAATGCACTGCCTTCCACTAACAATCCAGCATTCTGCTAGTTTTTTCAGCGTTTAAGAAATTCGGTAAGGCCGTCGTATTTATATTGCGTACTAATCTTAAAAACAGATACAATTTACATTACATAACACAAGGAAAATAAATAATTTAGTAGATAAATATACATAAATATAACTACCCATACTGAGACATTCACATGATAATTTTTTTTCACATTGTGTCCGTCCGTTGATGGTGCTTATATAATTCTCTCCTGAGACAATCATGTCTGATTCCTAACAAAACTGCAATGTTATTTGCATATAGATGCAGTTGGCATCAACATATGACTTTCAAAACACAATCACTGGTCATGAGTATAAATTGATATAACTTATTTATAGGCATTTAATTTATTTATTTGACTGACATAATACAAAAAAATGGCAAGCTGATGGTCCCCACAGATTATTTGACCCGATATTACAGTGTATTTAAATTATTTATAATAGACCATTTAGTGACAGATTCCCACAATCTCTGTCATATGGCTATTTGGAAGGATATCATTTGTGTTATATATTTCACTATAACAGGTTATAAATCTGAAGTGTTCCTTTTTTCTAGGGATGAGGAAACACAACCATTATCATAAGGTCGATATTTGATAAGATATCATGTGTTATATAATCCAACACGACAGATTATAAATCTAAACTGTGTCATTTTTTCTATGGCTGAGGAGACAGAGCTTTCTCATATGGTGGATATTCAATAAGATATCATATATACTCCACCATGGCAGATTGTAAATGTAAGTGTTCAAGTTTTTTTAACGATGAGAGATAACATTGTATGCTGAATCGGATTGCCGGGTGTCAGTGATAGGTCACATTTGTCGATACCCATCACTTGCTACATAAAATAAGCTCCAAGAAGTGTTGAATGATAAGATATCATGAGTGATATATACTCCATCATATCAGATTGTAAGTGTAAGTTTTCCAAATGCCAATGCTCATCACTTGCGACATGCGGTTATCCCACAGGATATTTTCTTTCGCATTAAGAGAGAAACATCAAAGTGCTGACCTTGCTTGCAGCATCATATCAATTATTGCATCCATAAGTTTGTGGAGGAATGCTATTACTACGATGAGAGTCGAATGTAAATTGCAGTTGTATGATATCCAGAACCTTTCAATGCAAACTTGTCGAATGTGATTCTTAGGTGCATATCTTTGGTTAATATTTCCAAGAGGCATGAGCTGGAAATCCATTCTATTACTTCATATGATTATTTGATACCATCTCAGTTAATCTTGAATAAAAGTACAGACAAACAACAGCAAAAAAACCACCCTAAATCGAATGGTGAAATGCTACAATGATATCCACAGTTCTCGTCACTGTATATCTTGCTGTAATGTATTCCACCGCATGCAGACTTCGTTATCCACCATTTCTTATAGACATGATTCAAGAACCCGTTATCTCTAAGGAGCAGCAGGACTCGATTGAACTCGTGTAATAATCCGGACCCTTTGGAAAGTGCAAAAGCAAATTCTGCATCGAGCAAAAACCTGTCCACAGCAACTAGATCACAGGGTTCTGACCTGGCAACATATTCGCCAATATTGGATGGCAAGATGAAAGCAAAACGGCCCTCACGGGCCCTCTGTATTCCATCTTCGTTAGAATTCGTGAGTGACCACTGTCTTGTCCTGTAGATTCTTCTCCACATTTGGCGATAGAAAGTGTCGTTAGAATATCTGAACTCTCGGGCTATCATCCCAGTTTTCTGTGTCCCTATTGTGTAATCCCATTGATCCATCAGGTCCTTAATTGACTTGAAGCGGGTATTTTTACTGAACTTTTCACGTTGAACAAGTACAGTTGCTTGGATTCGCTGGAAAGCTTCTGTGAAATCTACAACTTCCTTTCTCTGGTCTGTGACAAACATTGGGGCCGCCGCGACGTCCACTTCCTGGGGGTAATTGGAATCATGTGAACGTTTACAGAGACAGACTCGCTTAATTTGACAAAGGCCAGGCCTTGCATTGATCCGAAACTGGTTTAAAATAACTGACGAATTTCACTGATCACTAGCATGCTGTGATTACACAATATCATTCGTTGGATATATATGCATATAAACAATATTTCCATTACATTACCAGAGCATATGAATAATATGAAATACTGAAAAAATATAGATATTACACCTAACATTCAACAGCACTCACGTGATTCAGTACTCACCCCTTCCAGTAGTTCTCCAATCATTCCATTCCAAGTTCCGTCAGAGTTTTCAAAGCCATATTGACCATCAGCCACTGGTCTTATGCTGTATGTAATCCCTAGCAGACTTGTTACCCGGTCCATGACATCGATTATATAACCTTCATATCGAAGGTTCTGGTCTGTGTTATTGTTAACTCCTGTGACTGACACCTCTCTCACATAAGGCGCCATCTGGATCAGAAATCATTGATCAGTGCATGTGACGTCATTTAAGCTCATACTCGACTGTCAATTAACAACTTCACTTACCATCATCGTGGTCACGGAGATGCTTGCTGGCGAGTAGAGGTCATCTATTAGAACAGAAAAGTAACATTAATAAATCATCGTCCACTACAAACTGAATTTATTCCCCTCACTGAGAAATAGAATTGCAGTATCAGCATTAATTCATAGGGCGAGTAACTGATTGAAAGAAGTTAGTGAGAAATACCTTCAGTATCCATTCCTGTTGTGTAGAGTATTTTCACTAGAGTGAATATCACAATTCCTAAGATACTCATGAATGCATATTCATTCTAGCAAAATCACCCACAAAAACTTGAACAATAGAAGTGTGATATTGATGACACAAACACTAGGTGACGTTGGGTTTGAGATGTTTTCAGGGTTCGTCCGCATGCCATATCTCCACTGTTAAATCCCATGTTTCAATTCCGAACATTATGCATGGTTGAGAGATGGGCATCCAATTTCTATCCAATGTGTTTGACTGTTGTCACGTCCGCTGGCAAACTGTTCTTCAATGTGGCTAAGCCTCGCGACCCAGAACAGTGCCACATCTATTCCGTGCTGCTGATGACATGCCGATGTTTTGCCCATCTGCCCCTTGCCTGCTTATATCTGTTCAGATCTGGGCTCGACCACTCATCGCACAGGCCATGAGCTTCTGCCCGTATGTTGCTAGGCAGCATGTTCGCGTCTAGTCTTTGCCGAGCATCCCCAGTCAGGACTTGACTGAGCTGTGATGGTCTAGGTATATTGTGAACTGCTTAGCCCAAAATCACCCCTTCTACTGGGAATATAACTGATTTGTCACAGGAACATTTCTATGCATTTTGTGTTTGATGCCAGGGATGTAATTCTTACTTGTGGTGACCATATCATTGTCCAGAAAGAAACGGAAATCCTTGTGAATGATGAATCATTCACAAAACAACATCCTTCACAAGTGTTATGTATTGAATTTATAGGTTGACATACAAATCTCAGCAACACCACTAACGCACATTTCTCCTATTTGCTATATTTTTTGCTACTATGCTATTTTTGTTATGTGTGTAATTGATTAGTAGCTTCGAGCAAGGCATTCTAACAGCACGGAAAAATTGGAGGAAAAAATCCATTCATGATTCACACTAATAACATCTTTTACACGTTTTGATCGTGATACTAGAAAACCTAAAATGTTTTTAACAATACCAATGCCTGTACACAATGCCACATTGCACAAGAATGGGAGTGTAATATGTATATCAAAGCATAGGCAAACTAGAATTGTTGTGAATGGAGCCAAGGCATCAAAAGTTCAATGCATTCTGTAACATATTTATCATCATTGTGTAACACATATTACATATTGCTCGCTCTCTGACATATTTTTTCTGTCAACACCATATAATGAGTACAGTTTGAGGAATATTTACATTTACATTGATTAACTTAATGTTGTGCCTAAATATACCACGTTTCAGTGACGCTGTACATGAGTGAAACTTAGATACACATACCATATTAGAATTTAAAATCGCAAATCAATACTGACAAAATCTTATTCCAAAGGCACAATTCACAATTTCACCTGTGTGTTGAGGAGTGCAAGTGTTGCGATGGCCTGTAAAACCTGTTGAATTTGATCATGATCTAATTATCTGTGTTTTTTTATTGATATTTACTGGCATGTTCCCATTCTAAAAGACCACAAGTTTACAAGAAATGTACCGGCATGACTTCTTGCCAACCAATGGACGTTTTGAAGTTGAGTACCACGAACGAACCATACATGAAGCAGTGATTTATGTAGTGCTCACGTGAGATCAATGAAACATTCTCTGGATACTTAAACAGGAAGTAGGTTTTGGGAAGATAAAGGCAATGGCTCGAGAAGTGAACAAAGAACAGCCACCAAAACTAAGACACAATTTGCAAGTAAATGAACTATTATCATGCAAAACTTACCAGCTTTTTATGGATGGTCATAAATAGCTCCGTAATGCTGTTCATCTCCATCAATTTTATAGATGCAATAACAAATGCATGCACGAGACTCAAATAGTTCAATAAACGTGAACGTTTATATTCACAACTGTAATTTTATGTTACAAGCGACGCTGATGATGTAAGCTTTTGTTGTACTGAATAGTAGTGCTGTTTCGTGAGATCGCATCAACTAAAGTCTCGTTTCCCCGTCCCAGGATTAAACAAGGGCAAAAACCATACTCTATCACAAAAGACACTCAATACATTCACGAGGCAATCATAACTTTCACACAGAGACGAAGTAGCATCTAGTAACGCGGCCAGTGTCTTTTGATACTGATATCATCAAAACACTTAATTGAGATACACAGAAACCAGACGCAACAAAGACATGATTGATGATCTCGTCACATGAATATCGAACTGTTACCGATCATTGTTGCAAGAGAAGTACACTTAAGTACAAATCACAGATTATATTACCAGATTAGTCATGTCTCCATTCAGCACATCGGCACATGATGGATGCGTTGCAGGTCAAGTGAAAGTTATTGTCATGAAAATTTACGATACAATGTTTCATTGGTTTGCTACTAGTATGTGATTGTGCTATAAATCATTCTGGTGACAACTTTCATTGATAGCTTTTAACAATGCATGCCAAAAGATAATATATATACATTATTGTACATTTCGAGAAAACAATATTGTAAGTTTTGTGTTCCTATCAACATGCTTGATTTGCTATGCTGGATCAAATACTTTTGATATATATACATATTTTTTTTGTGTTCACTGAAATTCTCAAGCTTGGACAATAGAATATATTTCACAAGGAATTTTTTATTGGATATGCTAGAGGCAAAACGTTTTCTAACTAAAGGAATATGTCAGGAGACGTGCACACTTTACACCAGTCAGTGACATTACAGATAGACACACAATGTGAAGTTATTAACTGCCTTTCATCATGGGAGAATATGATTCACAATGTCTCTTCGACTTATATAGGCCTACTATAATGATAATTTACGTGGAAAAAATCATTCCAAGGGCATTCCTACATAAACACGGATTCCACGTGAAGAAGAAATATGTGGAAATAAAAAAAATTCATTTACATGGTGATTAGATCTCTTTACTGGTGGATGAGCGGGACAAAACAAACCAGTTCCAAAAAGCGGAAGTATGTGGAAATAAAAAAAAATCATTTACATGGTGATTAGATATCTTTACTGGTGGATGAGCGGGACAAAACAAACCAGTTCCATTTACTTGGCAAACACATATCTTTTGTAACACAAAAATGTTAACATCATAACAAAATAAAGAACATGACAACGAGGATGTGTGCGGATCTTTTCTGACATATAAACGTATCACACACGGCTGTTAATCTACACTGTATATTGTTTTAAGGTACTGCAGACGAACCAGTAACATTATCAGCATCACACTATTTTGACGCACTGAACAGCCAAATCATGCGGGTTTTCTTTCATGAAGGGATGGTTTAGACTGATTGATGGATATGAATGATTGGTCAGAAATGTATATCCGATTCATGTTTCATAAGCATCAGCATCATAACAGCCGATTTATTTTCCGTGATCCATTCATTTCTCTATCCAAGTTCATTGTTCACACAAGCTGAGAATCCAACCAGTCTCTCATCATCTGAGTTACGTATCCCATATTCTATGACACCCAATATCAGGCGGAATGCCTTTTTGCACTCAATGGAGCTATGTCATATTCTTCCGAGCAGAGCGCTGCACCTAACGGTCCATTCGTCAAGTCTTCCACTAGAAGCGGTAGCCAATGCAGTGACTGGAGGTGATACTCCAAATATTATAAACATTGCGATTGCACAGACCTTAAAAACAGGCACAGAAGGTTGGAGGCAACACTGGTAGGGAGTAGTTGCTCGAATGTTTCTGAGAATGGGGGAAACTTGGGTTTTCCGGTTGAAAGTGATCAATAGCTATCCTGAGAGCGGCTGCACAGTGTAAAAGTTCCAATAACACATATGTGTCTCAATATTATAATAAAAAATGTCTCCAAATACTATTCTGGTCAGAATTGTACATTTGCATTAAAATGATGAATCGAACTATTTTGTCCTAAGAATAAAATTAATACCTATGCTTTCTCCAATAAAATCTGTGGTATCCAATAACCAGTGTTATTTACATCTATGAGAGCAATGAATCAGCCCAGACAACGGTGATGGGCGGGGAATTTTCCGGTACATTAACCTCTCCTATGGATGTTTGCCCACAACCAGGGACTGGGTAAACGTGATGCAAGCAAATGAGAGGATTACACATATTTGCCAGAGAGGGATATGGTGCTCCTTTGGTGAGGTATTTGGATTTGATTAATGTCCCGTATACGGGTGTGACTGCTTATAGAGCATTTCTACAGTGATTGATTATGGATTTGATTATTGATCATAGGTTAGAACTCATCAGTAGGTTCCCGGAAAATCCAAGCAATAGTTCTCACATGGCGCGAGGTTCTATGTTAAGAAATACACCACAAGTCAAACCAATACCTAATGGAGAGCCAGCAAATGGAACCATTACAAATGGAAGGATACCCAAATAATATTCCATAGATACGATATATAGCCAAGTGAGAGGACGTAACTGTCGTATATGAAAGTGATCACATCAAATCTAACGTGATGCAGAAAGAATGGCGTTATGCTTGCATTTTTTATCTTGAATTTGGAATAGATTGCTAAATAAGAACCTCATGATCTTACCTATTGTCAGGTTTTTCGGTTGAAAGTGATCAATAGCTACCCTGAGAGCGGCTGCACAGTGTAAAAGTCCCAATAACACATATGTGTCTCAATATTATAGAAAAAATGTCTCCAAATAATATTTTGGTCAAAATTGTACATTTGCATTAAAATGATGAATCGAACTATTTTGTCCCATGAATAAAATTAATACCCATGCTTTCTCCAATAAAATCTGTGGTATTTAATAACCAGTGTTATTTACATCTATGAGAGCAATGAATCAGCCCAGACAACGGTGATGGGCGGGGAATTTTCCGGTACATTAACCTCTCTCCTATGGATGTTTGCCCACAACCATGGACTGGGTAAACGTGATGCAAGCAAATGAGAGGATTACACCTATTTGCCAGAGAGGGATAAGGTGCTCCTTTGGTCAGGTTTTTAGATTTGTTTAATGTCAAGTATACGTGTGTGACTGCTTATGGAGCATTTCTACAGTGATTGATTATGGATTTGATTATTGATAATAGGTTAGAACTCATCAGTAGCTTTCCAGAAAATCCAAGCAATAGTTCTCACATGGCTAAGGATCTTTGTTAAGAAATACACCAGAAGTCAAACCAATACCTATTGGATCAATGAGAACCAGCAAATGGAACCATTAAAAATGGAAGGATACACAAATAATATTCCGAAAATACAAAATATAGCCAAGTGAGAGGAAGCAACTGTTGTAAATAATAGTGATCATACATTCTGATCTAAGGTGATACAGAAAGGATGGCGTTATGCTTGCATTTTTCACCTGGAATGTGGAATAGATTGCCAAATAAGAACCTCATGATCTTACCTATTGCCCGGTTTCAGCTTGATGGGTAAATTTGCCTCCACGTTACCTGAAGGTTTCTTTAATCAACAGTTCAACAGGGCCTTGGTGCTTCTTCAAGTAAATATTGTTTTACATCAGCTCAACAAACCTGAGATGAAGGAGTCTGATTTTGTCTGGACATAATACATACCTATATATACCTGAAGAGAACCGTGGTATTTTTATGGCTCATCACTTTTCTGTTTTATTACCATATATCTTGCTGTCATTGTTCTTGTGGCACATGGTCGCCTAGGCAAAATTCTTTTGGGTTCTATTTCAGCTTGTTCAATCATGTTTTGTTTATATTCAAGATGCTATTCTGTGGAAGTCGTCAGGAAAACAAAAATAATTATGCCTAACTCCGATTATTTCTGAAATGAACTGGACTTCAACATCCGTGACATGTCCGTGAATCTTTTAGCTTGTAGGGTTTGGCAAATCCGTTGACACAGCAATAGTTTTTTGTAGATGACCAAGGTATTATGCTTACGAACAATACTTTTACAGGGTTCTGTAGAATCAGACATTGGCACAAAATGAATTCATGCATGTGTAATATCGGTGGTGATATAAAGTAAATGACAGGGCCCTGTTACTATCACCATATACATGTATCTTTGGTTCCATTGTTTTGACTGTTATGAGAAAGTGTCATTTTGATATTCCTTCTGATTTCCTGTAGTAGTCAATTGAGCAAGACATACGAAATATTATTTACATATTTATGAATCAGTCTGAATGTAAGCAAACACAGGTCATATCAACAATACTTTGCTAGTTATATGGGTTAACATTTATCCAGAAATATATGATATATATATTCAGCCAAACAAATCTTACACATTTATCATGGCTTCCCTAACGATTTTAAGGTGAATTTCATGAGACTACTAATTGACTAAAAAGCATTTAATTGTTGGAATCTGGCATTTCATGATTGTAGCGCTGTTGCTGACAAAAATATTTTAACATATAAGAATTATATAACATATTGTGAATGAAATCAAGCTGGCACTCATGTAGAAATGGTCTATGGGTTTATGCAGTGCTGGGGAATGTTCAAACGCCTGCGAATGGAACATAGACTACCATTATGATGGCTATACCTATCCAGGATTGATCATAAATGTCTTGCGCTTGATATCTACAAGCCAGTAAGCACCAGGGAAAGAAGTAAAAGACGTGTCGCCTCTTAGCAGTGCATACCTTGTCTCCAGTCCGGGGAATGTGGAATTTAAGAGTCTGAACTTCTGTCTCATGATCTACTGCAAAAATCCAGCTATTTTCGGAAGGATTTTTTTTCAATGTCATACGCATTTTGAATAAATTGAACACGTCTCAAAATAGGTATTAAACTATTTCTGTTGATCATAAAATACCATGAAACAAATGAAAAACAAAAATATTTTGACACGTATTTGAATGTAAATGATTGGAATAAGCTCTTGGACTCCTGGTGAAATCTTGCCATATCTCTGTTGTCTTGCCATCACTGCATGGGGAATGTTTCAGCCTAAACTGCAGAACAATGACTTTCAATGTCAGCTATTCTGAAAATGGGGGTTACGGTGAACAAACACAATCAAATTATATGTAACAAGTAATAATTACAGCAGTACACTCAAAACTGTCAAGTAGTTTAGTCCTGTTAATATTACAGTCTTGACTATAATAGTGAGTAGTTTCATTTCGTGAGTTAGAATAATAGCCATAACTGTAAATGTGTCACGTTTGTCTAGGGGTGCAATGGCAAGTACTCAGAATCGCAGCAACAAACCACAAATGTAATAATATGACAATCATTAGAACACGAGATATTAATGTATTACGTATGTACAACCCTGAATCACTCACACATTCACGCACACTTTCATACAGTCTCTGGTGGGTGGTTTCACAAGGTAGGTTTAAAGGGTTCCACGACACGACGACGGGGAGAATCCCACGACGAAATGACGACAGTCGAAGTGGTGACGGAGACTACACAGTCCACAGCCAAGGTGGTGGCGTCGACGACACAGCGAGGTGGCAACAATGGAGATACAGCTCACGGCGAGGTGGTAACGGCGGTGACACAGCACACAGCAAGGGTGGTGGCGAAGATACAGCACACGGCGAGGTGGCGACAGCACACAGCGAGGTGGCAACAGCACGTGGCGAGGTCAGCTAAACGACAAGTAGCTTGGCGGCGGCAACGACTCGGCACACAGCGAGGTCGCAACGTTCTACAGGGCTGGGCATTTCATGACAGCACACGGTGGACAAACAGGCAGACACACACACATACAGGCGGACCGGCATGGCCAACTCTAACAGTGAAAGATCACTACAATAAAAGGAAAAACATTTGTAGTAAACGATTATACTGGGCAATAACCTAACCATAGCACATATACATGCCCATTATTTACTCGTCTCCCGACAGTTTCCAAACAGCGATATACATAGCTCCATCTCAGCAATACAATGAATCTACTTCTGCAAACAAAGCAGGTCAGCTGGCGTACGTCCCGGCTGTCAAGCCCGCTCCTGGTCAACTGTACAGATTTGCAATTGCGCTACGATTTATAGACAAGAATAATCTATACAGAATCCCCGAACACTGCTCACTCGGCATACAACGAAGGATAGGCCTGTCACAAGACCTACGAGACAAAACCTACGTGAACAACTGTACAATAGGCGCGGTGCACTCAACCGTGAACTCAAATCGAATCTGTGAGGTGGCGAGAAAAACATTGCAAAAGTACATGAACATATATTCCGGTTTCAAGTGCGACAAGAAAAACATTAATATCGATATGTAATATATATAGCCAACTGATAAACGAACCAAATTATAACAAAATGTTAATATTTATTATTTGCAACCTAGCGCAGATACAGTCTTACAGAAATGGTAATATAACGAGAGAAACATATGTCGATTTTCCAATGGTGTCTGCGAGATTGGAGGTAATGCAATGGAATTACTTGATCTGATGAAACAAGGATGTTGAGTTGGAAGCTTTATAGATCAATGCCCAACGATATATGAATGATTGATATGTTTCACGAACTAGCTGGTAAGAGACTCCTTTGTATCCATTGTGATTATCATGGATAATAAAGCAAAACAATATCATCAGGACATTCAGACGACATCAACAGGATGTTGTGCTGGTAGGACGAATGATACAATTGATAGTATTTAAATTAGCCCCCCCCCCCAAAAAAAAAAGTATTATGGTTCTGGTTATTGGGATGCCCGAAAAAGTGATGCGTCGATTTTTGGGGTTTTTAAAAAAAAAAAAAAAAAAAAACGAGTGATGTGCAGGGGTAAAACTGATGCGCAAGCCAAACCAGAACCGTAATACTTTTTTTTTGGCCTTATGCATCATGATTACGATCATATCGACGGGTCCTAATTAGCGAAAACTGATGGAAACATGTTTGATGGAAGATGAGGATCTAGTAAGCTAGAAGCTAGTACCTTCTAGCTCACCGGTTTTGTGTATACTGTAAAAACTAACCTAAAAGCAAAGGAAGGTTACCGGACAATATATGTTTTATATTTTAGATATTTGCCCTTTTTCCCTTGGCCTTGAAATTAAGGTCACATATCCAAGGTCACAAGGATATTCAGCATAATCATTTCCTTCATATCTACAATGGCCATTGTGTGCTCTGCGTTTAAAAATACTGTCAAAGGTCAACTTCAAGGTCATGAGAATATTCAGCATATATTATTTCCTATACGTGCACAATGGATTCTTAAGCTGTAATGCCTATAAAATTGAGTTATTAGCCATTGTCCTCTATCGTCCTCTGACCATGAAAATGAAGGAAAATATTCAGCATTTACCATTTCTCATTTGTGCACAATTGATTCCTGGGTGTAAAGTCGATAATGAGGGAGATATCAGCCATTTTATACTCTGACCTTGATATTGAGGTCAAAGGTAAGTTCAAGGTCCTGACAATAAATATGATTTCATATGTCCACAATAGATCTCTAATCTCTAATGTCAATAATTAGTGAGATTTTAGGCATAATATGTCACACTATAAGCATAGAAGAATTTCCTATAAAGCATGGGAGAGTCCCTTTTGGCACCCGTCAACAAACTGCTAATGGTAATGGCCGCCCTCGCGCATACATAACGAAATAATATGCGTCAGAGAGGTATATGAGGGGAATCTTCTGAAACAAAAATCACAAAACTGTCTGAACAGTTTTTGAGCAAATGTCTGCCAAAGTCAGAAATTGGAAGTTTGTCGTCGAAAATGGTCGCCATCTCAAAAACAAATGTGTAAATAACAAAAAATAAAAATATCCCCTTCCTGAAATATTTTTAGACAATTTTGTGCAGTTCACCCGAATAGTTTTTTGGACCCTAGGGACGGTAAGGCCCAAAAAAAAAATGTTTTGGTTTGCGTCCCAGTGATGCTCCGAAATCGGTGCTATGGCGCTGAGGTTTTTTTTTTTTTTTTTTCTTAGAACCCGTTTATGTATTATTTTCTTTGCATAAAAAGTGTGCTTGTACCATATTTTTTTCTGGAACAGTAAAAATATAGATTTAGGTCTGTTAGACCTACGATGGCTGATTTACGACACTCCGAAAAAATATTTGTCAATTCGAGAAATTGTTTACGACAGCAAAAAAAAATTGTTTTTAATCTCGTCATTTCGAGTTAAATATCTCATTATTTCAAGATAATAATGTCGCTTTTTCGAGATAGTATAGTTATATAGGACTCCAAGAAATACTGTTTTTTATTTCGTTATTTTAATATAGTTACCTCGTTACCTCGAAATAACGAGATAAAAAAAAATTTTTTTTGGTTTCCTATATAATTATCTAAAAATAACAAGATAAAACAATTTTTTTGCACGTCCTAAATCAGCATTAATCAGAATCAACCTTGAAAACAGAATCAATAAAAATAATCATGTAATTAAAAAAAATCATAAAACAACTAAATAAATACAAAAAGATGCTTACTTTGAAAACTTTGACAGATTCTCACTACAAAATATATCAATGATATAAACTCGTATTGTTTCTAAGCAGGAGTGTCTATATTGCCTCGCATGCAACTACCTATGCCTGTATGAAAAAAGTTTCTCACGAAGCGGTTCAATGGGGGTGATCTGTTGTTTTAATCAATGAAAAGTGGAAGGGGCCCGTATGGAAAATTAGGTGTCATTACTTCCGCGGCAAGGGATTATGCTAGTGTCGGAATTTAAAAAAATCATTTACCGGACGACTCTCCTTCTCTCCTTGTTATCAGCCAGTGTTAATATAACGACCAACAATTATCTTAAAAACGAATCTGTAAGGCATTAGGTTGCTAATTGATTGGTTTGTAGCTTACACAGTTAAACGCCTGATTGGTTCCTGCAGGATTGCAATCCTCGACAGTCACTAATACAGCCACTTTGGGGACGCTCATCGACTTACACAGAATTGAAATGTGGCCGCTGCTTGTAAAATACCATCATTTATTTTTTTTGGCCTAATCTGAAGAAATACTGAGAGATATTTGGTTAATGTTCATCTTAGCGATTTGCTGTCTGTAAGAGTTATCGATATCTCCAGCAATCTTTCTTGTTATTTTTCGATTGTATAGTGTGGTGTGTTCAACTGAAACAGTGCTCATAAAGGTGTTTGTCACTTGCATCAGATAGCGGATGAATAATGTTACAGAACCAATCAGGACACACAAACAGGAAAACAATTTAGTATGATTGATCACAGAAACATTATTGTTTCATTTTCGAGGCAGGTAATCCAGAGATTTACCGGAGATGTTGTTCCGGTTGCTCGGAGAAACGAACTTAATGTCAGCTCAGTAAACGTGGAAATTTGATAATATGTACGAACATGATGCAGCGAACTGTTTTGTTCATGGAAAGGATACACATTCTTCTCCAACCCCTTTGAACCAAACATTGATTCACCGTCTGGCAGCAAATGAAAAACAGTACAATACATCAGAGATGTGCCGGAAATTGTTCACAGTGTGAGCCACCAACATGGATTTCATTTGCCACAAGAAAACTAGATGATCTGTTCAAGTATAACAGCATGAACACCAGGTCGATTTTTGTTGCATAACATATTAGGTTTTCCGTGATGAAAATACGGATTGATCTGTTGTGAATAATTGATCTGGCACACACAAGAAATGTTCGAACAACACACCCAGAAAATGTCCCCTCGAAATAAATGGATTATACAAAACAGGTGCAAATGCAGTTCTCCAGAACATACTCTGAGGAAAGCATCATGGATATAATGGATGTTTGTGCATTGTTTTCTCGGTACTTGTTTATACTTTGGACATGCGAATTCCAAGTTGAATCAGTCGGTAAGTGGTGTATGTTATTTGAAATACTTCCAGACCAATGATTGTTACTCACACTTTTTTTGCCAAGGCCGTGAAGCATCATGCAATCATGCCAAGAAATTACTTACGTCAGCTGTATTCTTTTCGCAGTTTCCCTTACTAGTAGTTGGGTCAAATATAAAACGATGATACATACGATGGGTAACTTAAAGATCCCTGAAAGACAAAGCATTGTCAGATGAAAAAAATGACATCAGCTACGAAAGCGTATTAGGGCCACGAGCATTTAAAATAAAATCAATTTGTCAACTGATTACATGTATCTAGTTGACAAATTGAGTTTTAGGAAGTCACGCTCCCGTACATTAGCAAGAAGACTCAATTATACCAGAACATGCTTTGCAGTATCAAAACAACTGAAATCCAGTTATATATATTCTGAAATCCATCATGTATCCACAGTCACTGATGTGGCATTAGGTAAGTCTGGCTATCGTTCCACAACCGGCTCGGCAGTGAGGGATGATACTGCATTAGACCATGACCCAAGAACCAGCTTCACAGCGAGTGGAACAGATCCTTGGTGGGCCGTGGATCTGGGAGATGTCTATCCTGTCTACACAGTCGTCATTACTGGTTTGGAGGGAGCAACAGATTGTAGGTTCTATGTTTTCTGTCTGAGTTTTCTTGAATTTGTTGAAACGTCATATATGCCTTTATAATTCACAAAATTCTTGATGTTACATAGGCCATTCAGTCATCGGAAATTGATACTGACTTTTGGAATAATTCAATCAATGAAAAACTAATATCCGTTATGAAAGCCCATATTGACATTAACAGTGGCGTTGCGGGACTTCTACCTGGGTGTGACAAATGACTCGTTGACTGGCGTCACCCCTTCCTTTACTGGACCCACATATGATGTCTGCCTGTACCATCCAGGTTAGTTGGTTGTTATTGATTAGGTAATAACATTGATTAGATTAGGGAATACTTCCCCCTGTGTAGATTTTTTTGAAAGACTCTGGCGTTAGGATGAATTCAACGTGTAAATGGACCCCTCTAATAAGACTACGCCTTAGCTGAGACCTCAAATTTACGGCAGAAGTGTAGGTCTTATCTGAGAGGGACCGCTGTACATAATTGCTACCCCTGTGACTGAAGTTGCTGGAATTAGATAATGTTACTGATAATGAGATATTTTATTGTTCCTTTAAAGAAGGATATATTTTACGGATTTCATTGTATGAACAAAAGAAAGAAATTATATCCCCACACATTTAGGAGCTGTTTAGGGCGAGGACATTGAACCGCAAAATTAATTCTAGTAAATTATACGTTCTCTGACCACGAATCGAGACCCATACTAAACGGGTAGAAGTATCAACAAGCATGGTACTTTATCCGATGTATCATTCACTTGTGTTATTCACGTATGCCCAGCATCTGCCAGTATGATTCAAGAGCTGGGTTGAACCTGATGATATCATCAGTAATTTGGCGTTTCTATATTTATTACTGAATGTGAATCGCAAGATCAGGAATTCATCTTGAACATATGGAGTAGTCAATCGCCTGCAAATATATTAAAAGTGATATATGTGGCATATTGTGCATCCAACACACTCTGATCTAGGCACACCAAGTCTCGCAATGCAGTTTCAACTTTGCAACCAGGGACCTTTGTATGGACAGTACTTGATTATACAGGCTGTGACACAATTCCAGCTACGTGATGTCGAAGTATATCAAGGTAGGCATATATTGTTTTTTTTGCTGTGAGGCGCAACCACCGAGACCCCACTAAAATCATAATACAGATACTTGAGATATGATAGAAAACTATTGTGATTTATTACAAATTTACATCATGTTGATACCTAATTTACTTCCGGTGATATGACAATTTCGATGAAAGTTTTGTGTTTGTAAAAAGACATTTCACACATTTAACTATCATTATTATAACTCTGCATGGCATCACAAGGAAAAATTCGTTGAGGTAATAATACTTCTAATTTCAACCACATATGATGTCGATATGTGCTTCATCTGGAGTGTATTTTGTTTGGCATCATGGAAAATATGCAATTATCAGAACTCATTGGCAATATTATATTCTTGATATATTCTATTCTTGAAATATGTCCCATAGGTGTACTTGGCCCAACATTCATGAATATGTGAAATTATATGGAAAAATGGGGAAAATTTGTATGATACCCATTCCGAACATCTGTTTAATAATTTTAAACTTTATTTCTGCATACTAGGCCCATATTGAGGCACCTTATAAGCACGTTACTATGGGCGTTCTTTAGATTATAAAAGTGGCTGGATAAATCTGATGAGTATGACATATTTTCTGTCATCAGGCCCCATTAAAAATTATTCAGGAATACCGTGCACAAGTAATTCAGAGAAGGCTCTAACAGTAGTCTATTAAAGCAGTCCATTCCTGCCACATCATGAATACACATCATCATAGCTTATGTGATCCTAAATTGAAGTACAAGTATGTTTTGAAAATTTAAATGAAATCGATAATATTTGAGAACTGTTAAATATGTTTATATTCTGTGAAAGCAGCAAGCACAAATTAAAGTTCTGATTGACTTCAGTCAGACTTTCTGTCAGTAGACTTCATGTCTAACTGAATTGATTCGTCTTGTAAAGATCAAAAAGTAAATAACCTCAGTGCATCGGACGTATCAGAACAGTGAAGCATATGTCATGAATATAACACATTGCCCTAATCAATGTCACAAAATAAAAGAAAAAAATATTCGTAATGACTTACAGAAATAACATTTACAGAAATGATCACCAATGTGGCAACTCAAAGACAAAGCACTCAGATTTCCACATAAGAGGATGGTGGTACAGTTCTTGGGCCAAGCCTGACTGTTGACAGTAACCCAGAATCAGCAATTCAGGGCCGTAGCTGTTCTCATACAGGCAATACAACAGTCCAAAATCCCTGGTGGTCAGTGGATTTGGGAGTTGTCAGTTTGGTTCACGCTGTCGCTATTGTAACACGAACAGATGTAAATGGTGAGTCACCAACTTATTATGGATATTGTGAGTTTTGTGAGTCACTAATTTGCATTGAATATTCCACCTTTTAAGAGTCCTATATTTACCATTTTCCTTGATTCAAATAGTTTATATGCTGACATGAATCAAACAGATCCCGCACTCATGCAGCGCTTAAGGGACTTCAAAATCGGTGTGAGTGACAAGAAGCCAACAGCTGCAAATATGTCCCCAGCTGATCCTTATTACCAAATCTGTGACAGTCTTGTTGGTTGGCAGCAGGACGTGAAACACATCTATTCATGCGACCCTTCACCTTTAGTTGGTCGCTATGTAATCGTCCAGAACGGTCCTGAGTATTTGACACTCTGTGAGGTTGTCGTGATGACTGTTGGTAACTGTGAGTAATCTCATCTTGAATTGCCTGGTTCATTTCAGACATTTTTTATCATAATGACATTCATTTATTTACACATATCGTGCATATGGATTTGACATCTTAAATATATAATGTTTTTGGGCATCATGAACTGTTATGTCATCACCCATTTCATGGATTCATCCATAAATATCATCTCCCTTCCTGACTCGTGGTAGGAGGTGAGTGGTAGTCATATTTGGTAGGTAACATTTATGTGTACATGTATTGGGTGGAAATCACATGAAGTTTCTTTATTATGTACTCATTATATATATTGATGTATTGATTATACACGTTTAATGCATTTTCCCTTGTTTTTCTGGAGGTCCCATCTTTAATAATAACCCGAGCCCGTTATCGCATGGTCGTTAATAATGTTCATAATTTCCTGCTTCATGGTTTGTAAATGAATTTTGACCTGTCGTTTTCGTTCATCTCATGCGCAAAAGGAGGATATCAAGCCAGTTGTCCTTTCGTGTAGATGGTTTTCAATTGCTTCCTTTACCCTCTGACGGCAGAGTCATTCCCACACCATGCCCACACAGCCTTAATTTATCCCCATGTCATCCTCCTGGGCTTAGTTATTCGAGCATTGCTCATATATGGACAACTAAAAATATAATTTGGCACCTGTTATAAAACTGCTTATTTTGAAGACCCAGAAAACCTATATTAGTTATGACCAAGAGACCCCAGAGTATCCGACAATATAGACACTGAACCCACCCACTCATATATGGTTGCCATGGCAACCACAGTTTGCTCTGCTTGTATTTGACAATACAGAATTTAATGTGGCATCTATTCCAGTACCCCTGACTACAATATATGCATTTATATATTAGACATGATTAAGAGTATGTACCCATATAGACACGGAGCCCAGCCAGTCACAGATGGTTGCCATGGAAACAGCAATTCTCAATTTCAGCTATATTGTGTAGCACAGAATTCAATGCGACATTTATTTCAAAAGCCCTTACATCAATATCCACATACATTATTAGTTAATTACCTTAAAACCCTCGAGTGTGTAACAAATTAGACACTAAGCCTATCCAACCACATACTTTTGCCATGACAACACCAGTTTACTCAATTTCTGTGATATACTTGAAGGGAATAAAGATTTTATTGGGTTATTGTGTTAGTGATTTAGTAGCAAATCTTATGATTTCAGCTGCGGATTTCACTCATTCAGTGAACTACATGTCAAACAACACCTCCCTTCAGCCAATTCCATGTCCCCCCCTCCCCCCCCCCCCACCCCTCCTCCCCCCCCACACACACACACACTAACAAAATTCACAAATTTTACATACAGGAGTGGTATGGCATATTCCGCCTATTTCACTGAAGGTAAAAATTCAACACAAATCTCAATATAGTACAGTCAAGCTTCGAGTTGCTTGGCATCTGCCCCTAGAGCCAGAATTAGTAGCCATGGTAACCTTTAAGTTACTCAAGCTACATGTATGTGTTAATTGCATGTATCTAGGTGCATGGCCAAATTCGCTAGTGATGAACACTCATATGATACTGATTTTTTTTCAACAGGTATGTTAATTCCTGTTTATCCTGACTGTACCACAGGCAGCTGTGTTACTGTCCCACAGCAGACGGAGCAAGGATGGACTGGTGTAGTAGTTGTACACAAACAACTGATATCCTTTGCCCAGGAGGTGCGAGCTCATCAGCAAGGTCATCGCACTGTGCTGGGCGAGACTTGTCTCGGTCTGGTCAGTTTTACCACTGTACACGACAAGTTGTTGCACATACCCGTTTGTGGAATCAGCCAAGGCCCACTCCCGAAGGTAGCTACCGGTGAAGTGGCAAGAAGATGGCCACGTGAAAGCAATGTGCTCCGACACCACCTCCACAAACATGTTTCAAATAAGCGATGCTTGTATTTTGTTCGAGGGAAAGCTCAGTTGCAATTTGCTGTACTTGGCATACCATCATCATAGGCTGAAGCTGTTTCTAGCAAGTGCATACGACACTTGCATGGACCCAACTTCAGGACCAGATGTGCTGATATACAGAAGATTTCAGCGGCACTGGGAATACATCGCTCCTTCAAATCAAAACTGCTGCTGATGATGACAAAAATTAAAAGGTCCCTAGCTGATGTCAAACTTCCAGTGTTCCGGTTTTGACCTGACCCAGCTCCAAGCGTGTCAGTCCAAAGATGACTACAGAGAGATGCTGGAGCTCATTATAATATTTCTTTGTGGAAATCCTGCTTGTGGTGTGCAATTAGTGGAACCAGGTGTCATACCCCATAGCCGATGGATGCCAAAAGCTACATGTATCTATGCACTCCAGAAATACATGTTCAGAGACCAGTTCAAGCTCACCTCACGTGAGGCAGATGGCATCCTCTAGGTATCTGTGTTCAGTTCATAACAAGAATCTATTGTCAGGGGTGGTTTTCTGCTCATGGTGCCATTTCCGCATCCCAAAGTGACCTCAGTCTTATCCAACCTGAGTGGTTATAGAAACGATCAACCAATCCATATCCAAGTCAGCTTTGAGCAAGTTTGCTGGACACTTGTGGTATGTCAGTGAGGAGCTGATTGGCTTCACTTTCTTCGACCCTATTCTTCCAGTTGCTACAAAATGTGATATGGGGAAAGTCAATAGAAAACACAGAAGACCTAGGCTCAATACCAGAGATCCTGACAGAGTTTGTCTACCCAAATCTGTTCACGTGCTTGATATTCCCAGTGGCTGTCTCAGGGCTGACTAGAATCATGGCACAACAGAGGATTTCAAGACGCACTCAATGTGGTGAAAGGACTGAATGTCAATAACGACAGCATAACTAATTGTCGCATCTCAATGAAGAACAGTACTTATATCACAGAAGATTAGGAGCAGAAGCAATACCAGCTTCAAGTTGTTCAGGATCATCGGCGTCGGTCCCAAACAGCAAGAAGTCCATTCTGTTAACGGATTCGAATGTTGAACAGTGATAGACACATGTCAGAGTAGTATAGTAGTATATCCCCAGTTTTTGTCTCTCACTGAGTAGATGAGTTAGTTTTCTTGTTGCATGAATATCTCCTTGATGCCAGAAATAATCAAGCACGTCAAATGACTGTCCAATATATTACGAGGACGATATGACATGATAGTCTTGTACTTCATACAATGCGGCAATGCTGCTAGTAGTTATGTTGCTATCTAGATATTTTCATGGATGTATACGTATCTCCTTGAAAATAACACTGCCATAAAGAAATCTTTATCCTCTACATATTTATGATGATATTGATATTACATCATCATCCTATATGTTTGCCGTGTGTCGCGGTGCGGCAAGTCCTCAAATAGTCATTGACCAATATTTCAAATGTGTTGAGCTACCTCTAAAAGTTGTGATAAAACCTTCATATTTTATCAGGTGAGTTGTTAATGGTAGTCAAACAACTTTGAGGGGTGAGAGCTTCGAAAATCACACTTTGAAAAAATACCCTATTATAAGGACCACCCTAAGGCCCAGGACTTGATACTCCACTTGGTGGGCTTGTTCGGAATGTACTGTTTAAAATGTACCTTCTCCTTGAGGGAGCACATGTGTTCATCAATTGAAACCTGAATCATACAAGGCATAGACACATATAACCGCCATATTATACATTCTTGGGAAGAAAACAATATCAATACAAGTATATCCAAATATATATTTCAGAAATGTAGCTGCAAAGCAAATAATTGAGAATGAATTACACAATTTTACATGGGTTATATATTTCAGTATCACTAGCAGTATACAAGATTCATGAAACTACCTGACGATGTGGAATGTGTTCTCTTGTGAATGAACGGTTCAGGTCATCCATGAACCATCGGACCCTCCATAATGGGTCACGAGCAGGTGGAGCAACGTCTCTGACGAGGTGGAGGTAGTGCAATATCTGGATAAACCGACTGTGGCATCCGCGCGAAGATAGGTGTATTGATCAGCGCTTGCTTGGACCAGTAATCCTTCAGTTTGGGTTTTTCACGATCCCCATCACAAAACATAAACCAAAAAAAAAGCTTTCATTTCGTCGAGAGATGGCTGCATCCAGGGCATTTTGTGCTTGGCTGGCTGTTGTTGTTGACACGCCTTCATATAGGTGTCAGTCTCATTCAAATCTCGTTGGAGGATATCATCCGAAATAAAAAGCTTAAAAAATCCAGAACAAACTTCTCTACATCCAGTGTGTTCACCAGTCCTGATGTCGGAATGAATGCATGCTCTCGGAAAACTCCCATGTTCTGCACCCACTGTAGCATCTCATCTTCGTCATCTTCATCATCACCTTCCTCGCCAGTTTCATCTGTGAACGAGACAATCAGAGATTGCAGACCCTCGCCCTTCAGATTTAGTAACTAAATTTAGGCGATAATTGAGAGTTTTGGTCTTAAGACCATCGGTTGTACGCCATACGATTGGGAATGGGCCAAAGAAAAATACAAAAATAAGTTGAAAATTCAATATTGATTAGAACCGGTTATAGCCAATTATGTGATTTTCTTTTTTCCGTTGCCATGGCAACCGTTTTCACCCGATTTTGGCAAAATTTGAAAGGGACTGAGCCACTACCATAGCACTCCAGTCCTTTAAGTTTCAAATCGATCGGACCGTTTGCCTTTGAGTTATGAGCGCAGACATTTGCACAGAAACGTCCCTGGCCAAAAATAACCGAAATCGTGACCACCAATTTTTCGACACCGGGCGATGATGGAGAATTTTCGTCGTACGACCATCGGTCGTACACCAAACGATTGGGAATTGGCCAAAGAAAAATACAAAAATAGTTGGAAAAATTAATATAATGTAGAACCGGAGTTAGAGCCAATTATGTGATTTTCTTTTTTCCGTTGCTATGGCAACCGTTTTCATCCGATTTTGGCAAAATTTTAGGGAGACTGAGCCACCACCATGGCACTCTTGCCCTATAAATTTCAAATCGATCGGACCGTTTGCCTTTGAGTTATGAGCGCAGACATTTGCACTGAAACGTCGCTGGCCAAAAAAATTCGGAACCATGACCCCCAATTTTTCGACATCGGGCGATAATGGAGAGTTTTGGTCGTACGACCACGGGCTATATATCAGATGATCAGGAATTGGCCATAGAAAAATACAAAATTAGTTAGAAAAAATGATCTTGATTAGAACCGAAGTTATGGTCAATTATTGATTTTTACATTTTCCGTCACCATGGCAACAGTTTTTGTCCGATTTTGACCAGATTCGAGGAGGACCGAGCCACTGGGATACCGCTTCATCTCTATAAGTTTCATGTTGATCGGCCATTCTCCTTCGAGATATGCGCGCGGACAGACAGACAGGGAGACAGACATACAAACGGACAGACCCAATTACAATACCCTCTGCCCCTATCGGGGCGAGGGTAATAATCGGAAAAATCAGTTTACATGATGATGCATCTTTGCATGGGTTTAATTAATTTTATTCGAAAAAAAAATCTGATCTTGGTGAAAAGATAGGTCAAATGGTATTTACCATCAAGAAATCGAATTATTTACTCACAAAACCCATGATTAACTTTCGTAGATGCACGCCTAAAAGGTACAACCCATGACCAAATGACGTATGTCGGGTATTCAATATTCATGCAACCGGTATTGATATCGGCTTGTATTATCGCCGACATTTTAATTGCCAATTTTTAGGCATTATTCGCAGTAATAATTGCCGAAGTTCATGATATACCGACACACGATTATTTACATTATCATAATATTCGTTCAGATGAAACCAAATGGTCCTCACACGAAAAATTATCACGGATGACCATTTTGAAAGTCATCCGGCTGAAATCCCGAAAACCTACCATCGCTGCTGTCATCCTTGATTCCGTCATTTCTGAGATGATTATGCACGACGTTGAGGACCAAGTCATCCTCGGAGTCATCAGATGACTCTTCTGATTCTAATTGAAACACTCATTCTTTGGCCTGTCTGATATCTGCAGCAGAAAAACCCTCGAAGTCGCTGTCATTGTCAGAAAAATATTCCCGGGCCAGCGCCATTGTTGTCACGCAAGCGTCAACAAGTTTATGGGTTGGGTCAGGTCACAGAAGCCCTGGAAAACTGTGTCATGCGCTAATTTCACGTTCACTCAATCATTTGACGTCATGGCCATGTCTATATTTAGTACTAAGAAAGCCTCACTTACAATATCATGAAGTATTTAAGGACATACCAGAGGAAAACTTGGACGCAAGCCGAAATTGGTTTCACGATGCATTTCTGCATCGACCGCCCAAGCGTAGGTGATGCATTTTTGCATCATCTGCCCTAACGTTGGTGATGTATTTTTGCATCATCCGCCCAAACGTAGGAGATGCACTTATGCATTGTCCGCTGTCAAGGTTTTCTATTCAACACTATTTAACAAATGAATCGACTGGACGCAACACTTTCATCGAATATATTATATCAATCTATTCTCAAAACAGTATTATGACGTCATCTGTAAATCAAATTTGAACAGTGACAGAGATCCGAAAAGCGTCAATACTCCTGAAGCCCTGGGATATACGACCTTTGTTCTTTTACAAACTAGCATATAAATGTACAATGGTCTTCAAATATCACTCGTGATAAAAAAACAAACGTAAGTCACATTTCGATATTTGCAGCCAATTCATTTTTCGACTCCTGCCGTCCGTTAGAAAAAACATATGTCAAAACATGTAAGATTCATTCAACTACAAATTCATCAGAAATACACACCAAGATATCGATCTGTGCCTGAAATATCTGAGTTTGAGCTTCTGGATGAAGAGCAGGTGACTAAGCTGATAAATAGACTCAGAAATAAATCCTGCGAGCTGGACATTATGCCCACTCATCATCTGAAACAAATACTACCCAGCGTTATCAATGAACTTACCTTTCTGGTCAATCTCTCACTGCAAACTGGAACTTTTGCTCGTAGCTGGAAAACGGCCATAGTTAGGCCACTCTTGAAAAAAACAGGCTTAGAACTTATCATGAAAAATTTCAGGCCTGTCAGCAATCTTATGTTCATTGCTAAACTGGTTGAATCAGCCGCCTTGGATCAACTGGTCAACCACTGGGACCAAAATATTTCTATTTCCAGATTACCAGTGCTTACAGAAAAAACTTTTCATGTGCAACTGCTCTTGTCAAGTTTGTTGATGATCTCCTGTGGGCCATGGAACGAGGGGAAGTTACGGCTGTCATGGTCCTGGATTTATCCGCGGCCTTTGACACCGTGGACCACGACACACTGGCGCTGGTACTAAGCAGCTACTACGGTGTGTCGGGTCAGGCACTTGACTGGTGCGTGTCATACCTGCGACCACGTTCATTCAAAGTATGTGTGGATACTCAGTATTCTACTGAGATGGACTTGACATTCTCTGTGCCTCAAGGCTCAGGACCTATGTTGTTTTCCTGATATGCGAGTACCTTGCAGGATATTATCCCAGATGACATTGACCTTCATGGATTCGCCGATGATCACCTAACAAAACGCCCATTCTCCATTAATAAATGAATCTGACGTTATAAACAGTTTGGAACTTTGTGCCAATAAAGTGAACACATGGATGTGCCAAAACCGCCCTAAAATGAATTCGGACAAGACTGAATTTATCTTATGTGGATCCAGACATTTGCTCGCTAAGTGTGAGACCCAGCAGCTGATTGTATAAAGTATATGGGTGTTCACATCGACCAAAGCGTAACTTTCAAAGAACAGATCAAAAGTAAATGTAGGAGTGCCATGCAATAGACGTGGAATCAATACCCAGTATTAAGTATTCCGAGCAAACAAAACAGGGTCCGTTATCCAATCTCATAGTCCGGGGACAGAAAGTCATATCAGCCATACGAAGTGAGAGAAAACAAGAATGACAGGGAAACTCATGAACCCCCGTAAATGGCCATTAGGAGGTGAAATCAGGTGTTCCGGAAAGAGTGAGCATTTCCTGCCCCACTAGTGGCACCCGTCATGAATTCCCCAAAATTAACATGAAAATAGATCTAGTTGCATGGCAGACATGGATTTGCAGTATTTATCAACCAGATCATGATGACGTCCATAGAATTTCTTAAACGCAGCAATAAGTCTTGGTAAAACATATCCTTGTCGTAGCAGTTTAGAGACTAGCTGGGCACTTCGATAGACAAAGTCCTCATATTTGCAACTAGCTCTGGAATAGCGTATAAGTTGAGAAACAAACACACCAAACATGTTTTTGTCAAGGTGTTTTCAAGGTCCGGAAACTAAGGGAATTCATGGTGGTCGACGATATGAAAACTGTCGCCTCCTCCTTGATCCTGTCCCACTTGGACTACGGAAACGCCCTGTACAGTGGCTTACCAGAATGTGAATCAGAAAAGCGCAACAAGTGCAGAACATCGCTGCAAAAACTGTGCTATCTTGGAGTAAATTTGACAGTTCTGCCCAAGCCTTGAAAAAGCTACATTGGCTTCCTATACACCTCAGAATTGACTCCAAGATTTCGTGCTTGCTTTTTAAATCTCATCGTGGGGACGCTCCTAAATACTTCCAAAAAAACTTTGGAAGGTGCGGATTGTTCAACCGACAAGATGTCTGCGCAGTGCCCACAGGTTATTTCTAAATTGTTTTCATAGGTTGTTGGGCAGTTTTATACTAATTCCATCAGGTGTACAGTAGAAACAACTACAGTTAACACACTGTCTGCCCCTGATGACGCCAGTGTGTCTTTGGATAAACTATTAGGTCGGGCTTTGTTTCCATTGCAAAATATTGTATTTTTCGTTTGTTATTGGCATCATTAAAATCTCACTGTATTGGTGGTAATAGATTGATACTTACATTCATACCACTGAGTCGGTGTCACTGCTGGCGGACGTTAAATCTGTCCCCGAGGATACCATCAACTCAGTAGCCTTCGGGCTTGTGATTAGGTACTTATGTACTTGTCATATATCTGTTCCATTTGGGTTGTTTCGGATTTCTAAATTGTTTTCATAGGTTGTTGGGCAGTTGTATACTAATTCCATCAGGTGTACAGTAGAAACAACTACAGTTAACACACTGTCTGCCCCTGATGACGCCAGTGTGTCTTTGGATAAACTATTAGGTCGGGCTTTGTTTCTATTGCGAAATATTGTATTTTTCGTTTGTTATTGGCATCATTAAAATCTCACTGTATTGGTAGTAATAGATTGATACTTACATTCCAACACCTAGTTGTTCCATTCACCAAAAGGAAGACGTTTGCGGCAAGGGCGTTCAGCGTTCGGGGACCCCCAACTCTGAAACGACCTTCAGGACGAGATAAAGCGCAGCCGAAAACTAGAACAATTTAAATCTGACCTCAAAACACACTTGTTTAATCGGTTTTAAATTCACATGTATTTTGTTATCATTTTAATCTCGTATCATTGTGTCTACCAATTTCCATGTTTTTGTTAAGCGCCACAATAACTGGTAATGGTTTCGTATGGTTTATGTATGTTTGTATGTTTGTATGTATGTATGTATGTATGTATGTATGTATGTATGTATATTACATAACCTCCGAAAGTGATCACATGACTTTCATTTTCACATTTAGTTTCCCTGGAGAGGGGTGTAAATGCTCCTTGAGAAATTATTTGGACTGCCAATAAACGCTCCTTTTCCGCCCTGCAGACAAAAGCAATTGATCAGATAGCCCATGTATGTAACAACATACATGATTGCCCGTGTATATAGCAACATTTGTGATTGTTTGTATAACAACTGGTTATAATGTCTGGGAATTAAGTTTACCAAAGTTAAAATAATTACACAGAGAATATTTAATCCCAAAGTCACTGCTTTCGAGTGTACCACCACACATAATAGAAGGTTGATGTCGAAACGTATTCGGGGATGATTTATTGGTACTGTCGATGCAGTACACACATATGTCACAACTTGAATTACACCAAGTCTACTAATGCTGCGTTGATTTTGGCAACACATATACCCAAACTGGCCTCTTTGAACATCACTTTCTCAGATCAGATGTTGCTAATTAACCAGCCCTTCTACTCCCGAGTGGTCGAGCTTCATGGGCAAAAGATAATTCTCAGTTGTTCCTTTGAGCTCGCTTCAATGCGTTTATGTCTCAGTTGTAGGGAAGTATCCAGTTTGACCATAACAAATGGACGGCAATAGCTGTATTTGACACAACATGGTCTGAAAGTTACCAACCGTGTATCTTTATTACACATCGATTGAAATATAACAGAGAGTCTTGTCTGTTCTGTGTATATTGCCGGATATGGTTTCCGCAGCTGAACAGCTCTAGAAGAGCATCGGCCTTATCTCAACATTTTGTATTCAATAGCTATGATATTAGGGACATTGTGATGGACTGGCACCTATCAGCCAATATCTGGATCAACTTTGATATCAGCATATGTGACTTAATTGTCACTAGTGTCACTAGTTTGGAATATCTATCAAAATATTTATATTGTATGTAGAATAAACCAAACAATATTTATTCACATTATATAGTAGTTGAATGTACTAGTATTCCTCGTTGATTTATTGGTATTGTCGATGCAGTACACACATATGTCACAACTTGAATTACACCTGGTCTACCAATGCTGCGTTGATTTTGGGGACACCTATACCCAAACTGGCCTCTTTAAACATCACGTTCTCAGTTCAGATGTTGCTAATTAACCAGCCCCTCTACTCCCGAGCGGTCGAGTTTCATGGGCAAAACATGCATAATTCTCAGTTGTTCCTTTGAGCTCGCTTCAATGCGTTTATGTCTTAGTTGCAGGGAGATATTCAGTTTCACCATAACGGCAGTATCTGTATTTGACACAACATGGTCTGAAAGTTATCGACCGTGTCTCGTCATTACACAACGATTGAAATACATGTATAACAACGACTCTTGTCTGTTCTTTGTATATTGCCAAATATGGTACCCGCAGCTGAACAGCTCTAGAAGAGCATGGGCCTAATCTCAACATTTTGTATTCAATAGCTATGATATTAGAGACATTGTAATGGACTGGCACCTATCAGCCAATATCTGGATCAACTTTGATATCAGCATATGTGACTTAATTGTCACTAGTGAAAATCTGACAGAGTTTGGAATATCTATCAAAATATTTATATTGAATGTAGAATAAACCAAACAATATTTATTCACACTATATAGTAGTTGAATGTACTAGTATTCCTTGTTCTTGTTCTGGTGCCAGACGTACATATGCCATTTTGAGATTATTATTAAAAGAAAATAGCAGTAAGGGTTAAGGGAAGGGAACGGTATGGGGATAGGGTCAATATGTATAGTGAAATTATATATCAGAATAATTTAGTTATGAAATTATACGGAAATCATATGCTAATAATAACTTGGAATGTTTGGTTTTTGCTACACTTCACTCTAATGAGTGGAATGCACAGAGAAAGTTTTAGCATTAACTATGACTCACCATTAATCGTATGTTGAAATTTCATAAGCTGACTAAATAACAGAATCAAATATTGTAAATAACGCTCAAAATGTACTCTATATCATAAATGTTAATTTTGTTGTAAGCGCCAACAACTTATGCATATACATCAAGACAATTCTAAGGAATCTTTTCCATAAAAATCTCATCTTGCATTCTTTTGACCATATTCACTTCTACATGAATGTCATCTATGAATTCAGTCTTGATTTTGAATTTCCAAATTAAGGAGAAGCTCCATACTCCGTTGCTAATTCACTTTTTGAAGAATGATGTGAATCTTGGACGTTTTGGACAAGTCGCTCGATTGTAAATCACTTCCCAGAGACCTTCAAACCGTAACCTGTAACATAGATCACTAATTATCCCTGGCAAGTCATTAGCTTTATAGCAGTTTTGTTTGAGACTATTTACCTGTGTAGATAACTTGAGTAACCTATGTTCACTTGCACTTCAAGCAAATCGGATTGTTTGGAGATACCTGGTGGCACGAAAAGAAAACAAAAAGACCAGACTAGATGTATCACATCAAAAGCTTGGTTCATGTTCAATGGTCGTTTATGAGTCAGAGGGCAGTGACCAACATAATCTGATCCCGACCATAAAGTGGAAACTTAGTGACAATGTGGCAGGAGGATTAATGTAACTACTCCAGCAGAAATCTACTAGGAATGTCAGGGTCAGTATTACAAAATGAAGGGCTTCACATGTAGGCCCCACTCACACTGTCAACTAGACGCAGACTGTTTTTTTTATTTGAACGTATCAGCAAATCGGAAGAACTTCGATATAACATTTCTATACCAAATGAAATCAATAAATATAAAATAAATATGGTTTTCTCCTCATTGAAAAACATTTACGTTTGTTTTCTGTGTTATATTGAAGCATCATCAAACCTTCATATTGGAAAATATGAAACACCAAACGCTCTGTAATTGTATTGAGTTTATAAGCTCAAGAGTCGTTTGTCCAGGGATTAGGTATGGAATATTTTTTAAATGGACTGGAAACAAAACACCAGTGTGGTATGAATGGTGTTGGTGCATGCACAACAGATTATGAAAAACAAAGACCGTTAGCTTGTGTAGCTGTCATGAAGATCAGTCCTGTTAATGTGCTACCTAGGGTTCAGTAAAGACAACTTCGGCTGAAAAAAATTGATGATCAATCCACCTGCTTTAGAACCTGCTCTATAGTAATCAAGACAGGTATAATGGATATCCATCTAACTCAGTTTTTTTGCAGTATTGATGTAATTTTTATACATGTATTCGAGGCCGACATCAGCAGATGACAAGTTAATGTACCAAAGTAACTGTATGGTTGATAAATGGTGCTTCTAGCAGTGAATATCGATTTTGTAAGCTGTATTACATGAAAGATTTTTCTGAGAATGTTCTAAGAGCGCAGCAAATTTATTACATTTATACCATGCCATGTCCACGTGTATTTGGATTTTGATATGTGTGTACAACGCCATTTGTTTTGGTGTGAAATACTAGATTTATTGAGTTGATTTGAAATTCGTCTCTCCACTCAAACTTCAGTAAGAAATGCTGCAGGGACAGGAACCATTCATAGACAAATGTAGATGCAGATCTACATAGATGCATATGCAGATACATGTGTAGGTGCAGATACATGTATGTGTACAAATGTATATTACAGGCATTGATATTAATAAGACAGAAGTTACACCTGGTGCAATCGTATATGCAAGCATAGGTGCAAAAGTATGTACACTGAAAGTAATGCAGGCACTGATGTTATTATGACAGAAGCTTCACCTGGTATTTCACCTTAAACTTCTGGACATTCAATGTCTAAGTTTTGGGAGGAAAGAGAACTAACTTTTTGGTATCAAAATCATGGGCATCAAATTATTATTTGATATTTATGAAGTCATTCGTGTGGAATGTAACTTGATAACTAGCATAAGTAGTTTATATCAAGATAAACTTGATTGCGTTATGAAACCTGGTATTTGTGCCGATTGGATTCCACAAAAATAACTTGTGATATCACATATTGTATTTGCTGTGGTAAAAAGTTCTTGATGCATGTAACATAGGAACAATAGTTGCTGTTGGCCCACACACCCTAAATCAAACCGGGATTGGAGAATGCTTATGAGAAAATCCAAGATGTTTACGAGAACTTTCTTTTTCAAAACCATAATATTGATAGAGTGTACCTTAATTATGCAGGTCAGTATTCAGTATATATTTGACGCCCCTAGCAACCACGTTGATAAGGGCTGTAAATAGAGTACGGTTGCCAAGGCGACCAGATACCCGGATCATATCTGGTTTGAATATATTATCAGTCTTCTGAATATAGCTAAGTAAATGACTCAACTGGTATTAAGTGAAAAGTACTCATTACATTAAATGACGAGCTCCAAAATTCCGAAAGAAAATGCACGGACATTTTACACTCATCTGATAATAACTCGATAACGCATAGAGATATTCAGTGTCTGCAGAAAACATTATATTGGTGTGCAATTTCTATCAAACATTTTCATTTCCAAATGAGTGAGACATATATTACGCGAACCACATTGTCCGTCGTCTCTCGTATTTAAACACTCCAATTGAATTGCTCTATCGATTGTGTTCGCATGGCAATACAACTCGAAGTGAGATTTTGTCTTTTGATTGTATAACCTCACGAGGGATATCTGTTGCACCCTTCCACCTACACGGCAGAGCAATGTTCTAGAATACTTGCCAGTACTTGTTACTGTTCTTGAATTCAAATGTATGAACGATCTTTTGTAATTCTTCGTATTTCTCATTTGGATGAAGCAGTCGACATACATATATACTGTACACTTCAATGAAAAGAACTACCATTAAACACATATTCATGATTATTCAATTGTTGCATTTCTCGTGACAGCTTCGCAAAAATTATGGTAGTAGCCAATATTGTCTAGGGCAAAATACTGGTTTACTGAACCCTGTTCATTATTTTCACCAAATGTCAGAGCTACTAAACATAAACTATTGGGAATAAGTATATTCTCAATGTTGTTAAATTATGGAGATATTAGTCACAAAAAAGACCATATGTGCCATTGTCCTTAGTCACTGGTGTTGAATGATGTGTTCCACCAGCTGTTCAGAGTATCTGATATATTTACTCTTGGGTATAATGAAGAGACACGGCTGCTAGCTCTGAGACCACGCTGTGTCACATACAGCCACTGCCGTCCATCTGTCATGGTGGAAATGGATTATTTCTCTGCAATTGGGACAGGAATGCATTCAAGAAAATTCAATGGAACTGCTACGAATTGTGCATGTTTTGCCCATGGAGCTCGATCACTCGGGAATAGTGGATCTGGTTAATTAATTATATGGAGTCTGAGGATGTGATATGTAAAGAAACCATATCGTGTATAGGTGTCCCCAAAGTCATAATGTGGCACTAGTAGAACTGTGTTGTTTAAATGGGATAACACATGTGTACATTGTATCGATAGTGCCAATAAATCATCTCCAATCGCCTCCATAAACAAAATCACAGCGAGTCACTCGAGGCAAAAAGCAGGACAAAATCATTCCAGTACCCGAGGAGTTGCACTTGTTGCCCGTGGGATATCGTTTCTAATTCAAGCTGTCAGAAAAGGCGCTTGCCCCATTTGGTCCATATATGTAGGTATTATTACCACAAATGGCATCCCAAATCTTACTTCATAAAGGCATTGTACAAATTTTCAATGTCTGAAATTTTCTATTTTCTGCACTTTATTAATACCGTTAGTATGAACGTGTTAGGGTATATAATTGCTGTCACACAGGGAAATGCAATACACGACTACTCGAGTAATGCTCGCAATCTTGTCAATGTATTAGTGTCTAGTCAAGTATGTATATCGTTGCAGTACATGTATTTCAAAAGCTTTGAAAGTCTTTGTAAAAATTTGCTTGCTCTAACGTTCGCACAAAATCGTATTTTGTGTATACATTAATTTTGTACTCGGTGGCTTTGGCTTTGGGAAATCCTCACAAAACAGATACACTTTACATTACATAACACAGGGGAAATAATTAATATAGTACATATATGTATATATATAAATATTAATATGCATAGTGAGATCTTTACATGATGAAAACTCATATTTTTTCATTGTTTCCTTCCGGTGATGGCTGCTATATGATCTTTTACTGAGGCAATCGTGTCTGATTTATCCTGAAAAACGGAATGTTGACTGCGTGTATATACAGTCTGCATCAACATATATTTTCATGATTTCCATCACTCGGGTGTACTTTTTTTTTTAAAAAAAGGGAGGAATCAGCTTTCAGAAAGTTATGTGCGTGATTTATTTTTTTTTTGGTTAAAAAAAAACGAGTGCTGTGCGTTTTTAATCAGAACCATATTACTTTTATGGCCTTCTCTATGTGTATTTCAGTTTGCCATACATAGTACGAACCTAGTACGGGAAGCGTTCATTTCGTCCATTCTGCACATTAGTTGACTCCATTTTTGCATGGTTGTTAAAACCTGAGGTATTTCCATAGCCACCCATGGGAATCTGAATTAATTTGGGAATATTTAGATATCTACGAATTTGACATTTTCCACAGGGAGGACTTTCTGAAGCTTAACGAAGATTTTTGCTGTATGTGAATCAGAATATTCTCCTCTTTCTGTCGGTATATCATAATTGGATGTGCTACAAATATTGGCGAAGATGTGAACAATGCAATGACAAATACACACATCTCGAAAACAAAAACAAAATGCAATTCTATATGACCAGAGGTAGTTACAAAACGCAACTCTAGGTGGCATAGGGTTTAAATACCACATGCTCATTCATAGCTGGTCGCAAAATATATGTCTATATATGAGGATATAGGTATCCTATATGTTGAGGAGTGCAAAATTAGCCACGTAAGCCTATTGACTCTGACTGTGGTCTAATTATTTGTGTTTTATTGATGTTTACTGAAATAGTCCAATTCTACAAAACGACCAGTGTAAGTTTATCTATTAGCATATCTTTTTGCCAATCACTGGAATTTTTGAAATCAAATACATTGAACAGCAGACAGATTTGAAGCAGTGAATTATGTAGCGCTACACGATTCTCTGGATACTTCAACAGGAGGTAGGTCGAGGCAGGATTTGGGAGATAAAAGTAATGGCTCAAGAAGCGAACATGGAATAGCCATCAAAACTAACACACAATTTGCAAGTAAATGAACTAATATCATGCAAAACGTCCCAGATTTTATGGATAGATATAAAAAAACACCAAAATGATGTCTATCTTCTGCAATTTTAAGGGCGCAAAAACAAAACCATGCACCGGTTCCATAGTTCAATAAATATGATAAACGAAAATTGCATCCAAACCTGTTATCAACAACGTGTCACATGCGCAGCATTTTTGTTTCACAAGGGACACTGGTGACGTAAGCCTTGCTATCTTGGGTAGTAGTATTTCATGCGATTGTAGCATTCAATTTATGGTCTCCCTGTCCATTGGGTAACTGTTGGCAAATTTCAAGTATAGCCATCACAAGATGCACACTGACATTCTCCAGATTGGCAATATCGTTTGGAGTATCAGATCAATCTGATTATATAGGCCCTATACAATATGTCTCACGGTATGTGATTATGGTGAGTCCGTGAATAGTGATTCACAACTGTTATACATGGATAAAATGGCATCTGTTAAGGCCACAAGTGTCCCCTAATATTATCAAAATCGAAGTAGCACAATTAAGATAGTCGAAAATGACCCGCATCAAAATTTTGATTGATGACCTTGTCACAAGAAATATGGACAAACATGATGGACGACTTGTAGGGGAAGGAAAATTTTATGTCATGTTTTGGCGCCAGAATAATACATACCAATAGAGAATTCTTGACAATTAAATTGCTAAATTGTAATTTCTAATATCATATGCCTTGAGCCGATATGCTGAATAAAAATGACATTGGGTTGTTTCATTCACAGCTTTCTCAGGCTCGGACAATGGGGGATATTTGACAAGACATATATTGCCAGATGTGCTATAGAGATGGGAGTTTGGCGTAAAAATGATATATGGGCATTGTCAGTGTGTCAGTCTAACGAAGGCTTTTTGATATGAGAATATAAAAAATGCTCTAGAGTATTGTATGAAGCACATTGATTCACAAAGGGAATGAATGGTTTCCTGACCAAGACTATAATATTGCAGGTTGTGCTATTCACGGACAGTGTGATACCAGCATTCCACATCCGCACATACTGTACATGTATATCAAGGAGTAGCGAACACCATCAATAAGCATATGGTTGCATAGTAATAACAGTATCTACATGATACTACATATCTACATATTCCCCGGAAAAAAACCCTGGTGATCTTCACTTGCGTGAAAAAAAAAAATACTTGCGAAGAGTCATTAGCATGATAATAGTACATCAACTTACAAATTGGATGACTGCTATCTGAGCGTGCTTGGTGTCATTAAATGCCACTCTTATATTGAAGTGGGTTCTTGAAAAACTACATATTTTCTCCCACGTGCAGCAAGACAATAGTAATCGTGAACAAGTGTCCTAAGCACATTGTCGATGTCTGTGTTGTGGATATTGCTCAATAATATTGGGCACTACGTTATCTAATATAGTATTAGACACTACATTATATGTAGCTGACTAATCACACAGCAAAAAATTTGTTCTGATAATAATGCCATGGATCCCGAATCCCACACTTCTGCCAACACGGGCACTACGGGAGACTCCGGTGCTCCGGCTGCAGGCAATCTCGGTTGTCTCTGAATTTTCGACTGCAGGGGCGCTTCGGGAAAGTCCGGTGCTCCGGTTGCAGACTGTCTCGGTTTTCTCAGGTGGGGTACTTCGGGAAGATCCGATGCTCCAGCTGCAGGTCGTCTCGATGGTATCGTGGTCGGGTCTGCAGCTGTTAGTGGATCACCTATCATGTAGTACGTCTCCTTCTCTCGACCTCTTCTTCTTCGGTTGTAAGTTCGGTTGATAGCTTGGGTTAAATATTTCAGACGTTATCAGCTTTGATTTCATCCCAACTGGTCTTCCAGTCCTTTTCTCGTATTACTTCGGTTGATTCTACTTCTATAGATCCTCGTATTGTTAGTCCGCTCTTTGGCCAATTTGACTAGTTTGGTTGTATCGCGATGTGCTCTGGTGGGTGTCCCAGGGTCAAAAGGGACTGACTCCTGTGAGTTGGCAGTATTAACCATCATATGGTCTCGTAGCGCATGACACACCGGTACCAGTAAGATCGCGGAACTTAAGCAACACTAGGCGCGGGTGATACATGGATGGGTGACGCTGTTTGTGCATTCACCTGCGCTGCTGTATGCTGTTCACCCAAACAGTATCATTGGGCACCTGGCTATAGACAGAGATGGCAATTGTGTATGCACAGTCTCCCATGCACCAAACAATGGTTGTACATGGAGCTGTATGCCTCCCGGGAGGTTGAGTATGTGTCGGAATGAACATGTCTGCCGGGGAAAATAATTGTGCAATCAGAGACCGATCCTAGACTACAAAATGTTCATTAAAAATGCTCATTATTCATACATTCCGGGATAGGTGTCACGTGACCTACCCCAACCAATCAAAACTGACTTTTCTGGCCGAAAAAAATTGATTGATAACCAATCAGTAACCACCACGTAACAATCTGCATTGTTGTGAATCCGTTTCCTAGCCCTTTGACGTAATTGCGTATTTTGACCATCAAGGTCTGATGTCAGCTGAAGATCAACCGAAGCAGCCGGAAATTACCTGAACTTTGATAATCGTATATACACAGAATCAATTTAAAATTCATTTAACGACCGTAAAACATCATGTAACCATATATATCATTAACAAACACGTATTAACACTCGGCTGAACACAATTTTCAGCTTAAAATCGTTAAGAAGTATTGGTGCATGCACAACAGATTATGAAAAACAAGGACCGTTACCTTGTATTGCGGTTAAAAAGATCTTTCGCTCAATGTGCTACTGCTGACAGTGTATACGAGACTTCGGCAGAGGCACTTTGATAATCAATCAGTCCACTTTCAACACAAAAACTATGTGCATAAAACGGTTGTTTATAAGTGGTCAAAACATGTACATTGGACATCCAACAAATTAAAGTTTTTTTCAGTTAAGATATTGATGCGTGTTTACACAATCTCTATATTCTAGCCCGACATCAGCAGATGCCAAGTTAATGTACCAATATACCTGTTATGGTTGATTAATGGTGCTTCCAGCTGTGAATGCCGATTCCATGAGCTGTATTCCCTGACAAAAAAAATCTGAGAAGCAAATTTATCACAAAAAAAATCTGAGAAGCAAATTTATCACAAATTGTTATTTCCGTGTAAATAACGCTATGTTTGCGTAAATAATGTTGTCTCCAAGTAAATATTATTATTTACATGAAAATAAAGTTATTTCTGCATAAATAACGTTTTTTTTTCTGCATAAATAAAGTTTTTTTCCCATGAGTAATGTTACTTCACCACAAATCATGTCAATCAGAAATAAGTCAGGATCACTCCGAAGAATAATATAGGGTTATTGCACAATATGGGGTTTTATGCCCGAGGGCCAAGTCTTTGAGAAGCCCGACGCGAAAACCCGTTTATCATATGCCAGTGGATGTCGGGGACATTTTAGTATGTTTCAAGTGACCGAATCATATCCGATTAGAAAGAAATAAGCAACAAATACAGCTTTTATTCACACATTTTTCCGATTCACAGGCCATTTCAGAGTTCCTAGAGCATCAGTGTAAAACGTAAATCGGCGGCAAAAACGTCAAACATAACGGAATCGGGCCAGGAGAGCGACCATGTGCTTTTGTTAACCCTTCAAAATGATGACGTTTTCTTGAACTGGGAGCTGCCCGGGCAAGTGTGGAATCTACAGCCCGACGGGCAGAAGTTTGTTATTGGAAGAATAGACACAGCTATCGAAAAACAAAATACATAGAAATAGTGTATTTTCAGGTTTGTTGACAGTAATTTAAATTACTGTATAATAGCATTAACTACGCCATTGGCATCGACTGTCATTCTGGCATATGATAAATAAGTTTTTTTTACAATGTCACTTATCAGCCTCTGTGCATTCCGGTACTCGAGGAGCTGCACTGGTTGTCCTGGAATATTGTTCCCAATACAAGCGGCTTACCTAAGTGTTTAAAGCCTCACGACATAGATCTATCACCAGTATATATCACTGTGTTGATCACGCCACAAAACCTGTCAGATCCGTTTATTTCCAGGTCGCCAATTCGCCCAAATACCCAGAACACAGATATAATGTACGGCTGACATATAGAATGCACTGCCTTCCACTCACAATCCAGCATCCTGCTAGTTTTTTCAGCGTTTAAGAAATTCGGTAAGGCCGTCGTATTTATATTGCGTACTAATCTTAAAAACAGATACAATTTACATTACATAACACAAGGAAAATAAATAATTTAGTAGATAAATATACATAAATATAACTACCCATACTGAGACATTCACATGATAATTTTTTTTCACATTGTGTCCGTCCGTTGATGGTGCTTATATAATTCTCTCCTGAGACAATCATGTCTGATTCCTAACAAAACTGCAATGTTATTTGCATATAGATGCAGTTGGCATCAACATATGACTTTCAAAACACAATCACTGGTCATGAGTATAAATTGATATAACTTATTTATAGGCATTTAATTTATTTATTTGACTGACATAATACAAAAAAATGGCAAGCTGATGGTCCCCACAGATTATTTGACCCGATATTACAGTGTATTTAAATTATTTATAATAGACCATTTAGTGACAGATTCCCACAATCTCTGTCATATGGCTATTTGGAAGGATATCATTTGTGTTATATATTTCACTATAACAGGTTATAAATCTGAAGTGTTCCTTTTTTCTAGGGATGAGGAAACACAACCATTATCATAAGGTCGATATTTGATAAGATATCATGTGTTATATAATCCAACACGACAGATTATAAATCTAAACTGTGTCATTTTTTCTATGGCTGAGGAGACAGAGCTTTCTCATATGGTGGATATTCAATAAGATATCATATATACTCCACCATGGCAGATTGTAAATGTAAGTGTTCAAGTTTTTTTAACGATGAGAGATAACATTGTATGCTGAATCGGATTGCCGGGTGTCAGTGATAGGTCACATTTGTCGATACCCATCACTTGCTACATAAAATAAGCTCCAAGAAGTGTTGAATGATAAGATATCATGAGTGATATATACTCCATCATATCAGATTGTAAGTGTAAGTTTTCCAAATGCCAATGCTCATCACTTGCGACATGCGGTTATCCCACAGGATATTTTCTTTCGCATTAAGAGAGAAACATCAAAGTGCTGACCTTGCTTGCAGCATCATATCAATTATTGCATCCATAAGTTTGTGGAGGAATGCTATTACTACGATGAGAGTCGAATGTAAATTGCAGTTGTATGATATCCAGAACCTTTCAATGCAAACTTGTCGAATGTGATTCTTAGGTGCATATCTTTGGTTAATATTTCCAAGAGGCATGAGCTAAAAATTCATTCTTTTACTTCATGTGATTATTTGATACGATCTCAATTATTCTTGAATACAAGTACAGACTAACAACAGCAAAATAGAACACACTAAATTGAATGTTGACAGGCTATAATGATATCCACCATTCTCTTCACTGTATATCTTGCTGTAATGTATTCCACCACATGCAGACTTCGTTATCCACCATTTCTTATAGACATGATTCAAGAACCCGTTATCTCTAAGGAGCAGCAGGACTCGATTGAACTCGTGTAATAATCCGGACCCTTTGGAAAGTGCAAAAGCAAATTCTGCATCGAGCAAAAACCTGTCCACAGCAACTAGATCACAGGGTTCTGACCTGGCAACATATTCGCCAATATTGGATGGCAAGATGAAAGCAAAACGGCCCTCACGGGCCCTCTGTATTCCATCTTCGTTAGAATTCGTGAGTGACCACTGTCTTGTCCTGTAGATTCTTCTCCACATTTGGCGATAGAAAGTGTCGTTAGAATATCTGAACTCTCGGGCTATCATCCCAGTTTTCTGTGTCCCTATTGTGTAATCCCATTGATCCATCAGGTCCTTAATTGACTTGAAGCGGGTATTTTTACTGAACTTTTCACGTTGAACAAGTACAGTTGCTTGGATTCGCTGGAAAGCTTCTGTGAAATCTACAACTTCCTTTCTCTGGTCTGTGACAAACATTGGGGCTGCCGCCACGTCCACTTCCTGATGGTAATTGGAATCATGTGAAAGATTACAGTGGCAAACTCACTTCATTTGACAAAGGCCAGGCCTTGCATTGATTCGAAACTGGTTTAAAATAACTGACGAATTTTACTGATCTTCTAGCATGCTGTGATTACATAATATGATTCATCGAATATATTTGCACATAAACAATATATCCATTACATTATCACAGGATATGTATACTATACAATACTGAAAAATATAGTTATTACGACTAATATTCCTTGATAATCTGGACATGATTCATTACTCACCCCTTTCAGTAGTTCTCCAATCATTCCATTCCAAGTTCCGTCAGAGTTTTGAAATCCATATTGACCATCAGCCACTGGTCTTATGCTGTATGTAATCCCTAGCAGACTTGTTACCCGGTCCATGACATCGATTATATAACCTTGATATCGAGGGTATTGGTCTGTGATATTGTTCTCTCCTGTGACTGATACCTCTCTCACATAAGGCGCCACCTGGATCAGAAATCATTGATCAGTGCAAGTGACGTCATTTAAGGTTATAATCGATTGTCAACTAACAACTTCACTTACCATCATCGTGGTCACGGAGATGCTTGCTGGCGTGTAGAGGTCATCTATGAGAACAGGAAAGTAACATTAATAAATCATCGTCCATTGCAAACTGAGTTTATTTTCCCTACTGTGAAATAGAATTGAATAAACATGGAAACAATACCCAAGTATATGGTATCCGAGCAAACAAAACCGAGTCCATTATCCAATCTCAAAGTTCAGTGTCAGGCAAAATCAAAAAATTTTAAATGGAATTTCATGAACCCCCATGTATGGCCATAAAGGGGTGAAGTCAGGTGTTCCGGAAAGAGTGAGCATTTCCTGCCCCACATGTGGCACCCGTCATGAATTCCAAAACATCAACATGCAAAAAGGTCTTGTTGCATACTTGTAATAGATTTTGTGTACTTATCAACCAGATTGTGATGACGTCCATATAATTTATTGAAAGCAGAAGTTTCAGCATTAATTCGTAATTGATTGAAAGAAATTAGACTAAGTGAGAAATACCTTCAGTATCCATTCCTGTTGTGTAGAGTATTTTCACTAGAGTGAATACCACAATTCCTAGGATACTCATGAATGCATATTCATTCTAGCAAGATCACCCACAAAAACTTGAACAATAGAAGTGTGATATTGATGACACAAACACTAGGTGACGTTAAATTGATATGTTTTCAGGGTTCGTCCGCATGCCGTATATCTCCACTGTTAAATCCCATGTTTCAATTCCAAACATTGCGCATGGTTGAGAGATGAGCATCCGATTTCTATCTAATGTGTCTGACTGTTGCCACGTCCGCTGGCAAACTGTTCTTCAATGTGGCTAAGCCTTGCGACCCAGAACAGTGCCACATCTATTCCGTACTGCTGATGACATGCCGATGTTTTGCCCATCTGCCCTTTGCCTGCTTATATCTGTTCAGATCTGGGCTCGACCACTCATCGCACAGGCCATGAGATTCTGCCCGTATGTTGCTTGGCAGCATGTTCGCGTCTAGTCTTTGCCGAGCATCCCCAGTCAGGACTTGACTGAGCTGTGATGGTCTATGTATATTGCGAACTGCTTGGCCCAAATCACCCTCTTAGTGGGAATATAAATGATTTGTCACAGGAACATTTTTATGCATTTTGTGTTTGATGCAAACGATGTAATTCTTACATTTGGTGACCATATCATTGTCCGGAAGGAAACGGAAATCCTTGTAAATGATGACTCATTAACAAAACAACATCCTTCACGAGTGTTATGTATTGAATTTATAGGTTGACATGCAAATCTTAGCTACACCACTAACGCACATTTTTTCCGATTCGCTATATTTTTTTTCTACTATGCTATTTTTGTTATGTGTGTAATTGATTTGTAGCTGTGAACAAGGCATTCTAACAGCACGGAAAAATGGAAGAAGAAAATCCATTCATGATTCACACTAAAAACATCTTTTACACGTTTTGATCGTGATACTAGGAAACCTAGAATGTTTTTTCAACAATACCAATGCCTGTACGCAAAGCCACATTGCATAAGAATGGGAGTGTAATATGCATATCAGAGCATAGGCAAACTAGAATTGTTGTGAATGGAGCCAGGGCATCAAAAGTTCAAAGCATTCTGTAACATATTTATCATCATTGTGTAACACATGTAAGTATCAATCTATTACCACCAATACATTCAGACTTTAATGATGTCAATAACAAACGTAAAGTACAACAGTGCAATAGAAACAAAGCCTGACCAAATAGTTTACCCAAAGACACACTGGCGTCATCAGGGGCAGACAGTGTGTTAAATGTAGTTGTTTCTACTGTATACCTGATGGAATTAGTATACAACTGCCCAACAACCTACGAAAAAAAAAAGATAAATCCGATACAAACCCCATGGAATAGATATCTGACAAGTACATAAGTACCTAATCACAAGCCAAAAGGCTACTGAGTTGATGGTATCCTCGGGGACAGATTTAACGTCCGCCAGCAGTGACACCGACTCAGTGGTATGAATGTAAGTATCAATCTATTACCACCAATACATTCAGACTTTGATGATGTCAATAACAAACGTAAAGTAAAACAGTGCAATAGAAACAAAGCCCGACCAAATAGTTTATCCAAAGACACACTGGCGTCATCAGGGGTATATTACATATTGCTCGCTCTCTGACATATTTTATCTGTCAACACCATATAATGAGTACAGTTTGAGGAATATTTACATTTACATTCATTAACTTGATAGAGTGCCTACCTATACCACGTTTCAGTGACGCTGTACATGAGTGAAACTTAGATACATATGCCATATTAGAATTTAAAATCGCAAATATATACTGACAGAATCTTATTCCAAAGGCACAATTCACAATTTCACTTATGTGTTGAGGAGTGCAAGTGTTGCGACGGCCTGTAAAACCTGTTGACTTTGATTATGATCTAATTATCTGTGTTTTTATTGATATTTACTGGCATGTTCCCATTCTAAAAGACCACAAGTTTACAAGAAATGTACCGGCATGACTTCTTGCCAACCAATGGACGTTTTGAAGTTGAGTACCACGTACGAACCATACATGAAGCAGTGATTTATGTAGTGCTCACATGAGATCAATGAAACATTCTCTGGATACTTAAACAGGAAGTAGGTTTTGGGAAGATAATGGGAATGGCTCGAGAAGTGAACAAGGAACAGCCACCAAAACTAAGACACAATTTGCAAGTAAATGAACTATTATCATGCAAAACTTACCAGCTTTTTATGGATGGCCATAAATAGCTCCGTAATGCTGTTCATCTCCATCAATTTTATAGATGCAATAACAAATGCATGCACGAGACTCATATAGTTCAATAAACGTGAACATTTATATTCACAACTGTAATTTTATGTTACAAGCGACGCTGATGATGTAAGCTTTTGGTGTACTGAATAGTAGTGCTGTTTCGTGAGATCGCATAAATTAAAGTCTCGTTTCCCCGTCCCAGGATTAAACAAGGGCAAAAACCATACTATATCACAAAAGACACTCAATACATTCACGAGGCAATCATAACTTTCACACAGAGATGAAGTAGCATCTAGTAACGCGGCCAGTGTCTTTTGATACTGATATCATCAAAACACTTAATTGAGATACACAGAAACCAGACGCAACAAAGACATGATTGATGATCTCGTCACATGAATATCGAACTGCTACCGATAATTGTTGCAAGAGAAGTACACTTAAGTACAAATCACAGGTTATATTACCAGATTAGTCATGTCTCCATTCAGCACATCGGCACATGATGGATGCGTTGCAGGTCAAGAGAAAATTATTGTCATAAAAATTTATCATAAAATGTTTCATCTGTTTGCTACTAATATGTGATTGTGCTATAAATCATTCTGGTGACAACTTTCATTGATAACTTTTAACAATGCATGCCAAAAGATAATATATATACACTATTGTACATTTCGAGAAAACAATATTGTAAGTTTTGTGTTCCTATCAACATGCTTGATTTGGTATGCTGGATCAAATACTTTTGATATATATACATATTTTTTTGTGTTCACTGAAATTCTCAAGCTTGGACAATAGAACATATTTCACAAGGATTTTTTTATTGGATGTGCTAGAGGCAAAACATTTTCTGACTTAAGGAATATGTCAGGGGACGTGCACACTTTACACCAGTCACTGACATTACAGACAGACACACGATGTGAAGTTATTAACTGCCTTTCATCACGGGAGAATATGATTCACATTGTCTCTTCGACTTATATAGGCCTACTATAATGATAATTTGCTTGAAAAAAATCATTCCATGGGCATTCCTACACAAACACGGATTCCACATGAAGCGGTTTCCCTCTACATTGATATCCACATGTCTTTGTCCTCAACAAGAACTGCCATTCAAAATATTAGGCAAACGACAGGGTTTTCATTCCAGTATTTGCATATGAATGCATCCTGCTTTCATGGTTATATTGTTGTCTTCGCTGAGGAACAAAAAGTTGTTCAATGACCACCAACTGTCACGACACAAACACTTGCACCGATTATGGGAAACACAAATTAATCGAGATTCACGGACCTTGAAAGTGTAACGGAGCTTGTACGTTTACAAACGAGTGGCCAATATGTAATAAAAAAAAAATTCATTTACATGGTGATTAGATCTCTTTACTGGTGGATGAGCGGGACGAAACAAATCAGTTCCATTTACTTTGCAAACACATATCTTTTGTAACACAAAAATGTTAACATCATAACAAAATAAAGAACATGACAACGAGGATGTGTTTGGATCTTTTCTGACATATAAACGTATCATACACGGCTGTTAATCTACACTGTATATTGTTTTAAGGTACTGCAGACGAACCAGTAACATTATCAGCATCACACTATTTTGACGCACTGAACAGCCAAATCATGTGGGTTTTCTTTCATGAAGGGATGGTTTAGACTGATTGATGGATATGAATGATTGGTCAGAAATGTATATCCGATTCATGTTTCATAAGCATCAGCATCATAACAGCCGATTTATTTTCCGTGATCCATTCATTTCTCTATCCAAGTTCATTGTTCACACAAGCTGAGAATCCAACCAGTCTCTCATCATCTGAGTTACGTATCCCATATTCTATGACACCCAATATCAGGCGGAATGCCTTTTTGCACTCAATGGAGCTATGTCATATTCTTCCGAGCAGAGCGCTGCACCTAACGGTCCATTCGTCAAGTCTTCCACTAGAAGCGGTAGCCAATGCAGTGACTGGAGGTGATACTCCAAATATTATAAACATTGCGATTGCACAGACCTTAAAAACAGGCACAGAAGGTTGGAGGCAACACTGGTAGGGAGTAGTTGCTCGAATGTTTCTGAGAATGGGGGAAACTTGGGTTTTCCGGCTGAAAGTGATCAATAGCTATCCTGAGAGCGGCTGCACAGTGTAAAAGTTCCAATAACACATATGTGTCTCAATATTATAATAAAAAATGTCTCCAAATACTATTCTGGTCAGAATTGTACATTTGCATTAAAATGATGAATCGAACTATTTTGTCCTAAGAATAAAATTAATACCTATGCTTTCTCCAATAAAATCTGTGGTATCCAATAACCAGTGTTATTTACATCTATGAGAGCAATGAATCAGCCCAGACAACGGTGATGGGCGGGGAATTTTCCGGTACATTAACCTCTCCTATGGATGTTTGCCCACAACCAGGGACTGGGTAAACGTGATGCAAGCAAATGAGAGGATTACACATATTTGCCAGAGAGGGATATTGTGCTCCTTTGGTGAGGTATTTGGATTTGATTAATGTCCCGTATACGGGTGTGACTGCTTATAGAGCATTTCTACAGTGATTGATTATGGATTTGATTATTGATCATAGGTTAGAACTCATCAGTAGGTTCCCGGAAAATCCAAGCAATAGTTCTCACATGGCGCGAGGTTCTATGTTAAGAAATACACCACAAGTCAAACCAATACCTAATGGAGAGCCAGCAAATGGAACCATTACAAATGGAAGGATACCCAAATAATATTCCATAGATACGATATATAGCCAAGTGAGAGGACGTAACTGTCGTATATGAAAGTGATCACATCAAATCTAACGTGATGCAGAAAGAATGGCGTTGTGCTTGCATTTTTTATCTTGAATTTGGAATAGATTGCCAAATAAGAACCTCATGATCTTACCTATTGTCAGGTTTTTCGGTTGAAAGTGATCAATAGCTACCCTGAGAGCGGCTGCACAGTGTAAAAGTCCCAATAACACATATGTGTCTCAATATTATAGAAAAAATGTCTCCAAATAATATTTTGGTCAAAATTGTACATTTGCATTAAAATGATGAATCGAACTATTTTGTCCCATGAATAAAATTAATACCCATGCTTTCTCCAATAAAATCTGTGGTATTTAATAACCAGTGTTATTTACATCTATGAGAGCAATGAATCAGCCCAGACAACGGTGATGGGCGGGGAATTTTCCGGTACATTAACCTCTCTCCTATGGATGTTTGCCCACAACCATGGACTGGGTAAACGTGATGCAAGCAAATGAGAGGATTACACCTATTTGCCAGAGAGGGATAAGGTGCTCCTTTGGTCAGGTTTTTAGATTTGTTTAATGTCAAGTATACGGGTGTGACTGCTTATAGAGCATTTCTACAGTGATTGATTATGGATTTGATTATTGATCATAGGTTAGAACTCATCAGTAGGTTCCCGGAAAATCCAAGCAATAGTTCTCACATGGCGCGAGGTTCTATGTTAAGAAATACACCACAAGTCAAACCAATACCTAATGGAGAGCCAGCAAATGGAACCATTACAAATGGAAGGATACCCAAATAATATTCCATAGATACGATATATAGCCAAGTGAGAGGACGTAACTGTCGTATATGAAAGTGATCACATCAAATCTAACGTGATGCAGAAAGAATGGCGTTGTGCTTGCATTTTTTATCTTGAATTTGGAATAGATTGCCAAATAAGAACCTCATGATCTTACCTATTGTCAGGTTTTTCGGTTGAAAGTGATCAATAGCTACCCTGAGAGCGGCTGCACAGTGTAAAAGTCCCAATAACACATATGTGTCTCAATATTATAGAAAAAATGTCTCCAAATAATATTTTGGTCAAAATTGTACATTTGCATTAAAATGATGAATCGAACTATTTTGTCCCATGAATAAAATTAATACCCATGCTTTCTCCAATAAAATCTGTGGTATTTATTAACCAGTGTTATTTACATCTATGAGAGCAATGAATCAGCCCAGACAACGGTGATGGGCGGGGAATTTTCCGGTACATTAACCTCTCTCCTATGGATGTTTGCCCACAACCATGGACTGGGTAAACGTGATGCAAGCAAATGAGAGGATTACACCTATTTGCCAGAGAGGGATAAGGTGCTCCTTTGGTCAGGTTTTTAGATTTGTTTAATGTCAAGTATACGTGTGTGACTGCTTATGGAGCATTTCTACAGTGATTGATTATGGATTTGATTATTGATAATAGGTTAGAACTCATCAGTAGCTTTCCAGAAAATCCAAGCAATAGTTCTCACATGGCTAAGGATCTTTGTTAAGAAATACACCAGAAGTCAAACCAATACCTATTGGATCAATGAGAACCAGCAAATGGAACCATTAAAAATGGAAGGATACACAAATAATATTCCGAAAATACAAAATATAGCCAAGTGAGAGGAAGCAACTGTTGTAAATAATAGTGATCATACATTCTGATCTAAGGTGATACAGAAAGGATGGCGTTATGCTTGCATTTTTCACCTGGAATGTGGAATAGATTGCCAAATAAGAACCTCATGATCTTACCTATTGCCCGGTTTCAGCTTGATGGGTAAATTTGCCTCCACGTTACCTGAAGGTTCCTTTAATCAACAGTTCAACAGGGCCTTGGTGCTTCTTCAAGTAAATATTGTTTTACATCAGCTCAACAAACCTTGAGATGAAGGAGTCTGATTTTGTCTGGACATAATACATACCTATATATACCTGAAGAGAACCGTGGTATTTTTATGGCTCATCACTTTTCTGTTTTATTACCATATATCTTGCTGTCATTGTTCTTGTGGCACATGGTCGCCTAGGCAAAATTCTTTTGGGTTCTATTTCAGCTTGTTCAATCATGTTTTGTTTATATTCAAGATGCTATTCTGTGGAAGTCGTCAGGAAAACAAAAATAATTATGCCTAACTCCGATTATTTCTGAAATGAACTGGACTTCAACATCCGTGACATGTCCGTGAATCTTTTAGCTTGTAGGGTTTGGCAAATCCGTTGACACAGCAATAGTTTTTTGTAGATGACCAAGGTATTATGCTTACGAACAATACTTTTACAGGGTTCTGTAGAATCAGACATTGGCACAAAATGAATTCATGCATGTGTAATATCGGTGGTGATATAAAGTAAATGACAGGGCCCTGTTACTATCACCATATACATGTATCTTTGGTTCCATTGTTTTGACTGTTATGAGAAAGTGTCATTTTGATATTCCTTCTGATTTCCTGTAGTAGTCAATTGAGCAAGACATACGAAATATTATTTACATATTTATGAATCAGTCTGAATGTAAGCAAACACAGGTCATATCAACAATACTTTGCTAGTTATATGGGTTAACATTTATCCAGAAATATATGATATATATATTCATTATTCAGCCAAACAAATCTTACACATTTATCATGGCTTACCTAACGATTTTAAGGTGAATTTCATGAGACTACTAATTGACTAAAAAGCATTTAATTGTTGGAATCTGGCATTTCATGATTGTAGCGCTGTTGCTGACAAAAATAATTTAACATATAAGAATTATATAACATATTGTGAATGAAATCAAGTTGGCACTCATGTAGAAATGGTCTATGGGTTTATGCAGTGCTGGGGAATGTTCAAACGCCTGCGAATGGAACATAGACTACCATTATGATGGCTATACCTATCCAGGATTGATCATAAATGTCTTGCGCTTGATATCTACAAGCCAGTAAGCACCAGGGAAAGAAGTAAAAGACGTGTCGCCTCTTAGCAGTGCATACCTTGTCTCCAGTCCGGGGAATGTGGAATTTAAGAGTCTGAACTTCTGTCTCATGATCTACTGCAAAAATCCAGCTATTTTCGGAAGGATTTTTTTTCAATGTCATACGCATTTTGAATAAATTGAACACGTCTCAAAATAGGTATTAAACTATTTCTGTTGATCATAAAATACCATGAAACAAATGAAAAACAAAAATATTTTGACACGTATTTGAATGTAAATGATTGGAATAAGCTCTTGGACTCCTGGTGAAATCTTGCCATATCTCTGTTGTCTTGCCATCACTGCATGGGGAATGTTTCAGCCTAAACTGCAGAAACAATGACTTTCAATGTCAGCTATTCTGAAAATGGGGGTTACGGTGAACAAACACAATCAAATTATATGTAACAAGTAATAATTACAGCAGTACACTCAAAACTGTCAAGTAGTTTAGTCCTGTTAATATTACAGTCTTGACTATAATAGTGAGTAGTTTCATTTCGTGAGTTAGAATAATAGCCATAACTGTAAATGTGTCACGTTTGTCTAGGGGTGCAATGGCAAGTACTCAGAATCGCAGCAACAAACCACAAATGTAATAATATGACAATCATAAGAACACGAGATATTAATGTATTACGTATGTACAACCCTGAATCACTCACACATTCACGCACACTTTCATACAGTCTCTGGTGGGTGGTTTCACAAGGTAGGTTTAAAGGGTTCCACGACACGACGACGGGGAGAATCCCACGACGAAATGACGACAGTCGAAGTGGTGACGGAGACTACACAGTCCACAGCCAAGGTGGTGGCGTCGACGACACAGCGAGGTGGCAACAATGGAGATACAGCTCACGGCGAGGTGGTAACGGCGGTGACACAGCACACAGCAAGGGTGGTGGCGAAGATACAGCACACGGCGAGGTGGCGACAGCACACAGCGAGGTGGCAACAGCACGTGGCGAGGTCAGCTAAACGACAAGTAGCTTGGCGGCGGCAACGACTCGGCACACAGCGAGGTCGCAACGTTCTACAGGGCTGGGCATTTCATGACAGCACACGGTGGACAAACAGGCAGACACACACACATACAGGCGGACCGGCATGGCCAACTCTAACAGTGAAAGATCACTACAATAAAAGGAAAAACATTTGTAGTAAACGATTATACTGGGCAATAACCTAACCATAGCACATATACATGCCCATTATTTACTCGTCTCCCGACAGTTTCCAAACAGCGATATACATAGCTCCATCTCAGCAATACAATGAATCTACTTCTGCAAACAAAGCAGGTCAGCTGGCGTACGTCCCGGCTGTCAAGCCCGCTCCTGGTCAACTGTACAGATTTGCAATTGCGCTACGATTTATAGACAAGAATAATCTATACAGAATCCCCGAACACTGCTCACTCGGCATACAACGAAGGATAGGCCTGTCACAAGACCTACGAGACAAAACCTACGTGAACAACTGTACAATAGGCGCGGTGCACTCAACCGTGAACTCAAATCGAATCTGTGAGGTGGCGAGAAAAACATTGCAAAAGTACATGAACATATATTCCGGTTTCAAGTGCGACAAGAAAAACATTAATATCGATATGTAATATATATAGCCAACTGATAAACGAACCAAATTATAACAAAATGTTAATATTTATTATTTGCAACCTAGCGCAGATACAGTCTTACAGAAATGGTAATATAACGAGAGAAACATATGTCGATTTTCCAATGGTGTCTGCGAGATTGGAGGTAATGCAATGGAATTACTTGATCTGATGAAACAAGGATGTTGAGTTGGAAGCTTTATAGATCAATGCCCAACGATATATGAATGATTGATATGTTTCACGAACTAGCTGGTAAGAGACTCCTTTGTATCCATTGTGATTATCATGGATAATAAAGCAAAACAATATCATCAGGACATTCAGACGACATCAACAGGATGTTGTGCTGGTAGGACGAATGATACAATTGATAGTATTTAAATTAGCCCCCCCCCCCAAAAAAAAGTATTATGGTTCTGGTTATTGGGATGCCCGAAAAAGTGATGCGTCGATTTTTGGGGTTTTTAAAAAAAAAAAAAAAAAAACGAGTGATGTGCAGGGGTAAAACTGATGCGCAAGCCAAACCAGAACCGTAATACTTTTTTTTTGGCCTTATGCATCATGATTACGATCATATCGACAGGTCCTAATTAGCGAAAACTGATGGAAACATGTTTGATGGAAGATGAGGATCTAGTAAGCTAGAAGCTAGTACCTTCTAGCTCACCGGTTTTGTGTATACTGTAAAAACTAACCTAAAAGCAAAGGAAGGTTACCGGACAATATATGTTTTATATTTTAGATATTTGCACTTTTTCCCTTGGCCTTGAAATTAAGGTCACATATCCAAGGTCACAAGGATATTCAGCATAATCATTTCCTTCATATCTACAATGGCCATTGTGTGCTCTGCGTTTGAAAATACTGTCAAAGGTCAACTTCAAGGTCATGAGAATATTCAGCATATATTATTTCCTATACGTGCACAATGGATTCTTAAGCTGTAATGCCTATAAAATTGAGTTATTAGCCATTGTCCTCTATCGTCCTCTGACCATGAAAATGAAGGAAAATATTCAGCATTTACCATTTCTCATTTGTGCACAATTGATTCCTGGGTGTAAAGTCGATAATGAGGGAGATATCAGCCATTTTATACTCTGACCTTGATAATGAGGTCAAAGGTAAGTTCAAGGTCCTGACAATAAATATGATTTCATATGTCCACAATAGATCTCTAATCTCTAATGTCAATAATTAGTGAGATTTTAGGCATAATATGTCACACTATAAGCATAGAAGAATTTCCTATAAAGCATGGGAGAGTCCCTTTTGGCACCCGTCAACAAACTGCTAATGGTAATGGCCGCCCTCGCGCTTCATAACGAAATAATATGCGTCAGAGAGGTATATGAGGGGAATCTTCTGAAACAAAAATCACAAAACTGTCTGAACAGTTTTTGAGCAAATGTCCGCCAAAGTCAGAAATTGGAAGTTTGTCGGTGAAAATGGTCGCCATCTCAAAAACAAATGTGTAAATAACAAAAAATAAAAATATCCCCTTCCTGAAATATTTTTAGACAATTTTGTGCAGTTCACCCGAATAGTTTTTTGGACCCTAGGGACGGTAAGGCCAAAAAAAAAAATGTTTTGGTTTGCGTCCCAGTGATGCTCCGAAATCGGTGCTATGGCGCTGAGGTTTTTTTTTTTTTTTTTCTTAGAACCCGTTTATGTATTATTTTCTTTGCATAAAAAGTGTGCTTGTACCATATTTTTTTCTGGAACAGTAAAAATATAGATTTAGGTCTGTTAGACCTACGATGGCTGATTTACGACACTCCGAAAAAATATTTGTCAATTCGAGAAATTGTTTACGACAGCAAAAAAAAATTGTTTTTAATCTCGTCATTTCGAGTTAAATATCTCATTATTTCAAGATAATAATGTCGCTTTTTCGAGATAGTATAGTTATCTAGGACTCCAAGAAATACTGTTTTTTATTTCGTTATTTTGATATAGTTACCTCGTTATCTCGAAATAACGAGATAAAAAAAAAATTTTTTTGGTTTCCTATATAATTATCTAAAAATAACAAGATAAAACAATTTTTTGCACGTCCTAAATCAGCATTAATCAGAATCAACCTTGAAAACAGAATCAATAAAAATAATCATGTAATAAAAAAAAAATCATAAAACAACTAAATAAATACAAAAAGATGCTTACTTTGAAAACTTTGACAGATTCTCACTACAAAATATATCAATGATATAAACTCGTATTGTTTCTAAGCAGGAGTGTCTATATTGCCTCGCATGCAACTACCTATGCCTGTATGAAAAAAGTTTCTCACGAAGCGGTTCAATGGGGGTGATCTGTTGTTTTAATCAATGAAAAGTGGAAGGGGCCCGTATGGAAAATTAGGTGTCATTACTTCCGCGGCAAGGGATTATGCTAGTGTCGGAATTTAAAAAAATCATTTACCGGACGACTCTCCTTCTCTCCTTGTTATCAGCCAGTGTTAATATAACGACCAACAATTATCTTAAAAACGAATCTGTAAGGCATTAGGTTGCTAATTGATTGGTTTGTAGCTTACACAGTTAAACGCCTGATTGGTTCCTGCAGGATTGCAATCCTCGACAGTCACTAATACAGCCACTTTGGGGACGCTCATCGACTTACACAGAATTGAAATGTGGCCGCTGCTTGTAAAATACCATCATGGCAAAAAAAAAAAAAAAAATCTGACGCGGGAGGTTGGGGACGACGCGCGCGGGGACGCAAACCAAAACATTTATTTTTTTGGCTAATCTGAAGAAATACTGAGAGATATTTGGTTAATGTTCATCTTCGCGATTTGCTGTCTGTAAGAGTTATCGATATCTCCAGCAATCTTTCTTGTTATTTTTCGATTGTATAGTGTGGTGTGTTCAACTGAAACAGTGCTCATAAAGGTGTTTGTCACTTGCATCAGATAGCGGATGAATAATGTTACAGAACCAATCAGGACACACAAACAGGAAAACAATTTAGTATGATTGATCACAGAAACATTATTGTTTCATTTTCGAGGCAGGTAATCCAGAGATTTACCGGAGATGTTGTTCCGGTTGCTCGGAGAAACGAACTTAATGTCAGCTCAGTAAACCTGGAAATTTGATAATATGTACGAACATGATGCAGCGAACTGTTTTGTTCATGGAAAGGATACACATTCTTCTCCAACCCCTTTGAACCAAACATTGATTCACCGTCTGGTAGCAAATGAAAAACAGACAAAAACCAACATGGATTTCATTTGCCACAAGAAAACTAGATGATCTGTTCAAGTATAACAGCATGAACACCAGGTCGATTTTTGTTGCATAACATATTAGGTTTTCCGTGATGAAAATACGGATTGATCTGTTGTGAATAATGGATCTGGCACACACAAGAAATGTTCGAACAACACACCCAGAAAATGTCCCCTCGAAATAAATGGATTATACAAAACAGGTGCAAATGCAGTTCTCCAGAACATACTCTGAGGAAAGCATCATGGATATAATGGATGTTTGTGCATTGTTTTCTCGGTACTTGTTTATACTTTGGACATGCGAATTCCAAGTTGAATCAGTCGGTAAGTGGTGTATGTTATTTGAAATACTTCCAGACCAATGATTGTTACTCACACTTTTTTTGCCAAGGCCGTGGAGCATCATGCAATCATGCCAAGAAATTACTTACGTCAGCTGTATTCTTTTCGCAGTTTCCCTTACTAGTAGTTGGGTCAAATATAAAACGATGATACATACGATGGGTAACTTAAAGATCCCTGAAAGACAAAGCATTGTCAGATGAAAAAAAATGACATCAGCTACGAAAGCGTATTAGGGCCACGAGCATTTAAAATAAAATCAATTTGTCAACTGATTACATGTATCTAGTTGACAAATTGAGTTTTAGGAAGTCACGCTCCCGTACATTAGCAAGAAGACTCAATTATACCAGAACATGCTTTGCAGTATCAAAACAACTGAAATCCAGTTATATATATTCTGAAATCCATCATGTATCCACAGTCACTGATGTGGCATTAGGTAAGTCTGGCTATCGTTCCACAACCGGCTCGGCAGTGAGGGATGATACTGCATTAGACCATGACCCAAGAACCAGCTTCACAGCGAGTGGAACAGATCCTTGGTGGGCCGTGGATCTGGGAGATGTCTATCCTGTCTACACAGTCGTCATTACTGGTTTGGAGGGAGCAACAGATTGTAGGTTCTATGTTTTCTGTCTGAGTTTTCTTGAATTTGTTGAAACGTCATATATGCCTTTATAATTCACAAAATTCTTGATGTTACATAGGCCATTCAGTCATCGGAAATTGATACTGACTTTTGGAATAATTCAATCAATGAAAAACTAATATCCGTTATGAAAGCCCATATTGACCTTAACAGTGGCGTTGCGGGACTTCTACCTGGGTGTGACAAATGACTCGTTGACTGGCGTCACCCCTTCCTTTACTGGACCCACATATGATGTCTGCTTGTACCATCCAGGTTAGTTGGTTGTTATTGATTAGGTAATAACATTGATTAGATTAGGGAATACTTCCCCCTGTGTAGATTTTTTTGAAAGACTCTGGCGTTAGGATGAATTCAACGTGTAAATGGACCCCTCTAATAAGACTCCGCCTTAGCTGAGACCTCAAATTTACGGCAGAAGTGTAGGTCTCATCTGAGAGAGACCGCTGTACATAATTGCTACCCCTGTGACTGAAGTTGCTGGAATTAGATAATGTTACTGATAATGAGATATTTTATTGTTCCTTTAAAGAAGGATATATTTTACGGATTTCATTGTATGAACAAAAGAAAGAAATTATATCCCCACACATTTAGGAGCTGTTTAGGGCGAGGACATTGAACCGCAAAATTAATTCTAGTAAATTATACGTTCTCTGACCACGAATCGAGACCCATACTAAACGGGTAGAAGTATCAACAAGCATGGTACTTTATCCGATGTATCATTCACTTGTGTTATTCACGTATGCCCAGCATCTGCCAGTATGGGTTGAACCTGATGATATCATCAGTAATTTGGCGTTTCTATATTTATTACTGAATGTGAATCGCAAGATCAGGAATTCATCTTGAACATATTGAGTAGTCAATCGCCTGCAAATATATTAAAAGTGATATATGTGGCATATTGTGCATCCAACACACTCTGATCTAGGCACACCAAGCCTCGCAATGCAGTTTCAACTTTGCAACCAGGGACCTTTGTATGGACAGTACTTGATTATACAGGCTGTGACACAATTCCAGCTACGTGATGTCGAAGTATATCAAGGTAGGCATATATTGTTTTTTTTTTTGCTGTGAGGCGCAACCACTGAGACCCCACTAAAATCAGAATACAGATACTTGAGATATGATAGAAAACTATTGTGATTTATTACATCATGTTGATACCTAATTTACTTCCGGTGATATGACAATTTCGATGAAAGTTTTGTGTTTGTAAAAAGACATTTCACACATTTAACTATCATTATTATAACTCTGCATGGCATCACAAGGAAAAATTCGTTGAGGTAATAATACTTCTAATTTCAACCACATATGATGTCGATATGTGCTTCATCTGGAGTGTATTTTGTTTGGCATCATGGAAAATATGCAATTATCAGAACTCATTGGCAATATTCTATTCTTGATATATTCTATTCTTGAAATATGTCCCATAGGTGTACTTGGCCCAACATTCATGAATATGTGAAATTATATGGAAAAATGGGGAAAATTTGTATGATACCCATTCCGAACATCTGTTTAATAATTTTAAACTTTATTTCTGCATACTAGGCCCATATTGAGGCACCTTATAAGCACGTTACTATGGGCGTTCTTTAGATTATAAAGGTGGCTGGATAAATCTGATGAGTATGACATATTTTCTGTCATCAGGCCCCATTAAAAATTATTCAGGAATACCGTGCACAGGTAATTCAGAGAAGGCTCTAACAGTAGTCTATTAAAGCAGTCCATTCCTGCCACATCATGAATACACATCATCATAGCTTATGTGATCCTAAATTGAAGTACAAGTATGTTTTGGAAATTTAAATGAAATCGATAATATTTGAGAACTGTTAAATATATTTATATTCTGTGAAAGCAGCAAGCACAAATTAAAGTTCTGATTGACTTCAGTCAGACTTTCTGTCAGTAGACTTCATGTCTAACTGAATTGATTCGTCTTGTAAAGATCAAAAAGTAAATAACCTCAGTGCATCGGACGTATCAGAACAGTGAAGCATATGTCATGAATATAACACATTGCCCTAATCAATGTCACAAAATAAAAGAAAAAAATATTCGTAATGACTTACAGAAATAACATTTACAGAAATGATCACCAATGTGGCAACTCAAAGACAAAGCACTCAGATTTCCACATATGAGGATGGTGGTACAGTTCTTGGGCCAAGCCTGGCTGTTGACAGTAACCCAGAATCAGCAATTCAGGGCCGTAGCTGTTCTCATACAGGCAATACAACAGTCCAAAATCCCTGGTGGTCAGTGGATTTGGGAGTTGTCAGTTTGGTTCACGCTGTCGCTATTGTAACACGAACAGATGTAAATGGTGAGTCACCAACTTATTATGGATATTGTGAGTTTTGTGAGTCACTAATTTGCATTGGATATTCCACCTTTTAAGAGTCCTATATTTACCATTTTCCTTGATTCAAATAGTTTATATGCTGACATGATCAAACAGATCCCACACTCATGCAGCGCTTAAGGGACTTCAAAATCGGTGTGAGTGACAAGAAGCCAACAGCTGCAAATATGTCCCCAGCTGATCCTTATTACCAAATCTGTGACAGTCTTGTTGGTTGGCAGCAGGACGTGAAACACATCTATTCATGCGACCCTTCACCCTTAGTTGGTCGCTATGTAATCGTCCAGAATGGTCCTGAGTATTTGACACTCTGTGAGGTTGTCGTGATGACTGTTGGTAACTGTGAGTAATCTCATCTTGAATTGCCTGGTTCATTTCAGACATTTTTTATCATAATGACATTCATTTATTTACACATATCGTGCATATGGATTTGACATCTTAAATATATAATGTTTTTGGGCATCATGAACTGTTATGTCATCACCCATTTCATGGATTCATCCATAAATATCATCTCCCTTCCTGACTCGTTGTATTAGGTGAGTGGTAGTCATATTTGGTAGGTATCACATGTGTACATGTATTAGGTGGAAATCACATGAATTTTCTTTATTACGTACTTATTATATATATTGAAGTGTTGATTATACACGTTTAATGCATTTTCCCTTGTTTTTCTGGAGGTCCCATCTTCAATAATAACCCGAACACGTTATCGCATGATCATTACTAATGTTCATAATTTCCTGCTTCACGGTTTGTAAATGAATGTTGACCTGCCGTTTTCGTTCATCCGATGTGCAAAAGGAGGAAATCAAGCCAGTTGTCCCTTCGTGTAGATGGTTTTCCATTGCTTCATTAACTTGAGAGTTTTTCCCACACTCTAACCACACATCCTTACTTTATCCCAATGTCATCCTCCTGGGCTTAGTTATTCGAGCAAAAAAAATATAATTTGGCACCTATTATAAAACGGTCTATTTTGTAGACCCACAAAATATATAATTGTTATGACCAAGAGACCCCAGAGTATCCAAAAATATAGACACTGAACCCATCCACCCATATATGGTTGCCATGGCAATCACATTTTGCTCAGCTGTTTTTTTTGTGTATATCGACAATACATAATTTAATGTGGCATTTATTCCAGTACCCCTGACTACAATATATACAGTTATATATTAGACATGATCTAGAGTATGTAACCATATTGACACGGAGCCCAGCCATCCACAGATGGTTGCCATGGCAACAGCAATTCCCTCAATTTCAGCTATATTGTGTAGTACAGAATTCAATGTGACATTTATTTCAAAAGCCCTTACATCAATATACACATTCAGTATTAGTTAATTACCTTAATACCGTAGCGTATGTAACCATATAAACACTAAGCCTATCCAACCACATATTTTTGCCTTGACAACACCAATTTACTCAATATCTGCTATAAACTTGAGGGGAATAAAGATTTTATTGGTTTATTGTGTTAGGGATTTAGTAGCAAATGGTATGATTTCAGCTGCTGATTTCACTCTTTCGGTGAACTAACAAAACAAAATGCCAAACAAAACCCTCCCTTCAGCCAATTCCATGCCCCCACCCTCTTTTTTCCCCTCCCCTCCTCCCACCACCACTCCACCCTCCACTAACAAAATTCTATAACAAAAGTTTTACATACCGGTATAGTCAAGTTCATCTTTTTCGCCATATTTTTGTTTTGAATAATTGGATCAACTTGAAATTTTGTGTGTCCTCATTGAGGGTCATGCCGCAATTTTTCAAGTTGATACGATGATCCAATAAAGAAATATGGCATAAAAGCGTGTTTCACTGACAGGTGAACTTTACTTTAGTGGTATGGCATTTTTCGCCTATTTCACAGAAGGTAAAATTCAACACAAATCTCAATAAAGTAGAGTCAGGCTTCAAGTTGCTTGGCATCTGCCCCCAGAGCCAGAATTGGTAGCCATGGTAACCTTACAGTTACTCAAGTTACATGTATGTGTAAATTGCAGGTATCTAGGTGCACGGCACAATTCGCTAGCGATGAACAGTGATCAATGGAAACTTAGCAGTTTATTTCTCAACAGGTGTGTAACTTCCTGTTTATCCTGACGATACCACAGGCAGCTGTGTTATTGTCCCACAGGAGACTCAGCCAGGATGGACTGGTGTAGTAGTTGTACACAAACAACTGATATCCTTTGCCCAGGAGGTGCGTTCTCGTCAGCAAGGTCATCACAATGTGCTGTGCGAGGCTGGTCTCGGTCCGGTCAGATTTACCACTGTCCACGACAAGTTGTTGCACGTAGCCGTTTGTAGAATCAGCCAAGGCCCAGGACTTGATACTCCACTTGGTGGGCTTGTTCGGAAGGTACTGTTTGAAATGTACCTTCTCCTTGAAGGAGCACATGTGCTCATAAATTACAACCTGAAACATACAAGACATAGACACATATAATCGCCATATTATTCATTCTTGGGAAGGGAAACATATCAATACAAGTACATCCAAAAATACATTTCAGAAATGTAGCTGCAATGCAAATAATTGAGAATGATTTTTAAGAAACAATTTTGCATGGGTTATTTATTACAGTATCACTAGCAGCATACAAGATTCATGAAACTACTTGACGATGTGGAATGTGTTGTCTTGTGAATGAACGGTTCAGGTCATCATCGAACCTTCGGACCCTCCATAACGGGTCACGAGCAGGTGGAGCAACGTCTCTGACGAGGTGGAGGTGGTGCAATATCTGGGTAAACCGACCGTGGCATCCGCGCGAAGATAGGTGTATTGATCAGCGCTTGCTTAGACCAGTAATCCTTCAGTTCGGGTTTTTTCACGATCCCCATCAGAAAACATAAACCAAAAAAAGCTTTCATTTCGTCGAGAGATGGCTGCGTCCAGGGCATTTTGTGCTTGGCTGGCTGTTGTTGTTGACACGCCTTCGCATGGGTGTCAGTCTCTTTCAAATCTCGTTGGAGGATGTCATACGAAATAAAAAGCTTGAGAAAATTTAGAGCAAATTTCTCTGCATCCAGTGTGTTCCTGGGGCTGAAGTCGGAGTGAATGCGGGCTCTCAGAAATCTCCCATGTTCCGCACTCACTGTAGCATCTCATCGTCATCATCTTTACCATCACCTTCCTCTTCAGTTTCATCCATGAATAATCGGAAAAATCAGTTTACAGGACGATGCATTTTTGCATAGGTTTCATTAATTTTTTTTTAAAATCTGACCTGGGTGACAAGATAGGTCAAAAGAAATTTACATCAAGATATCATCAAGATATTTACAAGTTCACGATATACCGACACACGTCAATTTACATTATTATAATATTCGTTCAGATGAAACCGATTCATCCTTACACGAAAAAATATCACGGGATGACAGTCATCAGATGATTCTTCTGATTCTGATTGAAACACTCATTCTTCGGCCTGTCTGATACCTGCAGCAGAAAAACCCTTGAAGTCGCTGTCACTGTCAGAAAAATCTTCCCGGGCCAGTGCCATTGTTGTCACCCAATCGTCAACAAGTTTATGGGACGTCATCGGTAAATCAAGTTTGAACAGTGACAGAGATCCGAAAAGCTTCAAAAACTCCTGAAGCTCTGAGATATACGACCTTCGTTCTTTTACAAGTCTAGCATATAATTGTACAATGGTTTCCAAAATATCACTTGTGATAGAAAAACAAACGTAAGTCGCATTTCAATATTTGCAGCCAATTCATTTTCGACTTCTGCCGTCCGTTAGAAAAACATATGTCATTACATGTAAGTCATTACATGTATGTCATTACACTTCCATTTTCGCCAATTTCAGGCCTGCCATCTTGTGGCACTGGTTACACCCTCTGGCGGACAGTAGGTTATAGCTCGAAACTGGGCACAGGGCAACCGACCAGTCCGACCATTGAGTCTTCAATGGTCGGATATAGTGTTACGAAATAGAGAAACCCCGAGAAAAGGGGGGGGGGGGGGGGGTTATTCAACATGGTCGAGGGCGTTAGCCCGAGACCATGTTGAATAACTCCCTGTTACTCGAGGGGTTTCTCGGCCCATGTAGCGCAGCTTGCTATTTCTTCTAAATTCAAAAAGATTAAAAATATGCCAAACAAATTAAATATGGTATACATTAAGTGGGTGATTAACAGAGTAAGGTGCGCTACTTGGGCCGGTTTCTCTATTTTAAACCATACAGAAAACTACTCAGCCGTGACCGGCAGGTGTTTAACCAACATACAGCATTGATTAAACACCTACGAGAACAATGCAAGTAAGGTTTAAACTGCATTACCCCTGTGTCCAGTGTGGACATCAACCTAAATAATGTCCATACTGGACTGACACAGGTGCGTCGCTGTCATGTAGCGTTGAGCATGTCTTGTAAAATTGCCCTGAAAACCTCCAAATTGTGCTACTGATCAATCTGAGTGTTGAGACCTTTCTCATGCCACGTTGTCTGACATTCCCAGTTGGATCTTTGTACAATGCATTTTGCAAAAAAAGCCAATGGAAACTTCCCAATCTACTCTTGAAATATGCGTATAATGCACCCAGATGTCCTGGATATTGGCATAGACATCAGCAGACTTAACTTCCAACTTGAAGAGCTTGGAGCCTCCTTAGTTAACTTCTCTGACACATTGGCCCATGGGCCCAAGTATCATACATTGCGCTTTCCTCTATATTCAACAAGGATTAAAAAGGTGACAGACGGGTTAAATGGCATTCATTTAGTGGACGAGTAGTATTAAGGCGCAGTGTATGATACTCGGGCCGGCCCATGTAGCGCAGCTTACTATTCCTTCTGAGTTCAATGAAGATTAAAAATGTGCCTGTGGGATTAAATATGGTATACATTCAGTGGGTGAGTAGTATTGACAGAGTAAGGCACGCTACTTGGGTCGAAATTAAATTTAACAAAGTGCCGATGATTACACATGACAGAGAATATTTAATTCCAGATTCACTGCTCTCGGGTGTACCAGTACATAGACATATAGAATGTTATCGCCAACACTCCACTGTCAAAACGTTTTTGGGGATGATTTGTTGGTACTTTCGATGCAGTACACACACATTTTACAACTTGAAAAACACCTAGTCTACTAGGGCCACGTTGATTTTGGGGACATCTATACCCAACCTGGCTTCTTTAAACATCACGTTCTCAGGTTTGATGTAGCTAATTAATCAGCCCCACTAACGCCGAGTGGTCGAACTTCATGGGCAAAAGATTAACAAATTATCAGTTGTTCCTTTGAGCTCGCTTCAATGCGTTGATGTCAGTTGCAGAGAAATAATCCAGTTTCACAGTGACCAATGGACGGCAGCTGCTGTATTTTACACAACATGGTCTCAAAGTTACCAACCGTGTCTCTTCATTACACAGTGATTGAAATATAACAGAGACTCTTGTCTGTTCTAGAATAGAATCCACCTATACTCAACATTTTGTACTCAATAGCTCTGATATTAGGAACATTGGCTTGTACTGACACCTGTCAGCCAATATCTGGCCCTAGACGATGCTGACTGAAAGTTTATTGTGTTTTCCAGGCGTCTGTCACGAGAAATTCAACACCTGAATATTTTAATATGCTTGTCGCCACTTTTATCGAAATGCATATAGATACATACTTCGCCTGTTTCGTCCGAACAATAAATACAGACAACGACAAAATTTTGAGTGTGGTATCTTGAGACCAATGAGACCAGCATGTGTTGAGGAATTTCATGGTGCATCAACTCGTCATCCACGAATGAACACCTCCAACAAGGAAAAAACCCAACAAGGATGTGGTACAAACCAGAATTATTCGCCTGGTGCCTCGTTGTCAAATAAAACACACCCACTGGAACAATTGCATCGGTGGATTTAAATAACACTGTAAACGTGAATGTGAACTGTACTAGCCTCAGGATTGGAAACAACGGTAGCTACGAGGGGACCTCCTCCGTGCAATACGAAAAAATGCAGCAACATTTATACAATGTTCTTACATTACACATATAAATGTATATACATATATGTATATATAATACTGAATATTCTAGACATACTCGTATCTTATAAATCAGGCTACACTCGAACTCGGTAAATAAAAAAATCCACCTTTCCGAAAAAAAACTTTTCTCTCTCAAATGTTATTCGGAACAGCCAATGATAAATGAACCCCTGAGGTTAGCAAGTTGATTTCATTGATATTATCTTGACAGTCAAAGAAAAATGACAACTATTCCCAAAAGCAATACTGTGTGACACTGTGTTATGAGTGATTTTTAACATAATTCAGTAACATGTTTATCGCGTAAATTGATGCCATTGGTTGCATTATGATTGCATGTGCATGCTCGCGGTTCATCAGGAACATTATTGCAAGAATCATTTACTTGATAGAGATGTGTTAGATCACTGAATTTATCCATCACATCTGTAAAATTGTAACAATGTCATATCTAGAGAAGCTTGTTAGTGCTATCACTGCTGTCCAATTTTTTTTTGGTTCAGCTAACTTTTCTTTTGAATCTTGGGGATGTCCCAATAATTCGAACTGGGAAAAATTTCCTGAAACTGGGAATACATTTTTTTTCCGCTAAAAAACTATTCAAACTGGGGATAAATTATTCAAACTGGAATATAACTATTCAAACCTAGAAAAAAAACTTTTATAGCCGGGAATAAATTATTCAAACCAGTAAAAAAGACATCCAAACCAGGCAATAACTATTTAAACCTACAATAAATTATTCAAACCAGGAAAAAGCTATTTAAACCTGGAATAAACTATTCAAACCAGAAAAATATTATTCAAACCAGGAATAAACTATTCAAACCTGGAAAAAAACTATTATAACCTGGAATAAATTATTCAAACCAGGAAAATACTATTTGAACCAGGAAGAGGCTATTCAAACCTGGAAAAAATTATCCAAACCGGTAAATAATTATTCAAACCAGGAATGCATTGTTCAAACCGGGAAATAATTATTCAAACCAGGAATAAAATATTCAAACCAGGAAAAAAAATATTTAAACCAGGAAAAAACTATTCAAACTTAGAATCATTAAAAGCTGGATGGCATTAGCAAGCTGCCGTACATATCACTATTATGTAGTTGTACAAGTAAAGTTTGTAGATGACAATAGAGGCAGATTTTGGACTGAAATCAGGGCACTAAATCTGCGGTTCGACTGTAAATTGGTTGAGGATGTCAAAACGGAGACTGAACATAGTCAGGACTACTTTGGTCTGGCAGCAGCTAGGCTGCAACACGTGCCTTACGATAGCAGCAGAACTCCACAGCATACATTGAATGTATGGAAAATTCACAATAGCAGATTGTTATCCATTAAAAACATACAGCATGTTCAGTGATAAACATGGACGGTACACATCACACCAGTCAGGTGTAGTATGCTTGATGCGATTGATAAAAAATAACCATGTTTTTCACTTACGCTCTTAATGCTGAATTCAGTGCTTCTAATCAGAACAAAGGTAATATTTCCACATTTACATTTGTTTATGTGAAGTGAGATCTGAGGAATGAGAAATGAGATCATGCTACAAACATCCGAATGGAAAGTTGTTCTCAAAGTGTTTTGCATGAACATATTGTATATAAATCTGCTTCCTCTACAAGATAAGTGAACGTCGTTTGCTTAACATAACAAATCAAACAGGAAAAGGAGGAGAATATAATAATGTATTCCTTGAAGAAACCACACCAATAAAGGGATGTCATTCAATGACTCATAAAACAAAACTGTGAGCTGTCATGTTCAGTGTCTCATCAACTCGGTTGCCGTTTGGTGGTGGATCGGACAATTAGTCTTTCGCCTCCTTCGTGGAGTTTATTTTGGATTGCTGAAAAGTAGTGGAAGGAAACTTCGAGTATAATAAGTTGTCCTAAGAAGATCAAACCTTGAACCTCTGTGGTTCTTGCTTTGAAAATCATTATAATGTGCAGTACTCATTTGAAGTATTATACAGTATTTCGACAGGACAGTTTCTGTCGGATTGGAACATAGACGTTTCGATCGTCTTGAGGACATTCATTTCTCTGGAGATTCAACATAATGAAAATATAGTAATGAAAATGAAGTACTAAATGTGCTACTCGTACACCTTGTTTTGCAAAGCTTATCTCCACTAGGAAATAGGTTCACACAAAAATACCATAAAGCTTATCACTTGCCAAAAATAAGTGATTTATGTTGCTGGTTACGATTTCAAGGTCTCTGGAAAGTAAGATACGAGAGAACCACTCGTGACTGGCTTCCAGGATTTACAGCCTGTGTATAACAATGCATAAAGAAAGCACGTGTTGATCAAGCTCCATTTCTTCCCGACTGGTTATTGACACTCACAGTACTCGGCACACGCCTCTCTGCTTTCCTGGAGCTGACACGTCGACGCAGATTATTGGTGGTTCCCGTGTGTGGTGCTTGCATGACACAGTTTCAATCAAAATTTAGTTCCTCAGTAGTGGAATATGTGCTATACTCGGTACACGAGGGTTATTTCATTTTGCATGACTCATTTGAACGCCCAACGATTCGTGATATATTCATGTCGTTTTCCAGAAGTGTCCAGGATCCTCCTTACATGGATGTCATTGTCGTCGAATTTTCAAAAGAACGACAAGCGTAGCGCATGAGATGATATAGTATTTTTGGACAGTTGTGAAGTGGTTTCATTCTGTTCTTCGTTGTTCACTGTTCAGCAGAACACTATTCCTTTCTCACTTCGTGAACTCCACGAATTATCAGCATACATTCTTATTGTTAATTATAGCATATTACTAGACATCGTTTGCCAAACGTTCGTATCATCTATGAACCGAATAAGATATTCTCCAATATCTTCACCGAATCGTATGAACAGTGAGTCAGTGCCAGTATAAAAATTAGCCCAAGGGCTAAGAAAGGTTACCGGACAATATACATTTTAGATATTAGCCTTTTGTCCAGTGACCTTGAAAATAATTTTTCAACAAATATATCACTTCTAGTATGTCCACAATAAATTCCTAAGCTGTAAAGTCGATAATAAGTGAGATATTAGCCATTCTGTGATCGGTGATGTGACCTAGAAAATGAGGTCAAAGTTCAAGTTCATGAAAAGATTCAGTATATATCATTCCTCTATATTCGCAATTGATTCCTAAGCTGTAAAGATGATAATAAGCGACATATTAGCCATTTTGTTCTCTGACCTTGAAAATTGGATCAAAGTTCAAATTCTAGATCACCAAAATATTCAGCATACATCATTTCCTATATGTTCACTATGGACCCCTAAGCTGTGAATTTGATAATAAGAGAGATATAAACCATTTTGTATTCTGACCTTGAAAATAAAATGACTGGCCTTGAAATTTAGGTCAAAGGTCAAATTCAAGGTCATGAGAATATTCAGAATATATCATTTCCTATATGTTCACAATTGATTCCTAAGCTGTAAAGTTGATAATAAGCAAGATATTAGCCATTTTGTCCTGTTGACCTTGAAAATGAGGTCAAAAGTCAAATTCAAGGTCACTAGAATATTCAGCATATATCATTTCGTATATGTTCACAATTGATTCATAAGGCGTAAAGTCACTAATAAGCAATATATTGGCCATTTAGTCCTGTGACCTTGAAAATTAGGTCAAAGGTCAAATTCAAGGTCACAAAAATATTCAGCATATATCATTTCCTATATGTTCACAATTGATTCCTAAGCTGTAAAGTTGATAATAAGCGAGATATTAGCAATTTTGTCCTGTGACCTTGGAAATGAGGTCAAGGTCAAATTCGAGGTCACGAGAAAATTCAGCGTATATCATTTCCTATATGTTCACAATGTATTCCTGAGCTGTAAAGTCGATAATAAGCGAGATATTAGCCATTTTGTCATGTGACCTTGAAAATGAGGTCAAAGGTCAAATTCAGGGTCATGAGAATATTCAGCATATATCATTTCCTATATGTTCACAATTGAATCCTAAGCTGTAAAGTCGATAATAAGCGAGATATTAGCCATTTTGTCCTGTGACCTTGAAAATGAGGTCGAAGGTCAAATTCAAGGTCACGACAATATTCAGCATATATCATTTCCTATATGTCCACAATTGATTCCTAGTCTCTAATCTCAATATTAAGTGAGATATTAGGCTTAATGTGTCCCATTATAAAGCATAGGAGAATTTAACATGGGAAAGTCCCATTTGGGCCGAGTTTGGGCCCAAAATGGCCCACTTCGAGCGATTCAACGGCAACGAAATTTATACATGTCACAGAGGTACATATGAGGAGTGTTATGCATGAATAAGAAAAAAAGTTACTGAACAGATTTTGAGAAAACGACAGCCAAAGTCCAAAATTGGCCATTTTTCGACGAAAACGGCCGCCATTTTGAAATAATTGCGAAAATCAAAAAACTAAAAAATACCTCCCTCTCAAAATATTTTTAGGCATTTTTGTGCAAAATTTCAGAAAGATTCGATCGTAAACTTTAAAGATAAAAATGTAGACGGACGACGACGGACGACGACGACGACGGACGACGGACGCAACGCCACGGCAATAGGTTATCGGACCAAAGGTCCGGTAACCTAAAAAACAGTCTATGGCATGCATAAATATTGTTTCAGATGCATTTTGGTATTGATGATATTGAAACACCCTTACGGGTGTTCATATATTTCCATGACATTTTGAAACTGAATTATACAGGACAACCTCCATTATCAACCCCTCCCTACATGCAAGTCGATCCCTCCCTTAAATCGATCGATTTTTGAAAGTCCCAAACGATCGCCTATGTTGTAAGATTGTAGTGATATTCTATAAGTCGATCACCCCCCTGTTCTGTAAACCTGTAAATATCATGCAAATAGACCAGACTCAACCTCCACAAAAACGATCGAACGTTGTGTTGGTTGCAATGGTAGACATGAGTGATGATTGACAAAGGTACACTGTCGCTACTGATGGCATGGAAATTAAGGGAATCACAGTCAGCCTGTCGTGATAACAAAGCACAGAGGCAGTGTCATGATGCTTGCATGGAATTGACGATTGAAGAAAATCATCAAGATCTTTTGTCTGATTCCCTTTACATGCATGTCCTGATCTTCTTAAATGATGTCACTCACAATTACTCACTCAATTTTCAAGAGCGCAAAATGAAAAATGATTTTATCAGTGTATTGTATCAGACATAAGTAGGGCGACTTCTTCCTTTTCAACAAGTAATTGCATCATAGCTGTATTCAAATGCAAATCGATCATGCACATCTCGTAGTTGTCTCTATCAGAAAAAGTGAATCTCATCAATGAAAAGATCGTGATGGTAAAAGTAATCAAAAGCTTGTTGACATTTATGGCATTAGTAAAGCAACAGTTCAGTATCTTCTAAAACGCAAAGCATATTACATTTCGGCCTATGAAGCCAATGAAACAGCCAGTCGTAATAAGCGTGTGTACGCGTATCGATAGTGATGAGTTTGAGTGTGCGCTATGGACATGGTACATGTCTGCTTATGTTTGTGTGTCATCTCAATAAATTCTGATGAGAACTCCAAACCAAGTGTTACTTCAATTCCAGAGCTGAGGAATATGCTCAGCAGTGCTTTCCGAATCTTTCCCCACTCCAAAATTCTTATTCCAAAAATTAACTACTCAGACAATCTTCCGTCTGTAGAGAAACGCAACTTGGATATGATTAACAGGGCTTTGGATGACATGAGTTCACGTTTCAGCAATCTCACAGTTGTTAAACAGTTGGATCCAATCAAGTTCTATACACAGCCAGATAACATTCATTGGACTGAACAAACGGCCTATGAAATGGTGAAATTCTGGCTCAGTCATTTAAACTAAATCATTCTGAGAGTCCACCGAACTCCAGTACGACTAATAATGTTGTAAACCTTTCCAAATTTACACTTTCGGACACACAAATCGCTCTTCTAAATCGTGGTTTGACATTTGTTCCCACACCCAAAATAACATTGGATCCAATTGAACAAGCTGTGCAAGATTTTGGTAGAAAACTCAAACTTCAAAATTATTTTTCTCACCGTCCAAATTCATTTACAAATAGATCAAAATTCACTCCAAAATCTACCTGGACTCCACCCAGTTCTATGATTGACAAGCCTGTTTTGGATTGCATTTCAGGACAGTTGCTGCATAAGCTCTCTTTTCATCCAAAGCACACTTATAAAGGACTAATCAAGTCCCAAGTTTTTCGATTTTTCCAAATTTGCTCCTATCCAGATGATGTTGAATTAGCTTGCCAAACATTATTCAAGGCACTTTCGAAACGTAACTATTCAAAACGTTGGCTTCGCAAAATAAAGAATGAAACATTGAGAATTCTAAACAGTGAGGAAAGGCTAGGTGCTGATTTTCAATTGCCCACTTCCAGCTCATCTGGCTCAAAACCTTGTAATTCTAGACTATGTCAAACATGTCATTTAGTTCCAAATTGTCAAAATTTCTCAGGATCAGTTTTTGAACAAACCTACTCAATCAACTCAGCTTTGGATTGCAACTCAGAAAATATAATTTATCTATACACTTGTAAGCTTTGCGAAAAACAATATGTAGGTGAAACCGGTAAATCACTCAAATTCAGAAACAATCGTCACAGTGCTGCAATAACTAGCTGCAATGAGGAAAATGCATTATACAGTCATCTATCTAAATTTCACAGCAAAACTGAATTTTCCATCGATTGTTTTTCTCTTTTACCAATTGAACAGGTTTCCGATCTTGGTGATGAACTTTTAAACAAACAATGGCGACTTGAAAAGGAATATTGTTGGATTGATACTTTAGGCACTTTCGAACCTCATGGCCTCAACATTCAAAAATTTACAAAGTATGACCCTTTGAACAAAAGTAAAAATAAATTCGACCTGGTGTATATAGTACCCTTCTCAAAAACAGGTGCTCTTTCAGCCCAAATTGTTAAAAAGCATATGAAACAACTCAACAAAAATAATGATGGTGATATTAAAATAGCAACAGCTTACAAGAAGCATCAAAACCTTAAAGAACTTTTAGTCAGAAGCAGACTTAAATAATCCAACAAAATTTGTTCAATGTCGCTCATTGAATTTTTATTGCTGTTTTATGTTATGTGTTACTCTTACAATTATCTTGTGCCAGTGCATTTTTTATTCTCTCCAAAATATCTACCAGCTACATCTAGGTCAATCCATAATGTTACATGTATTATCATGATTGATCAAATATTTAAATATTTAGTAAATTTGAAGCAAGCATATGAAGAAACATTACATATATCTATATCGTATTAATATTTCAATCATATAAAGATAAAAAGAAAACACAACATTATTTTACTAAATATTTGAACTGTTATATCGAAAACACATTAGCAGTTGGGTTCCACTCCAAGACTAAGCCATCAAGATATCATTACAGGATTCCATAAATCCACCACCTCCCTAAACCGACCGATTTTGGTTTATCCCTCGGTCGTTCGACTTAGGGAGGTTTTACTGTATATTGGATAATGAACTGGGGCATAATGAATGAACCATACCTGATATTTGCTGCCATGTTTGTCTTCATTTCTCTTTGGAAAATGTATGATATTGTTTCCTTTATTCAGACTTCATTGCCAACAACAAATGTGGTATCCCTATGAATAATGGTCGAAATAAACATGTGCTCAGGTTTTCAGGTATATTAGGTTCTCATCTCAGCTGCTCGTCTCGAACAAAAAGCCCTTTGTCCTTCCACAAACAAATGACTTGTTTCGTATCATCTTCATTCTGCTTCAATCCAATTATGAAAGATTTATGTTTGGTGTTTGTATTCGGATAGTATTTTTTGAATAGGCAAAATAGAAAATATACGATGCTGATATGAATATTGTTATACTCGGATACTATATTACAACGGTACATGTGAACTTGAAAGTTCTTTTATCCCATTGATGTTTGTTGAGGCAGAAAAGTGTAGTTGACTCTATATTACACTTATATGACACAAATATATGACACATCAATGTTCCAGAAATGATCGACTGAAATATTGTTGTTTCGTTCTAAAAGCATGTACGGTACGAATGAAAATGAGGTGAAAGATCTCCCGACTGATTCTGTTATATTGAATTTCTATCAGGGAAGTATATCATTTTTAGCCTTGAGACTTGAAAAAATATATCAATTTGTCATCTGCATGAACCGTTGCCATCTACAATGCCGGTTGGAGTGTAGCATGAGATGACTTCAGCTTGATAGCAATGATGATTGACTAATCAACAGGCGTGTGTATTGCTTTTCATGAGCGATCAAAGGCCACAATCAAATTATGCATCATTCATCGCTAATCAGGACCTGGGTGAAACCGATCTATTTACTGCCTATAAGACAATTGTGTGTTACAAACCTTCACCTGCCATCATATATGTTGACGAAAGTTAACATGCAGTATCTTATATATTATTTTATATATTATATATATATATTTTGTATTGCTCCACACTGAACCGTGCATGTAAAGTGATATATAATAATAGAAATTTAGTAAAATGTATGTACTATTCACTAATTCACTGGATTACTCATTAAATATCTGCTACTGCTGGAAACATCCGTTAACTTGAGACCTTAATAGGCATAGTAAAAATACGAACTAGATATAAGAATGTATTAGGGAATAAAAGAAAATACCAATTATTTATCATTTATATATGTTGAACTATTTTAAGTTATAAATATATCTACATAGATTTCTACGTTTGTTACATCATTTGCTTAAACATTAAATTAAGTTTCATCATTTATCATTTTGTGAACGTGTGCAATATACTGATTGTATTAGATTGAAAATGAAGCTCTATTCAAACTTTTGGAAAAACTACAAAACTCAAAATTAGACGTAATTTATTGTAATCCATTAATGGTCTCTAGATCCACAGACAGAACAAAAAGATATCATACATGTCACTATTAATAATAGACATGTTAATTAGGAAAGTAGCGTTCCTAATTCTGTTCTATCGATTTGCCCTTCATGACCCTAATTTCCATCCAATCTCCACATTTATTTTCAGGCGGAGCCTTTTCTTGTTTCTGTCAAACTGATCTCAACTTCCGGTGATCACGATGGTCAACCGCACTTCCAGTTACCGCAAACAGAGAAACCAACTGTTTGTGTGATTCTGTGGGAACAAACAGTCGAAAACGATCTTTATCTTACCGTAGTACCGTTAGTATTTTGTAATACTGTTTAGACCAAAACATGCTTACGGTCCACAACTCCACATACATTTACATATGTCCTGAACTAGAACAATGCTAAGAAATCTAATTGCACTCGCATTAAAAAATACTTGGCTGTCACTGAGTGACAATCCAAAGACATTGTATGCAAGATCTCACTTATTTTCGGGGTTATCAGTGATTTTCTATTGAGGAACTCATTCCGAGAGGCGATGTCCCACCCACTACCCAATAATCATGATAATGGGTACTACTCATAGATCGGGGAGTATTACGCAGTATAAGATCACGGAAAATTATCTCAAGGGCTAAGAAAAGTTACCGGACAATATATATTTTAGATATAAGCCTTTTGTCCCGTGACTTCGAAAATGAGGTCATTGGTCAATTCAAGGTCACGAGATTATTCAACATATATCATTTCTAGTATGTCCGCCATTTATTCCTAAGCCAAATGGCTAATATCTTGCTTATAATCGATTTTACAGCTTATGAATCAATTGACTACATATAGGAAATGTTATGTGCTGAATATTCTCATGACCTAGAAGTTGACCTTATTTTCAAGGTCAGAGCACAAAATGGCTAACTTCTCGCTTATTATCGACTTTACACCTTAGGGATCAATCATGCACATATAAGAAATCATATTTGTTGAATATTCTCATGCTCTTGAATTTGACTGTTGACCTCATTCTCAAGGTCACAGAATTAAATGGCTAGTATCTCGCTCAGTATCAACCTTACAGCTTAGGAATCAATTGTGAACATATAGGAAATCATATATGCTGAATATTCTAGTAATCTTGAATTTGACCTCATTTTCGCGGTCACAGGACAAAATTAGACCTCATTTTCATGGTCACAGGACAAAATGGCTAATATCTCATTGTGGACATACAGGATATGATATATATGCCGCATATTCAGGTGACCTTGTATTTGACCAATGACCTTATTTTCAAAGTCACGGGACATAATGGCTAATATCTAGAATATAAATCACATATTGTCCGGTAACATTTCTTAGCCTTGTGCATTAATTTTTATGTACTATTCTTGTATTTCCAGGTGACCTTGTATTTGACCAATGACCTTATTTTCAAAGTCACGGGACATAATGGCTAATATCTAGAATATAAATCACATATTGTCCGGTAACATTTCTTAGCCCTTGTGCATTAATTTTTATGTACTATTCTTGTATTTCCTACACTGTGTGATGGCTCTAATTAGAGCAACATGGCTTCGAAAGTGCACTCTAATTCGTATAAGTAAAAGAATTAATTACCCGTGATAATGTTGTACATGGGCTTGCCTTTGTTCTAGATTCCAGGTTTGTACTAATCCACTGATATGAACATCAATTACCCTCTATGGAATATGGAATTAATTGTCATTGCTATATTCAAGAAAAAAGGAATGGCTCGATATGAGATTGATTAATCCCAGGCCGATGTTACCAGACAGTTCTTTTGTAAACCTCATGCATGAGTTAAACAGCACAAACGTAAAATAATCTAGGATCTGGCTTATGGAGAAGTGCAACACACAAACAGACAGTCAAAAAAAAGCCAAGCACACTCTAATTGGCATATGTAAAAGAATTAATTACCCGTGGTATTGCTAGAGCTCTATGCATGGGATTGCTTTTGTCCTCGGTTCCAGGTTTGTACTAATACATCAACATGCACATGAATTATCCTTAATATAAAATTAATAAATTGATGAAATATTGAGGAAATTACCATTGTTATATCCATGAAAGAAATGATGTGATATTGATCCACCCCAACCGAATTTTATCAGACAGTTCTTTTCATCTCTTATGCATGAGTTAAAACAGAACTAATATGAACTGATCTAGAACCTGACACCGCCAGAAACTGTAGAAGTATTTGTTGGCACAGATGCTGATAATGCAGTTTTCTTGGACAGAACATGCCGGTACATCATGGACACCTTCAGAGTGTTCTCTCAATATGTGTTCATAATTTTGACATTCAAGTTCCAAGTTGAGTCAGAGGGTAAGTAATTTATGTCATATTGCATGTTCTCAATAATATGATATATTATATAATACTCGTACCTGGATCATTGACAATAGCACATTATTTTGTCAAGTAAAAGAATCTCGTCCTTTGTCATGCACTGTAGTATGTCTTGCGTCTTCAACATGATATTTAGATACCAATAAAGGTTCGAAATAAATGTGAATCACATTTCTACACACATTCTAAACCATATACTAGTGGTTCATCGGCAAATGTAGAATCAGCAACAAGACACTGTGCCAACAACCACAACCAGCTTTGCAGATTTGATACTTTGTTCTTCTAAAATGTATGGTGCACCCCGTCTATCCACAGTGACCGATCTGGCATTTGGCAAATCTGGTTATCACTCCACAACTGGCACAACAGTGGAAGATGGTACTGCACTGGACCATGACCCACGAACCAGCTTTACAGCGAGTGGAGCAGATCCGTGGTGGGCGGTTGACCTGGGAAATATCTATCCTGTCCACACAGTCGTCATCACAGGCTTAGAGGGACAGGCCAATGGTACGTCCTTTGTTTTGAGTTCTAGCCAAACTACATAGGTAGAAACCTCAAATACAAATAAAACACAAATGCCATTCTCTAAATCTGGTCTCCATCTTTCATGAGTATTCATTTGTTTTAAATGGATATTGAATGACTCGTTGGGTCCCGTGTACAGTAATTCCCTGTTGTAAATCGACCCTTCGCTCTGTCACTGACAAACTGATGTTCATGTTATCAAAACGTTGATTTTAACAGTGGATTTTCGTGACTTCTACCTGGGTGTGAACAATGACTCAGTGACTGCCGTTACACCTTCCATGACTGGACCCAACTATGATGTTTGTTTGTACCATCCAGGTCAGTTGGTTTGTGAATGGACTGATTGTTAGTAATGTTTATGAAGTGCCATATACGACAGTTCTGATGACAAAAATTGTGTCAGTTTTATCCCACCTCTTTCCCTATTATAATGAACATTCGTAGGTGCCACATGAGTCAACCATGTGACGTCATGAACACTCATTATAATAGGTAATAAAATCAGCAAATATAACTCAAAATTGATAATATCTTGAGTCAAAAAGATAGTCAAGTTTCGAAAGAGCCAGCCCATTACCTTTTGCATTTTCTATCAAACAAAATATTACTTAAAGTTCATTCCAAAGTTAAAACATCAAAGCTAGATTATATTTACAGAATTTATATTACAGGGTTCGTCATTATGTATATTCGTGTTGGTTCAAAAATTGAGCAGTAAAAAGAATTGGAGTTATTGTTGCCATTCCTACACTCTTTTGAACGAATAGAGTCGTTTTGGTCTGGATAAATGCTTAGCCGATAGTTTAGGATGTGGTCAGTAGCCTACACAAAGTCAATGTTGAAAACAAAAACATTCCGAAAGCGCAAAATGCCGCGGCGCACGACACGACACAGGAAGTGGAGCGTGCTGTTGAAATGTTGCGTGCATGTTCTATTTGTGGTGAAATTGCGCTTCCGATATGCGATGCCATCACTATACAATCATTCGCCTGCATGATTAACATGGAAAACAAAACTTCAAAATGGAATAATCGATTTTTGGTTTTCTGGTTTAAAATGATGAACAGTTGTTGCCAGAGCAGCTGTATAGTGCAAAAGTTTAAATGCGCACACGAACGTGTCTAAATTTGACATTGAAAATCATATTTTAAAAATAGTTTCGCACGGAACGGTTCCAATGCAATGATGCAAAATGAACAAAAATATCTGCAAATTATAGAAACATACACAGCCCTATCACTTGAAAGTCGTATATGTATGGTATAGTAGAGTAATGGAACCCCAGATATTCAGTTTGATTCTTTTGTGTTGCAAATAACGACAATAAGGAAAATTAGCAAGATGTGTTTGTTAACTGTATGTTAGGGCAGCTGTAAACAATTCGTTCACATCGTGCGTTTTTACGGTATGTTCTAACTCCAATACAGGGTTTTGCCGACATACTGTTGGGGTTTTAACGGTGCTATATCATCTTATACCGGTATATGCTAGCCCATTGATTGACAACGAATTGCAGAAACCAATTATATCCCTTTATACTGTGGCCAACAGAGGCGATTCATGGAACTGGCAATACAAGACGAACCAAGGTGTGCTCTAGCACCATCCAACGCCGCCTCCTTGAGTCAGACATGTGCGCGCACGTCCCTACCAAGGGCCAGTTCACGTATCTTTAGAACACAATGTTGTATGCCAAGTTCATAAGTTCATTCGAATTTATTATCAATACACAACCATTATTCTATCTTTCGATACAAAATTACTCAAAACGGCAACCGTTTACACCTTTCAGACAATATTTCTACCCCAATCCGTACGTTTTTAATGGCGTTGAGTATATAATTGTTTCGGCTCCCTTGCTCGTGTTGACAATGTGAACTGTAGGTCCTGAATATTGCTCACGCATCCTTAATTTTACATGCCTATATACATTTTAGGATATTACGACCATGTTTCCGAGAACAGAGATCACTTGTCTGAAGACTGTAAGAGCCTTACCTAATTGGGATTAAAAATCTGTAACACTTATAACCACAGGCATGATGAGCTTCGTCATGGAGTTCCAACATTGCAGCGAGGGGCCATTGTATGGACAGTACTTAATCATACAGGCTGAAACACAATTCCAGCTACGTGATGTGGAAGTATATAAAGGTATGCATGTAATATTATTATGTATATTACATGTATTCTAATATTACTCTACTATACATGTTTATATTATAATTCCTTTATCAGTTTGATACTACATAATGAAAATACATGTGTAATAACTCATGGTTTACATATATAATATACAATGTGGCACCTCAAAGGCAAACCAGTCAAAGTTCGACAGAAGAAATTCATGGTGTGAATTACGTTCCCAGCTTGGCTAATGATGGCAACCCAGACTCTGTATTGGATGGCCTGAGTTGTACTCATACAATCGGCTCAAGACCCGGACGACCCTGGTGGTCTGTGGACTTGGAAGTTGTCAGTCTCGTTCACGCTGTTGCCATTGTCACAAGAACACATCCTACTAATCGTGAGTTAACAACGAATGTCATTCTGGGCTGTCTTCAAATTTACAATCGAGTTTGTAAATTGTGACCAGTATGCACTATACAATCACATATTTCACCAGTTAGCTTTTGTACAGATTCAAATATTCAAAACTTTAACATGATTCTTACAGTTCTGGTACTTATGCGGCGCTTGACCGACTTCAAAATCGGTGTGAGTAACAAGAAGCCAACAGCAGCAAATATGTATCCAGCTGATTCTTATTACCAAGTCTGTGCCAGTCTTGTTGGTTGGCAGCAGGACGTGAAACACATCTACTCCTGCGTCCCTTCACCACTAGTTGGGCGCCACGTCATCGTTCATAACGGTCCTGAAATTCTTTCCCTTTGTGAAGTTATCGTCATGACTGTTGGAAACTGTGAGTAACCTCGTTTTGACTTTCATTGATTCCAATAACTTTCAATTTGTTACTTCCATATCGAACTAGCATGAATAATAGTTTGTCCTGATGAATATGTGATGATTCTTGAACAATAATGAGCATTACCACGCAAACACTTGATGAAATCATCCATAACTCCACTCGTCCTGACCCCTGTTCCAGGTAAGTGTAGTCGTACTGGGTGAGTAGCACATACATGCATCTACGCAATCTTCTCCATCAATCGCTTATTAAGGAATTACCACTTCTATCTAGTATTCATCACATATATATAGGTACTGATGACCACATATGCATTCTGTACATATAACATCCATTGACTCATTGTTTTCAAGCTCAGATTAGAACAGATAAAGGTTACAAGTCACTTGGATTCATGGCAGCCATGGACGTTGATGCTTTTGGATGCGGTGTTCGCCACTGTCAAAATCATCCATCGTTTTGATTTTAAAACATTTTTAATCAGCTGAACAACGTTAACGATCATTCAGAATGATCCAGTGGGGACAATTGTGCATTCATGATGTAATGCTGATATGAGTGAGGCACTTATGAAATATCGTAGATATAAACAATATGTACATTGTGTTTTATTGTTCTAATATGTGTTCCTATCCTTATAATGTTAATGTGAATGATGCAATGTTGATGTAAATCAGTCATTTGTTTTATACAAAAATGATATATTCAAAACATCTTGTTGAAGAATTCGTTTCTGTCTGATTAATACACAGATGTGTTTGAATGAACAAAGTGAAATACACCTATATTTCATACTCAATAAATCACAATGATTCAAATTCATGTGTTGCTGGTTGTACAGTGATATTAAAAGAAAAGGAAAACATTAATTATGCCAATACTGTTAGTTGAGGTTTAGTTCATAATACGCCTATGGTCCATATACATGTACAAACAATATTGACAATGTTTGGGTGTATTGAAAAGACGCCTCAACGAGGGTTTTAGTTGTATATTCAGAGATTATTTGATGTAGAAACAGCTTGGATATATATTATGGACAAATAGACAATTATAAAAGGCACATTGGTGATGACCTTGAATTGACCTAACACAACTTGGGTAGTGAATCTCAAAGTCATCCCTAGATTGGTATGTGTGATTTGTCCTCTGTAATCAAACGACTGCAAACTGAGCTTGGCTGGTATTAGGAGGAAGTACGAATTTATGTATGGCGGATATTTGGTTTTGTTTTGTTGCTATTGATGTTGAAAGATTGTTGAATCCGAAAGTCACATATTCCATGAAACCTGAAATTGAACTTCGTACAAAAAATATTGATATACTGGGTTTGTATTAGGAGCATATATAGGAAGTATATAAGCCAATTTCTGTGGTGAGATTTGTTGTTTTTTCTTACAAGGACATCCAGTGATCTTGTCAGGTCAGATAGGCATTTATAATCGTGAGACAACCCTCATTATAATGGGGGCTAGAACGTAAACCAGAATACTTCAAGGTGGGTGATAAATAATGACACAATTTTACCTTCAACGACGTTCTTGTATGGGTCAACGTGGCAATTCCAGTGAATAAAAAACATTGGCTTGAAAGTGTGTATTTCATCCGTACCTCACATGATTGTTCTATATCTCGTCCGAACAGCTACAGTTATCATATTATAATTGTGGACAACTGGTTCATACACATGAGATCAGCCATACACACATATCATATTGAATATTGTGGGATCATGAAATATCTCCTAAGTTCGTGAATAAGTAATTCATAACTTTGAAATGTCGTCCAAATCTAAATCCCATGAACGTGTTGTGAGATATTTTTTTTCGGGACGAAATATCAATCTTTCTGAACGCAATTTCGTATAGTGCTATGCTAAGTCCAGACCGCAGGCCTTTTTCAATTGTATATTTCACCCAAACACAACGAATTTTCATAGCACTTCAATGCATACATAAATCTTCCGTCCAGGTATCCCCTTCGAAAATATAAATAAGGTGGTATAGGCATTAGGCAGTATAGTTCCTGGAAATCTTCTAATTAATCCAGCTCCATAACAATTGTCCTGTAGCTCTGGTACGAATGCCTGAATTCTCATAAAAACAATATGGTTGCCTTTCTTCTTGAAAACAGGCTTCAAACTGGTCATCTTGTAGGGCAAGTAGGATATCATGTGATGTACATTTTCGAGGCGTGATTGGCTGTAATTTTGTGCACCTTAGTACTGTGATATGCGCTTCTCTGCTTGGAAATATATGCTGTTTGTCAAAAGTGTCGTGTAGCAGCTGTGTATGCAAATCGGCGCATGTATGTCGACTTGGTTAAATGTAGGGATATTGTTTCGGGAGACTGAACGTAAGTAAAATATACTACAATATTTCTGTTTATTATAATGATGAGCCAGTCTGAAAATGTCATCCTTATCCCATTCGTGTTTCAGAAAATGTCACCCTTACCCCAGTTATCATGTGTTTTAAAATGTCCTTACTCCACTAGTGAGTCAGATAATGTCGCCCGTACTCCACTGGCGTGTTTGATGAATGTCGAAATGCCCCATTGTGTCTATCAAAATGTCGCCCTTACCCCTACTAGTGTTTTAGAAATGTCGTCCAGATTGTAGAAGATACCTTTGCAGTGAGATCGAATAAATGATGATGTTTACCTTCGAGCTTGTCCCGTTTGTATTGGGAAATATTGCAAAAATGATAATAAAAATGAAATCCTTATATGTTTATTTTATACAACACCAATCTAAACTACTACATGCTCCTTTCCGATCCTGCGGATCGTTTTGGATAAGAAAATTCGCGTGATTGAACTAGGCATGATCGTCTGCCTCATGACCGCGCTCCTTTTCCCGCCTAAACCACCGCGCACCTGCGCGCACGCATGCGCAGCAACTTCACTTTTCTGTCCACCGCCATTTTTGCTTCTCAGCTTGGATTGTTTCTCCCGGTGTTTTTCGTGGAATTTAGTCCGCAAACCAGTTATTTGCGTTATATTCTGACGGATTTTCATCAGGGTTTCAATAGACATCGATTTGTGTCTATTGTGGATAAGTATCGTGACGATCTTTTGTTACTGCACTTACGTCAGTTTTCGTATAGTCAGTTCGACCTATTATCGTCCACTTGTCGTCAGATAGTGTACCTGTTGTTTACATTTACGTTTATCTGTCATCTATTTGGATACTGTTTATAGTTGGTAGCTAGTTTTACTTCTATATCCGTATCCCTGTTAGGGTTTCTTTCAGCGCAGAACAGGTTCTATTAGTGCCCGCCACTTGTATTTTCCTGTTACTGACAGTTGTTTGTTTACCCCTTGTGATTGATTACCATGTCGTGTCAGTCTACTCTGGGCACCGGCTATGATTCAAGAGTATGTTCCCAGTGTGGGATTAACACCCTTCGCCAAAGGGAGAAGCACGGGCTGTGCTTCGACTGTTTGGATCATGGTCCGGTGTCCATGGAAGACTTGAGGTGCGACCTGTGTCGTTCATGGCTCCCGTCCGACTTCGTTAGGGCTACTGAGGGTTATTCCCAGAGCTCCCAGGCTCGTAGGGATGCCTTGAGGCTGGCAGGCTCAGTGGGAGCAATGCCAGACCGTCCATTGCCCATGGAGTCGGACTCTGCCCCAACCACACAGGCCACGTCCTGTGTCAACCCGCCCCTGGGGTTGACGCAGGATATGGTTAACGTGGCTGTGCAAAGCTTCTTTGCACAGTCACTAGGTTCCCTTCAGGGTTCTCTGCTTCCGGGACTCTCTGCTCTGCTGGGGCAGGGAGTTCTGGCTGGTTCTTCGACCGCTGCTTTGCCTGGGGAGCTTGCTCCACCTGTTGGCAAGGAGGTGAAGACTTCTTCTCCCAAGAAGAAGTCTTCTCGTCTTGCTAAGGCAAAGGGGGTCGAAGTACCTGAGGTCGCCCTCCCCTCACCCTCGGTGGGTCAGGGGGAGGCGTCCATTCCTGTTCTCCCTGCCTCTGGCAAGTCGGGTAAGAGGAAGCGTGCTTCCTCGAAAGCTTTAGAGGTCGATCGCTCGTCCCTTTTTGACGGCGATCAGGGCTTCTCGGCCGGACTCTCATCGGCCGATGACTATGCTTCCGGCATAGACCACGGAGCTTTGCTCGATCAGTCATTCGGGTCCTCAGTTTCGAGGTTCGAGGGGGCAGGGAATCCCAGGTTTCGGGAGCGGGCTCACGATGGTTCTTGCGATCATGAGTCACAGCTCTAAGATCGTACTCTCGATCGTACGCGATCGAGGGTCGATCAGGGTTTTGTTGGGGCCGTTCCTCAACAAGACCCAAGTCCTGTATTCACTGGTGTAAGTCGTTTGACGGGCGCTACCAGTGAACAGGCGGCCTCTCGTCTCGCTCAGGACGGACCCTCTGGGTCGTCCATGAGAACCTCGGTCGGATCTTTCAGATCCAACGATCGGGAAGGGGGGGGGGGGGGCATGGGGGCAACGATCGGGACCATTCCTCATCGGAGGACGAGGGTAACGATCGGGGCGAAGGTTTTTCGCTGGGCTCTGGAGTCGATAGCAAGGCGTATGGACTTGCCTATCGAGGCTTCAGAGTCCTCTAAGGTGACCGGACGGTTCGCGTCGGCGCCAGTTCGTCGACCGGTCCGGCTCCCTGTGGCTCTAGCATTGAACAAGGTCATGACCAAGATCAATGCGGGGTTTATGGCGAGGAAGGATATGGTTCGATTAGAGGCCGTGTTCCCTACTTGTTGGGTTCGACCGGAGTCTATTGACACATACAGAGCGTTACAGACGCCTGGTGCCGTCCCGGTTGACGACCCCAACCTCCACCTGCTTTCCGGAAGCAGGGGGTAGTCTGGTCTGCGTATGTGAAGAAGGCTCGCCTCGCTCACTGGCAGACAATGGCTCATCAAGTGATGGGTCAACTTTCGTTGGCGGACCACCTCACCACCTTGGTGCAGGATTTCGTGGATGAGGCGGACTTGGAGGATGGGGATCGTGCCAACATCTTGGCAGCACTCGGAGTTTTGTCTGGAGTGCTCCAGGCTGGTGAGCGCGATAGTGCCCCCGTGGGCGCACATTTTGACCTCACCGCGCGCGATGCCGACCTCCACACTCTTGATGTCACCCCTGGGGATGAGTCAGAGTTGCGTGGGAGGCCGTTGTTCACGGGTCACGTCTTTGGGGGACTCTCCCAGGCTGATGTCACGGTCTTCCGTGAGCATCTCCGGGATGAGCTTCTCGCCAAGGCACTCGTGGGCAAGGCGGGCAGTCTGGCAAGAAGGCTGAGCCAGAAACCAGCACAGTCTCAGGCACCGCAGGCACCTTCCTCCTTGCAGGCGCCCTTTCAGGGGGCTCAGCCTCCCCTTCCCCAGGGGGATGGCAAGCGGGCTGGTAAGGCAGGTGGGCGCTTCAAGGGCAAGGGCAAGTCGGCTAAGAAGTGACTTGCTGCCGGGAAGCGTAGGCTCTGTGGGATCTCTAGTTCTGGTGAACAAACAGGTCCCACAACCTGGTCCAGTTGGGGGTTGGCTATTGCAGTTTTCAGGGAACTGGCGCGACGTCACGGACTCCGACACCAGTGTCATGGCATGGGTGACGGAGGGTCTCACCTTTCAATGGGAGACTTCAAAACCGCCGCTAAGACCAAATCCCTGTGCCCGGCAATCAGGAAAAGTACTCTCTCTTGAAGCACGAAGTAGACCAATTGCTACAGAAGAGAGCGATCGAGGTGGTAAAGGATGAGCGAGGATTTTATTTTCTGATCTTCCTGGTGCCAAAGAAGACAGGCGGGTGGCGTCCCGTGTTCGATCTGTCGAACCTCAACAAATTCCTGATCATACCCAGGTTTCGGATGGAGTCGGCGCTTTCCGTTCAAAAGGCTCTAGTAAGGGGAAAGTGCGCTGTGAGTATCGATGTCAAGGACGCTTAATTACATGTTCCAATCCATCACGCTCTTCGACGCTATCTCAAGTTCGCATTCGAGGGCGTAGTGTACCAGTTCAGGGTACTTCCTTCGGGGTCGCCACAGCCCCGTATGTATTCACTCAGATCGTACGGGCTATGGCAGCCAGGTGTCGGATGGCAGGAATTCAGTTCCACCATTACATCGACGATTGGTTAGTGGTAGCCAACTCTCCGTCACAGGCGATCGACCAGTCTGGGTTCGTCCTCAGTTTGGCCACGAGTCTAGGGTGGATTCCAAACTGGGAAAAGTCTCAGCTCACTCCAACACAGTCCTTCGAGTACATCAGAGTCGAGTACGATTTGCTGAGAGGAGTAGCTCTTCCTCCGAGGAGGCCTTGGGTCTCCCCTCCGTTACGGCACGTCAGTTGCTTTCAACCATAGGCCTGTTAGCGTCTATAGAGAAGCAAGTTCCCTTCGGCAGGTGTTTTCTCAGGCCCATTCAGTGGTGTCTGGCCCTGCAATAGCGGATTCTGACCGATCGATTGAACCAGATCGTGGTGTTGGACAGCTCTGTCAGGAGAGCTATGAGGTGGTGGCTCGACCCTGTCAACCAAAACGGGGGGATGCCGCTGTCGGAGTATCTGCCCGATCGGACGTTCTTCACGGACACGTCCAATGTCGCGTGGGGGGCTCACATGGACGAGCAGGAACTGTCAGGCATGTGGAATGTGTCGGAACAGGAAATGCATATTAATGTCCTGGAGCTTCGAGCGGTGAGGTGTGCCTTCGAGCGCTGGGGCCCCCTCAGTCCCACAGGGATGAGGTGGCTGGTCTTCACGGACAACAGCACGGTCGTAGCACACATAAACAAACAGGGGGGAACTCGGTCGAGGGACCTCTGTTTGGAGGCCGAGGCTTTGATCAGATTCGCCTTTCGGCATTGTCTGTTCGTCAGAGCACGCCATCTACCGGGTCGCAGGAAAGTTCTAGCGGACGCCTTGTCGCGGCCAGACAAGGTGATTGGCACCGAGTGGAGTCTCAATCCAGAAGTGTTTCGGCGCATTTGTCAGGTGTTCGGGACACCGAACGTAGACCTGTTCGCGACTTCTCGGAATCACAAACTCCCGGTCTTCTTCTCACCCCTCCCGGAGAGCGAGGCACTAGCTGTGGACGCGATGTCTCGGTCGTGGGACGGTATGTACGGGTATGCATACCTGCAAACCCGGTTTCTCACGGAAGTGCTTCACAAAGTGGTTAGGTTTTATTGCGAGATTTTGTTGGTGGCGCCATGTTGGCCGACGCAAGCGTGGTTCCCGCTGCTGTTGTCCATGGTGATCGATGTACCGAGGGTACTTCCGGTCTCCAATCGTCTGCTCAAGCAGCCGGGTCGGGACATATTTCACGATTCCGCCCACGTTCTCAAATTACACGTGTGGAGGCTATCGAGCGATCCTTCCAGGAGGCAGGTTTTTCTAGACGGGTGTCTCAACATATCTCAAAGAAAAATCGAAAGTCTTCATCTGCCATGTACGAGGCTAAATGGAGAGTTTTCGTTCGTTGTTGTAACGGAAGGCATGTGGATCCGCTCTCTGCCCCTATAGGCATTGTGCTAGATTTCTTGTGCTATCTCTTTGATAGGCTCAATCTGAAACCTTCAACTATTGAGGGATATAGGTCTATGTTGGGACCTGTATTTCGGGCGAGGGGGATTGATTTGTCTAATAATCGAACCCTCTCAGACCTCTTGGCGTCCTTCAGGATGCAACGTCCCCGGGGGGTACCGTCTCTTCCGGATTGGGACATGGCTTTTGTGCTGTATTGTCTCACAAAAGCACCGTGTGAGCCGTTGCAGAGTGCTAGATTTCTTGTACTATCTTTTTGATAGGCTCAATCTGAAACCTTCAACTATTGAGGGATATAGGTCTATGTTGGGACCTGTGCTCGGGCGAGGGGGATTGATTTGTCTAATAATCGAACCCTCTCAGACCTCTTGGTGTCCTTCAGGATGCAACGTCCCTGGGGGGTTCCGTCTCTTCCAGATTGGGACATGACTTTTGTGCTGTATTGTCTCACAAAAGCACCGTGTGAGCCGTTGCAGAGTGTTTCTTTGCAACGGTTAACTTTGAAAACCTTCTTTTTGGTCTTATTAGCCAGTGGAAGCAGACGATCGGATATTGCTGCTATCGATTTTACTAGGGTTGCATACTCGAATGATGGTTGAGTTTCTCTCTACCCAGTTCGTGATTTTATGCCTAAAACACGTGCCGCGGTAGAGGGCGGGAAGGCTTTTAGTCCGATTGTGCTGCCGTCTATTAGTCGGGCATGTACGGTGGGTCCCTTTGCACCCCCCCCATGATCCTCCAAAACCAACTTTTTTCTCAAGGTTTTTTAATACTTAAAAACATTACATATGTCTCCGGTTGCGCATCCATTGCAAAAATTGGTTTTCGGGCCATTTTTCAAAATGGCCGCCCCGCGAAATCTCGAATTTTGAGATTGCTTCACTTTAGGCTGCATAGGTCTACAAAATAAAATCTTTGTTACCTTTTGCTGCTTATTATAGAGGCCTGATACATTGTACATGAGAAAACAGTGCTTAAATATATATTTATAACATGAATATGTCCATAAATCCAAGATGGCCGCCAAATTTAGATAAATTTTCACTAAAATGTCCATAACTTCGGACTCAGTCAACCTAGGATGTTCATTTTGGGGTCTATACCTAGGTTTTCATATACAAGGAATCCATTTAGACCAAAATAAATGCAATCAAGCTATTTCTTTTGATGCATGTACACCTGCACACATGGTACACGCTAAATATTCATTTAGATATCTCTCGAACGAAGCCCCCTTGACACCCCTATGGTCTCAATTGTGGATCTTGCTTGGATATTTCTGATAGAGACTTTTACTGATTTGTGATCCCAATAAATCCTTGAACAAATAGAGCTTGATTTGGTTAGTTTTGTTAATTAACATAAATCCAAGATGCCTGCAAAAACACCCCGAAAATTCAAGTTCATAACTAATTGTGCTATAAAGATGTGTGATACTTACTTTTAAGGGTATTTTGGTATGTAGATTCCATTTTTGGTGTTATTCTAGCTATATAATATCAATTTAAAATGATAGCAGCATCTCATTAAGATGGAAAGCAAATAAGAACACATTGTTATTCGAATTTATTCATACACTTATGAATTACGCATTACTCACAAACATGCTTTGGATGTACATTTTATATCACAAACAGAGAACAATAATATAGATATCTTCATTGGCAATCTTTACACATGAACATGGTGGAACATGAAACTATGATATTGGTACTGCTATGTTGGATGAATTGACATATCTTCACCATTGCCCTGCATTCTCTTGTAGTACAACAACGTTGTCTTGAGCTGTCCGACATCATACCCCTCAACACCCTCTATCTCCTCAGTTCTGGAAAATTCTACATCACTTTTGTCACAACAGTCTCATTCATTGATCTAGCTTAGACACACCTTCAGGTTGCCACTCTCCTGGGGCTGAACAGTTGTAATGCAAGTGCATAACTGGTGTGTCCAGTGGCAAGTATTAATACATCCATTCATACAACAATTCGTCGAATTCATATGGGAATTCATATCTCAAAATTCGAGATTTCGCGGGGCGGCCATTTTGAAAAATGGCCCGAAAACCAATTTTTGCAATGGATGCGCAACCGGAGACATATGTAATGTTTTTTAGTATTAAAAAACCTTGAGAAAAAAGTTGGTTTTGGAGGATCATGGGGGGGGGGGGGGTGCAAAGGGACCCCCCCATACATGCCCGACTATATCGTCGGTCACGTCGGACGCAATGAGCCGGATGCTCTGCTATGTCCAGTGCGGGCGCTCAGAATTTACATTGATCGCACGAAAACGATTAGGAAAGACAGGAAGCGATTGCTCATTTCCAATCAGCCTAACAGGGCTACGGATATTTCACCAGTTACACTATAACGATGGGTGAAAATACTGGTGCGAACTGTCTATATGGAGTCAGGTGCTGACGATCGTTGCACCTACAAAATATCGTCACACCAAGTCTGACACATCTCCATGTCTTTGGCGTCCCGATCGAATATTCCGTTGGAATATATCATAAGGGCCGGAATGTGGACTAATTCCAGTCCCAAGGCGCTAGATTTAGGCTAGGGCCGCTGGTTGTTGCTCAAAGTCTTGTGTGAGCAGCTGGACAGAAAAGTCAAGGGTTTAATGTGCACTTGTATATATTACACTCGTGTGTTTTAGTCTTTGTTTTGTTGGGCTCAAGTAGAGCGCCAACTTTCCACCGTTGGGGGGGAAATTTATTGTGCACTTTTTCGTCGAGTGAACGCCGAATGCAGGTATGTATGCTTTATTAATATTAAGCATATTACTGGATTTGCTTAATTCGCTTGAACCTTGACTGATCGTCTGTTTCATGACACTCTAGCATAAAATGCTCCACCCCTTCTCCTTCCATTCTAAGGAGCATGTAGTAGTTTAGATTGGTGATGTATAAAATAAACTTCCCAAATTTTAATTGTAAATTTGCCGTTTATTGTTATACTCACCTCTAAACTACTACAGTAAAAGCCCTCCCAGCCTCCCCACCATTTATTGTGCTTGTGGCTTCCTTTTGTCAGAGACAGAAAAGTGAAGTTGCTGCGCATGCGCACGTGCAGGTGCGCGGTGGTTTAGGCAGGAAAAGGAGCGCGGTCATGAGGCAGACGATCATGCCTAGTTCAATCACGCGAATTTTCTTATCCAAAACGATCCGCAGGATCGGAAAGGAGCATGTAGTAGTTTAGAGGTGAGTATAACAATAATCGGCAAATTTACAATTAAAATTTGGGAATTTTGTTGCCATGACATATTCAGAAACCTACGGAAATATTCAATGTGAGTTCAATAATGTTCCCAATATAGTCTACCAATTTTTTTGACATTTTCTTTTATGATTTATTCAGTTTTGTCATTTCCATTTAAACGCTGAAAAATAAACACATTTTGCTGATATGTGTGGAACTCTGTTATCGAGCAATATAGATTTCCAGTCTTCTGTCTGATATATGACAATATATACCTATAAATCTTGTATCCAATCTTTCTCCAGCAATTTTATTCACTTTGTATTATAGATAACACATGATAACAACAGCGAAAAAAATTTTTTAGCATGCGTTGACCACCCATCATGGCTTACCCATCAAATGTAGTTACCGAATCATAGTTTTGGTATAGTTTTGGATCAAATACAACAATTGCAATAATGTCGCCAATTGTATTGTGTATCAAGTTCGAATTGGTGTAATGTGTGAATCCAGTATGGCATCTTCATCGGATGTAGTTTTTTTCCTTTTTTTCAAAATTATTTCAATTAATAATCTAATATGATACCCCCAATGTGCCCAAAAGTTATATTTTATCCGCAGGTCAAGTATTATTTATCATGCTGGTTGCATTTATCCCCATTTGACGTATACAGAAGCAATTCATTGCCAGTCCAGTTGAATTTTTATTCAGTTTTTTATATCTTAATGTTCCAATGTCGAGGCAACCTCACAATTAGAACTTAATGCGGAAGCTCTTTGACAGAGTATACTCAAAATGGGAACAATCATTATATTAATCATAATGTGCAGTTTTATATGCTCGAAAGAGACTCTGCAGTATACCAAATGGGTTTCAAAATGTTTCTGGAGTGTGGCGAGCGTTTGGCAATGACGGGACTATCTATCACTGAGATCGTTCCAAAGGCGTGGCGTGGCAAATTTGAAGGCTGTCTCCAACTGACACCCATCACCCTGTCTCTTCTGCCTGTTTGGGGCGGTATATATTTTGGGCTGCTTCCATGTGTATGTATTATTCGAATTATTTTATATTTGTATTATTATGTGATATATACAAAGATACGACAGAATAACAATATTTCTCAAGCCTCAAAATATCATGAAACATTTCTGCTCCAGCTTGTTTAGTCAAATGTAAATTTTATCATAGTAAAAGTATGTTGAATAAACAGGTATATCTATAGAAAAAAACAATATTGCAATTAAAAGCTGCCTGTTCACCTATTGAATGCATTTTACAGAACATCAGGCATTGTTGTACTTTATGAATGTGTGGTATGATGATCAGATATTGTAAATGATGCGATTTGGTTTTTAATATCAATGTCTTTGGGTTTCAATATCATTGGTTTTTTGCAGATTGGTGCCATCGTGCTGGTGTTTTTCTCGACATCTCCAGATTTTGCCCGCGAACAAAGAATTCTATATGATTCATCCAAAAAATGTACTTTTGTATTTATAATGTTATTAAATACAACACATCTAAATTTGACCACATTCATGTGTGTATTTTGAAATCACAAGATTTAAAACCTACCAACAGGTGTGAATTCATCACCAAAAAAAATATTATAATCACATTGTTATGTATAGAGGACAAACACTGACTCGTTTCCAGAATGAAACGCTTTTTTTGGTTCACATCCGATAACGTAAATGGCACTGATAAAAAATAACATTGATGTGTATACCTGAGCAAATTCTATAGCTCTAATCCCCAATCTCATTCACTCCTTGTGATTGCCTAGATGTGACGTGATTCTTTGTTCGAATCTCGTTCTTTGATTGGTTTTTAATGAATAATTAATATGATGGACGCAGGGGCAAATCCATATTATCCCTTTCTCCCCAGAGGATGTAACCTATATAGTGATATAATAATTATGTAGTTATATCAATGAGCACAAAGAGACTTTTAATCGTGAAAATGGTGACTATTGTGTTGGACAAGGTGTATGACGCACTACTTTGAACGACCAATAGAGAAGTGCCATGCATGACGTAAAGGATTTCATAGTACATCTCCCAACAGTTGAACAGGAACTGTTCCTGATGCACTGGGCGCAACCCTGTAAATGTCTATATGTTGGCATTTGATGAAATAGTTGTGCTCGATTTTGCCGCGTGAACATCCATGCTTAAATGCGAAATTCCTTCATCCATGAAATGAAAACTCAACACTGAAACAATTATACATGTATAATGCTAGTAAAGAGGTGTAATATTTGAGAACGTTAAACGGTAAACTGCTCAGATCGCTGACTATGAATTACGTAGTTAACCATTCATCAATTTCGCCTTGGGATATTAATTTTGTCTGACTTCATTACATTCGTGAATCATGTGACATTCATAATATATCATATAAGGGTGTAATTTACGATTTGATTTGTTTCATTTAGAAGACTGTCTAGCTGGTGATGATGCTGAAAAAATATCAAGTCGAGCTGTGAAATTTAACTAAATGGGTACCATATATATACTGACAATATCTATTATATTGTCCCGTAATGAAGTTTTTTCATCACCACGAAATCTTGGTATGCAAAGTGTTATCCTGGCTGATGTGGATTCTGTTAAAAAGTGTTATGGTTGACCAAAAGTCGATCATGTATCTTTGAACCAAGTGCAAAATTTTCTAATTTATCTATTCCGCATTTTTCACCGAGTAAGAACAAGTGGCTCAAGATAACAAATTGGACATGACAATAGTAGATGACCATCATAGTACAATCACTAAAAGGCTGGTTCATTGTCATGAGTGAGAATCGATGTGAACCCCTTCCAACGAACAATTCATCGCGATCACAAGCGGAACAAAACTGGCATACTATAATTAACGAGCCACTACTTGTGTCGCAATTATTCACGAGCCGCTAACGATATCACAACATTCAGATCACCGGTATTTACGCTGTCGCAATTATTGACGAGCCAGTAACGATATCACAACATTCAGCTCACCGGTATATATGCTCATTCCCATTTCCACATATATACTTGTGGATTAGGCATACAAATAACAAGCATGTCTTACCCTACACATGAATTTGACTTGCAAAATTAGGAAGGGAAATTCTTAAGAAATCTTGAACCAAATGATAGAGACACAAGTTACTCCTCATGTGACAATTATCATAATTGTCTTGTATTTTATTGTGAGGATAATATATCCTGACAATATATCCTGATAATATCCTAATATATCCTGATATAATTCCTGATATATAACCTCATATATATCCTGATAATCTATCCTATCCTCACATTATCCTGTGGAATATTACCACTATTCAATGGGGTTTGTTTCGTATTCCTAAATTATTTTCATAGGTTGTTGGGCAGTTGTATGCTAATTCCATCAGGTGTACAGTAGAAACAACTACGTCTAACACACTGCATTATTGTTTTGTCAAAGTCAGTTAGTACTAAATATAGCTCCGTCTTCAATGATCCCGTGGTTACTAATAGTTTGTTGAAATTTCAAGAAAGGTTCGTCATTGTCCCTGCAGATAAAGCTTTTAATAATGTTGTTTTTGTTTATAAATCATACTATATACAGTGCCTGTTTGACGAACTGGGTATTGCCAACAATACTAATTCCAATAGTACATACCAAGCCATTACCGTGCCCAAACAGGATATCTTATCAAATCATGTGTCTGTATTGCATCAGTTTGGTATTACTACCTCATGTAAAGATTCTAATCTACCAAACTTATATTGGATCCCAAAATTACACAAAAATCCACACAAACAAAGATATATGTCAGGTTCAGCATAATGTTCTACCAAAGCCCTCCCTAAAATATTAACTGTTATATTATCTAAAATTAAACAGGGTCTCCAAAATACTCTGAAACCATCTATTCTAGAAGTGGTTTAAACCAAATGTGTTTAAGTGGTTTAAACCAAATGTGTTTAAAAAAATCCAAGTCTTTATTGGAATATCTACATGCTCACACACTTTCAAAAGTAACGTCTATCAAAACATTTGATTTCTCCACTTTGTACACAACTATACCTCATTCTGAACTGAAGTCTCAGCTTAAAAAACTAATGAATAATTCATTTTTCTCTAAAAAGGGACAACGTCGGTACCACCATACTGTAATTAAATATAATACCACTTATTTTGTTAAAGGCGACTCTGATGCCCCATACAAATATACTGAAATATATGTGCTGAATATGGTTAATTTTCTGATTGAAAATATTTTTGTGTAATTTGGTGGTCGAATATTTCAACAAACTATTGGTATTAGCCATGGGTACAAACTGTGCACCATTATTGGCAGACCTGTTTTTATATTCATATGAATCGTATTTTATCCAACAATTACAACGAGGAGGTTCTAAGAAACTAACATGTTATTTTAATTTCACTTTCCAATACATAGATGATGTATTGTCGCTAAATAATCCCAAGTTTGGTGATTATTTGGATGTCATATATCCTAAGGAAATGAAATGAAGGATACTACAGACTCCGCTAACTTTTCCAACTATCTAGACTTGAGGTTGGAGATTGATAATGATTTTAACCTGTCGACTAGATTATATGACAAACGTGATGATTTCAATTTTTTCATAGTCAATTTCCCTTTTCTAAGCAGCAACATTCCTATGTCACCGGCATATGGTGTGTTGGTTTCTCAACTTATACGCTATCCCAGAGCTAGTTGCAAATATGAGGACTTTGTCTATCGAAGTGCCCAGCTAGTCTCTAAACTGCTGCGACAAGGATATGTTATACCAAGACTTATAACTGCGTTTAAGAAATTCTATGGACGTCATCATGATCTGGTTGATAAATACACCAAATCCATGTCTGCCGTGCAACTAGATCTAATTTCATGTTAATTTTGGGGACTTCATGGCGGGTGCCACTAGTGGGGCAGGAAATGCTCACTCTTTCCGGAACACCTGATTTCACCTCCTAATGGTCATTTTGGGGGGTTCATGAGTTTCCCTGTCATTTTTGTTTTCTCTCACTTCGTATGCCTGATATGACTTTCTGTCCCCGGACTATGAGATTGGATAACGGACCCTGTTTTGTTTTGCTCGGAATACTTAATACTGGGTATTGATTCCACGTCTATAGCTCACAGTGTAACCCACCCACACGGATTTCTTTTGCCACCAGATCCCTAGTTCATCTGTTCAAATATACCAACAGGAACACCCGTTCCAGGTCAATATTTGTTGAATAATATATGAAATTTTCTGTAGTAGTGCACAGTCATGCGGTATGGGATCGATCTGTCGTGAATCAATTGTGGATCTGGCACACACAAGAAATGTGTGAACAACACACCCAGAAAATGTCCCCTCGAAATAAATGGATTTGATGAAACAGATGCAAATGCAGTTCTCCGGAACATAATCTCAGTGATGCATCATGGACATGATGGACGTTTGTGCATTGTTCTCTCGGTATTTGTTTATACTTTGGACATGCAATTTCCAAGTTGAATCTGTTGGTAAGTGGTTTGTGTTATTTGAAATACTTCCAGACCAAATATTGCTACTCAGACTATTTTTGCCAAGGCCGTGGTACATCATGCAATCATGCCCAAAAAATTACTTACTTCAGCTAGTAAGTTTTCCTTATTAGTAGTATCCGCAATGGGTCAAATATATAGCGATGTTACACATGACTAACTCGTTGTCAAATGAAATAAAACACGTCATTACCTACGGAAGCATACTAGGGCCACATGCATTTGAACAAAAAATCCACAAATCAAGTTTTAAAAAAACGCATGTGGTTCTGATAAGCTTCCGTACAACAGCAACAAGACCAGAGTCCGCTTTGCAGTATCAAAACAATTATTCTGAAATCCATGCTGTGCTATCATGTATCCATAGTCACTGATGTGGCATTAGGTAAGTCTGGCTATCGGTCCACAACCGGCTCGGCAGTGAGGGATGATACTGCATTAGACCACGACCCAAGAACCAGCCTCACAGCGAGTGGAACAGATCCTTGGTGGGCCGTGGACCTGGGAGATGTCTATCCTGTCCACACAATCGTCATTACTGGTTTGGAGGGAGCAACAGATGGTAGGTTCTTTGTCTTCTGTTTGAGTTGAATTTTTTTGTGGTGTGGTCTTAAATTCATACTGACTTTTGAAATAATTCTATCAATGAAAAACTATTATACGTTATGGAAGCCCATATTGACTTTGACAGTGGCTTTGCGTGACTTCTATCTGGGTGTGACCAATGACTCGGTGACTGGTGTCACCCCTTCCGTTACTGGACACACATATGATATTTGCTTGTACCATCCAGGTTAGTTGGTTGTTATTGATTATGTTGTATATACAGTGCCCCCCCCCCCTTCCTCGGAGCCACCTCTGTATATACATTCCCCTCTGTAGATTTTTTCCTAAAGCCTAGGATGGCTTCAACATAAATAGACCACTCTAATAAGACTCTCTCTCAGCTAAGACCTTATGTTGTGACAGAAGGATAGGTATTATCTGAGAGGGGGGGGGGGGGGGGGCAGTGTACATAATTGCTGTCCCTGAGACTGAAGTTACTGGAACAAGATTAAAAATTACTGGAAATCAGACACTGCATCGGTTCTTTCAAAATGATATATTTTACGGATTTCACTGTGTGAACAAAAATGTGAAATTAGGACTCAAAGAATATGTGATGTGTATGTACAGATAGGGCGAGGACATGAAACCGCAAATTAAACTTTGTAAATCATATTTTTTCTATATTTGAATCGAGACTCATACTGAGCGTGGTGAAGGTAACAACACACATGATACTTTATCCGATGTCTCACCTGTGTTTTTCACGTACTACCATCAACTGCCAGTATGATTCTAGGGCAAACCTGATGATACCATCAGTAATTTGATGTGTCTATATTTATTCCTGAATGTTAATGGCAAGATCAGGAATTCTCTTCACAACGTTTTAAACACACACATCATATTTCAATAGTAGTCAATCGCCTGAGAATGACATATGTAATCAATGATATTTTCGGCACATTATACATTCATCACACTCTAATTTAGGCATACCGAGCCTTGTAATGGAGTTTCAACGTTGCCAGCAGGGACCATTGTATGGACAATACTTGATCATACAAGCTGCAGCGCAATTCCAGCTGTGTGATGTGGAAGTATATCAAGGTGAGCAAATGTTTTTTTATGTGAAGCGCAACCACTGAATGCAAAGACAGGCTAAATATATTTGACAGATGATTGAGAAAACACTGTGAATTATCATAGTTTTTCCGGCATGTCAATATCTAAATTAGTTATGAATATATGACTATGTCGGTAACAAGAAAATGCAGCTAACTGCGGGAGACGACATTAGAGCTCGAGCACATCATCAGCACAACGACATCTGAATGTATCTTACACAACGTTACCCCCCCCCCCTTCTGCAAAAAAGAAAGAAAATTGAACCACATCATGCCCCCATATGATTCCAATTCATTCCCTATATATTATGATGAAACACATAGGCGTACTTCAATCATATTCCTAATGAGTAAACATTTATTTTGAACTCAATGAAACAGATACGCCTGATAAAATGATATTGAACCTCAATAGAATATCCTTAAAATATTGGATACTATGATGAATATCTGCATCTGATATCATGATATAAATAACACATACATACTGAGCAAATTAAAAGAACAGTTTAAAATAAAAAGGTTTCGCAACCCAGCATGGAACACGTCTCAAGTGATAAAATATGTCAGATTACGGTCAATGTAGTCGTGGTATCGCAGACGAATCGTTATGTTTACTTCATAACGCCAAAGAAGGCCACCCGCAAAGTTACATGTACATGCATACACAAAATGCTGCACAGAAAATTGTGTGTTCCAAAGTACGCGTCATTGCGGTAAAATTTGCTTTGCATTCTGGGAACGTGAATTTCCATCGGCTCCGCCATTTTGACGTTTTTCAGACGAGCTGACCATTTTGCATAAATTTCTCAAACCTAACACATCGATTTATGCATTATATATCTGTGGAATATTCAAAGGTTGCCATCAAATCGAGAGATTTTATGTTAAGAACGAAGAAAATCCTCATTTGAAGTAGGTGAACAAAGGTTTATATCCCAAAACGGGCGTCGATAGGTTGGCATGAAACCTCCATGAAAAAGTCAGCACATAGACATGTAGAGGGTTGGGGGCTTCGCCCCCAACGCTCTAATGTCAAAAATTGTGTGCTGACATTTTACCGATTAACTATTATGATGATTATTCATGACGTTACAAAGTTAATTAAAGTGGAATAATCGGTTTCTGAAATTTGTTATCAATCAATTGGCTAGCATATATTAGTTGATGTAGTACCTTTACAACTCCCCCCCCCCCAAAAAAAAGACCAAAACGTCCGCATGACCCTGCAGTTAAGTTTTTGCACACAAAAGAAACAAACTGGCTATTGGGGTCCATCACTAATAATATACCATACATATGAGAGTTTCGAGTGATAGGGCTGTGTATTGTTCTATATTTTCAGCTATTTTTGTTAATTTTGCATCACTGCGTGGGAACGGTTGCGTGCAAAACCTTTTTTTTAAATCCGATTTTCAATGTCAAATTTAGACAAATTCATGTGCGCATTGGAACTTTCACACTGTACAGCTGCTCTGGAAATAGCTATTGATCACTTTCAAACCAAAACCTGATTATTACACTTCAAGCTGATGAACTTCTATGTTCAAATATATATATGATGTCAATATGCACATTTGTAATGTACTTTGTTGGGCATGCATCATATATAATCAATGTACAATTATCAAATTGTTGCCAAGGTAACTATCCTTGACATATGTCCCATAGCAACTATGGGCTTCTAGGGGCCTAAACGCCATTGATAAGGTATCAGGTTCCACAAAAATGAAATGAAGTTAGGGTATGATACCCATTCTGAACCTTCGTTCAATAGTAACTGTTTTACTTTATTTTGCACACTATTCCCCAATTGAATTGAAACACCTTTTTAGTATGGACCGTATTTAGAATATGATGGTTGCCATGGTGGCTGGATACATCTTAAGAGTTTGGTATGTTTTCTATCAGCAGGCTCCATTAAGCATTATTCAGGAATACCTTGCATAGGGAACTCAGAAAATGTAGTCAAGTAAAAGTAGTCAACTATAGCAATCCTCTCCTGCTACATCATGAATACTCATTATAATCGCTTATGAGATATGAAGTTAAAGTTACAAAATATGTTTTGAAAATTGAGACGAAATCAAAATATTATAGAACTGCTAAATATATCTAGGTTCTTCTAAAGCAGCAAGCGCACAAATTAAAGTTCTGATTGACTTCTGTTAGAGTTTGTGTTAGTGAAAATCATGTGTAACTGAAGTGGTTTTTCATGTAAATATCAAAAATGAAATATCCTCAGTTTTTTATACTTAGCAAAACGGTACAGCATATATCATGAATACAAAGTAGTACTTTGCTTTAATCTGCATCACAAAATTTAAAAAAGAATATTTAATGACTTTGTAATGACATTTACAGAACTTATCTTCAATGTGGCACCTCAAAGACAAAGCAGTCAGATTTCTACATATGGATGGCCGGATGGTACATTGTTCGTGCCTAGCCTGGCTGTCGATGGCAACCCAGACTCAGCATTTCAGGGCAGGAGCTGTGCTCATACAGATGATACAACACTCCAAAACCCCTGGTGGTCAGTGGACTTGGGAGTTGTCAGTTTGGTTCACGCTGTTGCTATTGTAACACGAACAGATGTAAATGGTGAGTCACCATCTTATTATGGTTGTGAGTTTTGTGAGTCAGTAATTTCCATTATATATAGGACTTTTAAGAGTCCTATATTTACCATTTTCCTTGATTCAAATGCTGACGTGAATCAAACAGATCCCGCACTCATGCAGCGCTAAAGGGACTTCAAAATCGGTGTGAGTGACAAGAAGCCAACAGCTGCAAATATGTCTCCAGCTGATCCTTATTACCAAGTCTGTGCCAGTCTTGTTGGTTGGCAGCAGGACGTGGAACACATCTACTCTTGCGTCCCTTCACCCTTAGTTGGTCGCTATGTAATCGTCCAGAACGGTCCTGATTATTTGACCCTCTGTGAGGTTGTCGTGATGACTGTTGGTAACTGTGAGTAATCTCATCTTGATTTGCCTGGTCCATTTCAGACATTTTTATCATAATGACGTTCATTTATTTACACATATCGTGCATATGGATTTGACATCTTAAATATATAATTATTTGCTCGGACCAGTAATCCTTCAGTTCGGGTTTTTCACGATCCCCATCACCAAACATAAACCAAAACAAGCTTTCATTTCGTCGAGAGATGGCTGCATCCAGGGCATTTTGTGCTTGGCTGGCTGTTGTTGTTGACACGCCTTCATATAGGTGTACGTCTCATTCAAATCTCGTTGGAGGATGTCATCCGAAATATAAAGCTTAAAAAATCCAGAGCAAACTTCTCTGCATCCAGTGTGTTCACCGGTCCTGGGGCTGAAGTCGGAGTGAATGGGTGCTCTCAGGAAACTCCCATGTCCCGCACTCTCTGTAGCATCTCATCGTCGTCATCTTCATCATCACATTCCTCTTCAGTTTCATCTGTGAATAATCGGAAAAATCAGTTTACACGATGATGCATTTTTGCATAGGTTTCATTAATTTTTTTTTTAAAAATCTGACCTGGGTGAGAAGATAGGTCAAATGAAATTTACCATCAAGATATCAAATTATTAACCCACAAAAATTCAGGCAACGATTTTTTTGCCCAATTTTTAGGCATTATTCGCAATAATAATTGCATACTCGTAAGTTCACGATATACCGACACACGTCAATTTACATTATTATAATATTCGTTCAGATGAAACCGATTCATCCTTACACGAAAAATATCACGGGAATACAGTTTTGACAGCTGGCTGTCAAAATCCCGAAAACCTACCATCCCTGTTGTCGTCTTTGATTCCGTCGTTTCTGAGATGATTATGGACGACGTTGAGGGCCACGTCATCCTCGGAGTCATCAAATGATTCTTCTGATTCTAATTGAAACACTCATTCTTCGGCCTGTCTGATACCTGCAGCAGAATAACCCTTGAAGTCGCTGTCACTGTCAGAAAAATCTTCCCGGGCCAATGCTATTGTTGTCACCCAATCGTCAACAAGTTTATGGGACGTCATTGGTAAATCAAGTTTGAACAGTGACAGAGATACACAAACATGTTGATTTTGAAAGATTGCACTACTACAAAACCGAGCAAATGCACGAAATTGTGTGCGGACCCAGAAATCGAATGACAAGTCTAAATTTAACATTGGGGTAGATTGCCAACTTTTTCAATTTTCATGATAGAAATCTGAAATTCTGTTAATGATTGCCGTTTGTTTCCCAGGTGAAACATGTCAAGTTATAGAAGGATAGCATTCAGCATCGCAAAAATATCAGCGAAAAACTGTGTAAACGAGTTAGAAAAATCAGAGTATAGGTTATAGCTCGAAACTGGGAACAGGGCAACCGACCATTCCGACCATTGAGTCTTCAATGGTCGGATATAGTGTTACGAAATAGAGAAACCCCGAGAAAGGGGGGGGGGGGGGGGTTATTCATCAAGGTCGAGGGCGTTAGCTATAGTGCATTCAGTGGGTGAGTAGTATTAACAGAGTAAGGTGCACTACTTGGGTCGAAACTAAATTTAACAAAGTGCCGATGATTACACATGACAGAGAATATTTAATTCCAGATTCACTGCTCTCGGGTGTACCAGTACATAGATATATAGAATGTTATCGCCAACACTTCACTGTCAAAACGTTTTTGGGGATGATTTATTGGTACTTTCGATGCAGTACACACACATTTTACAACTTGAAAAACACCTAGTCTACTAGGGCCACGTTGATTTTGGGGACATCTATACCCAACCTGGCTTCTTTAAACATCCCGTTCTCAGATTTGATGTAGCTAATTAGTCAGCCCCACTAACGCCGAGTGGTCGAACTTCATGGGCAAAACATTAACAATTCTCAGTTGTTCCTTTGAGCTCGCTTGAATGCGTTGATGTCAGTTGCAGAGAAATAGTCCAGCTTCACCGTGACCAATGGACGGCAGCTGCTGTATTTTACACAACATGGTGTAATGGTTATGGTGTAAATTGATGCCATTGTTTGCATTATGATTGGATGTGCATGCTCGCGGTGTATCAGGAACGTTTTTGCAAGAATCATTTTCTTGATAGAAATGTGTTAGATCACTGAATTTATTCATCACATCTGTAAAATTGTAACACTGTCATAACTAGAGAAGCTTGTTAGTTCAAACTGGAAAAAACTATTATAACCTGGAATCAATTATTTAAACCAGGAAAAAAACTATTTAAACCAGGAAGAGACTATTCAAACCTGGAAATAATTATCCAAACCGGGAAATAATTATTCAAACCAGGAATGCATTGTTCAAACCGGGAAATAATTAATCAAACCAGGAATAAAATATTCAAACCAGGAAAAAAAAATTAAACCAGGAAAAAACTATTCAAACTTGGAATTAATAAAAGCTGGATGGCATTAGCAAGCTGCCGTACATATCACTATTATGTAGTTGTACAAGTAAAGTTCGTAGATGACAATAGAGGCTGATTTTGGACTGAAATCACGGCACTAATTCTGCGGTTCGACTGTAAATTGGTTGAGGATGTCAAAACGGAGACTGAACACAGTCAGGACTACCTTGGTCCGGCAGCAGCTAGGCTGCAACACGTGCCTTACGATCGCAGCAGAACTCCACGGCATACATTGAATGTATGGAAATTCACAATAGCAGATTGTTATCCAATAAAAACATACACCATGTTCAGTGATATACATAGACGGTACACATCACACTTCAGTGTTTACCAGTCAGGTGTAGTATGCTTGATGCGATTGATCACAAATAACCGTGTTTCTACTTACGCTCTTAATGCTGAATTGACCTTACGACTGTCATGGTTGGACAACTTTTCTGTAAAGCGTACACCTCGGACAAATATTGCCAGACAATAGTAATCCATTCGGACGAACAACTCAAAGCATACACAGTCGGGCCCATGTAGCCCAGCTTACTCTTTCTTCTAAATTCAATGAAGATTAAAAATGTGCCAGACGGATTAAATATGGTATACATTCAGTGGGCGAGTAGTATTAACAGAGTAAGGTGCGCTACTTGGGCCCACAGTCGTAAGGTCAATTCAGAGCTCCCAATCTGAGCGAAGGTAATACTTCCACATGTGCATTTGTTTGTGTGAAATGAGATTTGTCAATATGCTACAAACATCCCAATGGAAAGTTGTTCTCGCCGTGTTGGCCCAAGTATCATATCCTGCGCCATCCTCTATTTTCAATAAGGATTAAAAAGGTGTGAGACGGATTAAATGGTATGCTTTCAGTGAACGAGTAGTATTAAGGAGCAGTGTACGGTACTTGGGCCAAAGTGTTTTGCATGAACATATTGTATATAAATCTGCTCCCTCTACGAGATTACAATTTGCTCAATATTACGCTGGTAGTAACAGATAAAAGCACATCGAATCAAACAGGAAAAGGAGGAGAAAATAATTATGTATTCTTTGAAGAAACCACTCCAATATAAGGGTGTCATTCAATGACTCGTGGCACGCCCGGGTGACATTCATTGCAAGTTAATGTACTATTATCATGGTAACGATTCTTCCTGTGTTCTTAAGGCTTATCACTAATAACTTGCACCTTACAATTATGTAGGATGTTTTTTCTCTAACGCAATATCATGTAGATTAGGGATATTTCCTATACACAAGAGAAACTGGTTAATTTTTATCTTTTCTTTGCATTGATGTATGAGCCCCTGGGAATAGGCCCGTGGAGCTCTACACAATAAACAAAACTGTGAGCTGACATGTTCAGTGTCTCATCAACTCGGTTGCCATTTCGTGTGGAGTAGGACAATTGTCTTTCGCGTCTTCCGTGGAGTTTATTTTGGATTGCTAAAATGTAGTGGAAGGAAACTTCGAGTATATTAAGTTGTCCTAGGAAGATCAAACCTTGAACCTCTGTGTTTTTTGCTTTGAATATCATTATAATGTGCAGTACTTATATGAAGTATTATACAGTATTTTGACAGGACAGTTTCTTTCGGATTGGAACATAGACGTTTCGTTCGTCTTGAGGACATTCATTTCTCTGGAGATTCAACATAATGAAAATATAGTAATGAAAATGAAGTACTAAATGTGCTACTCGTACACCTTTTTTTGCAAAGCTTATTTCCACTAGGAAATAGGTTCACACAAAAATACCATAAAGCTAATCACTTGCCAAAAATAAGTGATTTATTGGTTACGATTTCAAAGTCTCTGGAAAGTAAGATACGAGAGAACCACTCGTGACTGGCTTCCAGGATTTACAGCCTGTATATAACAATGCATAAAGAAAGTACAATGTTGATCAAGCTCCATTTCTTCCCGACTGGTTATTGACACTCACAGTATCCGGCACACGCCATTCTGCTTTCCTGGAGCTGACACGTCGACGCAGATTATTGGTGGTTCCAGTGTGTGATGCTGGCATGACACAGTTTCCACCAAAATTTAGTTCCTCGGTAGTGGAATATGTGCTATACTCGGTACACGAGGGTTATTTCATTTTGCATGACTCATTTGAACGCCCAGCGATGCGTGATACATTCATGTCGTTTTTCAGAAGTGTCCAGGATCCTCCTTACATGGATGTCAGTGACGTCGAATTTTCAAAAGAACGACAAGCGTAGCGCATGATATGATATAGTATTTTTGGACAGTTGTGAAGTGGTTTCATTCTGTTCTTTGTTGTTCACTGTTCAGCAGAACATTATTCCTTTCTCACTTGGTGAACTCCACGAATTATCAGCATACATTCTTATTGTTAATTATAGCATATTACTAGACATCGTTTGCCAAACGTTCGTATCATCTATGAACCGAATAAGATATTCTCCAATATGAACAGTGAGTCAGTGCCAGTATCAAAAAAAAAAACCAACAGTCTATGGCATGCATAAATATTGTTTCAGATGCATTTTGGTATTGATGATATTGAAACACCCTCACAGGTGTTCATATATTTCCAGGACATTTTGAAACTGAATTATACAGGACAACCTCCATTATCAACCCCTCCCTACATGTAAGTCGATCCCTCCCCTAAATCGATCAATTTTTCAAAGTCCCAAACGATTGCCTATGTTGTAACATTGTAGTGATATTCTATAAGTCGATCACCCCCCTGTTCTGTAAACCTGTAAATATCATGCAAATAGACCAGACTCAACCTCCACAGAAACGATCGAACGTTGTGTTGGTTGCAATCGTAGCCATGAGTGATGATTGACAAAGGTACACTGTCACTACTGATGGCATGGAAATTGAGGAAATCACAGTCAGCCTCTCGCGATAACAAAGTACAGGGGCAGTGTCATGATACTTGCATGGAATTGACGATTGAAGAAAATCATCAAGATCTTTTGTCTGATTCTCTTTACATGCATGTCCTGATCTTCTTAAATGTTGTCACTCACAATTACTCACTCAATTTTCAAGAGTGCAAAATGAAAAATGATTTTATCAGTGTACTGTATCAGACATAAGTAGGGCGACTTCTTCCTTTTCAACAAGTAATTGCATCATAGCTGTACTCAACACGGCAAATCGATCACGCACGCGTAGTTGTCTCTATCTGAAAAATTGAATCTCATCAATGAAAAGATCGTGATGGTAAAAGTAATCAAAAGCTTGCTGACATTTATGGCATTAGTAAAGCAACAGTTCAGTATCTTCTAAAACGCAAAACATATTACATTTCGGCCTATGAAGCCAATGACACCCTGCCAAATGGCATAGAGCGTTGTCCGACCTAGTTCTTTTGTTTAGGGGTCAGGTCATGTTATTGTCAACGCTGTAAGGCGAACTTTTTCTGAACTGATTACGACACATGGTGAGTAAAAATTCTTTTCTGTAAAATACTGACCATATTACTTTAGAACGAGTTTTCGATGCAGTGTGCGAGATACAAATTTTAATCCTGTGCTATCCAATTATCCATTGGAGTCTCGTTTGTTAAGACATAGGCCCTCGCCCAGAGATGTGGCCCACAATTATGCAGTGTCCAAAGATTGATCGTAATGTATTATATAGCTCAGTTCGCAAATACGGAATGCTACATAGTGAAATATCGTATGACTAGTTTATCGTGATTTCTCAAGGATATATTGATTGTATATGGATAATTGTTTGTTGGTATGTGTGTGAGGTGATATAGAACAGTTGTAGACCAACTTTTCCGTGATTTGTGGAGTTTATTTTATGGTATTTGGACTTCTATTCGAAGCGCACTTTGAATTCACTGAACCGTGACGTCTTGGTCTCAGCGGTAAGGTCAAGGACGAATCCCCATTTCCGTCAAGAATGTAAACAAATACAATGGCGAGCGTCAGTGTCAGGGAAACTCACCTCTCGTCGATGAAAAATAAGAAGAATGTGCCCAGTGTCCGTGACAACAGTAGATCTAGTGCCAGCGTCAGTAACGTGCCTGATTCGACGCAAGCAGAAACAGCGAAAGAAACAGATTCCGAATCGGCAAGTGCAAGTGACATTGTAACTGAGCCGCACACGTCCTGGCATGATTGCCACGATGACAGCGATGTCGATGACGAGCAGTTAGCAGCCCTGTGTGAGCAACATCTTGAGAGTGCTAGCAACCAGCCACATGCACAGCAATCCTCGAATCAGAGCAGTGAAGCAAAGTCGTCAGGGACAGTTGAGTCAAAGGTTAGTGCTGACCCAACCGCTACAAATGATGTTACATACAAGGACCAAGAAATCATACATTTGACAAAAATGCTACAACAAGTTCTGTCCAATCAGAGTGAGATGTCGGACAAAATAATGGCGGTGCAAGAATCCCTCTCGGAGGTGAGGACATCTTTTGAAGCTAAGCTTGATGAAGTCTACAAAACAGTATACAATGTCAAAGAAGAAACAGACCTAGAGCTGGAAAAGGTTCGCAAAGATCTGAGCAGTGAATTAGAAAATCTTAATGGACGCATCAACTCAATAGAAAAATCGTTGAACCCACCTCTAAACCCGGATACAACAATCGTAGCAACTAACTTGCCCAATGATGACACCGACCTCGTTAAGAAAAGTGAGGATTTGATTCATAACGGACTCGGCATTAATGACACGACAGTTGTGAGAGCTATGCGGATGAGAGCACGGGGGACCAAGCCAGGAATAGTGAAAATTGAACTCCCTTCACTGGAAGATAAGATTCGTGTCCTTAGAGCAAAGGGAAAGCTATCAAAATCAGCGAATCCTAACCACAAATATGTGTACCTTCGCAGTTCTAAGCCACATTCTGAAAGGGTCGTAGAGAACAATTTCCGTACTTTGATTGACCTTCTTCCAGAGCTGAAGGGTCGATTTCATGTTGCTGGTCAAGGACGTTTGGTGCGAAATGAAAAGGAGCCCATTGACAATATCACTACCAAAGCTAGCAGTGTTAATAACCTTGGACCCTATTCGCTTCAGCCAACACCGCAGGCTCCGTCATACCCACCGCCCGGCCCTGGACAGTATGAAATTCCGACCGGACCCCCACAGTTTTACACCCAAGCTCAACCCCGACAATGGTCGCCAACAGATCTGCTGTTCAGTCTCAAGCAGCGCTGGTTTCCTCAGTAACACCTAGTGTACCTGGTGCACCACGTTCAACTTCGCCTGTGATTGGCTCTGTCAGTGACTTTCCTATTTTTCCACAACCTCAACAGTCGGGGTGACCAGTTGGGTAGCGAACTATCCCTGTTGGCCTGGAATGTTCATGGACTGAATAATATTTTAAGTGAGAATGTAACTGAATATCTAAATAAGTTTGATGTGGTTACCTTAACAGAAACTTGGACCTCGGGCGATGGAGATCTCGATGAAATTCTGCCTGACTACACTGCATACATTGTGCACGGCAACCGGAGGGCGCGTAGAGGACGAACCCCGGGCGGCATTGCAGTTTTTATAAGAAAAACCATTGATTTCATGTTTGAATGTGTGCTCAAATCAGAAATTGGAATTTATTTGAAAGTTGATCAGTGTTATGTGCAGAATTTTGAATGTGGAGTTGTTGTAGCCTGTTTGTATAGTCCGTGTGAACGTTCAAGTTTTTATAATGTCACAATGAATCATGAAAATGGAATTCAGATATTGGAGGATGAGCTGGCAGGTATTATTGCCGAACCATCTGAGATAATTTTAATGGGTGATTTTAATGCACGTTGTGGGAATCTTGCAGACTATGTTATTGACGATAGTGGTAAATATCTCGACCTCCCTTTGTGGTGGCCGGAGGACAATTTTCACCAACCAAGAGTGTCAAGAGATGTTGAGATAAATAATTTTGGTCGTTCACTCGTTGATTTGTGTAGAAGGTTCAATGTACACATGTTAAATGGTAGGTCAGATTCTGATTCACCTGGAAACTTTACTTTTTGCTCATCAAGTGGAAAGAGTGTAGTTGACTATATGATTGTTACAACAGCCTTGATGTCTGATATGAGAAATTTCACAGTGGGTGATACAGATGAAACTGACCACTTCCCAATTTCTTGTACATGGCTAGGTATAGTTTCTCCAAACTCTAATGATAAACGAAGGAATGTATGTACTGGTATTGTAAAGTTGACTGAACAACATGATGAAGGCTTAGTTCAACCAACCCGATATGTTTGGAATCCACAAACACGTGATGAGTTTCAGTGTATTCTAAGAGATATTGTAAGTAACAACATGCTAGAGGACTTCAATTGTTGTATTGCCAATAGTGATGTAAACCACGCCCTAGATTGTATCATCAGTGTTGTTAGTCGTGCAGCAAATAATATGAAGAAGAAACCAGCTCCCAGAAAGTGTGTAAAACCGAAAATCAATTACAATGCAAAGTGGTGGGATGATGAGTGTCAGAATGTCAAGATAAAAAAACAAACCTACCTGAAAAATTATAGGTTACATCGAACTGATGCAAGTTTACAACAGTATCTAGAGGTGAGGAAGTATTACAAAAGATTATGCAGGGAAAAGATGTTTGAGTACAGACAACGTCTCCACAAAGAACTTCATAAATCAACAACTTTTTGCAATAAACAAATGTGGAACAGTGTCAAAAACTTGATTGGGACATCAATACAGGTTGATAAAAATATATCAGTAGATACATGGTATGATCACTTCTGTACTCTGCTGAATAGACATTCAAACATTGATGAAGATTTTAACATTATAGTCACAAATGAAATGTCTGATCATGATGAATTGTGTGAATGTTGTGTTAACAATGAACCTAATCTATTGAATGACACTATAAATACTGCAGAAGTTTCATCTGTTCTAGATAACTTACCGTTAAAAAAGGCACCTGGTGTTGATGGGTTGCCGTACGAATTTTTTAAATTCTCAAAGGACATACTGTTGGATAAACTATGTGTATTGTTTAATACAATTCTGAACACCGGTGTTTTCCCTAGCCAGTGGTGTGATGCGATGATAAGTCCGCTGTACAAGAAAGGAGTTAAATCTGATGTCCAGAATTATAGAGGCATATCATTGCTCTGCTGCCTCGGCAAAGTTTTTACAAAGATATTAAATAATAGGCTTGTGGCTTGGTCAGAGTGTAACAACAAGTTAAGCGAATGTCAAGGAGCATATCGCAAGGGCAGATCAACTGTGGATCATATATTTTCACTGTACGCTGTTGTGACAAAATATTTACGGAAGCGTTCAGGCAGATTTTATGTAGCATTTGTTGACTTCGCATGTGCTTTTGATTCTGTTCCCCATTCCATCTTGTGGTTCCGCCTTGCACGAACAGGTGTGCATGGTAATATTCTAAAGGTGTTAAGATCAATGTACTCGCAATTACGCTCATGTGTCAAAACGCCACTTGGTATTACAAAGTGTTTTGCTTGTTCCATTGGTACGCGTCAAGGTTGTATGATCAGCCCGTTTCTATTTGCATTGTACATTAACGAACTGGTCGATAAATGTCACAATTTGCTTTGCCCAGGTATACAGATAGATGACGATTTTTCAGAATTGCACATGTTAATGTACGCTGATGATATTTGTATTATGAATGATACAGTCGGGAGATTGCAGACGCAGTTAAATATTTTATCATCTTTTTGTTCAGAGAACGGATTGTCTGTAAATTTAACAAAAACAAAAGTTATAGTTTTTAGAAACGGTGGTCAATTAAGACGAAATGAGAAATTTTATTTCAATAATGAAAAGCTAGATATTGTGTCTCATTACAAATATCTCGGTATTTTGTTTTCTAGCCGTTCTCGTTGGTCTGCTGCTCTAAGTCTATTGTCCACAGGGGCAGAGAAATCAATCATTTTATTAAAGCGAATGTTCAGTAAAATTGGTGACATACCAGTTAAACTCTCTATGACATTATTTGACAGGATGGTAGTCCCTGTCCTGTTATATGGTTCTGAAGTCTGGGGCACTCAAAAGCGAGAAACTATAGAAATTGTGCACAGAAAATATTGTAAGTTTGTACTTGGTCTGTCATATAGTACTCCTAACTCCGCAGTTCTGGGTGAACTTGGGCGATTTCCATTGTCTGTTTTGTATAAAGTAAGATGTATAAAATTTTGGGTAAATGTCGTATGCGATCTCCATAATACCAGATTGAGAAACTCACTATATAAAATGTTGGAAATTTTCGATGAATCAGGTGGTCACAACTGGACAAGTGATGTGAAACATATGCTATACTCGCATGGTTTTGGAGAAGTATGGATTAATCAGTGTGTTGGAAATATTGATGTTTTTATAAATGTATTTAAACAACGTGTAATGGACATGGGAGAACAAAACTGGCATGATGAACTTAATAGTAATTCAAAGCTTGACCTGTATAGCACTTACAAAGACACACTTGTCTGTGAACATTACCTTGCAAGCGACATTATCAAGAAGTATCGAGTATCACTATCTAAACTTCGATGTGGAAACCATAGGCTAGCAGTGGAAAGTGGCAGACATTCAAAGGTCGATAAGAATCTCCGCTTATGTAAATATTGCAGTGATAATGGTGTGGTTGTAATTGAGAATGAATTTCATTTTATTATTGAATGTCCACTCTATAATGAGCTTAGGGCAAAGTATCTATCTGATTACCTAACATCAAGGTTTTCTCCATCTATCACATTCCAGAATATTATGTCCAACAAATCCTGTGCAAAAAATTTGTCATTTTTCACCTATCATGCATTTTGTGTCCACAAATCTTTTGTCAGTATCTGAAAATTGTGTAAAAGTTTGTTTGTATTTGTATTGTGAGCATTCTGTATGAAGTATGTATGTAAATGTTATACTGTTAAATGTCCTTGTATGCATATGGGCCAGTGGCCTAGATGAAGAATGAATAAACACACTATTCGATACTTACGGCCCGCGTACAGCAACACTGGAGGTTTCAAATATTCTAGACTTCAATTGTGAGCAAAATAAATGCACACCGTCATCTAAATAGGGATGTAATAATTTATAATTGTAATGCTTTTGGCGTGTCAACGCTCTAAGGACATGGTCTACGCTCTAACGCTATCTGGTCAAAGTTACATAGACCTTCTCCAGGAAGTATAAACAGTCAATGGGAATGTCTTTCGGTTGTTTCATGAACAAGTAACAATTTTCTGAAGCGTTTTATATGAAGTTTCCATGAACCCGTTTTGGATATTCGCCCAAAGACTACCCGTTCCTGCAAGCAAATCCAGACTGTTAACATTCACCAGGCAGCTTTAGAGCGTGCACCACGTCTTTAGAGCGTTGACACGCCACAAGCGATTTAATAATAAATTATTAGAGCCCTATTTAGATGACGTTGGACCTTTATATTGCTCACAATTTAAGTTTGAAGTATTTGACACCTCCAGTTCATACAGTGTTGCTGTACATGGGCCATAAATTTTGAAAACATTGTGATCAATGTTTGGACACTACATATTTGTGGACCACGTCTGTGGGCGAGGGCCTATTTCTGAACAAATCAGTTTCCGATGGATAATTAGACAGCATAACGTTGTACATTAGTATCACTTACCCTGCATCGAACCCCCGATCTAAGGTAATATGGTCAGAATTTTACAGAAAAAATGCATTACTCCTCATGTGTCGGCATCAGCTGCCAAAAAGTTAGCATGACAGCGTTGACAACAACATGACCTGACCCCTAAACAAAAGAACTAGGCCGGACAATGCTCTATGCCATATTACAACGGTACATGTGAACTTGAAAGTTCTTTTATCCCATTGATGTTTGTTGAGGCAGAAAAGTGTAGTTGACTATATTACACGTATATGACACGAATATATGACACATCAATGTTCCAGAAATGATCGACTGAAATATTGTTGTTTCGTTCTAAAAGCATGTACGGTACGAATGTAAATGAGATGAAAGATTTCCCGACTGATTCTGTTATATTGATGTTCTATCAGGGAAGTAAATCATTTTTAGCCTTGAGACTTGAAAAAATCTATCAATTTGTCATCTGCATGAACCGTTGCCATCTACAATGCCGGTTGTAGTGTAGCATGAGATGACTTCAGCTTGATAGCAATGATGATTGACTAATCAACAGGCGTGTGTATTGCTTTTCATGAGCGATCAAAGGCCACAATCAAATTATGCATCATTCATCGCTAATCAGGACCTGGGTGAAACCGATCTATTTACTGCCTATAAGACAATTGTGTGTTACAAACCTTCACCTGCCATCATATCATGTTGACGAAAGTTAACATGCAATATCTTATATATTATTTTATATATTATATATATATATATATTGTATTGCTCCACACTGAACCGTGCGTGTAAATTGATATATAATCATAGAAATTTAGTAAAATGTATGTACTGTTCACTATTTCACTGGATTACTCATTAAATATCTGCTACTGCTGGAAACATCCGTTAACTTGAGATCTTAATAGACATAGTAAAACTACGAACTAAATATAGGAATGTATCAGGGAATAAAAGAATATACCAATTATATATGTTGAACTATTTTAAGTTATAAATATATCTACATAGCTTTTTACGTTTGATACATCATTTGCTTAAACATTAAATCAAGTTTCATCATTTATCATTTTGTGAACGTGTGCAATATACTGATTGTATTAGATTGAAAATGAAGCTCTATTCAAACTTTTGGAAAAACTACAAAATTCAAAATTAGGCGTACTTTATTGTAATCCATTAATGGTATCTAGATCCACAGACAGAACAAAAAGATATCATACATGTCACTATTAATAATAGACATGTTAATTAGGAAAGTAGCGTCCCTAATTCTGTTCTATCGATTTGCCCTTCAAGACCTCAATTTCCATCCAATCTCCACATTTATTTTCAGGCAAAGCCTTTTCTTGTTTCTGTCAAACTGATCTCAACTTCCGGTGATCACGATGGTCAACCGCACTTCCAGTTAAAAGCAAACAAAGAAACCAACTGTTTGTCTGATTCTGTGGGAACAAACAGTCGAAAACGATCTTTATCTTACCGTAGTACCGTTAGTATTTTGTAATACTGTTTAGCCCAAAACATGCTTACGGTCCACAACTCCACATATGTTTACGTATGTCCTGAACTAAAACAATGCTAAGAAATCTAATTGCACTCAAAAATACTTGGCTGTCACTGAGTAACAATCCAAAGACATTGTATGCAAGATCTCACTTACTTTCGGGGTTATCAGTGATTTTCTATTGAGGAACTCATTCCGAGAGGCGATATCCCACCCACTACACAATAATCATGATAATGGGTACTTCTCATGGATCGGGGAGTATTACGCAGGAGCGGATCAAGGAAAATTAACCCAAAAGCTAAGAAAGGTTACCGGACAATATATATTTTAGATATAAGCCTTTTGTCCCGTGACCTTGAATAATAAGGTCATTGGTCAATTCAAGGTCACGAGATTATTCAACATATATCATTTCTAGTATGTCCACAATTGATTCCTAAGCCAAATGGCTAATATCTTGCTTATAATCTATTTTACAGCTTATGAATCAATTGACTACATATTGGAAATGTTATGTGCTGAATATTCTCATGACCTAGAAGTTGACCTTATTTTCAAGGTCAGAGCACAAAATGGCTAATTTCTCGCTTTTTATCGACTTTATAGCTTAGGGATCAATCATGCACATGTAAGAAATCATATTTGCTGAATATCCTCATGCTCTTGAATTTGACTGTTGTCCTCATTTTCAAGGTCACAGAACTAAATGGCTAGTATCTCGCTCAATATCAACCTTACAGCTTAGAATCAATTGTGAACATATAGGAAATCATATATGCTGAATATTCTCGTAATTTTGAATTTGACCTCATCTCCGTGGTCACAGGACAAAATTAGACCTCATTTTCACGGTCACAGGAAAAATGACTAATATCTCGTTGTGGACATACAAGGAATGATATATATGCCGCATATTCAGGTGACCTTGAATTTGACCAATGACCTTATTTTCAAAGTCACGGGACATAATGGCTAATATCTAAAATATAAATCACATATTGTCCGGTAACATTTCTTAGCCTTTGTGTATTAATTTTTATGTACTATTCTTGTTTTTCCTACACTGTGTGATGGCTCTAATTAGAGCAACATGGTTTCGACAGTGCACACTCTAATTTGTATAGGTAAAAGAATTAATTACCCGTGATAATGTTGTACATGGGATTGCCTTTGTTCTAGATTCCAGGTTTGTACTAATCAACTGATATGAACATCAATTACCCTCTATGAAATATGGATTGAATTGTCATTGCTATATTCAAGAAAAGGACAATTGGTCATATATCAAGTGGTCGGGAATTAGCCATAGAATAATACAAAAATCATGGGAGAATTAATCGTTAATGATAGTAAAGCATCTGCGATTTCTCTATTTCGACCATATTCTCGACCACGGCCTGAATTCTTGACACTGACCTTCCAAACTTTGCAGACTCACCCAGATTTATACTGCGTAAAATATTCGAAATATTACGAATCGTATTTCAGCTCATGGCCCTTGCATTCTCGACCTTGGGCGATAATGGGGAGTTTTGGTCGTACGACCATTAGTCATATCGCAAATGATGGAGAATTGACCACAGAAAAATACAAAATTAATAGGAGGAATTAATCATGAATATAATCAGAGTTATGGCAACTTTTCGGTTTTGACCTCTTCTGTGAGCTTGACCTCGTCGTTCAATATCGAGCTGTAAAATTTCACCGTAATGTTCCTATTATCAAGGCACATCTCATGAACGAAAACGGTTTAAACAGATTGATAACTGGCTTCACAATATGGCCTCGATTCTCAGAACACTCACAAGTCGTAAAATCGTGACCCCCAAATTTTCGACCTTGGGCGATAATTGAGAGTTTTGGTCTTAAGACCATCGGTCGTACACCATACGATCGGGAATTGGCCAAAGAAAAATACAAAAATAGGCTGAAAATTTAATATTAACTACAACCGGAGTTATAGCCAATTATATGATTTCCCTTTTTCCGTTGCCATGGCAACCGGTATCATCCGATTTTGATGAAATTTGGGAGGGCCCGAGCCACTACTATATAACTCCAAACCCTATAAATTTCAGATCGATCGGACCTTTTGCCTTTGAGTTATGAGCGCGGACATTTGCACTGAAACGTCGCTGGCCCCTACGGGGCGAGTGTAACTCCAAACCCTATAAATTTCAGATCGATCGGACCTTTTGCCTTTGAGTTATGAGCGCGGACATTTGCACTGAAACGTCGCTGGCCCCTACGGGGCGAGGGTAATTATATCCCTTTATAGCTGTGCTCTAACACCATCCAACGCGGCCTCCTTGAGTCAGACATGTGCGCGCGCACGTCCCTACCAAGGGCCAATTCACGTATCTTTAGAAATACAATTTCGTATGCCAAGTTCATAAGTTCATTCGAATTTATTATCAAAATATCAACCCGGGACCATTATTCTATCTTTCGATATGAAAGTACTCAAAACGGCAACCGTTTACACCTTTCAGACAATCTTTGTACCCAAATCCGTGCGTTTTTAATGGCGTTGAGTACTGTAAATCATGAATATTTGGCGTGACGCAAATTACGCAAATTTTTTGTATCAAAAGTACTTCGCGGTATCGAAATTTCGCGGTTTCTAGACCGCGAGAATATTTTTATCGTAACGAAATCGAGCCATGGGGCCTACAGCTGCAATCCAATAATAACCAAGTCGGGCTTGTGTATACAGGAGTTGATCGGTGATTAAGCACCCCTACACCAGCCCGCAAGCAGTTACTTGACATGCTTGAACAATCACCAGACAATGAAGATCAGTGCAGGGAAATCTGCTGCTTTCAACTTGCCATTGTCACTTGCCTCATGCACGTGCCCAATTCTATTGATTAATCGATATGTGACTTCATTTTGTCTCCATTACTTGACAAATAACTAGTCCCGGTTAGAATGCTTTCTGTTTGAACAAGGCGCATTTCAAGCCATTGATCATAATTTCAGCTTATCACTGATCACTGACAATGTTTCGTTGGCTAAAATCTGCAAGCCCAGAATGCAAGGAGCCCAAAGCGGGCGCATGTCTTCCGAGTCCGAACCAGCCCGGTTTGACAGAACAGCAGGCTAAAACATGTGTTGCTGCTACTGGCGCCAGAGAGGACATACAATCTCGTGGGGAGAAACATAAGAGGGGTAGTTACGGTCATTAATTCCGGAAGCGTCATGATATTGGTGATTTCCCTCTGCTGATCTCACTTCAGAAAAATGACTCTTGATAGAGAGCGCCTTTTATGCAGATACACAATGCACGATCATCACTGTGGTGAGACTAGATGCACTAACGATCGTTAGTGCATCCCGCAATGGCGAGCCCACTCGCGGTTCGTTTGAATCTTCGTCGTTTTCCCGATAATTACGATTGTGATCGATACACACATGCATCTGCTGATTCCTATTCGCACGAAACAACCGTTGGTTGCAAATACATGGCGATTTATGTTGGTTTGAGCATGAAAAACTCGTCTGAAAAAAAGCCGTAAAGATTCCCTAACGATTGTTTTTGTAAAATCGAAGATTCCCTAACGAACATGTAAAGATTCCCTAACGATCTTTTCTTTATTTATTCGAATCTACGATATTTAAATGTTAAACGTGAAATAAAGTACCAATTGACATGTATTGATGTGTATAGAGGATCTTCTAATACAGATTTCCTATTTTTGATGTGACATTCGCTAATTTATGTCGCATAAATCAACGAATTTACAATGGTGTATGATATGGACGTATTACAAAATTATACACGTATCAGGCCTATATCGTTAGGGAATCTCAGTTTTGTCGTTGGCGAATCTTATCGCTAATTCTTTTCCTCAACATATCTAAACAAAGAAGCGTGATCTGCTTGAAATAACTACGCATGTCTTTGACCAAAACACTAAGCTACCTTCAGAGTGTCCATTTATCACAAATGGACCTGTCATTTGATAGAATACGGTTAAAAACCAAACTGATCATGTTTACTGTCGGCCATTGCGGGATGCACTAACGATCGTTAGTGCATCCAGTATCACCACAGTGGATCATGGACATCAGTGTTTTCCTCTTCGATGACACGAATCTGAATACGTGTAAATCGTTGAAACACTGAAAACATATTACAAAAAACAAAATATTAGTATGAATTTAAACGAATAGAAAATAATTAGAGCAGTGACTTGTATGCATAAGAATATTTCTAAGCGAGCAGGCCTTATTGGGGACGAAACATGCACTCATCATCGCAAGTGGTTTCGGCGGTATATAACATATCGTAACTTACTTTCACGGTAATGATATCTTCGCGGATGCACAGCAATCTGCGAAAATTACATTACCCTGAAAATTACGTGATTATTGTTTCGGCTCCCTTGCTCGTGTTGACAATGTGAACCGTTGGTCCTGAATATTGCTCACGCATCCTTAATTTTACATGCCTATATACATTTTAGGATATTACGACCATGTTTCCGAGAACAGAGATCACTTGTCTGAAGACTGTAAGAGCCTTACCTAATTGGAATTAAAAATCTGTAACACTTCGAACCACAGGCATGATGGGCTTCGTCATGGAGTTCCAACATTGCAGCGAGGGGCCATTGTATGGACAGTACTTAATCATACAGGCTGAAACACAATTCCAGCTACGTGATGTGGAAGTCTATAAAGGTATGCATGTAATATTTTTTATGTATATTACATGTATTCTAATGTTATTATCAGTTTGATGCTACATAATGGAAATACATGTGTAATAACTCATGGTATACAGATATAATCTACAATGTGGCACCTCAAAGACAAACCAGTCAGAGTTCGACAGCAGAAATTCATGGTGTGAATTACGTTCCCAGCTTGGCTAATGATGGCAACCCAGACTCTGTATTGAATGGCCTGATCTGTACTCATACACTCAGCTCCGGACGACCCTGGTGGTCTGTGGACTTGGAAGTTGTCAGTCTCGTTCACGCTGTTGCCATTGTAACAAGAACACAGCCTACTAATCGTGAGTTAACAACGAATGTCATTGTGGGCTGTCTTCAAATTTGCAATCGAGTTTGTAAATTGTGACCAGTATGCACTGTACAATCACATATTTCACCAGTTAGCTTTTGTACAGATTCAAATATTCAAAACTTTAACATGATTCTTACAGTTCTGGTACTTATGCGGCGCTTGACCGACTTCAAAATTGGTGTGAGTAACACGAAGCCAACAGCAGCAAATATGTCTCCAGTTGATCCTTATTACCAAGTCTGTGCCAGTCTTGTTGGTTGGCAGCAGGACGTGAAACACATCTACTCCTGCGTCCCTTCACCACTAGTTGGGCGCCACGTCATCGTTCATAACGGTCCTGAAATTCTTTCCCTTTGTGAAGTTATCGTCATGACTGTTGGAAACTGTGAGTAACCTCGTTTTGACTTTCATTGATTCCAATAACTTTCAATTTGTTACTTCCATATCGAACTAGCATGAATAATAGTTTGTCGTGATGAATATGTGATGATTCTTGAACAATAATGAGCATTATCACGCAAACGCTTGATGAAATCATCCATAACGCCACTCGTCCTGACCCCTGTTCCAGGTAAGTGTAGTCGTACTGGGTGAGTAGCACATACATGCATCTACGCAATCTTCTCCATCAATCGCTTATTAAGGAATTACCACTTCTATCTAGTATTCATCACATATATATAGGTACTGATGACCACATATGCATTCTGTACATATAACGTCCATTGACTCATTGTTTTCAAGCTCAGATTAGAAAAGATAAAGGTTACAAGTCACTTGGATTTATGGCAGCCATGGACGTTGATGCTGTTGGATGCGGTGTTCGTCACTGTCAAAATCATCCATCGTTTTGATTCCAAAACATTTTTAATCAGCTGAAGTACTTTAACGATCATTCAGAATGATCCATTGGGGACAATTGTGCATTCTAATATTGATATGAGTGAGGCATTTGTGAAATATCGTGGATGTAAACAATATGTGCATTGTGTTTTACTGTTCTAATATGTATTCTTAACTTTTTAATGCTAATGTGAAAGATGCAATGTTGATGTAAATCAATCATTTTTTTAAATACAAAAATGATTTATTCAAAACATCTTGTTGAAGAATTCGTTTCTGTCTGATTAATACCCAGATGTGTTTGAATGAACAAAGTGAAATACACCTATATTTTATACTCAATAAATCACAGTGATTCAAATTCATGTGTTGCTGGTTGTACAGTGATATTAAAAGAAAAGGAAAACATTAATTATGCCAATACTATTAGTTGAGGTTTACTTCATAATACGCCTATGGTCCATATACATGTACAAACAATGTTGACAATGTTTGGGTGTATTGAAAAGACGCCTCAACGAGGGTTTTAGTTGTATATTCAAAGATTATTTGATGTAGAAACAGCTTGGATATATATTATGGACAAATAGACAATAACAAAAGGCACATTGGTGATGACCTTGAATTGACCTAACACAACTTGGATAGTGAATCTCAAAGTCATCCCTAGATTGGTATGTGTGATTTGTCTTCTGTAATCAAACGACTGCAACCTGAGCTTGGGCTAGTATTAGGAGGAAGTACGAATTTATGTATGGCGGATATTTGGTTTTGTTTTGTTGCTATTGATGTTGAAAGATTGTTGAATCCGGAAGTTACATATTCCATGAAAACTGAAATTGAACTTTGTACAAAAGTATAATATTGAACTTTGTACAAAGTATAATATTGATACACTGGGTTTGTATTAGGAGCATATATAGGAAGTATATAAGCCAATTTCTGTGGTGAGATTTGTTGTTTTTTCTTACAAGGACATCCAGCGATCTTGTCAGGTCAGGTATCGTGAGATAACCCTCATTATAATGGGAGCTAGAACGTGAACCAGAATACTTCAAGGTGGGTGATAAATAATGACACAATTTTACCTTCAACGACGTTCTTGTATGGGTCAACGTGGCAATTCCAGTGAATAAAAACATTGGCTTGAAAGTGTGTATTTCATCCGTACCTCACATGATTGTTCCATATCTCGTCCGAACAGCTACAGTTATCATATTATAATTGTGGACAACTGGTTCATACACATGAGATCAGCCATACACACATATCATATTGAATATTGTGGGATCATGAAATATCTCCTAAGTTCATGAATAAGTAATTCATAACTTCGAAATGCCGCCCAAATCTATTTCCCATGAACGTATTGTGAGATATTTTTCTTCGGGACAAAATATCAATCTTTCTGAACGCAATTTCGTATAGTGCTATGCTAAGTCCAGACCGCAGGCCTTTTTCAATTGTATATTTCACCCAAACACAACGAATTTTCATAGCACTTCAATGCATACATAAATCTTTCGTCCAGGTATCCCCTTCGAAAATATAAATAAGGTGGTATAGGCATTAGGCAGTATAGTTCCTGAAAATCTTCTAATTAATCCAGTTCCATAACAATTGTCCTGTAGCTCTGGTACGAATGCCTGAATTCTCATAAAAACAATATGGTTGCCTTTCTTCTTGAAAATAGGCTTCAAACTGGTCATCTTGTAGGGCAAGTAGGATGTCATGTGATGTACATTTTCGAGGCGTGATTGGCTGTAATGTTGTGCACCTTAGTACTGTGATATGCGCTTCTCTGCTTGGAAATATATGCTGTTTGTCAAAAGTGTCGTGTAGCAGCTGTCTATGCAAATCGGCGCATGTATGTCGACTTGGTTAAATGTAGGGACGTTGTTTCGGGGGACTGAACGTAAGCTAAAATATACTACAATTTTTCTGTTTATTATAATGATGAGCCAGTCTGAAAATGTCATCCTTATCCCATTCGTGTTTCAGAAAATGTCACCCTTACCCCAGTTATCATGTCCTTACTCCACTAGTGAGTCAGATAATGTCGCCCGTACTCCACTGGCGTGTTTGATGAATGTCGAAATGCCCCATTGTGTCTATCAAAATGTCGCCCTTACCCCTACTAGTGTTTTAGAAATGTCGTCCAGATTGTAGAAGATACCTTTGCAGTGAGATCGAATAAATGATGATGTTTACGGTCGAGCTTGTCCCGTTTGTATTGGAAAATATTGCAAAAATGATAATAAAAATGAAATCCTTATATGTTTATTTTATACAACACCAATCTAAACTACTACATGCTCCTTTCCGATCCTGCGGATCGTTTTGGATAAGAAAATTCGCGTGATTGAACTAGGCATGATCGTCTGCCTCATGACCGCGCTCCTTTTCCCGCCTAAACCACCGCGCACCTGCGCGCACGCATGCGCAGCAACTTCACTTTTCTGTCCACCGCCATTTTTGCTTGGCAGCTTGGATTGTTTCTCCCGGTGTTTTTCGTGGAATTTAGTCCGCAAACCAGTTATTTGCGTTATATTCTGACGGATTTTCATCAGGGTTTCAATAGACATTGATTTGTGTCTATTGTGGATAAGTATCGTAATGATCTTTTGTTACTGCACTTACGTCAGTGTTCCTAGAGTCAGTTCAACCTATTATCGTCCACTTGTCATCAGATAGTGTACCTGTTGTTTACATTTACGTTTATCTGTCGTCTATTTGGATACTGTTTATAGTTGGTAGCTAGTTTTACTTCTATATCCGTATCCCTGTTAGGGTTTCTTTCAGCGCAGAACAGGTTTTATTAGTGCCCGCCACTTGTATTTTCTTGTTACTGACAGTTGTTTGTTTACCCCTTGTGATTGATTACCATGTCGTCTCACTGTTCCCAGTGTGGGATTAACACCCTTCGCCAAAGGGAGAAGCATGGGCTGTGCTTCGACTGTTTGGATCATGGTCCGGTGTCCATGGAAGACTTGAGGTGCGACCTGTGTCGTTCGTGGCTCCCGTCCGACTTCGCTAGGGCTACTGAGGGTTATTCCCAGAGCTCCCAGGCTCGTAGGGATGCCTTGAGGCTGGCAGGCTCCGTGGGAGCAATGCCAGACCGTCCATTGCCCATGGAGTCGGACTCTGCCCCAACCACACAGGCCACATCCTGTGTCAACCCGCCCCTGGGGTTGACGCAGGATACGGTTAACGTGGCTGTGCAAAGCTACTTTGCACAGTCACTAGGTTCCCTTCAGGGTTCTCTGCTTCCGGGACTCTCTGCTCTGCTGGGGCAGGGAGTTCTGGCTGGTTCTTCGACCGCTGCTTTGCCTGGGGAGCTCGCTCCACCTGTTGGCAAGGAGGTGAAGACTTCTCCCAAGAAGAAGTCTTCTCGTCTTTGCTAAGGCAAAGGGGGTCGAAGTACCTGAGGTCGCCCTCCCCTCACCCTCGGTGGGTCAGGGGGAGGCGTCCATTCCTGTTCTCCCTGCCTCTGGCAAGTCAGGTAAGAGGAAGCGTGCTTCCTCGAAAGCTTTAGAGGTCGATCGCTCGTCCCTTTTTGATGGCGATCAGGCCTTCTCGGCCGGACTCTCATCGGCCGATGACTATGCTTCGGGCATAGACCACGGAGCTTTGCTCGATCAGTCATACGGGTCCTCAGTTTCGAGGTTCGAGGGGGCAGGGAATCCCAGGTTTCGGGAGCGGGCTCACGATCGTTCTTGCGATCGTGAGTCACAGCTCTATGATCGTACTCTCGATCGTACGCGATCGAGGGTCGATCAGGGTTTTGTTGGGGCCGTTCCTCAACAAGACCCAAGTCCTTTATTCACTGGTGTAAGTCGTTTGACGGGCGCTACCAGTGAACAGGCGGCCTCTCGTCTCGCTCAGGACGGACCCTCTGGGTCGTCCATGAGAACATCGGTCGGATCTTTCAGATCCAACGATCGGGAAGGGGGGGGAGGCGTGGGGGCGACGATCGGGACCATTCCTCATCGGAGGACGAAGGTAACGATCGGGGCGAAGGTTTTAACTTTCGCTGGGCTCTGGAGTCGATAGCAAGGCATATGGACTTGCCTATCGAGGCTTCGGAGTCCTCTAAGGTGACCGGACGGTTCGCGTCGGCGCCAGTTCATCGACCGGTCCGGCTCCCTGTGGCTCTAGCATTGAACAAGGTCATGACCAAGATCAATGCGGGGTTTACGGCGAGGAAGGATATGGTTCGATCAGAGGCCGTGTTCCCTACTTGTTGGGTTCGACTGGAGTCTGTTGACACATACAGAGCGTTACAGACCCCTGGTGCTGTCCCGGTTGACGACCCCAACCTCCACCTGCTTTCCGGAAGCAGGGGGTAGTCTGGTCTGCGTATGTGAAGAAGGCTTGCCTCGGTCACTGGCAGACAATGGTTCATCAAGTGATGGGTCAACTCTCGTTGGCGGACCACCTCACCACCTTGGTGCAGGATTTCGTGGATGAGGCGGACTTGGAGGATGGGGATCGTGCCAACATCTTGGCAGCACTCGGAGTTTTGTCCGGAGTGCTCCAGGCTGGTGAGCGCGATAGTGCCCCTGTGGGCGCACATTTGGACCTCACTGCGCGCGATGCCGACCTCCACACTCTTGATGTCACCCCTGGGGATGAGTCAGAGTTGCGTGGGAGGCCGTTGTTCACGGGTCACGTTTTTGGGGGACTCTCCCAGGCTGATGTCACGGTCTTCCGTGAGTATCTCCGGGATGAGCTTCTTGCCATGGCACTCGTGGGCAAGGCGGGCAGTCTGGCAAGAAGGCTAAGCCAGAAACCAGCACAGTCTCAGGCACCGCAGGCACCTTCCTCCTTGCAGGCGCCCTTTCAGGGGGCTCAGCCTCCCCTTCCCCAGGGGGATGGCAAGCAGGCTGGTAAGGCAGGTGGGCGCTTCAAGGGCAAGGGCAAGTCGGCTAAGAAGTGACTTCTGCCGGGAAGCGTAGGCTCTGTGGGATCTCTAGTTCTGGTGAACAAAGAGGGCCCACAACCTGGTCCAGTTGGGGGTTGGCTATTGCAGTTTTCAGGGAACTGGCGCGACGTCACGGCCTCCGACAGCAGTGTCGTGGCATGGGTGACGGAGGGTCTCACCTTTCAATGGGAGACTTCAAAACCGCCGCTAAGACCAAATCCCTGTGCCCGGCAATCAGGAAAAGTACTCTCTCTTGAAGCACGAAGTAGACCAATTGCTACAGAAGAGAGCGATCGAGGTGGTAAAGGATGAGCGAGGATTTTATTCTCTGATCTTCCTGGTGCCAAAGAAGACAGGCGGGTGGCGTCCCGTGTTCGATCTGTCGAACCTCAACAAATTCCTGATCATACCCAGGTTTCGGGTGGAGTCGGCGCTTTCCGTTCAAAAGGCTCTAGTAAGGGGAAAGTGGGCTGTGAGTATCGATGTCAAGGACGCTTACTTACATGTTCCAATCCATCACGCTCTTCGACGCTATCTCAAGTTCGCGTTCGAGGGCGTAGTGTACCAGTTCAGGGTACTTCCTTCGGGGTCGCCACAGCCCCGTATGTATTCACTCGGATCGTACGGGCTATGGCAGCCAGGTGTCGGATGGCAGGAATTCAGTTCCACCATTACATCGACGATTGGTTAGTGGTAGCCAACTCTCCGTCACAGGCGATCAACCAGTCTGGGTTCGTCCTCAGTTTGGTCACGAGCCTAGGGTGGATTCCAAACTGGGAAAAGTCTCAGCTCACTCCAACACAGTCCTTCGAGTACATCAGAGTCGAGTACGATTTGCTGAGAGGAGTAGCTCTTCCTCCGAGGAGGCCTTGGGTCTCCCCTCCATTACGGCACGTCAGTTGCTTTCGATCATAGGCCTGTTAACGTCTATAGAGAAGCAAGTTCCCTTCGGCAGGTGTTTTCTCAGGCCCATTCAGTGGTGTCTGGCCCTAAAATGGCGGATTCTGACCGATCGATTGAACCAGATCGTGGTGTTGGACAGCTCCGTCAGGAGAGCTATGAGGTGGTGGCTCGACCCTGTCAACCTAAACAGGGGGATGCCGCTGTCGGAGTATCTGCCCGATCGGACGTTCTTCACGGACACGTCCAATGTCGCGTGGGGGGCTCACATGGACGAGCAGGAACTGTCAGGCATGTGGAATGTGTCGGAACAGGAAATGCATATCAATGTCCTGGAGCTTCGAGCGGTGAGGTGTGCCTTCGAGCGCTGGGGCCCCCTCAGTCCCCCAGGGACGAGGTGGCTGGTCTTCACGGACAACAGCACGGTCGTAGCACACGTAAACAAACAGGGGGGAACTCGTTCGAGGGACCTCTGTTTGGAGGCCGAGGCTTTGATCAGATTCGCCTTTCGGCATTGTCTGTTCGTCAGAGCACGCCATCTACCGGGTCGCAGGAAAGTTCTAGCGGACGCCCTGTCGCGGCCAGACAAGGTGATTGTCACCGAGTGGAGTCTCAATCCAGAAGTGTTTCGGCGCAACATAGACCTGTTCGCGACTTCTCGGAATCACAAACTCCCGGTCTTCTTCTCACCCCTCCCAGAGAGCGAGGCACTGGCTGTGGACGCGATGTCTCAGTCATGGGACGGTATGTACGGGTATGCATACCTGCCAACCCGGTTTCTCACGGAAACCGGGTTGTGCTTCACAAAGTGGCCAGGTCTCATTGCGAGATTCTGTTGGTGGCGCCATGTTGGCCGATGCAAGCGTGGTTCCTGCTGCTGTTGTCCATGGTGATCAATGTACCGAGGGTAATTCCGGTCTCCAATCGTCTTTTCAAGCAGCCGGGTCGGGACATATTTCACGATTCCGCCCACGTTCTCAAATTACACGTGTGGAGGCTATCGAGCGATCCTTCCAGGAGGCAGGTTTTTCTAGACGGGTGTCTCAACATATCTCAAAGAAAAATCGAAAGTCTTCATCTGCCATGTACGAGGCTAAATGGAGAGTTTTCGTTCAATGTTGTAACGGAAGGCGTGTGGATCCGCTCTCTGCCCCTATAGGCATTGTGCTAGAATTCTTGTGCTATCTCTTTGATAGGCTCAATCTGAAACCTTCAACTATTGAGGGTTATAGGTCTATGTTGGGACCTGTATTTCGGGCGAGGGGGATTGATTTGTCTAATAATCGAACCCTCTCAGACCTCTTGGCGTCCTTCAGGATGCAACGTCCCTGGGGGGTACCGTCTCTTCCGGATTGGGACATGGCTTTTGTGCTGTATTGTCTCACAAAAGCACCGTGTGAGCCATTGCAGAGTGCTAGATTTCTTGTGCTATCTCTTTGATAGGCTCAATCTGAAACCTTCAACTATTGAGGGATATAGGTCTATGTTGGGACCTGTATTTCAGGCGAGAGGGATTGATTTGTCTAATAATCGAACCCTCTCAGACCTCTTGGTGTCCTTCAGGACGCAACGTCCCTGGGGAGTTCCGTCTCTTCCAGATTGGGACATGGCTTTTGTGCTGTATTGTCTCACAAAAGCACCGTGTGAGCCGTTGCAGAGTGTTTCTTTGCAACGGTTAACTTTGAAAACCTTCTTTTTGGTCTTATTAGCCAGTGGAAGGAGACGATCGGATATTGCTGCTATCGATTTTACTAGGGTTGCATACTCGAATGATGGTTCAGTTTCTCTCTACCCAGTTCGTGATTTTATGCCTAAAACACGTGCCGCGGTAGAGGGCGGGAAGGCTTTTAGTCCGATTGTGCTGCCGTCTATCGTCGGTCACGTCGGACGCAATGAGCCGGATGCTCTGTTATGTCCAGTGCGGGCGCTCAGAATTTACATTGATCGCACGAAAACGATTAGGAAAGGCAGGAAGCGATTGCTCATTTCCTATCAGCCTAACAGGGCTACGGATATTTCACCAGTTACACTATAACGATGGGTGAAAATACTGGTGCGAACTGTCTATATGGAGTCAGGTGCTGACGATCGTTGCACCTACAAAATATCGTCACACCAAGTCTGACACATCTCGATGTCTTTGGCATCCCGATCGAATATTCCGTTGGAATATATCATAAGGGCCGGAATGTGGACTAATTCCAGTCCCAAGGCGCTAGATTTAGGCTAGGGCCGCTGGTTGTTGCTCAAAGTCTTGTGTGACCAGCTGGTCAGAAAAGTCAAGGGTTTAATGTGCACTTATATATATTACACTCGTGTGTTTTAGTCTTTGTTTTGTTGGGCTCAAGTAGAGCGACAACTTTCCACCGTTGGGGGGAAAATTTATTGTGCACTTTTTCGTCGAGTGAACGCCGAATGCAGGTATGTATGCTTTATTAATATTAAGCATATTACTGGATTTGGTTAATGCGCTTGAACCTTGACTGATCGTGTGTTTCATGACACTCTAGCATAAAATGCTCCACCCCTTCTCCTTCGATTCTAAGGAGCATGTTGTAGTTTAGATTGGTGATGTATAAAATAAACTTCCCAAATTTTAATTGTAAATTTGCCGTTTATTGTTATACTCACCTCTAAACTACTACAGTAAAAGCCCTCCCAGCCTCCCCACCATTTATTGTGCTAGTGGCTTCCTTTTGTGAGAGACAGAAAAGTGAAGTTGCTGCGCATGCGCACGTGCATGTGCGCGGTGGTTTAGTCGGGAAAAGGAGCGCGGTCATGAGGCAGACGATCATGCCTAGTTCAATCACGCGAATTTTCTTATCCAAAACGATCCGCAGGATCGGAAAGGAGCATGTAGTAGTTTAGAGGTGAGTATAACAATAATCAGCAAATTTACAATTAAAATTTGGGAATTTTGTTACCATGACATATTCAGAAACCTACGGAAATATTCAATGTGAGTTCAATAATGTTCCCAATATAGTCTACCAATTTTTTTGACATTTTCTTTTATGATTTATTCAGTTTTGTCATTTCCATTTAAACGCTGAAAAATAAACACATTTTGCTGATATGTGTGTAACTCTGTTATCGAGCAATATAGATTTCCAGTCTTCTGTCTGATATATGACAATATATACCTATAAATCTTGTATCCAATCTTTCTCCAGCAATTTTATTCACTTTGTATTATAGATAACACATGATAACAACAGCGAAAACGAGTAAATAATGAAATATATCACTAATTTTGCACTCATTAGACCGAAATTTTTAGCATGCGTTGACCACCCATCATGGCTTACCCATCAAATGTAGTTACCGAATCATAGTTTTGGTATAGTTTTGGATCAAATACAACAATTGCAATAATGTCGTTAATTGTATTGTGTATCAAGTTCGAATCGGTGTAATGTGTGAATCCAGTATGGCATCTTCATCGGATGTAGTTTTTTCCTTTTTTTTTCAAAATTATTTCAATTAATAATCTAATATGATACCCCCAATGTGCCCAAAAGTTCTATTTTATCCGCAGGTCAAGTATTATTTATCATGCTGGTTGCATTTATCCCCATTTGACGTATACAGAAGCAATTCATTGCCAGTCCAGTTGAATTTTTATTCAGTTTTTTATATCTTAATGTTCCAATGTTGAGGCAACCTCACAATTAGAACTTAATGCGGAAGCTCTTTGACAGAGTATACTCAAAATGGGAACAATCATTATATTAATCATAATGTGCAGTTTTATATGCTCGAAAGAGACTCTGCAGTGTATCAAATGGGTTTCAAAATGTTTCTGGAGTGTGGCGAGCGTTTGGCAATGACGGGACTATCTATCACTGAGATCGTTCCAAAGGCGTGGCGTGGCAAATTTGAAGGATGTCTCCAACGGAAACCCATCACACTGTCTCTTCTGCCTGTTTGGGGCGGTATATATTTTGGGCTGCTTCCATGTGTATGTATTATTCGAATTATTTTATATTTGTATTATTATGTGATATATACAAAGATACGACAGAATAACAATATTTCTCAAGCCTCAAAATATCATGAAACATTTCTGCTCCAGCTTGTTTAGTCAAATGTAAATTTTATCATAGTAAAAGTATGTTGAATAAACAGGTATATCTATAGAAAAAAACAATATTGCAATTAAAAACTGCCTGTTTACCTATTGAATGCATTTTACAGAACATCAGGCATTGTTGTACTTCATGAATGTGTGGTATGATGATCAGATATTGTAAATGATGCGATTTGGTTTTTAATATCAATGTCTTTGGGTTTCAATATCATTGGTTTTTTGCAGATTGGTGCCATCGTGCTGGTGTTTTTCTCGACATCTCCAGATTTTGCCCGTGAACAAAGAATTATATATGATTCATCCAAAAAATGTACTTTTGTATTTATAATGTTATTAAATACAACACATCTAAATTTGACCACATTCATGTGTGTATTTTGAAATCGCAAGATTTAAAACCTACCAACAGGTGTGAATTCATCACCAAATAAAATATTATAATCACATTGTTACGTATAGAGGACAAACACTGACTCGTTTCCAGCATGAAACGCTTTTTTTGGTTCACATCCGATAACGTAAATGGCACTGATAAAAAAATAACATTGACGTGTATACCTGAGCAAATTCTATAGCTCTAATCCCCAATCTCATTCACTCCTTGTGATTGCCTAGATGTGACGTGATTCTTTGTTCGAATCTCGTTCTTTGATTGGTTGTTAATGAATAATTAATATGATGGACGCAGGGGCAAATCCATATTATCCCTTTCTCCCCAGAGGATGTAACCTATATAGTGATATAATAATTATGTAGTTATATCAATGAGCACAAAGAGACTTTTAATCGTGAAAATGGTGACTATTGTGTTGGACAAGGTGTATGACGCACTACTTTGAACGACCAATAGAGAAGTGCCATGCATGATGTAAAGGATTTCATAGTACATCTCCCAACAGTTGAACAGGAACTGTTCCTGATGCACTGGGCGCAACCCTGTAAATATCTATATGTTGGCATTTTATGAAATAGTTGTGCTCGATTTTGCCGCGTGAACATCCATGCTTAAATGCGAAATTCCTTCATCCATGAAATGAAAACTCAACACTGAAACAATTATACATGTATAATGCTAGTAAAGAGGTGTAATATTTGAGAACGTTAGGTAAACTGCTCAGATCGCTGACTATGAATTACGTAGTTAACCATTCATCAATTTCGCCTTGGGATATTAATTTTGTCTGACTTCATTACATTCGTGAATCATGTGACATTCATAATATATCATATAAGGGTGTAATTTACGATTTGATTTGTTTCATTTAGAAGATTGTCTAGCTGGTGATGATGCTGAAAAAATATCAAGTCGAGCTGTGAAATTTAACTAAATGGGTACCATATATATACTGACAATATATATTATATTGTCCCATAATGAAGTTTTTTTCATCACCACGAAATCTTGGTATGCAAAGTGTTATCCTGGCTGATGTGGATTCTGTTAAAAAGTGTTATGGTTGACCAAAAGTCGATCATGTATCTTTGAACCAAGTGCAAAATTTTCTAATTTATCTATTCCGCATTTTTCACCGAGTAAGAACAAGTGGCTCAAGATAACAAATTGGACATGACAATAGTAGATGACCATCATAGTACAATCACTAAAAGGCTGGTTCATTGTCATGAGTGAGAATCGATGTGAACCCCTTCCAACGAACAATTCATCGCGATCACAAGCGGAACAAAACTGGCATACTATAATTAATGAGCCACTACTTGTGTCGCAATTATTCACGAGCCGCTAACGATATCACAACATTCAGGTCACCGGTATTTACGCTGTCGCAATTATTGACGAGCCAGTAACGATATCACAACATTCAGCTCACCGGTATATACGCTCATTCCCATTTCCACATATATACTTGTGGATTAGGCATACAAATAACAAGCATGTCTTACCCTACACATGAATTTGACTTGCAAAATTAGGAAGGGAAACTCTTAAGAAATCTTGAACCAAATGATAGAGACACAAGTTACTCCTCATGTGACAATTATCATAATTGTCTTGTATTTTATTGTGAGCATAATATATCCTGACAATATATCCTGATAATATCCTGATAATATATCCTGATATAATTCCTGATATATAACCTCATATATATCCTGATAATCTATCCTATCCTCACATTATCCTGTGAGGATATTACCCCTATTCCATGGGGTTTGTTTCGTATTCCTAAATTATTTTCATAGGTTGTTGGGCAGTTGTATGCTAATTCCATCAGGTGTACAGTAGAAACAACTACGTCTAACACACTGCATTAATGTTTTGTCAAAGTCAGTTAGTACTAAATATAGCTCCGTCTTCAATGATCCCGTGGTTACTAATAGTTTGTTGAAATTTCAAGAAAGGTTCGTCATTGTCCCTGCAGATAAAGCTTTTAATAATGTTGTTTTTGTTTATAAATCATACTATATACAGTGCCTGTTTGACGAACTGGGTATTGCCAACAATACTAATTCCAATAGTACATACCAAGCCATTACCGTGCCCAAACAGGATATTTATCAAATCATGTGTCTGTATTGCATCAGTTTGGTATTACTACCTCATGTAAAGATTCTAATCTACCAAACTTATATTGGATACCAAAATTACACAAAAATCCACACAAACAAAGATATATTTCAGGTTCAGCATAATGTTCTACCAAAGCCCTCCCTAAAATATTAACTGTTATATTATCTAAAATTAAACAGGGTCTCCAAAATACTCTGAAACCATCTATTCTAGAAGTGGTTTAAACCAAATGTGGATATTAAAAAATTCCAAATCTTTATTGGAATATCTACATGCTCACACATTTTCAAAAGTAACGTCTATCAAAACATTTGATTTCTCCACTTTGTACACAACTATACCTCATTCTGAACTGAAGTCTCAGCTTAAAAAACTAATGAATAATTCATTTTTCTCTAAAAAGGGACAACGTCGGTACCACCATATTGTAATTAAATATAATACCACCTATTTTGTTAAAGGCGACTCTGATGCCCCATACAAATATACTGAAATAGATGTGCTGAATATGGTTAATTTTCTGATTGAAAATATTTTTGTGTAATTTGGTGGTCGAATATTTCAACAAACTATTGGTATTAGCCATGGGTACAAACTGTGCACCATTATTGGCAGACCTGTTTTTATATTCATATGAATCGGATTTTATCCAACAATTACAACGAGGAGGTTCTAAGAAACTAACATGCTATTTTAATTTCACTTTCCAATACATAGATGATGTATTGTCGCTAAATAATCCCAAGTTTGGTGATTATTTGGATGTCATATATCCTAAGGAAATGAAATGAAGGATACTACAGACTCCGCTAACTTTTCCAACTATCTAGACTTGAGGTTGGAGATTGATAATGATTTTAACCTGTCGACTAGATTATATGACAAACGTGATGATTTCAATTTTTTCATAGTCAATTTCCCTTTTCTAAGCAGCAACATTCCTATATCACCGGCATATGGTGTGTTGGTTTCTCAACTTATACGCTATCCCAGAGCTAGTTGCAAATATGAGGACTTTGTCTATCGAAGTGCCCAGCTAGTCTCTAAACTGCTGCGACAAGGATATGTTATATGTTATACCAACTGCGTTTAAGAAATTCTATGGACGTCATCATGATCTGGTTGATAAATACAGCAAATCCATGTCTGCGATGCAACTAGATCTATTTTCATGTTAATTTTGTGGAATTCATGACGGGTGCCACTAGTGGGGCAGGAAATGCTCACTCTTTCAGGAACACCTGATTTCACCTCCTAATGGTCATTTTGGGGGGTTCATGAGTTTCCCTGTCATTTTTGTTTTCTCTCACTTCGTATGCCTGATATGACTTTCTGTCCCCGGACTATGAGATTGGATAACGGACCCTGTTTTGTTTTGCTCGGAATACTTAATACTGGGTATTGATTCCACGTCTATAGCTCACAGTGTAACCCACCCACACGGATTTCTTTTGCCACCAGATCCCTAGTTACCATGCGGTATGGGATCGATCTGTCGTGAGTCAATTGTGGATCTGGCACACACAAGAAATGTGTGAACAACACACCCAGAAAATGTCCCCTCGAAATAAATGGATTTGATGAAACAGATGCAAATGCAGTTCTCCGGAACATAATCTCAGTGATGCATCATGGACATGATGGACGTTTGTGCATTGTTCTCTCGGTATTTGTTTATACTTTGGACATGCAATTTCCAAGTTGAATCTGTTGGTAAGTGGTTTATGTTATTTGAAATACTTCCAGACCAATTATTGCTACTCACACTATTTTTGCCAAGTTTTCCTTATTAGTAGTTGTGCTATCCGCAATGGGTCAAATATATAACGATGTTACACATGACTAACTCGTTGTCAAATGAAATAAAACACGTCATTAGCTACGGAAGCATACTAGGGCCACATGCATTTGAACAAAAAATCCACAAATTAAGTTTTAAAAAGACGCATGTGGTTCTGATAAGCTTCCATATAACAGCAACAAGACCAGAGTCCGTTTTGCAGTATCAAAACAATTATTCTGAAATCCATGCATTGCTATCATGTATCCATAGTCACTGATGTGGCATTAGGTAAGTCTGGCTATCGGTCCACAACCGGCTCGGCAGTGAGCGATGATACTGCGTTAGACCATGACCCAAGAACCAGCTTCACAGCGAGTGGAACAGATCCTTGGTGGGCCGTTGACCTGGGAGATGTCTATCCTGTCCACACAGTCGTCATCACTGGTTTGGAGGGAGCAACAGATGGTAGGTTCTTTGTCTTCTGTTTGAGTTGAATTTTTTGTGGTGTGGTCTTAAATTCATACTGACTTTTGAAATAATTCTATCAATGAAAAACTATTATACGTTATGGAAGCCCACATTGACTTTAACAGTGGCTTTGCGTGACTTCTATCTGGGTGTGACCAATGACTCGGTGACTGGTGTCACCCCTTCCGTTAATGGACCCACATATGATATTTGCTTGTACCATCCAGGTTAGTTGGTTGTTATTGATTATGTTGTATATACAGTGCCCCCCCCCCCCTCCCTCGGAGCCACCTCTGTATATACATTCCCCTCTGTAGATTTTTTCCTAAAGCCTAGGATGGCTTCAACATAAATAGACCACTCTAATAAGACTCTCTCTCAGCTAAGACCTCATGTTGTGACAGAAGGATAGGTATTATCTGAGAGGGGGGGGGGGGGGGGCAGTTTACATAATTGCTGTCCCTGAGACTGAAGTTACTGGAACAAGATTAAAAATTACTGGAAATCAGACACTGCATCGGTTCTTTCAAAATGATATATTTTACGGATTTCACTGTGTGAACAAAAATGTGAAATTAGGACTCAAAGAATATGTGATGTGTATGTACAGATAGGGCGAGGACATGAAACCGCAAATTAAACTTTGTAAATCATATTTTTTCTATATTTGAATCGAGACTCATACTGAGCGTGGTGAAGGTAACAACACACATGATACTTTATCCGATGTCTCACCTGTGTTTTTCACGTACTACCATCAACTGCCAGTATGATTCTAGGCAATACCTGATGATACCATCAGTAATTTGATGTGTCTATATTTATTCCTGAATGTTAATGGCAAGATCAGGAATTCTCTTCACAACGTTTTAAACACACACATCATATTTCAATAGTAGTCAATCGCCTGAGAATGACATATGTAATCAATGATATTTTCGGCACATTATACATTCATCACACTCTAATTTAGGCATACCGAGCCTTGTAATGGAGTTTCAACGTTGCCAGCAGGGACCATTGTATGGACAATACTTGATCATACAAGCTGCAGCGCAATTCCAGCTGTGTGATGTGGAAGACATTAGAGCTCGAGCACATCATCAGCACAACGACATCTGAATGTATCTTACACAACGTTACCCCCCCCCCCCTTCTGCAAAAAAAGAAAGAAAATTGAACCACATCATGCCCCCATATGATTCCAATTCATTCCCTATATATTATGATGAAACACATAGGCGTACTTCAATCATATTCCTAATGAGTAAACATTTATTTTGAACTCAATGAAACAGATACACCTGATAAAATGATATTGAACCTCAATAGAATATCCTTAAAATATTGGATACTATGATGAATATCTGCATCTGATATCATGATATAAATAACACATACATACTGAGCAAATTAAAAGAACAGTTTAAAATAAAAAGGTTTCGCAACCCAGCATGGAACACGTCTCAAGTGATAAAATATGTCAGATTACGGTCAATGTAGTCGTGGTATCGCAGACGAATCGTTATGTTTACTTCATAACGCCAAAGAAGGCCACCCGCAAAGTTACATGTACATGCATACACAAAATGCTGCACAGAAAATTGTGTGTTCCAAAGTACGCGTCATTGCGGTAAAATTTGCTTTGCATTCTGGGAACGTGAATTTCCATCGGCTCCGCCATTTTGACGTTTTTCAGACGAGCTGACCGTTTTGCGTAAATTTCTCAAACCTAACACATCGATTTATGCATTATATATCTGTGGAATATTCAAAGGTTGCCATCAAATCGAGAGATTTTATGTTAAGAACGAAGAAAATCCTCATTTGAAGTAGGTGAACAAAGGTTTATATCCCAAAACGGGCGTCGATAGGTTGGCATGAAACCTCCATGAAAAAGTCAGCACATAGACATGTAGAGGGTTGGGGGCTTCGCCCCCAACGCTCTAATGTCAAAAATTGTGTGCTGACATTTTACCGATTAACTATTATGATGATTATTCATGACGTTACAAAGTTAATTAAAGTGGAATAATCGGTTTCTGAAATTTGTTATCAATCAATTGGCTAGCATATATTAGTTGATGTAGTACCTTTACAACTCCCCCCCCCCCCCCCCAAAAAAAAAGACCAAAACGTCCGCATGACCCTGCAGTTAAGTTTTTGCACACAAAAGAAACAAACTGGCTATTGGGGTCCATCACTAATAATATACCATACATATGAGAGTTTCGAGTGATAGGGCTGTGTATTGTTCTATATTTTCAGCTATTTTTGTTTATTTTGCATCACTGCGTGGGAACGGTTGCGTGCAAAACCTTTTTTTTTAAATCCGATTTTCAATGTCAAATTTAGACAAATTCATGTGCGCATTGGAACTTTCACACTGTACAGCTGCTCTGGAAATAGCTATTGATCACTTTCAAACCAAAACCCGATTATTACACTTCAAGCTGATGAACTTCTATGTTCAAATATATATATGATGTCAATATGCACATTTGTAATGTACTTTGTTGGGCATGCATCATATATAATCAATATACAATTATCAAATTGTTGCCAAGGTAACTATCCTTGACATATGTCCCATAGCAACTATGGGCTTCTAGGGGCCTAAACGCCATTGATAAGGAATCAGGTTCCACAAAAATGAAATGAAGTTAGGGTATGATACCCATTCTGAACCTTCGTTCAATAGTAACTGTTTTACTTTATTTTGCACACTATTCCCCAATTGAATTGAAACACCTTTTTAGTATGGACCGTATTTAGAATATGATGGTTGCCATGGTGGCTGGATACATCTTAAGAGTTTGGTATGTTTTCTATCAGCAGGCTCCATTAAGCATTATTCAGGAATACCTTGCATAGGGAACTCAGAAAATGTAGTCAAGTAAAAGTAGTCAACTATAGCAATCCTCTCCTGCTACATCATGAATACTCATTATAATCGCTTATGAGATATGAAGTTAAAGTTACAAAATATGTTTTGAAAATTGAGACGAAATCGAAATATTATAGAACTGCTAAATATATCTAGGTTCTTTTAAAGCAGCAAGCGCACAAATTAAAGTTCTGATTGACTTCTGTTAGAGTTTGTGTTAGTGAAAATCATGTGTAACTGAAGTGGTTTATCATGTAAATATCAAAAATAAAATATCCTCAGTTTTTTATACTTAGCAAAACGGTACAGCATATATCATGAATACAAAGTAGTACTTTGCTTTAATCTGCATCACAAAATTTAAAAAAAAATATTTAATGACTTTGTAATGACATTTACAGAACTTATCTTCAATGTGGCACCTCAAAGACAAAGCAGTCAGATTTCTACATATGGATGGCCGGATGGTACATTGTTCGTGCCTAGCCTGGCTGTCGATGGCAACCCAGACTCAGCATTTCAGGGCAGGAGCTGTACTCATACAGATGATACAACATTCCAAAACCTCTGGTGGTCAGTGGACTTGGGAGTTGTCAGTTTGGTTCACGCTGTTGCTATTGTAACACGAACAGATGTAAATGGTGAGTCACCATCTTATTATGGTTGTGAGTTTTGTGAGTCAGTAATTTCCATTATATATAGGACTTTTAAGAGTCCTATATTTACCATTTTCCTTGATTCAAATGCTGACGTGAATCAAACAGATCCCGCACTCATGCAGCGCTTAAGGGACTTCAAAATCGGTGTGAGTGACAAGAAGCCAACAGCTGCAAATATGTCTCCAGCTGATCCTTATTACCAAGTATGTGCCAGTCTTGTTGGTTGGCAGCAGGACGTGAAACACATCTACTCTTGCGTCCCTTCACCCTTAGTTGGTCGCTATGTAATCATCCAGAACGGTCCTGATTATTTGACCCTCTGTGAGGTTGTCGTGATGACTGTTGGTAACTGTGAGTAATCTCATCTTGATTTGCTTGGTCCATTTCAGACATTTTTTATCATAATGACGTTCATTTATTTACACATATCGTGCATATGGATTTGACAGCTTAAATATATAATGTTTTTGGCCATCATGAACCATTATGTCATCACCCACCCATTTTATGGATTCAGCCATAAATATCATCTCTCTTACTGAGTCGTCGTAGGAGGTGAGTGGTAGTCATATTTGGTAGGTATCACATATATGGTGTCACACATTTCTCAACTCGTATGTTTCGTGTTTGCGTCGATTGACGGGACACGTAGTCTTATATAAGGGGTGGGCAGCTTAGGCTAATCGTTCATCACATCGCAAGACGTCAGAGTGCAGCCAGTTTACACGTATGGGACGTGTTGTCGGGTTGTGTGGTGCACCCGTATTCAGTGTCGAGCTTGTGACGACGAGACTACGGCAACTGTGTTAAAACCAAGTATTATGGAGCTTTGGGGCTTTTGTTACTACTTTTAGCTGAGTCTAACTGCAGGACGGACACTTCTGAACGTGTGATACGACCCTACACCGTAAGTTACACTGGGGTGTTAAGCGTTAGTTAGGTTAGGAAGGTTAGTTTTTATTATGTGTATTCAAAATTCATTATTGCCCGCTGCCGCCTGGATTTGACATCTGTATCACCGTGAATTATATTTAAAAATAGTTTAAATCATAATCTAACCCTGTCGTTCAACAGTTTTTTTTGTTCTAGTGACCTAAGCTCTATCTAACCAGAGGGTAACTGCTGTGTGGGAGCGCACATAGTACACTAGATGGGGATGGTCTACTCCCGGCCTGCACGCTTCCTACGGGATGGTCGTTTGGAGAACGAGTAAACGTTAGGGGTCGAGATCCTCGCGTACTAATCTTCGTGGGAGCCAGTAACAGTGAGACTCGCGATCCTCGTGACGTCAGTGTTGAGAGACCGATCTTCAGGGGAGCAGACAGTTCTCCACGGAGAGAGACTGGACTGTTCTACGAGCTGTAAGACCTTGTGAACTCTTCTGATACATATTCCTTGGTGAATTATTGTCCATTTGGTGAATTATTGAACATTTCAACTGGTTAATTCCATATCCTGAGTCTATATCAAGGGGGGTTTGTGTAAAGCATTGTTCGTCTTGTTTTGTGTCCGGGGTTCGTGTTATATGTAAATATGTGTCTGTAAATTATTATTCGCCATTGAAGGTATTATAAATTAAACAGGTTGTTCGTTGTTTTGTGGGAATCGCGTTAAGTGTACCAGATGATTATTCAGCCACTCCAAGGCCACAACCTCAGGATCATCTTGATTAGAAAAACGTGACATATGGGTACATGTATTAGACGGAAATCACATGAATTTTCTTTATTACGTACTTATTATATATATTGATGTATTGATAATACACGTTCATTGCATTTTCCCTTTTTCCTGGAGGTTAAATCTTTAATAATAACCCGAGCTCGTTATCGCATGGTCACTATTAATGTTCATAATTTCCTGCTCCATGGTTTGTAAATGATTAATGACCTGTCGTTTTCGTTCATTCGATGTGCAAATGGAGGATATCAAGCCAGTTGTCCCTTCGTGTAGATGGTTTTCCATTGCTTCATTAACCCTTTGACGTTTTGAGTTTTTCCCACACCATGCCCACGCAGCCTTACTTTATCCCAATGTCATCCTGCTGGGCTTAGTTATTCGGGCATTGCTCATATATGGACAACTAAAAGTATAATTTGGCACCTATTATAAAACTGTTTATTTTGAAGACCCACAAAACCTATATTAGTTATGACCAAGAGACCCCAGAGTATCCAAAAATATAGACACTGAACCCATCCACACATATATGGTTGCCATGGCAACCACATTTTGCTCAGCTGTTTTTGGTGTATATCGACAATACATAATTTAATGTGGCATTTATTCCAGCACCCCTGACTACAATATATACATTTATATATTAGACATGATCTAGAGTATGTAACTATATTGACACGGAGCCCAGCCATCCACAGATGGTTGCCATGGCAACAGCAATTCACTCAATTTCAGCTATATTGTGTAGCACAGAATTCAATGCGACATTTATTTCAAAAGCCCTTACATCAATATACATATTCAGTATTAGTTAATTACCTTAAGACCGTAGCGTATGTAACCATATAAACACTAAGCCTATCCAACCACATATTTTTGCCATGACAACACCAATTTACTCAATATCTGCTATATACTTGATGGAATAAAGATTTTATTGGTTTATTGTGTTAGTGATTTAGTAGCAAATGGTATGATTTCAGCTGCTGATTTCAGCTGCTTGAACAAAATGCCAAGCAAAACCCTCCCTTCAGCCAATTCCATGCCCCCACCCTCTTCTTTCCCCTCCCCCTCCTCCCACCACCACTCCACCCTCCACTAACAAAATTCTATAACAAAAGTTTTACATACCAGATTAGTCAAGTTCATCTTTTTGGTCATATTTTTGTTTTGAATAATTGGATCAACTTGAAATTTTGTGTGTCTTAATTGCGGGTCATGCCGCAATTTTTCAAGTTGATACGATGATCCAATAAAGAAATATGGCATAAAAGCGTGTTTCACTGACAGGTGAACTTTACTTTAGTGGTATGGCATATTTCGCCTATTTCACAGAAGGTAAAAATCCAACACAAATCTCAATAAAGTAGAGTCAGGCTTCAAGTTGCTTGGCATCTGCCCCCAGAGCCAGAATTGGTAGCCATGGTAACCTTACAGTTACTCAAGTTACATGTATGTGTAAATTGCAGGTATCTAGGTGCACGGCACAATTCGCAAGCGATGAACAGTGTTCAATGGAAACTTATTAGTTTATTTCTCAACAGGTGTGTAACTTCTTGTTTATCCTGACGATACCACAGGCACAGTTACAGGCACAGTTATTGTCCCACAGGAGACTCAGCCAGGATGGACTGGTGTAGCAGTTGTACACAAACAACTGATATCCTTTGCCCAGGAGGTGCGTGCTCGTCAGCAAGGTCATCACAACATGCTGTGCGAGGCTGGTCACAGTCCTGTCAGATTTACCACTGTACACGACAAGTTGTTGCACGTAGCTGTTTGTAGAATCAGCCAAGGCCCAGGACTTGATACTCCACTTGGTGGGCTTGTTCGGAAGGTACTGTTTGAAATGTACCTGCACATGTGCTCATAAATTACAACCTGAAACATGCAAGACATAGACACATATAACCGCCATATTATACATTCTTGGGAAGTTAAACATATCAATACAAGTACATCCAAAAATACATTTCAGAAGTGTAGCTGCATTGCAAATAATTGAGAATGAGTTACACAATTTTGCATGGGTTATATATTACAGTATCACTAGCAGTATACAAGATTCATGAAACTACTGACGATGTGGAATGTGTTGTCTTGTGAATGAACGCTTCAGGTCATCCATGAACCATCGGACCCTCCATAATGGGTCACGAGCAGGTGGAGCAACGTCTCTGACGAGGTGGAGGTAGCGCAATATCTGGGTAAACCGACTGTGGCATCCGCGCGAAAATAGGTATATGGATCAGCGCTTGCTCGGACCAGTAATCCTTCAGTTCGGGTTTTTCACGATCCCCATCACCAAACATAAACCAAAACAAGCTTTCATTTCGTCGAGAGATGGCTGCATCCAGAGCATTTTGTGCTTGGCTGACTGTTGTTGTTGACACGCCTTCATATAGGTGTACGTCTCATTCAAATCTCGTTGGAGGATGTCATCCGAAATATAAAGCTTAAAAAATCCAGAGCAAACTTCTCTGCATCCAGTGTGTTCACCGGTCCTGGGGCTGAAGTCGGAGTGAATGGGTGCTCTCAGGAAACTCCCATGTCCCGCACTCTCTGTAGCATCTCATCGTCGTCATCTTCATCATCACATTCCTCTTCAGTTTCATCTGAGAATAATCGGAAAAATCAGTTTACACGATGATGCATTTTTGCATAGGTTTCATTAATTTTTTTTTAAAAATCTGACCTGGGTGAGAAGATAGGTCAAATGAAATTTACCATCAAGATATCAAATTATTAACCCACAAATATTCAGGCAACGATTTTTTTGCCCAATTTTTAGGCATTATTCGCAATAATAATTGCATACTCGTAAGTTCACGATATACTGACACACGTCAATTTACATTATTATAATATTCGTTCAGATGAAACCGATTCATCCTTACACGAAAAATATCACGGGAATACAGTTTTGACAGCTGGCTGTCAAAATCCCGAAAACCTACCATCCCTGTTGTCGTCTTTGATTCCGTCGTTTCTGAGATGATTACGGACGACGTTGAGGGCCACGTCATCCTCGGAGTCATCAAATGATTCTTCTGATTCTAATTGAAACACTCATTCTTCGGCCTGTCTGATACCTGCAGCAGAAAAACCCTTGAAGTCGCTGTCACTGTCAGAAAAATCTTCCCGGGCCAATGCCATTGTTGTCACCCAATCGTCAACAAGTTTATGGGACGTCATTGGTAAATCAAGTTTGAACAGTGACAGAGATACACAAACATGTTGATTTTGAAAGATTGCACTACTACAAAACCGAGCAAATGCACGAAATTGTGTGCGGACCCAGAAATCGAATGACAAGTCTAAATTTAACATTGGGGTAGATTGCCAACTTTTTCAATTTTCATGATAGAAATCTGAAATTCGGTTAATGATTGCCGTTTGTTTCCCAGGTGAAACATGTCAAGTTATAGAAGGATAGCATTCAGCATCGCAAAAATATCAGCGAAAAACTGTGTAAACGAGTTAGAAAAATCAGAGTATAGGTTATAGCTCGAAACTGGGAACAGGGCAACCGACCATTCCGACCATTGAGTCTTCAATGGTCGGATATAGTGTTACGAAATAGAGAAACCCCGAGAAAGGGGGGGGGGGGTATTCAACATGGTCGAGGGCGTTAGCTATAGTGCATTCAGTGGGTGAGTAGTATTAACAGAGTAAGGTGCGCTACTTGTGGCACAGCTTAATATTTCTTCTAAATTCAATGAAGATTAAAGATGTGCCAGACGGATTAAATATGGTATACATTCAGTGGGTGAGTAGTATTAACAGAGTAAGGCGTGCTACTTGGGTCGAAACTAAATTTAACAAAGTGCCGATGATTACACATGACAGAGAATATTTAATTCCAGATTCACTGCTCTCGGGTGTACCAGTACATAGATATATAGAATGTTATCGCCAACACTTCACTGTCAAAACGTTTTTGGGGATGATTTATTGGTACTTTCGATGCAGTACACACACATTTTACAACTTGAAAAACACCTAGTCTACTAGGGCCACGTTGATTTTGGGGACATCTATACCCAACCTGGCTTCTTTAAACATCCCGTTCTCAGATTTGATGTAGCTAATTAGTCAGCCCCACTAACCCCGAGTGGTCGAAGTTCATGGGCAAAACATTAACAATTCTCAGTTGTTCCTTTGAGCTCGCTTGAATGCGTTGATGTCAGTTGCAGAGAAATAGTCCAGTTTCACCGTGACCAATGGACGGCAGCTGCTGTATTTTACACAACATGGTGTAATGGTTATGGTGTAAATTGATGCCATTGTTTGCATTATGATTGGATGTGCATGCTCGCGGTGTATCAGGAACGTTTTTGCAAGAATCATTTTCTTGATAGAAATGTGTTAGATCACTGAATTTATTCATCACATCTGTAAAATTGTAACACTGTCATAACTAGAGAAGCTTGTTAGTGCCATCCAATTTTTTTGGGTTCAGTTAACTTTTCTTTTAAATCTTGGGGATGTTCCAATAATTCGAACTGGGAAACATTTACTGAAACTGGGAATAATTTTTTTTCCGGTAAAAAACTATTCAAACCGGGAATAAATTATTCAAACTGGGATATAACTATTCAAACATAGAAAAAAACTTTTATAACCGGGAATAAATTATTCAAACCAGGAAAAAAGACATTCAAACCAGGCAATAACTATCTAAACCTACAATAAATTATTCAAACCAGGAAAAAGCTATTCAAACCTGGAATAAATTATTCAAACCAGAAAATTATTATTAAAACCAGGAAATAACTATTCAAACTGGAAAAAACTATTATAACCTGGAATCAATTATTTAAACCAGGAAAAAACTATTTAAACCAGGAAGAGACTAGTCAAACCTGGAAATAATTATCCAAACCGGGAAATAATTATTCAAGCCAGGAATGCATTGTTCAAACCGGGAAATAATTAATCAAACCAGGAATAAAATATTCAAACCAGGAAAAAAAAATTAAACCAGGAAAAAACTATTCAAACTTGGAATTAATAAAAGCTGGATGGCAATAGCAAGCTGCCGTACATATCACTATTATGTAGTTGTACAAGTAAAGTTCGTAGATGACAATAGAGGCTGATTTTGGACTGAAATCACGGCACTAATTCTGCGGTTCGACTGTAAATTGGTTGAGGATGTCAAAACGGAGACTGAACATAGTCAGGACTACCTTGGTCCGGCAGCAGCTAGGCTGCAACACGTGCCTTACGATAGCAGCAGAACTCCACAGCATACATTGAATGTATGGAAATTCACTATAGCAGATTGTTATCCAATAAAAACATACACCATGTTCAGTGAAATACATGGACGGTACACATCACAGTACAGTGTTTACTAGTCAGGTGTAGTATGCTTGATGCGATTGATCAGAATAACCGTGATTCTACTTACGCTCTTAATGCTGAATTCAGTGCTTCCAATCTGAACAAAGGTAATACATTTGCATTTGTTTGTGTGAAATGAGATCTGTCAATATGCTACAAACATCCGAATGGAAAGTTGTTCTCAAAGTGTTTTGCATGAACATATTGTTATAAATCTGCTTCCTCTACAGGATAAGTGAACGTCGTTTGCTTAACATAACAAATCAAACAGGAAAAGGAGGAGAAAATAATTATGTTTAATTTGAAGAAACCACACCAATAAAGGGATGTCATTCAATGACTCATGGCACGCCCAGGTGACATTCATTGCAAGTGAATGTACTATTATCATGGTAACGAATCTTCCCGAATTCTTAAGGTTCATCACTAATAACTTGCACCTGACAATTATGTAGGATGTTTTTCCTCTGAGGCAATATCATGTAGATTAGTGCTATTTACTATACAAGAGAAACTGGTTAATTTCTTTTATCTTTTCTTTGCACTGATATATGAGCCCATGGCAATAGGCCCGTGGAGCTATACACAATAAACAAAACTGTGAGCTGTCATGTTCAGTGTCTCATCAACTCGGTTGCCGTTTGGTGTTGAGTAGGACAATTAGTCTTTCGCGTCTTCCGTGGAGTTTATTTTGGATTGCTGAAAAGTAGTGGAAGGAAACTTCGAGTATAATAAGTTGTCCTAGGAAGATCAAACCTTGAACCTCAGTCTGTGGTTTTTGCTTTGAATATCATTATAATGTGCAGTACTTATATGAAGTATTATACAGTATTTTGACAGGACAGTTTCTTTCGGATTGGAACATAGACGTTTCGTTCGTCTCGAGGACATTCATTTCTCTGGAGATTCAACATAATGAAAATATAGTAATGAAAATGAAGTACTAAATGTGCTACTCGTACACCTTGTTTTGCAAAGCTTATTCCCACTAGGAAATAGGTTCACACAAAAATACCATAAAGCTAATCACTTGCCAAGAATAAGTGATTTATGTTGCTGGTTACGATTTCAAGGTCTCTGGAAAGTAAGATACGAGAGAACCACTCGTGACTGGCTTCCAGGATTTACAGCCTGTATATAACAATGCATAAAGAAAGCACATGTTGATCAAGCTCCATTTCTTCCCGACTGGTTATTGACACTCACAGTACTCAGCACACGCCTCTCTGCTTTCCTGGAGCTGACACGTCGACGCAGATTATTGGTGGTTCCAGTGTGTGATGCTTGCATGGCACAGTTTCAACCAAAATTTAGTTCCTCAGTAGTGGAATATGTGCTATACTCGGTACACGAGGGTTATTTCATTTTGCATGACTCATTTGAACGCCCATCGATGCGTGATACATTCATGTCGTTTTTCAGATGTGTCCAGGATCCTCCTTACATGGATGTCAGTGACGTCGAATTTTCAAAAGAACGACAAGCGTAGCGCATGAGATGATATAGTATTTTTGGACAGTTGTGAATTGGTTTCATTCTGTTCTTTGTTGTTCACAGTTCAGCAAAACACTATTCGTTTCTCACTTGGTGAACTCCACAAATTATCAGCATACATTCTTATTGTTAATTATAGCATATTACTAGACATCGTTTGCCAAACGTTCGTATCATCTATGAACCGAATAAGATATTCTCCAATATCTCAGGGGAAACGAATGAACAGTGATACAGTGCCAGTAGCGAAAAAACAACAACAGTCTATGGCATGCATAAATATTGTTTCAGATGCATTTTGGTATTGATGATATTGAGACACCTTCACGGGGGTTCATAAATTTCCATGACATTTTGAAACTGAATTATACAGGACACCCTCCATTATCAACCCCTCCCTACATGTAAGTCGATCCCTCCCTCAAATCGATCGATTTTTCAAAGTCCCAAACGATCGCCTATGTTGTAACATTGTATTGATATTCTATAAGTCGATCACCCCCTGTTCTGTAAACCTGTAAATATCATGCAAATAGACCAGACTCAACCTCCACAGAAACGATCGAACATTGTGTTGGTTGCAATCGTAGACATGAGTGATGATTGACAAAGGTACACTTTCGCTACTGATGGCGTGGAAATTGAGGGAATCACAGTCAGCCTTTCGCGATAACAAAGTACAGGGGCAGTGTCATGATACTTGCATGGAATTGACGATTGAAGAAAATCATCAAGATCTTTTGTCTGATTCCCTTTACATGCATGTCCTGATCTTCTTAAATGATGTCACTCACAATTACTCACTCAATTTCCAAGAGCGCAAAATGAAAAATGATTTTATCAGTGTATTGTATCAGACATAAGTAGGGTGACTTCTTCCTTTTCAACAAGTAATTGCATCATAGCTGTATTCAAATGCAAATCGATCACGCACATCTCGTAGTTGTCTCTATCAGAAAAAGTGAATCTAATCAATGAAAAGATCGTGATGGTAAAAGTAATCAAAAGATTGTTGGCATTTATGGCATTAGTAAAGCAACAGTTCAGTATCTTCTATAACGCAAAGCATATTACATTTCGGCCTATGAAGCCAATGAAACAGCCAGTCGTAATAAGCGTGTGCACGCGTATCGATAGTGATGAGCTTGAGTGTGCGCTATGGACATGGTACATGGCTGCCTATGTTTGTGTGTCATCTCAATAAATTCTGATGAGAACTATAGAATTATTGCTGACATTGGTTGATATTGTTCTGTTGACATCATCATGATCGCGGTATGTGTGCATGTTGTGTGAATACATATACATATCATGATTGATATCGTGATTGATCAAATATTTAAATATTTAGTAAATTTGAAGCAAGCATATGAAGAAACATTACATATATCTATATCGTATTAATATTTCAACCATATAAAGATAAAAAGAAAACACAACATTATTTTACTAAATATTTGAACTGTTATATCGAAAACACATTAGCAGTTGGGTTCCATTCTGAAACTAAGCCATCAAGATATCATTACAGGATTCCATAAATCCATCACCTCCCTAAACCGACCGTTTTTGGTTGATCCCTCGGTCGTTCGACTTAGGGAGGTTTTACTGTATATTGGATAATGAACTGGGGCATAATGAATGAACCATACCTGATATTTGCTGCCATGTTTGTCTATAATTCTCTTTGGAAAACGTATGATATTGTTTCCTTTATTCAGACTTTATTGCCAACAACAAATGTGGTATCCCTATAAATAATGATCGAAATAAACATGTGCTCAGGTTTTCAGGTATATTAGGTTCTCATCTCAGCTGCTCGTCTCGAAAAAAAAGCCCTTTGTCCTTCCACAAACAAATGACTTGTTTCGTATCATCTTCATTCTGTTTCAATCCAATTATGAAAGATTTATGTTTGGTGTTTGTATTCGGATAGTATTTTTTGAATAGGCAAAATAGAAAATATACGATGCTGATATGAATATTGTTATACTCGTATACTATATTACAACGGTACATGTGAACTTGAAAGTTCTTTTATCCCATTGATGTTTGCTGAGGCAGAAAAGTGTAGTTGACTCTATATTACACTTATATGACACAAATATATGACACATCAATGTTCCGGAAATGATCGACTGAAATATTGTTGTTTCGTTCTAAAAGCATGTACGGTACGAATGAAAATGAGGTGAAAGATTTCCCGACTGATTCTGTTACATTGATTTTCTATCAGGGAAGTATATCATTTTTAGCCTTGAGACTTGAAAAAATATATCAATTTGTCATCTGCATGAATCGTTGCCATCTACAATGCCGGTTGGAGTGTAGCATGAGATGACTTCAGCTTGATAGCAATGATGATTGACTAATCAATAGGAGTGTGTATTGCTTTTCATGAGCGATCAAGGGCAATAGTCAAATTATGCATCATTCATCGCTAGTCAGGACCTGGGTGATACCGATCTATATCTGCATATATGACAATTGTGTGTTACAAACCTTCACCTGCCATCATGTATGTTGAGGAAAGTTGACATGCAATATCGTTTTGCATTGCTTCACACTGAACCGTTCGTTTAAAGTGATATATAATAATAGAAATTTAGTAAAATGTATGTGCTGTTAACTAATTCTCTGGATTACTCATTAGATATATGCTGTTGCTGGAAGCATACTTGAACTTGATATCTTAATAGGCATAGTTAAAATACGAACTAAAGGTAAAACTGTATCAGGGAATAAAAGAGTATATCATTTGAATATGTTAAACTATTTTAAGTTATGAATATATCTACATAAATGTTTACTTTTAATACATCATTTGCTTGAACATTAAATCAAGTTTCATAATGTGGGTGTTTATCATTTTGTGAACGTGTTCAATATACTAATTGTATTAGATTGAGAATGAGGCTCTATTCAAACCTTTGAAAAAACTACAACAATTCAAAATTAGGCGTACTTTATTGTAATCCATTAATGGTATCTAGATCCACAGACAGAACAAACAGATATCATACATGTCACTATTAATAATAAACATGGTAATTAGGGAAGTAGCGTCCCTAATTCTGTTGTATCGATTTGCCCTCCATGACCTCAATTTCCATCCAATCTCCATTTTTTTGTTTTCAACTGATCTCAACTTCCGGTGATCACGATGGTCAACCGCACTTCCAGTTACCGCAAACAGAGAAACCAACTGTTTGTGTGATTCTGTGGGAACAAACAGTCGAAAACGATCTTTATCTTACCGTAGTACCGTTAGTATTTTGTATTTCTGTTTAGACCAAAACATGCTTACGGTCCACAACTCCACATATATTTACGTATGTCCTGAACTAAAACAATGCTAAGAAATCTAATTGCACACGCATTAAAAAATACTTGGCTGTCACTGAGTAACAATCCAAAGACATTGTATGCAAGATCTCAATTACTTTCGGGGTTATCAGTGATTTTCTATTGAGAACTCATTCCGAGAGGCGATGTCCCACCCACTACCCAATAATCATGATAACTTCTCATGGATCGGGGAGTATTACGCAGTATAAGAATATTGCTGAATATTCTCATGCTCTTGAATTTGACTGTTGTCCTCATTGTCAAGGTCACAAAACTAAATGGCCAGTATCTCGCTCAATATCAACCTTACAGCTTAGGAATCAGTTGTGAACATATAGGAATGTATTATCAACCTATTACCTCTGATAACCAAATTCTGATGATGCCAATAAAAAACTAACATCGAAAGCTTTCGGAATAGAAACAAAGCCCGACCAAACCTTTGTATCTGAAGCCACATTGGCGTCATCAGGGGCGGACAGTGTGTATTTATAGTTGTTTCTACTGCACACCAGATGGAATTAGTGCACAACTGCCCAACAACTTATTGAAACAATTTAGCAATCCGAAACAACCCCCGTGAAATAGATGTATGACAAGTACATAAGTACCCAAACACAAGCCGAAAGGCTACTGAGTTGATGGTATCCTCGGGGACAGAATTGACGTCCACCAGCAGTGACACCGGCTCAGTGGTAGAAATGTATGTATCAACCTATTACCGCTGATAACCGCTGATAACCAAATTCTAATGAAATCATATATGCTGAATATTCTCGTAATCTTGAATTTGACCTCATCTCCGTGGTCACAGGACAAAATTAGACCTCATTTTCACGGTCACAGGACAAAATGGCTAATATCTCGTTGTAGACATACAGGAAATGATATGTATGCCGCATATTCAGGTGACCTTGAATTTGACCAATGACCTTATTTTCAAAGTCACGGGACATAATGGCTAATATCTAAAATATAAATCACATATTGTCCGGTAACATTTCTTAGCCCTTGTGTATTAATTTTTATGTACTATTCTTGTTTTTCCTACACTGTGTGATGGCTCTAATTAGAGCAACATGGCTTCGACAGTGCACATTCTAATTCGTATAGGTAAAAGAATTAATTACCCGTGATAATGTTGTACATGGGATTGCCTTTGTTCTAGATTCCAGGTTTGTACTAATCCACTGATATGAACATCAATTACCCTCTATGAAATATGGATTGATTTGTCATTGCTATATTCAAGAAAAGGACTGGCTCGATATGAGATTCATTTATCCCAGGCCGATGTTAGCAGACAGTTCTTTTGTAAAGCTCATGCATGAGTTAAACAGCACAAACGTGAAATAATCTAGATCTGGCATATGGAGAAGTGCAACACACAAACAGACAGTCCCCCAAAAATGCCAAGCACACTCTAATTGGTATATGTAAAAGAATTAATTACCCGTGGTATTGCTAGAGCTCTATGCATGGGATTGCTTTTGTCCTTGGTTCCAGGTTTGTGCTAATACACTGACATGCACATGAATCATCCTTAATATAAAATTAATAATTTAATGAAATATTAATGCAATTACCATTGTCATATCCATGAAAGAAACGATGTGATATTGATTCACCCCAACCCGATTTTATCAGACAGTTCTTTTCATCTCTTATGCATGAGTTAAAACATAACTAATATGAACTGATCTAGAAAATGACACCGCCAGAAACTGCAGAAGTATTTGTTGGCACAGATGCTGATAATGCAGTTATCTTAGACAGAACGTGCGGGTACATCATGGACACCTTCAGAGTGTTCTCTCAATATGTGTTCATAATTTTGACATTCAAGTTCCAAGTTGAGTCAGAGGGTAAGTAATTTATGTCATATTGCATGTTCTCAATAATATCATATATTATATAATACTCGTAACTGGATCATTGACAATAGCGCATTATGTTGTCAAGTAAAAAAATCTCGTCCATTGTCATGCACTGTAGTATGTCTTGCGTCTTCAACATGATTTAGATACCAATAAAGGTTCGAAATAAATGTGAATCACATTTCTACACACATTCTAAACCATATACTAGTGGTTCATCTGCAAATGTAGAATCAGCAACAAGACACTGTGCCAACAACCACAACCAGCTTTGCAGATTTGATACTTTGTTCTTCTAAAATGTATGGTGCACCCCGTCTATCCACAGTGACCGATCTGGCATTTGGCAAATCTGGTTATCACTCAACAAGTGGCACACCAGTGGCGATGGTACTGCACTGGACCACGACCCAAGAACCAGCTTTACAGCGAGTGGAGCAGATCCTTGGTGGGCGGTTGACCTGGGAAATGTCTATCCTGTCCACACAGTCGTCATTACTGGTTTAGAGGGACAGACCAATGGTACCTCGTTTGTTTTGTATTCTATCCAAACTACACAGGTAGAAACCTCATATACCTGAGGTTTGTAATTGCCATGTATATATATGCCTTGCGAAACGATATGTATCCATGTATATCCTTCTCTTAGTCATCAATCACACAAATTGACACAAACAGATCGTAGTAGGTATTTCACCTTTTTTGTTTTATTTCGATTTTTGCACGTGCAATAGAAAAAATATAATGTCCTTAGTAACAATATGTATCCATGTAAATATATCTTTCTCCTTCTCGCCATGAATCCAAGTGACACAAATTGACACAAACAGTCCTTCGTAGCACTCGGTGCACGGAGTGACCCAACTAATATACACAAGGTCAAGGTCGAACGAAAATATAAACATTGAAAACCATCGCCGTGTTTGGTTCATCTCAGTCGCTCTTTACCACCAGAATAAACTCTGAGTGGGATATATACAGGCAATGCAAGTGAAAAAAGAACACGATGTAAACTTGGAATATCCACAGAATGAACCATTATGTATCGTTCCATTACGCAAAGTAAGTACATGATACTCCACGTTCCCATATTATCGCCCACCGCTCCCCACCCATACGCATAATATACAGATATATTGTTGTACTAGATCTACGTAGGCCAGGTGGCCAACATACCATAAACATCTATATGACGACATTTATTCCTGGATAGGACTAGCGCCGAATAGCGCTACATTTCACTTACTGCCTTCCGCACTGCTGCACCAGACCTACATTGGGCTGGTGCATTACGTGCTGGAGGCCCTGTGGTAGTGTACACGTGTAAGTATACATGTGCTCATCAGACCAGATTTGATGATCAACTTTAAACTTACCTCCACATATACAAGTCAGCTTCTCATATCAGCTGAGAGCCCCTCATGGAGCCTGTCAATCTGGTTATGTCTTAAGCGACACATATTTGACAGGTCAGTTTTTTATCCCATGTATATGTATACATTTGTTTGAAGAACTATAATATTTCCAATACTGCATTGTATTGTGTCAAAAGGACACCTCACACCACAATGAAAACAATACATCAAATATCAGGGACCCCTCCACCTTACAGCATTCATTTTACACTTTCAGTCAAGCCAAAGCAAAGTAAATTATCTAGCATATGTGTTTGGTTGCTGCTGGGGGGCAGCTTGGATGGGGCGGAGGCATGCCTGGGGATGGGTCACAGATATGGAGAATAGTATAAACTATGACCAGATCAGAAATGACATACAGTATGACTTTCAAAATTTATATGAACTCGATAACACTGATAATCTCGAACAGAATGACTCTCCGTACTCTAACATACGGAACTCGTGCTCCTACTATGACATAGATGAATTCCGAAAAGATTTTCATACACTTTCTGGATCTAGTTATTTTCACATGAATTGCAGAGGGTTGTCCAACAACTGGGACAATCTCAGGGAATTATTCTCATGCATCATGAATGAACAATTTTCAATTGACATTATTGGAATGAGTGAGGTATTTTCGAGTTGTGCTCTTGACAGTCGAATCTCTTTGCCTGGATATCATGATCTTATATATCGTATTCGGGACAGTAATGATGACAACAGAGGGGGAGTAGGACTTTTTGTTAGGGAATCCATACATTTTAAAATAAGAGAAGATCTCAGTGTTTTTATTCCACATGTAATGGAAGCTCTGTTCATTGAAATAGAAACAAAACAAGTAAACAACATAATTGGAATCATATATAGACCAAACACTTTACCTCGGGCAGATGTTGATATTTTCTCTTCTACATTTCATGAAATTCTTGACATAATAAATGGGGAAAAAAGAAAGGTGTAATACTAGGTGATTTTAACATTGACCTATTAAAGTACAACTGTCATGATAAGACCCGTAATGTTATTGATAATGTCATAAGCAATTGCTTTCTCCCTACCATCTTAAAACCAACCAGAGTAACACACACATCAGCAACCCTCATAGATCACATTTATACAAATAATCAGAATACTCCCAGCAGAAGTGCGATTATCTTAACAGATGTTAGTGACCACTTTGGCACATTTCACATTGAATTCAACGATGGGCTCAAGCAACTCAGGGAATCAGACCCTCAAAAAAGATCTTTCTCCCAAACAAATATGAACATATTCAATAACATACTCGCATCTCAGGACTTCAGTCATGTTATCAATACTAACTGTCCAGAGAAATCATATGAATTATTTATATCTAAATACAAAGAAGCCTTTGAAACTGCCTTCCCAATGAAAACTATCAAATCAAATAAGCGATATATCAAGCAAAATCCATGGATGACGAGTGGGTTACTTACCTCAATGAGAACAAAATCCAAACTCCTTAAAAAAATTTTGAAATCTCCCTCAACTGGAAACAACAGCAAATACAAAAAATATAATAATTTATACAACAAACTGAAAAAAAACATGAAAAAATCATACTTCCAAAACCTCATAGAGGAAAACAAAAACAATATCAAAGAAACATGGAAAATTCTCAAACAAGCTATAAACAAAAATAATGATAAGAGTGGTTTTCCCAGTGAATTCACAATTAACAATACCAAAACAACAGATAAAAATGAAATTGTCAACTCATTTAATAAATATTTTGCAAATATAGGAAAAATAACAAATAACAACATACCAAAATCCAAAAGGAAATATTCTGACTACCTGAAGAATCCAATAAATAACAGTATGTTCATGGAACCTGTAGAGCCACATCAGATTGTAGAAATTGTTGATAAAATGAAACCCAAAACTAGCACAGGGCATGACAATATCCCAATGAAATTAATCAAGCTCTCACTAAATAACATTATCGACCCACTGACACATATTATTAATAGATCACTAATGACAGGCACAGTTCCTAAAGACTTTAAAATAGCAAAAGTCATACCAATCTTTAAAAATGGCGAGAAAAATCTTTTGCCTAATTACAGACCTATCAGTCTGCTCCCGGCCTTCTCTAAAATCTATGAAAAAATAGTCTTCAACAAAATACTAAATTTCCTGGATAGTAATTCAATATTTTATAAACACCAATACGGATTTAGGCCAAAACACTCAACCATCCATCCTATAATTCACCTTCTTAATGACTTTGCCAACTCTAATAATAATGTTCCTAAACAATATACTTTAGCAATACTATGCGACTTGAGCAAGGCTTTTGATGTACTAAACAGACAGATACTCCTTGATAAATTGCAACATTATGGCCTGCGGGGATTAATTAGGGACTGGCTATCTATCAGACCGATATCAATATGTTGAGATGGATAATACAAAATCTGAAACTCTGTCTACTGAATATGGTGTCCCTCAAGGTTCCATTCTGGGACCTCTATTGTACTTGATTTACGTAAATGATATTGCTATATCCACCGAAGCCAACATACTTTCATTTGCAGATGATACTTCTCTGTATCTGTCCGATTCAAACATCATAAACCTTTATCATAACTCGAACGAGGAACTCAGTAATTTGTACACCTGGTTCTGTGCCAATCAGTTATCACTAAATATTAAAAAAAAACAAATATATTGTATTCAGGGGCCTCAACCAGGTGTGCAATACAAGTAATCTATCAATACAGTTAAATGGGCTTGTGCTCGATCAAATCAGCAACACATCTAATGAACATAGTATAAAATTTCTTGGTGTCAATATAGATGAAAATCTTACATGGAAACACCACCTAGCATTTATAAGTAAGAAAATATCAAGATCACTATACATAATAAAGCAGGTTAGAAATATACTTCCCACTGAGTCTCTCAGAACCCTATATTTCACCATGATACACCCTCACCTAACATATGGAATACTAGCATGGGGCAATGCAAGTCAGTCTCTAATTAAGAAAACCTACATCCTACAGAAAAGAGCAATCAGAACAATTAATAAAGCCAAATACAATAGTCACACAGAGCCTTTGTTCAAACAAATGAAAATACTGAAACTTGAAGATCAATATAATTATGAAGTACTTGTCTTTATGTACAAATATTTACACAATATAATGCCTTCCTCCTTTAGTGGTGTATTTAAACTCAATCATGATATCCAGGCAAACTATGTAACAAGACAGTCTTCCCTATTTGCAATTGATCGCTGTGACTCCAATCATTTGAGGAAATTCCAATTGTATTCATTTCCATCTATTTGGAATAAATTTAATTCAAATTCACAAACATATGAATCACTTGCTATTGCAAAAAAGACAACAAAAAGAAAATTCCTTTCAAATTATCTTGACTCGGTGTTATGCACCAATCCTATATGCAAGCAATGCAATTAGTAGATCTGATCTGGTCACCAAATCTATCAATGAATATTAAATATGGCAATACTTGTTCTCCATGCCTGGGTCTCTATCCCTGGTACAGCCCCCGGCCTCCCAGCCATCTTCCCCCCCTCACCAACCAACACCAAACACTACTTAAAAAAACATACTAATTTATTTATTCCTTATCTGTATTACAATATTCTCTCTTCACATCAATTTCTATTCAATCCTCTTCTATATCTGTTTTTTTCATTTATATCCTTATACAGTAAGCTTTTCAGTTTATACTCCAGTTATAGATATATGTACAGTCTTCTTTTCTTTCCCTCTTTTTATTTCATGTTAATTAGTGTTTGTACTGTTACTTTTTGCTTCTGTTATGGACCACCCACTGAAACAGTGGTCCATTCCTAAGTGTACATACTGCATTAGGCCTTATTTGTTTTGTTCCGCTTTGTACAGTATTTTGTTTGATTTGTACTCAAGTTATATATTTTCATTCCTCATTTATTTTGATGTTCTCTGTTTCTGTTATCTATCGTTTTCTTTTTGTTTTTTTTTTGTTATGGGCCACTTAATAATACAGCTTACGCTACAAGTGGTCCATTTCCTATTGTACATATTGTAACACAATATCTATCAAAAATTTGTTAAACTTGTACATATAGGAATAAACTCTTCTGATTCTGATTCTGATATACAAATAAAACACAAATGCCATTCTCTGAATCTGGTCTCCATCCGTCATGAGTATTTATTTGTTTCATATGGATATTGAATGACTCGTTGGGTCCCGTGTACAGCAATTGTCCTGTTGTGAATCAACCCTTCGCTCTGTCACTGACCAGCTGATGTTCATGTTTTCAAAATGTTGATTTTAACAGTGGATTTTCGTGACTTCTACCTGGGTGTGACCAATGACTCAGTGACTGCCGTTACACCTTCCATGACTGGACCCAACTATGATGTTTGTTTGTACCACCCAGGTCAGTTGGTTTGTGAATGGACTAATCATACAGTTTATGAAGTCCCATATAGGACAGTTCTGGTGAAAAAATTGTGTCAGTTTTATCCCACCTATTTCCCTATTATAATGAGCATTCGTAGGTATCACATGAGTCAACCATGTGACGTCATGAACACTCATTATAATAGGTAATAAAATCAGCAAATATAACTCAAAATTGATAATATCTTGAGAACACCAAAAAGATAGTCAAGTTTCGAAAGAGCCAGCCCACTACCTTTTGCATTTTCTATCAAACAAAATATTACTTAAAGTTCATTCCAAAGTTAAAACATCAAAGCTAGATTATATTTACAGAATTTATATTACAGAGTTCGTCATTTTGTATATTCGTATTGGTACAAAAATTGAGCAGTAAAAAGAATTGGAGTTATTGTTGCCATTCCTACACTCTTTTGAACGAATAGAGTCGTTTTGGTCTGGATAAATGCTTAGCCGATAGTTTAGGGTGTGGTCAGTAGCCTACACAAAGCCAATGCTGAAAACAAAACAAAACATTCCGAAAGCGCAAAATGCCGTGGCGCACGACACGACACAGGAAGTGGAGCGTGCTGTTGAAATGTTACGTGCATGTTCTTTTTGACATTAGAGCGTTGGGGGCGAAGCCCCCAACCTTCTACATGTCTATGTGCTGACTTTTTCATGGAGGTTTCATGCCAACCTATCGACGCCCGTTTTGGCATGTAAACGTTTAGACACCTACTTCAAATGAGAATTTTCTTCGTCCTTGACATAAAATCTCTCGAATTGATGGCAAACTTTGAATATTCCACAGATGTATAATGCATAAATCGATGTGTTAGGTTTGAGAAAATTACGCAAAATGCTGAGATTGTTTTGGAAACGTCAAAATGGCGGAGCCGATGGAAATTGACGTTCCCAGAATGCAAAGCAAATTTTACCACAATGACGCGTATTTTGGAGCACACAATTTTCTGTGCAGCAATTCGTGCATGCATGTAAGCTTGCGTGTGCCGTGTGGCATTCTTCGGTGTTGTGAAGTGAACACAACGATACGTCTGCGATGCCACGGCTACATTTACCTTAATTTGACGTACCTTATATGTCAAGGTGTTGGCTTTGCGAAGCCTTCGGACAATCCTTTACATTTTAAACTGGTCTTTTCATTAGCCCAGTGTAAATATGTTATTTATTACTGAGTATGATATCAGATGCAGATATTCCTCATAGTTTCCAATATTTTAAAGGATATTTTATTAAGGTTCAATATCATTTTAGCAGGCGTACAAATGTTTCATTGAGTTCAAAATGAATGTTTATTTATGAGGCCTATGCTTTCATCATAATATACTTTCTTTGTATAAATAATGCAATGGAGTGAATGAGTGTTATATATGCAAATTATATTGTCAAAAACGTGAAATTATAGGAACCCACTCTGTTTGCCTCTGTAATAGAATGAATATATAGTGTCGAGCATTATATCCTGTATCAATGTGCTTCCTTGAGGCGTCTGATTACCAATAAACTGTTCAAACTGTTATACGGGAATGAATTGGAATCGTGTGGGGGAGGATATGGTAGCGTTTGTTGTGGGGGGGGGGGGGGGGTAGGGGGGAGTAACGTTGAGTAGTATACATTCAGCTGTCAGGGTGCTGATGATGTGCTCGAGCTCTAATGTCGACTCTCGCAGTTAGCTGCATTTTCTTGTTGTGGTGAAATTGCGCTCCTCATATGCGATGCCATCACTATACAATCATTCGCCTGCACGATTAACATGGAAAACAAAACTTCGAAGTGGAATGATCGGTTTTTGGTTTAAAATGACGAACAGCTGTTCCCAGAGCAGCTGTACAGTGCATAAGTTGCAATGCGCAAACGAACGTGTTTAAATTTGACATTAAAAATCGTATTTTAAAAATAGTTTCGCACGGAACGGTTCCAATGCAATGATGCAAAATGAGCAAAAATATCTGCAAATTATAGAAACATACACAGCCCTATCACTTGAAACTCGTATATGTATGGTATAGTAGAGTAATGGAACCCCAAATATTCAGTTTGATTCTTTTGTGATGCAAATAACGACAATAAGGGAAATTGGCAACATGTCTTTCTTTACTGTATGTAAAGCTGTAAACAATTCGTTCATATCGTGCGTTTTTACGGTATGTTCGAACTCCAATGCAGGGTTATGCGGACATATTGTGGGGGTTTTAACGGTGCTATATCATCTTATGTATGCTAGCCCATTGATTGACAACGAATTGCAGAAACCAATTATATCACTTTATACTGTGCCCAACTACGGAAGCGTAGAAGGGCCAACCAGGAAATTATTTTTTTTAAATTCCCGACTTAGTAACTCGATAATATCGACTTAGTATCTCGATAATATCGACTTAGTATCTCGATAATATCGACTTAAGAGTGGATCAGGCACAGGAAGATTAATTTTTTTCAAATTCCCGAGTTAGTAAGTCGATAATATCGAGTTAGTAACTCGATAATATCGAGTTAGTATCTCGATAATATCGAGTTAGTAAGTCGATAATATCGAGTTAGTATCTCGATAATATCGACTTAAGAGTGGATCAGGCACAGGAAGATTTATTTTTTTCAAATTCCCGAGTTAGTAAGTCGATAATATCGAGTTAGTAAGTCGATAATATCGAGTTAGTAAGTCGATAATATCGAGTTAGTAACTCGATAATATCGAGTTAGTATCTCGATAATATCGACTTAGTATCTCGACTCAAATCACAGCACATGGTGTATAGTCTGCTTATGCAAATACATAATGAGAAAACAAATAAACATTACTGATTTTATATGAGGGTCAAATACTGTTAGAACTCTATTATGTAATTAATGTAATGGATATTTACATCAGAGAGGAAAGTTTTCATTTTAGATATCATCTATTTCAATGTTCACACGTGGACATATACGCCCATTGACACAGTCGTTAATGGTTACCCACGTACATTATACATACATGTACACATGGGCCGGACAACCCTAAAATATTAAGTCGATATTATCGAGTTACTAAGTCGATATTATCGAGTTACTAACTCGATATTATCGAGATACTAACTCGATATTATCGAGATACTAAGTCGATATTATCGAGTTACTAACTCGGGAATTTAAAAAAAATAAATCTCCTTCCTGTGCCTGTTCCACACTAAGTCGATATTATCGAGATACTAACTCGATATTATCGAGTTATAAGTCGATATTATCGAGATACTAAGTCGATATTATCGAGTTACTAAGTCGGGAATTTAAAAAAAATAATTTTCGTGGGTGGCCCTTCTACGCTTCCGTAGGCCAACAGAGGCGCCTCATGAAACTGGCAATAGAAGACGAACCAAGGTGTGCTCTAGCACCATCCAACGCCGCCTCCTTGAGTCAGACATGTGCGCGCACGTCCCTGCCAAGGGCCAATTCACGTATCTTTAGAACACACTGTTGTATGCCAAGTTCATAAGTTCATTCGAATTTATTATCAATATATCAACTCGGGATCATTATTCTATATTTTGATATAAAAGTACTCAAAACGGCAACCGTTTACACCTTTCAGACAATCTTTCTACCCCAATCCGTGCGTTTTTAATGGTGTTGAGTATTTAATTGTTTCGGCTCCCTTGCTTGTGTTGACAATGTGAAATGTAGGTCCTGAATATTGCTCACGCATCCTTAATTTTACATGCCTATATACATTTTAGGATATTACGACCATGTTTCCGAGAACAGAGATCGCTTGTCTGAAGACTATAAGAGCCTTACCTAATTGGGATTAAAAATCTGTAACACTTATAACCACAGGCATGATGAGCTTCGTCATGGAGTTCCAACATTGCAGCGAGGGGCCATTGTATGGACAGTACTTAATCATACAGGCTGAAACACAATTCCAGCTACGTGATGTGGAAGTATATAAAGGTATGCATGTAATATTATTATGTATATTACATGTATTCTAATATTACTATACTATACATGTTTATATTATAATTCCTTTATCAGTTTGATACTACATAATGGGAATACATGTGTAAAAACTCATGGTTTACAGATATAATCTACAATGTGGCACCTCAAAGGCAAACCAGTCAAAGTTCGACAGACGAAATTCATGGTGTGAATTACGTTCCCAGCTTGGCTAATGATGGCAACCCAGACTCTGTATTGGATGGCCTGAGCTGTACTCATACAATCGGCTCAAGACCCGGACGACCCTGGTGGTCTGTGGACTTGGAAGTTGTCAGTCTCGTTCACGCTGTTGCCATTGTCACAAGAACACAGCCTACTAATCGTGAGTTAACAACGAATGTCATTGTGGGCTGTCTTCAAATTTACAATCGAGTTTGTAAATTGTGACCAGTTTGCACTGTACAATCACATATTTCACCAGTTAGCTTTTGTACAGATTCAAATATTCAAAACTTTAACATGATTCTTACAGTTCTGGTACTTATGCGGCGCTTGACCGACTTCAAAATTGGTGTGAGTAACACGAAGCCAACAGCAGCAAATATGTCTCCAGTTGATCCTTATTACCAAGTCTGTGCTAGTCTTGTTGGTTGGCAGCAGGACGTGAAACACATCTACTCCTGCGTCCCTTCACCACTAGTTGGGCGCCACGTCATCGTTCATAACGGTCCTGAAATTCTTTCCCTTTGTGAAGTTATCGTCATGACTGTTGGAAACTGTGAGTAACCTCGTTTTGACTTTCATTGATTTCGAAGACTTTCAATTTGTTACTTCCATATCGAACTAGCATGAATAATAGTTTATCATGATAAATATGTGATGATATTCAAACCTTGTTGAGCATCATCACACAAACACTTGGTGAAATCATCCATAACCCCGCTCGTCCAGACCCCTGTTTCCAGGTAAGTGTAATCGTCTGGGTGAGTAGAACATACATGCATCTACACAATCTACTCCATAAATCGTTTTTTAAGGAATTACCACTTGTCTTGAATATCACAGTTCTATCTAGTATTCATCACATGTATATTAAGGTACTGATGACCACAAATGCATTTTGTAAATATAACATCCACTGACTCATTGTTTTCAAGCTCAGATTAGAACAGATAAAGGTTACAAGTCACTTGGATTCATGGCAGCCATGGACGTTGATGCTTTTGGATGCGGTGTTCGCCACTGTCAAAATCATCCATTGTTTTGACTTTAAAACATTTTTAATCAGCTGAACAACGTAAACGATCATTCAGAATGATCCAGTGGGGACAATTGTGCATTCATGATGAAATGGTGATATGAGTGAGGCATTTATGAAATATCGTGGATGTAAACAATATGTACATTGTGTTTTATTGTTCTAATATGTGTTCCTATCCTTATAATGTTAATGTGAATGATGCAATTTTGATGTAAATCAGTCATTTGTTTTATACAAAAATGATATATTCAAAACATCTTGTTGAAGAATTCGTTTCTGTCTGATTAATACACAGATGTGTTTGAATGAACAAAGTGAAATACACCTATATTTCATACTCAATAAAAATCACAGTGATTGAAATTCATGTGTTGCTGGTTGTACAGTGATATTAAAAATGGACAAATAGACAATTAGAAAAGGCACATTGGTGATGACCTTGAATTGACCTAACACAACTTGCAGAGTGAATCTCAAAGTCATCCCTAGATTGGTATGTGTGATTTGTCCTCTGTAATCAAACGACTGCAAACTGAGCTTGGGCTAGTATTAGGAGGAAGTACGAATTTATGTATGGCGGATATTTGGTTTTGTTTTGTTGCTATTGATGTTGAAAGATTGTTGAATCCGAAAGTCACATATTCCATGAAACCTGAATTGAACTTTGTACAAAAAATATTGATATACTGGGTTTGTATTAGGAGCATATATAGGAAGTATATAAGCCAATTTCTGTGGTGAGATTTGTTGTTTTTTCTTACAAGGACATCCAGTGATCTTGTCAGGTCAGATAGGCATTTATAATCGTGAGACAACCCTCATTAAAATGGGAGCTAAAACGTAAACCAGAATACTCCAAGGTGGGTGATAAATAAGGACACAATTTTACCTTCAACGATGTTCTTGTATGGGTCAACGTGGCAATTCCAGTGAATAAAAAACATTGGCTTGAAAGTGTGTATTTCATCCGTACCTCACATGATTGTTCCATATCTCGTCCAAACAGCTACAGTTATCATATTATAATTGTGGACAACTGGTTCATATTGTGGGATCATGAAATGTCTCCTAAGTTCGTGAATAAGTAATTCATAACTTCGAAATGCCGCCCAAAATCTATTTCCCATGAACGTATTGTGAGATATTTTTCTTCGGGACGAAATATCAATCTTTCTGAACGCAATTTCGTGTAGTGCTATGCTAAGTCCAGACCGCAGGCCTTTTTCAATTGTATATTTCACCCAAACACAACGAATTTTCATAGCACTTCAATGCATACATGAATCTTCCGTCCAGGTATCCCCTTCGAAAATATAAATAAGGTGGTATAGGCATTAGGCAGTATAGTTCTTGAAAATCTTCTTAATTAATCCAGTTCCATAACAATAGTCCTGTAGCTCTGGTACGAATGCCTGAATTCTCATAAAAACAATATGGTTGCCTTTCTTCTTGAAAACAGGCTTCAAATTGGTCATCTTGTAGGGCAAGTAGGATGTCATGTGATGAACAATTTCGAGGCGTGATTGGCTGTTATGTTGTGCACCTTAGTACTGTGATATGCGCTTGTCTGCTTGGAAATATATGCTGTTTGTCAAAAGTGTCGTGTAGCAGCTGTCTATGCAAATCGGCGCATGTATGTCGACTTGGTTCAATGTAGGGACGTTGTTTCGGGGGACTGAACGTAAGCTAAAATATACTACAATATTTCTGTTTATTTTAATGATGAGCCAGTCTGAAAATGTCATCCTTATCCCATTCGTGTTTCAGAAAATGTCACCCTTACCCCAGTTATTATGTGTTTTAAAATGGCCTTACTCCACTAGTGAGTCAGATAATGTCGCCCGTACTCCACTGGCGTGTTTGATGAATGTCGAAATGCCCCATTAGAGTTTTATCGTTTCTGGAGTTTTGACATGCGCTATGAAAGCTCCAGTTGACGCGTTGGCATTTTGCGTTTACGCGGTGTTGAGCGTTTTTTTCAGCGTCATGGTTGAGCGACCCCATCCAAGGGAGGGTCAGGCCAATTGAATTATTTGATTGCTCGTACTTGTTTCAGCACACGACCACACCCGTTTTGACTTATATATAGCGCACTTCACCCGCTAATGCTACTATTTCATTAAATTTAATCCGTCTGGTACATTTTTTATGTTCATTAAATTCAGATCAAGGAGTAGGCTCCGAGAATAATAATAGCTAATAATGAGTGACACAGTACAGTTGGACACAAGATATTCTGGTTGTGGAAAGCACATGTACTGTGTTGGTTTGCTCTGTATATACTCGGATTTTTCTAACTCGTTCACACTGTTTTTCGCTAATATTTTTGTGATGCTAAACGCTATCGTTCTATAACTTGGCATACTTCACCTGGGAGTCAAACGGCAATTTTCTACAAAACTTAACACAGCTATCACGAAAACTGAAAAAGTTGGCAATCTACCCCAATGTTAAATTGGGCTCTACCTCATCGCGCAGCAACCAGACCAGGACAGCAAACGTGTCCGGGGTCTCTCCCGTCAGGAACCACATCACAGAAGGTTTGCTCTGTATATACTCGGATTTTTCTAACTCGTTCACACTGTTTTTCGCTAATATTTTTGTGATGCTAAACGCTATCGTTCTATAACTTGGCATACTTCACCTGGGAGTCAAACGGCAATTTTCTACAAAACTTAACACAGCTATCACGAAAACTGAAAAAGTTGGCAATCTACCCCAATGTTAAATTGGGCTCTACCTCATCGCGCAGCAACCAGACCAGGACAGCAAACGTGTCCGGGGTCTCTCCCGTCAGGAACCACATCACAGAAGGTGACGAACACAAAAGGGTATCACAATCGAACAGTTGTCGCACCATTCCATAGATGTCAGACTCAATGTCCAGCAGTTGGTGGAATGGTGTGAAAAGTTTAACCTTCACCACCCACATTTCGATCATGTTCACCAGTGTCTCTTAAAGAATTCTTTTTCGTTTTTTCAGTTGCTTGACTATGATGGACACTCTCATGCGGTTCTGGTTGTTTAACTGATGAAAGTTGAAAAATAATGGCTGTAAGTTCGATGAATATCGGCCCCGTTGCCTGCGTATCACAACCATGGCGGACACCGGTCACTTTGTTTGTGTGGTCTTTGTGCTTTACTGGGTCCCGCTCGCTCGACCGTTAAACCTGACTGGCCATAACGCCAAAGCTCCTACCGAGGCGTTTACCATAAACCCAGAAACGATAAAACTCTAATGTGTCTATCAAAATGTCGCCCTTACCCCTACTAGTGCGTCTGAAAATGTCGCTCTTACCCCACTACTGTTCTAGAAATGTCGTCCAGACTGTAAAAGATATCTTTGCAGTAAGATCGAATAAATGATGATGTTCACGGTCGAGCTTGTCCCGTTTGTATTGGGAAATATTGCAAAATGATACTAAAAATTAAATCCTTCTATTTTTGTTACCATGACATATTCAGAAACCTACGGGAATATTCAATGTGAGTTCAATAATGTTCCCAATATAGTCTACCATTTTTTTGACATTTTCTTTTATGATTTATTCAGTTTTGTTATTTCCATTTAAACGCTGAAAAATAAACACATTTTGCTGATTTGTGTGTAACTTTGTTATCGAGTAATATAGATTTCCAGTCTTTTGTCTATATACCTATAGATCTTGTATCCAATCTTTCTACAGCAATTTTATTCACATTGTATTATAGATAACTCATGATAATGACAGAAAAAACGAGTAAATAATGAAATATATCACTAACTTTGCACGCATTTGATCGGAATTTTTAGCATGCGTTGACCACCCATAACGTTTTACCCATCAAATGTAGTTACGAAGTCATACTTTTGGCATAGTTTTGGAGCAAATACAACAATTGCAAAAATTCACCACTTGGTGTATCAAGTTCGAATTGGTGAAATGTGTGACTCCAGTATGGCATCGTCATCGGATGTAGTTTTTTTTTCTTTTTTTCAAAATTATTTCAATTAATAGACATCTAATCTGATACCCCCAATGTGCCAAAAGTTCTATTTTATCCGCAGGTCAAGTATTAATTATCATGCTGGTTGCATTTACCCCCATTTGACGTATACAGGAGCAATTCATTGCCACTCCATTTGAATTTTTCTTCTTCAGTTTTCTATATCTTAATGTTCCAATGTCGAAGCAACCTCAACATTAAAACTTAATGAGGAAGCTCTTCGACAGAGTATACTCAAAATGGGAACCATCATTATAATGATCATAATGTGCAGTTTTATATGCTCAGAAGAGACTCTGCAGTCAATCAAATGGGTTTCAAAATGTTTCTGGAGTGTGCCGAGCGTTTGGCAAAGACGGGACAATCACTGAGATCGTTCCAAAGGCGTGGCGTGGCAGATATGAAGGCTGTCTCCACCTGAAACCCATCACCCTGTCTCTTCTGCCTATTCGGGGCAGTATATATTTTGGGCTGTTTCCATGTGTATGTATTATTCAAATTATTTAATATTTGTATTATTATGTGATTGATACAAAGATACGACATGATAACAATATTTCTCAAGCCTCAAAATACATGTATCATGAGACATTTCTGCTCCAGCTTGTTTAATCAAAGGTAAATATTATCATAAGTAAAAGTATGTTGAATAAACAAGTATATCTATAGAAAAAAAACAATATTGCAATTAACAGCTGCCTGTTCATCTATTGAACGCATTTTACAGAACATCAGGCATTGTTGTACTTCGCGAATGTGTGGTATGATGATCAGATATTGTAAATGATGCGAGTTGGTTTTCAATATCAATGTCTTTGGGTTTCAATATCATTGGTTTTTTGCAGATTGGTGCCATCGTGTTGGTGTTTTTCTCGACATCTGCAGATTTTGCCCGTGAACAAAGAATTCTATATGATTCATCCAAAAAATGTACTTCTGTATTTATAATGTTATTAAATACAACACATCTAAATTTGAGCACATTCATGTGTGTATTTTGAAATTGTAAGAAACTACCAACAGGTGTGAATTCATCACCAAATAAAATATCATAATCACATTGTTACGTATAGAGGACAAACACTGACTCGTTTCCAGCATTAGAAAAAACGGAAAGAAACTAAAATCAATCATTCTTCAGGGGAGGAAAGATACCATTTTCAATGCTTGAATTCATGAAACGCTTTTTTTGGTTCACATCCGATTACGTAAAATGGCACTGATAAAAAAATAACATTACTGTGTATACCTGAGCAAATTCTATAGCTCTAATCCCCAATCTCATTCAGTCCTTGTGATTGCTTAGATGTGACGTGATTCTTTGTTCGAATCTCGTTCTTTGAATGGTTGTTAGTGAATAATTAATATAGTGAACGCAGGGGCAAATCCATATTATCCCCTTCTCCCCAGAGGATGTAACCTATATAGTGATATAATAATTATATAGTTATATCAATGAGCACAAAGAGACTTTTAATCGTGAAAATGGTGACTATTGTGTTGGACAAGGTGTATGACGCACTACTTTGAACGACCAATAGAGAAGTGCCATGCATGATGTAACGGATTTCATAGTACATCTCCCAACAGTTGAACAGGAACTGTTCCTGATGCACTGGGCGCAACCCTGTAAATGTCTATATGTTGGCATTTTATGAAATAATTGTGCTCGATTTTGCCGCGTGAACATCCATGCCCAAATGCGAAATTCCTTCATCCATGAAAGGAAATCTTAACACTGAAACAATTATACATGTATAATGCTAGTAAAGAGGTGTAAGATTTGAGAACGTTAGGTAAACTGCTCAGGTTGCAGACTATGGATTACGTAGATTCTCATTCATCAATTTGGCCTTGGGATATCAATTTGTCTGACATCGTTATATATTCGTGATTCATGTAGCATTCATCATATATCATCTATGGATGTAATTTACTATTTGTTTTCTTTAGAAGACTGTATAGTTGGTAATGATGCTGAAAAATGCTGTTAAATTGAACAAAATGGGTAACACATATATAATGTCAGAGAAAAACATTTTCTATTATAGTGTCCCATGATGAAGATTATTTTCATCACCACGAAATATTGGTAGGCAAAATATTATCTTGGTTGATATGGGTTCTGTTAAAAAATGTCATGGTTGACCAAAAGTCGATGATTTACCATTGAAATTCTCCAATACAATGTATATCAATTCCGCATTTTTCACTGAATAAGAACAAGTGGCTTAAGATAACAGATAGAACAGGACAATAGAAGATGACCATAATAGTACCATAACTAAAAGCTGGTTCATTGTAATGAGTGGGAATCAATGTGAACCCCTTCCAACGAACAATTCATCGCGATCACAAGCGGAGCAAAACTGGCATACTATGATTAACGAGCCATTGCCGAGCCACTAACTGTATCACAATCATTGACGAGCCACTAGCCGTATCACAATCATTGACGAGCCACGAACGATATCACAACTTTTAGCTCACCGGGATATACGCTCATTGCCATTTCCAGATATACAGAAAAAAAAGAAATGGAAAGAAAATGTATTTCATGGGCTTCTGTCAATGGCAGATTGACAGATATATCCAAAATCGAACATAACGTCATCCGAGAAGACACTAGGTAACATATTGTTATTTTGTCTGTACATCCTGGAAAAATATACAACTGTTCAAAAGCTGATCTAAACAATTCAATTTTCCAAAATAAACCATTTGAAGTAGGAGTATGAAAAGTGGAGCTTATACTCCACAATTACCACTAGAAAACGAGCTTATTGAGGCCTTGCAGCAGGACATACAATTGGTATGAATGAGAAATTGACCCTTCATTTTACATCCTAGTGTTTTACTCATATTATGTACGCCCATAACCAAACCCATCTCTACCTACCTTGCATTCCTTGGAACACAATAATATTCGATCATCAATCAATTTTCATGTGAATGTCATTTGCAAAGAACTATGGTCTAGGAATATGAACTTGTGTCCCTCTCCGTGCTTATTTTTGACCCACTACCTCAGACAATGGATTCATTCGCATACCGTAAATCTGCAGGACCATTTGTCCTCTTTCATTCAGGCAGACGGTTGAGCCTGTGGTAGTCATAATATACATAATATATTCCCAAGTGTTCAGCTACAAAGCAGAAATTTTCTGGATTGTGGCACAGTTATCAAATGGACTAGGAATCAATACCAGTTAAAGAGTACTCAGAGGGGTCAATACCTCAAAACGCTCATGTTCTCCAATAACGGGATCTGGCGCTAGCAACATTCGTCCTTATGTGTACTGTAATGTAACCTACGGCAGGTGATCATGGTTATCTCTGATATTTGTAAATGGATTTTTCTGTATTCTGCATTACTTTTCACTTGCAATTTCCAAGTTGAGTCTGACGGTGAGTGGTCATGTTCTTATTACAAGACTTAATATTAAGTATACACTTACAGTTTCACAGGCTTTTATTACTTCAGAAGAATTACATATAATTATTTGGGTATTTTGTAGATAATAATGCCCACTCAATCCACCTTATTTTGAATTGCATTGTTATCCCAGGTGCGTGGCTGCATATAGATAATAGTTCACACGTTGTATTTTGAAAAAATAGTATTGACTATAATTATAACCCAAATAGCAGTTCCTTGGCCAATGTTGTTATCTTGGGACATGGTTATGGTTGAGGAGCCACTAATTAAGTCACAATTTTGGACCTACTGTTATCATAAAGCAATAATTTTAATGTATAATAAGTTGTGGTTGTGAAATATCCATGTTGTTTCCACGTTTCTTGACAGTCACTGATTTGGCATTTGGCAAGTCTGGCTATCGTTCAACAACCGGATCAGCAGTGGAAGATGATACTGCTCTGGACCATGACCCAAGAACCAGCTTTACAGCGAGTGGAACAGATCCTTGGTGGGCCGTGGATCTCGGCGGTGTCCACCCTGTGAACACGGTCGTCATCACTGTTTTGGACGGTATATTATTTGTCTTCTATTCATCTCTAATCGGCTAAAGGCTCATACACTCCTTCCTGGTTCAATTGTTCGTCATTTCATGATGCCACATCGATCATGTGCGACTAGTGGCTAAATTCCACATTGGATATACGGCCATGTACTCAGTCATGTAGCACAATTTTTTTTGGTTCTAACTCTCTCGATAACCAATACACTGCTATAAAACTAATATGTACATATAGGGTGTATAGAGGCAATGTTGACTTCAACAGATTTGCGGGATTTTTCCCTGGGCGTGACCAATGATTCGGCGATGATTGTCGTACCTTCCACGACAGGACCCACGTATGATGTATGCCTGTTCCATCCAGGTCAGCTGGGTTGTTATCGAGTAACATCCATGTTTTAAAAGCTGGATATATGCGTCAAATCAGCTTCAGTACTGCTTACAGTAATCGGATAGAAATAGACTGAATCTTGTCTTGGGTCAATACCCATAATGACCGTTTTCTTGTGAAGATGTCTCCATCAAATTGCCAGGGAACAAATACAAACGAATCGATAACTGTATTTTAAAAGACTGGCCCTTTTTGATATGTAATTTGCTTATTACGAAAGTATCCAGGTAAACCCCGATATCAACTTGTGCCTCAGCTATAGCTTTGTGCTTTGCATTTGACATTTCAAATGTTTGTTGTTTTCCTGTGAGTATAATTTGCACAACTAGATATTTCGGCATTCTCGAAAACACAAATCAGATATCAAAGCATAGGCAATAGCTTTACCATAGTCGTGAATTCATATGTTTTACACGGAGATTTCGTGCCTCTTCCACACTCTACTCTAGGAACGATGAGCCTCGTCATGGAGTTCTGTCATTGCGACCATGGACCATTGTATGGTCAGTACTTGGTCATTCAGGCTGCATCCCAATTCCATCTACGGGATGTAGAGGTATATCAAGGTGAGCAACAATTTTTGTCCTTTGCGTCTTTCTCGGCAGCTCCGTTGTAGGCCCCTACTGTTGACTTACATTGGGACCCTAATACTGGTAACTTACTTGCTGAGGTTTATCTGCGAAGGGAAAGCACCGTAGCAGTGTGCCGTGTGGTGTTACACAAGTAACATATTGTGGTGTTACACCAGGGAAGTCCATACTGGACACAAGAAAGAATAACACCAGTCCCATGGCGGTTGGAATAATGTTATAACTATAAGATTTGGGGAGAAATTAGCTAGTTATTACAAATATTAAGCACACTTCACTAGCTATACTGAGGTACATTCATTCCTGGATCTATCAATGAGACCGTTCTGTCCGATAGAGATTCCAGGGGACATGTTGATGTTGAAACAGACATACATGTATATCATATGTCATCCAAATACCATCACAATTCCCATTTCCCCTTTTCTGATCATTCTATTTGCCATAATTTCAAAAAAAATATATATATATGTTAAAGTACACCGTTAATGTTATTTCTGTGTATTAATGAATTGTGAATGAAGTTCACAGGTTCTTCCCAGTTTGGGTAAACACAGCGATGGATTTCTCCAGCAGATATTCTCCGGATGTAGTAATGATATTGAATAGCTACTATTGCTAAGTTTGTAATTCAATTGGTACATAATTGATATGGTCAACACTGAGTTATTGTTGGGTGTTAGCAACGATTTATATTCAGATCTCTCTTTTGAAATAATTCGCTAATTTATTTGAAAATACGAAAATAAACGGAAAGTATGTTATGTTTTATATTATACAGATAAAATCTTCAATTTGGCACCTCAAAGACAAGCCAGTCAGATTTCGACATACCAATGGACGGATGGTAGATTGTATGTTCCGAGCCTGGCTATTGACGGCAACCCAGACTCGGATTTTGAAGGCCGCAGCTGTTCGCATACAGACCATACAACACTCCTGAATCCCTGGTGGTCAGTGGACTTGGAAGTCGCCAGTTTCGTGCACGCTGTTGCCCTTGTGACCAGAACAAATGCTAATAGTGAGGTTTCCAAAAAACGTTCAGCTTTCGAAAGATTACCTACTCTGTAAAGTATGTTGCAATGTTTTTTCCCCACAGTAGCACGAGAAAATAACAAAATAATATCATTATACAACATGCTTTACAACAGCCTTTGCCGATTTGAGAATGCTTAATATGTTGACATGAAACAAACAGATCCTGCACACATGGAACGCTTGGGGGACTTCAAAATTGGTGTGAGTAATACAGAGCCAACAGCAACGAATATGTCTCCAGTTGATCCTTATTACCAAGTCTGTGCCAGTCTTGTTGGTTGGCAGCAGGACGTGAAGCACATCTACTCTTGCGACCCTTCACCACTAGTTGGGCGCCACGTCATCGTCCAGAATGGTCATGATTATTTGTCACTCTGTGAAGTGATCGTAATGACTGTTGATAATTGTGAGTAGCATCATATTTATTTCCTTTGATCAGTTGGTTACGTTCATATAATGTTGGCGTGTCTTTGGGTGATAATTTGTTATGATAAATATATGGCTTTTTCAATCATTGTTTATCATTATCATGAACACAATGCATGAAATCATTCATAACTCCCTCCGTCCTGACTCAAGTTGTAGATAAGTGGCAGTAGTACTGGGCGAGTATCACTTAATGTAAACATTACATGCTTATTAGGTAAATAAAATATGTGCCAGATAGTATATTGTATTTTGTATAGTATTTATCACATGTAATTTAGATATGGATTACCACATATGTATTAAGTATATTTCCGTAATTTAGATATGGATTACCACATGTGTATTAAGTATATTTATGTTGTTGCAGGAGCTGTAACAGGCAACAGATACCGGGTAACTTGGTATCATGGCAAACATAGACGCCAGCATTGCTACATTATGATGTTGGAGGTCACTTTTCCCATAATATTTCTTGCGTACCCATAATATTTCTTGCTTATCCTTATTTATTGTGGTTGAGTTATCGACTTGCAAACGTTTTTAATTAATAATCTTCTGGGTATGTATTTATTTGGAAATGATCACCACGGGATACACCTACAAACAGATACGTGTATCTTTGGTGTATCCTAGAACTGTAGGTTATTTATGTATTGTGAACTTATGATTTGTTTCAATTCCTCCAGTTCTGAATAAAACGTCAATCAATCAATCAATCAATCAATCAATCAAACTTTTCTTTGTTTCTTTGCACTATTTAATTTGGTTTTTCCCACGTTCAAGTAAAGTGGTATTTTTCACACTTTTTCATGCATTCTTATGTCGCATTTGCAATAAATAGATATATCATCAGCATAATCGTTACGATATTTTCACGAAGCTTAAGATATAAACTTCGAAGCATTCTGTAAGAAGATAGTCATCTGTAAGCAGAGGAGATTATTTGTACTTGCTTACTCTTGTTGAAAATCACTGCCCACATAAACACGGTCTCTGATTGGCTGCTGGTGTCATGTGACCTGTAGCCATATCATGGCAGCCAAAAGAAAAACAGCTGAGATAACAGAGAACATTCATGCCTCAAAACTGCACGCATTGGTTTTGAATGAAAACACTAGCAACTGGACATGTTCATTTGGCCACACGCTTGTTTGTTCAGTCATAAATCGCGATCCAATGTGACAGAGTGTCAGGCGCCATCGATGACAGACCACACGGTCGAAGTAGTATTTGTCCGGACCTCGACCCCGTCTGTGACATATAGCCTTTCCGATTGCCTCAGATTGAAGTTGATCTCAAACAAAATGTCCAAACCTTCACATTTTCTGTATATACCGAGTATTAGCTGGATCTGAAGATATTGGATTGGTTTCCAAATCTGTGATTATTTCTGAAATATGACATGGTTTGGCGCTTGTTTGACAATTCGGCAGCTCACGTGACCTTGTCTCATGCAAACATGTCATGAAATCGCTCATAAATTTCTCATCCTGAACTGATTCCTGGTATCAGGTAAGTGGTATCAATATCGACAAAGGATCATATATTTATTCAATGAACATACCACAAGTACGTTCATATCTCCATTATCACATAAGATCGTATGTTTTCATGTATGTATCATGTCTATCGTCATATATTAATTTGTTCTGATTTCTGACGTTACTTTTATAACTTTATCATTTGTTTGTGTCTTTGCCTGAGAGTGACATGGAGTTATCTTCCACATCAAGCCATGGGTAGCTTATCACATCCTAACTCAACCTGAGCAACAAATGTCTACCTGGAATGCATGAATGGACCTTTTCACCGAGGCATCTCGGAGACAATGAATATTCGGCAATCGTCGGGTTATTCCGTCAATTCAAACTAACCACTAGAGACTGCTCGCTCGCACGTGTGTGTCATGGCAAGCTAAAACCACGTTCGTGAAACTCCGTGGCTTATGACCACCCTTTGAACCCCTACCACCGTAAAGAATATAGGCGTGCATGCTACTAGTAGCACGTGGACATATATCACATAATTCAAAATAGCCTTGTAGATGTTTTGGCATGAAAATTTGTAAATCAAATGCATCGATTGCGTATCAAGATTTTATTGATACCGAATTTATAATATTCAATACAAATATACAATGCTCCGTAATCTCGAATAAGCCTTCTCATTCATTCACGTGTGGAAAATAAGCTACTTTTCATCATTACACAGCAGCATGAGCGAATTTAAAATTTTCTCCTGATACTAGCCTATTTGTTCTTCTAATTTTCGTGTACTTCGTGTATTTCGTGAATAATGACGTGAAAACATCGCAGAACAAGAAAATGCAGCTAACTGCGAGAGTCGACATTAGAGCTCGAGCGTATCATCAGCACCACGGCTGCTGAGTGTATCCTACTCAACGCCTACCCCCCCCCCCCCCTTTAATAAAATTGCTACCCATATCCTCCCCCATATGATTCAAATTCATTCCCGTATATCTGCATAATTATGTATAGCCTAACATATGCCTACTGGGCTAATTAAAAGACCAGTTCAAAATATAAAGGCTTTGCAAACCCAACATGCAACACCTTGTCATGTGATAAAATAGTCAAATTATGGTAAATGTAGCCGTGATATCGCAGACGAATCGTTTTGTTTACTTCATAACACCGAAGAATGCCACACGCAAGTTTACATGTAGGCCTACATATGCATGCACGAATTGCTGCATTCTGGGAACGTCAATTTCCATCGGCTCCGCCATTTTGACGTTTTCAAGACATTCTTAGCATTCTACGTATTTTTCTCAAACCTAGCACAGCGATTTATGCATCATACATCTATGGAATATCAAATTCGAGAGATTTCATGTCAATTCGAGAGATTTCATGTCAAGGATGAAGAAAACACTCATTTGAAGTAGGGGTCTTAACGTTTACATGCCAAAACGGGCGTCGATAGGTTGGCATGAAACCTCCATAAAAAAGTCAGCACATAGACATGTAGAGAGTTGGGGGCTTCGCCCCCAACGTTTTAATGTCAAAAATTATGTACACTGTTGCCATAAATTTACTAATTTTGTCTAGCAAATTCTCAAAAATAAAGAAAGAGACTATAATATTTATTTGTGAATATTTTCATTTCATTTTGTATTCACTGGATTCATTAACTGTAATATCTTGGGAAAGCCTATCTATGTTAGGTAAATGTTATGTACAATAAAGATCTATGTAATGATAGCGTGAATGAATCTGTGGTACAACCCAACTTCGATCATTGCCAGAGTTACCTCTTCTCATGCGCTGTCTCACGCCAGGTGGAAAGTTGTACATTTTTAACGTGAATGGCTGCTTCGTAATTTACGATATAAAGCTTGCAAACATATATCGTGTTGACTATTACCGTACGTAATTCTGCATTACGGTAATTGGGTACCACGGAGGATAGCCTGTTGACCAGTTTATTCTCAAGATTGCACGCGCCAGCCGCATGTGGTTTTAGCATTATGTCAAACGACCGTTTTAACCCTGCCTCACTATTTTCGTTTCAGATTGATAAAATGAACACAAATGGCCAATATGATAACTGTACTTATGAAAACACTTCATATTTTGCACTTTTTGATGTGAAAATCGGCTTTATTTCCGCTACAAAGATTTGTTTACAACCGTTAAATGACTCGAATGCGAGCATTTGTGATTGGTCGGAAAATGACAGCATTCGGGAAATTTTGGCGGGAAAGTCTATGAAAAGGTCCATTCCATTGTACCTATTCCTAGTTACCTGTCAGACATGACCACGCAAATAAAATGATTCACCCAGACATGACCGGAAAATATGAACATGTAAACGTGCATTGAAAACTAAAGATCTTTATGATCTTGAGATAATCTCCTAACTAGGTGCATGCATAATAGTATGTCTTGTCGTATTCATTTGTTTCAATGTACATAATTTGAAACAAACTATCTACATTTGTATTTATATATCTCGCCACATCCCCAAATCAGTGTGGACCCAAACAGAGGACGAAACCAGAAGATGAATTAACGTATGGATTGCTAATGTAGACCCGAGGAGCACGAGCTTTTTAATGGAAGGGAAAGTTCACTTGGAATCACAGCAAACATGGAGGCTGACGTTGATCGATTACTGTCATATCATCACCCAATGGCATTACTTCCGAAAAAGATTTTGTTGATTGTCTAAAGTATCCTTCTATTGTGATCATTAAAATGAGTATATTGATGCATTGTTGATGTAAATGATTTATACATGATGAAAATGTTATGATGCACAATATGTATCATGCGTTGTTGAAGTGATTACTTCCTAACGCAATCCTACTTCAGAAGTACTGGCGTCGTCAATGATTTTTATTCAATAAAATTGCCATGATTCAAACTCATATAATGTTGTCTGTACATTTGATAGAGGTTTTCAGTTGTATCCAAATTGTTGCCACAACTATCAACGCAGGATACTTAGCACCCTGTGGAATGTGGAGGTGAATTATTGAAGATAAACAAATTTAATTCATTAACTGTATTGAATAATATTTTGATGTCGATCGTATGTAATTAGCTTGTTAATGTGATTTATACATAGAGTATATATGATCGTAATTCACTCGATTAATCCAGTGTTGACAGCAGACCGTAGTGGAGAAACAACAGTGTTTCACTTTAATTGTTTTTACATACTGAACACATGACACATATGACCCTCATAAACAACACCAATTTGACGCTATCATGAATAGGTGAGAATGGGATGATTATGCAATGCCGAAAGATCATTTGCATTGACTCCACATTTGGATGGGAGGTGAGAATGAAAGTGCAATGTCCATGTAGCAAACAGGGCAGATTGAATTTTTTTATACAAAGAATTCCATCTCGAGTTCAAAGCAATGTAAGCAGATATCCCGTATCTTTGAATTGCCTACATATTGCTATTACAAATTGCTATTGCTATTGCAGTTTTGATACCATGATTCGGATACACAAACCAGTTCTGACGAAGAGACAAATCTACATTCCAATGATGAAGCTTGGTGAATAACACATGCTTTTACTGTACATAACAACAATTATTATATGCCTACGAAAATGCTACAATGGATTACACAGAGTGCAATCGGTCCGATATATTGCGGTATTGACCGCATTCATATTGACCTGCGTCGCGTATAGCAACCGACGGCCTTTTGAAGTTTACGTATTCATGCGCTGGTGAAATGACGTTTTTTTGTTTTGTAGTACATGTAAATGTCCATAATATTATTTGCTTTCGGGGTCTAAAATGGCTAGAAAATGTCACATCTCTCCCGAGGGGTATGCACATCATGATGCGGCATATAATAATAAGTTAATCGACAGGATACAGTGTTTGTTAATCGACAGGATACCTCGGTCATGTCTGTGCCGCGAACACACTTGCAAACTCGTGCGTGCTACGGCCCAGACACGACCTCGGGCCTCAAACACTGTATGCAGTCAATTACCTATAATTACCGATTGAAGGAGTTGGAGTATAATTTTTGATTACTGAGTCGTGCTTACTAAACCATCATTGCCCAATGGTATTTTACTGACGATGGCTCCGCATATTGGAAATTCACTACCATAGAGAAGGTCTCTGAATTATTATAAAGCAGCTACATTTCTGCGGTGGCCCAATGATGTTTTCATTCAATACAACAGCAGATATTGGGCCACTCGTGGATCGAAGGACACCAAAATTGACTCTAAAAATATCTTGACCTAAACGTTTTATATCGAGTAGTCCTGAAAATGTTGTAAACTATTTTCCAAATGTGTGAATATTTCTAGAATATGACTTTGATTTGACGTCACTTTGACAGTTCGTCAGTTCATTTGATCCGTTAACCATTTGTTGGAAAGGAGTGGTAGAGTAGTATTGATCTGGCTCTTGGTTGGTCCGGCCATTATTTGAATGAAACGCGCAATAGGAATTTGATACATACTGCTACAAATCCAAGCTGCTCATCTAAGACCATGTCGATTCAAAATCATTCCAGAAACATAAAGTTTTTACTCCGAGAGCGCGCATTCTGAGAGCATGCAAATTACTGAGAATATTACCTGGTCAAGTCCACTATAATGAAGTGTTTAAGATAAGTCAAGTGCGATTCAGTCATCCATAGCCTTTTCATCTACATACTGGTAACAGCTAAGACTTAGCTGATGTCAAAACTTGGTTATATTTCAACAAACCGACCTTGAACGTAAAAAAGTGTATGTTATTTGGTATCAGAAATACATAAAAAAAGGTGGTGAATTCGATGACAGGTAAGACGCTGAAAGTGATGAACAGGAACCAGATTCCAAATACCTAGGTGTTTGGTAGTAAAGTTCACTACAATTTTTCTGTCACATCACCAAGATAGCTACGGACGGCTCATCTACAATAGGTGTCATTACCAAAGTTAGCAGGCCCCTGACAAAAAAAATGTTACCAGTATATAATGGTATGATATATAAAATTATTGTTCCGTGGTCTGAGCCACATCTGATTGTAAACATAGAGAAAGGCTCCATAATAGAGGAGCCCGAATGGTATTGTTTGTACCCATCAGAATTACCGCCAAATGAGTGTTTCGTTAACTAAAATGGACAAACTCGGGCTCCAGGTCGAAAGGAAACAGGTATTTAACTGTGCATGAATCGCTCAATAACAATAAACCTGATTACCCTAGTGATCACTTCAAACATATCAGCCATTCCTATAGCACCGGGTCAGCCTATTCAGAAGATCTCATTGTACCTACTTGTAGAACAGCTTAAGGTCAAAAGTATTTTGGGTTTACTGGGGTGAAGGATTATAGCTCACTCCAAAGATCTGTCAAACAGTAATATTTCTTATCCATTAAAGTAATTGTTTGAATGTATACAACCATTGTCATTAAAATTCAGTCATTTTAGTATCGTCAACATCATGTATAAGTTCAATTCAAACTGTTAAATTTTTGTTTCAAATTACTATATTTATTGTCTATGGTTTACGTTCATCATATATGTACGTGTAACTACCTTTATAATTATCTCCTTTTTTATTTTTCATTTTTCAGATTGTCTTATGTTTCCTTTCATACATATATTCATTCCAAGTAGGTTATTTATCTGTACTCACAGGATCTTCAGGGAGAAGATGTTTGTTGAAGTACTCCTGGGTAAAGATGAATTGTGAATAAAAAAAAATCCCATTTCAAACATGTATTTTTTATTTCCAAGAGAGTAGATTATTACTGCCAATAGAAGCACCCGGGGTAAACGGTTGCGTGCGTACTGTATTGAATGCTAAGCAAAGTCCCGGATGTGTACGCACTCAAAACACAAGGTAAGAAGGAATCGTAGGTGATTTTCTTGTTGTGTTTCGCCCACTAGAGTCTATTTAGAACGAATCAAAGACACAAGTAGCTGGATTCGATGTCAATTGTCACAAGCTCACTAAATATCAAGCAGTTTGGGGTTCTTTCACTGCTAACATTGTGTAATTTGGTACCGAGTGTACAGGTACCCCTATTATCGCCCCATTCGAATGCTACAGTCCCTCACTGTCGTCCGAATTCTCAGTATATTGACCAGTATCAGCACGATTCGATAAAAAAATAAGCAATGCTTTAGTGTATATTGAAATTTTCAGACAAAACTTTGGATTTGTGAGTAAATTGATAATTTTCGCCAATGTACGCACTCAATCACTTCTGTACGCACGTAATCCACCTATACTTAGTATGATTTCATTAGGATTTGTTAGTCCTAGTAAACAAATGAGTTCAACGAGCATAACGCAATGTTTTTAGAAAAACATGGCAGAAAACCCGGTGTCACGTACATTTTTTTACCCCTGTACAATTTTTACTGACCTGTGATTTTCACACATGTGCAAACGGTGGGTATTTTTAGTACGCGGCGATGCGTGCTGAAACTACTGCCATACAATTATTACCCCCGCTGTCAACCGGCGAGTAGATGGGGGCAGAATATAATATGAAGAACATGTGTTGTTATAGCGCTACATTTTAACCCTCCATACTATATTTACTTTTGAATAATAATGTTCAGGTATGGAGGTAACTAAGTATGGCGGGTAAAAAATTTTACGGACATGGGCCATACATTTTTACCCTCCATCCCAAATTTACCCTACTAGAATAATATTCAAGTAATGGGAGTAATTACACCTCCTTTTCACTCTCCATGCTATATTTACCCTGCTAGAATAATACTCATTGGGGTAATTTCAGTATGGGAGGTAAAAATTGTTCGGACATGGGCCATACATTTTTACCCTCCATACTAAATTTACCCTACTAGAATAATACCCAAATAATGGGAGTAATTACACCTCCTTTTTACTCTCCATGCTATATTTACCCTGCTAGAATAATACTCAGGGGGGTAATTTCAGTATTGTTCGGACATGGGCCATACTTTTTTTTACCCTCCATACTAAATTAACCCTACTAGAATTTTAACAAAGTTTTTGTACGTTTTAATTTTAGACTCAAGTGATAGGAAACTTTATACGTCATTCGGGGGCCTCGGAATCACCGTGCAACAAATTTGAAATTTCCCTAACCTCCTTCATATATGACATTGACAATCTAACTACATTTACAGCTATTCAAACTATTATCATAAATGTCGGTTGTCATCGTTAAATTAGCAACATACCCCTGACGTTAAGACATACCACTTTTATGTGCACCCCCCCCCCCCCCTCTCCGAATGCGCCCTGGCGACAGTAAAATGGTGATCTGAGATGCCGAGTCCCTTTAATGCACCATGATGTGGTATAGTAGCCGTTATGAATGCAATACCTACTGTGACGGGAAGTCACCTACCACATTGTGTTGTGAATACTTGTTGACTAATCTGACATCCAAGCACCCCACCCCCTTCCAGTAAGCAGTACGTCACTTGTATTTTCAAAAGATAATTTTCAAACGATAATATACAGCGGTGGCTTGGTGTTTGGTAAAATGGAGCGCAAATGTTTTTACATATCGTGTGTATTTTCATTGTGCATTACGTGCGTACAGGAGTCATTGACTGCCTACATTGGCTAAAATGGTCAATTTACTGGCAAATCCAAAGTTTTGTCTGAATATTTCATTATACACGAAAGCATTGCTTATTTTTTGATCGAATTGTGCTGACACTGGTAAATATACTGGGAAATTGAACGACAGTGAGGGACTAACATTCGAATGGGGCGATAATAGGGGTACTTGTACACTCGGTACCAAATTACACTATGTTAGCAGTGACAGAACCCCAAACTGCATGATAGTTAGTGAGCTTGTGACAAATGACATCGAATCCAGATACTCGTGTCTTTGATCCTTTTTAAATAGACTCTAGTGGGCGAAACACAACAAGAAAATCACCTACGATTCCTTCTTACCTTGTGTTTTGAGTGCGTACACATCCGGGACTTTGCTTAGCTTTCAATACAGTACGCACGCAACCGTTTACCCCGGGTGAGAAGGGTAACCGAGTACTAAACGGGACAAGCCCATTGGTGTCCCGTCAATGGCAAACAATCGACCGCCTTGGGTTCATCCATTATTCGCAGCGCTATTCCTTACTTAACCGGGTTTAAAAATTCTCGACATGAGATGATTCATTACCGTCGGATTTCACTTGTCATTTCGTGTTTCCTCACGTGGATGTGTTGGAACAAGTCTTTTTAGATGACAAAAATTCAAATCTAACCACATTCTGATAACACAAGGAGAATAACACACCCAGCATAAATGTTGGTATGTTGGTGATATCATCCTGGGGACCATCCTAGAGATAACCTGGCGGATACAGCATGGAAACTTTCAAATTATTTTCTCAGTATGCGTTGATTCTGTCGATATGCAACTGCCGAGTTGGATCAGATGGTGAGTGGTTTATTTCCTCTGATGACCTGGTGTATTATCAGATATTCGGGTCATTCCTTCGCGAAGTTTCTGACCACGAAACCGACGTACTACTGTCAGACACAGCAATCACGACAACAGGAATGGTAAATTAACCAAAGTGGTTGGTGTTCTAAGAGCTAGACAGACAGCATAACATCCCGTGACCAGATAGCCTTTTCTCTATAAAGTAACCTGTTTGTCATAATAAGCACTTCTTCACCTTAATCATTCATCATTTCAGCATCTAATTAAGGTCTTTCGGAAGAAATGCCTTCAAATTTTTGTCAGAAATATTTTCTCTCTTGTTTCTCTCTTTCTTCGCTGTTTTCGTTTCTCGGGAACGCACGATAACTCGGGAACGCCTCGACGGGTCTATTTTAAATTTTCACTAATGTTCAGGCATGTTATGGAAGTGATCTCTGGAATGGATCCGAGATTGGTGAGGTCTGTAAGGATTAAATCTATTCAGGCAATGGCTGCAAAACTTTGCGTGGAAGGCCATATATCACCAGGGAAGAACCCTATCGATATTTGGGGTCATATGGTTAAACAACCTTTCACCTAGAGCTCAAAAGAGTTTTTGCCGAGTCATCCTTGAGGCTTCCTGTATCTCTGTATGGCTAAGGGTATTAGGTATGAATTTTGACTCTGGAAACTGAATTTGTTCTGCTGAGTGAGTTTTTTTTTAAAATTTTTGTCGATATCCCAGAAACGATGCATCGTAGAATGAAACGGGCGTTATTTTCAGACTTTTCGCCCTAGCCAACTGTGACGATTACATTTTTAGACGCCTATTAGGGTAGTTTCACCAGCCCGACTATTTTATAGTCGTATGTACGACTCCGAGTCAGTCACTGGAACGGGACCGTGTCAAAAACATTTGACTCACTGCATGGACACTGTTCACTGCAATTGGGTTTGGATAGGCACGGGAATCTAAGTGCGCGTAAACGGATGATACTAATAGTTCAATGCTAATCGGTCAATTTAATTTATCTGTATTGGTTCCTACAAGTTATTATTAATATCCACTCTCTTGAGATATAAACAAGGCTGCAGTGAGTTACCAGGTTTAGATGTATGTTACTGAAACCACGTCACCCAAAACTATGTGCTTCATATAGAATATTGCAAGAATATATATTCAATACGACTCTATTACAATGTAACATGTCAGTGATTCTGGATTTGTTTATATCATTCAAGTTATGTATGTACAGTGGGGTTCTTTAGTCTTAGACCACCCTGAAAATATCACCTTTTTCTAAAACATATCATTAAAATATGATATATTTCATCTAAGTTATCGGTTATTTGTTCTTTCAGTCACTCTCATGTTTGTAAACACAATTAACATCAGATATTCAGAAAGTTTGATTGTGCAACATAAGAATATTTGATTAATTTTTGGGTAAAAACACTAAATTTGAATGTTTTTAAATTTGCTTGGGAAAAATGATGGAATGTGAATAATAACAGGATTGGGGTGCAATGTGGTTCGTGATTGTGTGTCGGTCAATATCAGCTTCATTGCAACCTCGTATCTTAATGTGTTTCACAAATGTAGTAATTTTAGCGACTGTAACCCCCGTCCCTCCCGCGCATACATATTCCACAACAAACATTCATTCTACATGACTTACATACAGGACAGGTACAGACTATACGATCACAAGCATAAACTCCATGTAGTCATGGTTACATACACAGGTCAATCCACATGCACTTGCGGCCCCATTCACTCGGTACATCGACCCAGTTAGTTTCGGCCTTGACCTTCACCAGCACCTACTTCTAAACATAGAACATGACACACCCACCGCTCACATCACGTGCACAGATATAAGCATAACAAGTCTCGTTCACGCGCCGGGGAAACCCACTTTCCCGGTGAGATCAGCACACATCAGCACATACATGACCAATCACAACACCGCATGCATTTGGCGGGAAAGTCTACACCACATGTTGCCGGCCCCGCAGTTTTTCTAGGAGTTGAGTAAATGGCCGCCACGAGCACAGACGTGTTGAGGTATTGTTAAGAAGTTTGGCCGTGCTCGTATAGAATACTTGGAATAATTGTGGACTATTTATACGTGAATTGTGATAAAGAAGGACCATAGTTTTCGGCTATCTTATTGACGGGGAATCACCGGACGTAGGTGTATTTGCGGCCTTGATGTGACTGTCTGGATCATTGGGCATTGTCGCCCAAATAAATTATTGAACTGAACTGCCGGCCTTGTGATTTGCACAGCGATCGCAGACATTTCGGCCTAATATCGGCCATAGAACGATATTTATCACATTGGTGCCGTGACCAGGATCTGAGCTAGTCTCGGATTACTAACCCAGAATGACCGGCAGTGATGGCATCGGCTCGAGGTAAGCCGCCCGACCAGACAGATGAGGGGGTCACGTTCAACCCGAACCCGACCTTCCGACCTTCCGGCCCTCGCTCAGTTGCCATGAGCGACACAGTACCGTTGTCACAGGAACAACAACCGACCGGCCTTTTCGACTCCCTTGGCGACCATTCGACCCTGAGATCGGCTTCGCCGCCTGCCGACCTGATCGAGGAGTACCTCGGTGAAGACCCGCTAGCGCCCCTACACACGGTTAGTGACATTATAAGTGCGCATGCAAGGGCGTATTCGGCCACGCCGGCTAGAGCAGCCTGGAAAAGTGACTTTATCGGCAGAGACTATACACGCTCACGTCAAAGAGCAAATGTGTATGATGGTGTCGACCCAGAAACCCCTACGGTGAATGTTCGGCCTGTAACCATAGAAACTTCCATGGTTACGCACCCGCCAAGTGACTCTCGGATACGGCAGTGGGTTTGTGACACTGACAATGTTACAGAACTGGTACCGCCGAGCGCATATTCGGCATCCCGACCTCCGGTACAATCGATATCGGCAAGACGGTACAACCCTGCGTCAGAGATGTACTCGCGCATACCGACCGAGCCAACGGTCGTAGAGTACGTTCGACCCAGCCAGGCGAGATCGACCCCGAGGAGTGTTCCGGCGTCAGCTGCTGCCCCGACCGCGACATCTCCGCGACGGCGACAACTCAGCGACGCGGTAACGGAATTCCGCGACCACACGCGACCAGCGCGACTGCGGCAACCACCGTCGACATCAAGTCGCCGACCTCACGACTCCGACATGCCGGCCTCCGACTCGCGCCCCCTCGCGCCGACCGCTTCCCGACCATCGCCGACCGACGGAGAACAGCCGCGCTTCGCTCCGCCGCAAGACCCAGTTGTGTCTGCTCCGGCAGAAAGTGTTGTGCCCATGATCGGACCTCCGATCTCTCAACCAGTCGGCTACACCACTGGATACGGTGTACCGCCAGTCGGGTACTATCACCCCCACGTCGGCTACGTGAATCCACCAACTGGATATGGTGGTATTCCGACAGATATCGGCTATCATGGTGCGCAAAGTGGAGTAGCGTACCATGGTGTGGCCCCGAACGGATCGGTATACCGATGTCCACCACCGGCCATCTTTCCACCCTCCACCGGAGTGCCGTGGGTGACGCCACCGTATGGTCAACCGGACCCAGCCATGCAAGCACCACACGACTCTGGCTACGCTCCGGCACCACCCGCCGCTTCGCTCGCCGTCTCCGCGACGACCGCGCCGGTCGCCCCAGCGAGTGCGACTCCGCCAGTACCGACCACCCCAACTCCAGCTGTTCCGGCCATCGTGACTTCAGCGGATCCGGCTACGACCACGCCGACTGTGGTGAGTGTTGATACGCCCACGCCTCAGAGACTCACGTCTGAGCCCCAATCGTTGGCTACGGCTAAAACGGCTCAATGGCGTGCGATCTTCAAGGGGGGCAATCTCACCCAATACATCCGGAGTTTCGAACAATTTACTGCGGCCTTCACCTATTCCGACCTGAATAAAACAACGACCTTCCGGAGTACGCTGCGCGGCCGCGCCGAAGCGTTAGCTCTGAACATTCCGGTCGAAACTCCTTGGGAGGAGTTCCGTTGTCAGCTCTTGGAGGGCTGGGAACCTGCACCCCGTCGGCAGTCCAAAAGGGACGATCTACCGTTTCTAAAAAGAGAACGGAAAGAGAAGGCGGAACACTACTTGGAACGGCTTCAAGCTCTGGCTGAGCAAGTGTTTGACGATGTCACGCCAGAGTCCCGGCAACGAACAGTAATCTCCCAGTTCGTCAACGGCCAACCCGACCACATTGCCGACAGACTGTGCGTGTTCACTTTCCATAGTTACGGTGAAGCGCTGACGGCCGTCCTCAAGGCTGAAAGTCGCCAGCAATGGACAAACAGGGATCGTCATGGGGGCACACGACGTGCCGACAACTCCGTGAACGGATACACGGACGATGATCGTGTCGACCAAGAACTGTCCTGTGCCATGGGGCGGATCAATCAGGGAGAAGCACCAACCCCTGAACAAGTTGCGGCCTATTGCGACCCCCCGACGGTGACAACGGCCCAGTCGTTAAACCAGTAGTGGGAGGTGCTGCGGAGCAAGGACCTTCCGGGCAACAGAACAGTGTTACATGCTCCACACCTGCGGTTGTCGTAACTGCTAAACCGACAGTGCCAATAGTTACGACTCCACAGTCGGCCCAGCCCGCACCTCAGCTCCTTGAAGGGGTGTGTGCTAAATGTCAAGCTCCGACCTCAAAGCCGGCTATCCCTCATGAAGGGGTGTCACCTTCGGCCGACCCCCTGGGGCTCCTCAAGGAGTTCTACTACCCCTGGGAGGTCACAGTGCAAGATCGGCATACAGATACAGACCAAACAGCCGAGTCTGACTCGTCAGCGGCCCAAGATCGTAAATCGCGATCTCCCACTTCATCCGGCTCAAGTCGTCATCGGCAACGGAAAAGATCACGCGGATCAAGTTCCGACACACCAAAACCGGCACGCAAGACACGCAGGCAAAAGCCTGTGATATCATCCGACCCCGAGACAAGCGAGGCTACGCCCCCGCCTGCACGACCAAGTCGACCCAAACGCAACGCACGCAGACCGGCCCGCTACAGATAACCCCGGCCTTGTTATCTGATTGATGCTATTGATGATGAATTATGCATGTCTAATGGACTATGATATCATGTCTTTCCCATAATATTATAATATATTACAATAACAATATATATGCATTTAATATGTACAAGATGTCAGTGAGGCGAATTCGACATATATACACTTGATATGATTTCATAATTACGATGCTGGTGAAAAATTGATTGCATTATGATATGTGTTTCGACCCCGTATAACGTATGCTATTGTTCCGCGTGTGTTACGCACTAACTAAGATTATCATGTCAGATTCTATCCATGTGCCAGCCGAAGAGGATAATAATTCATGTCACGCCGTGAGTAAGGCCACTTAGTTGTCGAAGAGGTGGTAGTGTGATTCGTTCCGGGGTATGCGTCGACCGAGCCTCTACCCACTCCATGTAGTATTCGGAGGAACGGCCCAGTGGTACGGGAACCAGTCACTAAATAGCTATCATACCAAGATGCGGCCTGTCATCAAATTCATCACCCAAAAATATTCAAAGCGCCACGGTGTGACCGACCCTGATCATTGCAATTTCGACCCCGACAATATTAGCGGCCCCGTTGTCTTGTGAACTGGCTGAAAATGAATGGAACGAAGTCCGCCCCTGTGAGTGATTGACATTAATGTCTCAGCCTTTAATAACTGTGTGTCGTCTGTGAAACAGCAATTCGGCCGTTAGTTTATTGTGCGCTAACTCTGAGAGAAAAGGAACGATCAAAGAATCAGTTCACAAGGTTCGCACGAGCGCAGATAAACATTTAAGCTGTTTACAGCACCCACATGAAATCTCCCCTGATAAAGACAATAGTGAGTCGTCGGGCAAAAAGAGCCCAGTAATTTGAACAGTCGATTAGCACAAATAGACAATGTATAGGAACGTGTAATCCAGGGGACGGCAGATGGACATTCGGAAAAATGGACAGTGTGAGGACCCCCCTACTGTCGTAATGGACTGACCCGGATAGGTCAGAGAGAGATCGTACTAGCGTTTCTATACGATCACAAGCATAAACTCCATGTAGTCATGGTTACATACACAGGTCAATCCACATGCACTTGCGGCCCCATTCACTCGGTACATCGACCCAGTTAGTTTCGGCCTTGACCTTCACCAGCACCTACTTCTAAACATAGAACATGACACACCCACCGCTCACATCACGTGCACAGATATAAGCATAACAAGTCTCGTTCACGCGCCGGGGAAACCCACTTTCCCGGTGAGATCAGCACACATCAGCACATACATGACCAATCACAACACCGCATGCATTTGGCGGGAAAGTCTACACCACATGTTGCCGGCCCCGCCCCGTTTTTCTAGGAGTTGAGTAAATGGCCGCCACGAGCACAGACGTGTTGAGGTATTGTTAAGAAGTTTGGCCGTGCTCGTATAGAATACTTGGAATAATTGTGGACTATTTATACGTGAATTGTGATAAAGAAGGACCATAGTTTTCGGCTATCTTATTGACGGGGAATCACCGGACGTAGGTGTATTTGCGGCCTTGATGTGACTGTCTGGATCATTGGACATTGTCGCCCAAATAAATTATTGAACTGAACTGCCGGCCTTGTGATTTGCACAGCGATCGCAGACATTTCGGCCTAATATCGGCCATAGAACGATATTTATCACACAAATTTAAGACAAGTTGGTGATATAGTGATAAATATGTTACATTTCAGTATTTATCTAAGTTTGTTGGTAAAATTTGTTGATTTTACAGAAATGAACCTTCTGGTATCATTTTGAGATACATTTCTATGAATATAAACAGAGGATTCAGCTTTAGAGTCCGCAAGTAATAAACACAGTCTTCTATTGTACGCTGATTATGATGACATACTCAAGGTGGTCCAAGACTTTTGGACCCCACTGTATGGTTCTCTATCGCCTATGAGTAGGCCTACTAGTAACAATAAGGCATACACTGGATTATTCAATATAGGTACACTGAGAACACATCTCGTATTATCGATACTTTTCACTGTAACAATGCCATTTACATAATATATCTGCCAAAATTATGAATATTTTAATGTGACTACCACAAACAAGTAAAGACACAATAGTGGAATCTCTCATGTGGGCTTACCCGCTCTGCCCATTCAATACTGTATACCGGAAGCATATTGCTCATTATATTCGATCTGCGTGGTCTAGTACGGTAACCCAACAGTTTATAAGGCTCGTGTTGTATTCTCCAAAAATTGTGGTAAATGGCAATGTGGTATAATAATCATATAAGCCCATGCCTGTCGATATTAGAAAGAGGCAATCAGACATTAGATAGTTAGATATTTACATACATAATAGGCGGGCTTGAACTTTCAATATAAACCACTAGGATGTGGTAAATGACTTAGTCGCCGTTGATATCACTATTTATTTTATCATAATCTCGAGACTCGCACTCGAGGTGATATAACCATCTTTTCGAGGCGTGAAAGTGATATCACTTCCCCTGTGTCAGTGGATATTACGCATGGAGATGAGCACGTGCTCTGTGTATATATGTACACATCATATGCATTGAGCAACACATACAACAATATTGGTCCGAGACAACTCCCTGGCAGTGTAACCGTGCATTGGAAATATCGATTTTGTGGTTTTATGCGCGGTCCCTTAACGACTACGATTATTGGAATACGACTATGAGAATAGACGGGCTGGTGAAACTACGCTAATAAGACGAATTCGAATGTGATTCATGAATAATTCTTTGCGATTCGTGCCAATAGTTAACGAATTATACGATCGCTTTGCGTCTTGTTACCGATTTGCATACGAATGTTCGCAAAGCATTCGTATGACTGTCGTTCACAAGTCATTTATTAGTTGCTAATGACGGGCGACCGTCAGGAATTTTTTGCTGAGTCGGATTTTTTCCGATTTGTTGATATCTCAGAAACTATAGTATGCTTTGTACAGTGAAACGGACATTATTTTTTTTATAACAAACTATACAACTAAACATATTAGAGGGGTATTGCTGAAGAAATTTGAGCTTGACCTGAATGAGTCAGCATTTTTCATTTTCGTCCATATCTCGGAAATGGTGCGTTGTAGAATGAAACCTACGCTATTTCCAGAGTCGTTTCTTGGACAAACATTTCTTAGGGATATTGAGGATGAACTTCGACCTTGGCCCAAACTGTTTTTCTGAGTTGGCATTTTATGTTTTTGTTTGATATCTCAGAAATGATATGTGTTAAAGAGCAAAACGGATGTTATTCATAAATGTTTTAAATTAATCTTTACACCGAAATGACTCCAAGGCATCTTAAGGCCCTGACGTTTGGTTAACATTAACAGGGAATATACTCAACAAATAATCACATGTAGGCTACCTTTCTGAACATTATTCTTATGACGCATATGCTACTGTCAGTCATACCACGCCAATGTCGGACACGCCAATGGCGCCAATAGCAACGGAAAAGTTAGCTGCTTACTAATGTTGGACACGTCAATGACGTCCCAACGCCAACGCCTCATTACACGATTATGACGATAGCAAATTTCCGGAGATGTTTCGATCCAATGGTTAATTATTCTTGTGTCATTATAATAGGGCATGTAAGCGAGACTTAATACGTCACGTCATTTTACGTGATTTGACCTTTCTGGTGACATTTGATTTTCCCGCCAAATTTTTGGCCCATAATTGAACTCCTGCAACTTACACCGAAATAATCAGAAAGTTATCGCGTGTTGGTACATTAGTCATGACCTTGACAGGATAAGAATGCTTTTTCGTTTGAAATTACGTGACTAGTATACGAACGGTCGATGGCGTTTGCTACTATATATGATGTGACATATGTTTTGTACAGTTTTTGCTGCAACATCTGAAAATAATCTTTTTATATTACAATGTGCGGTCTAAACACATTTTGTGAAACACAACATAGATCGGGGGCAAATTGACTATGAAAAAAATATCCCCTCAATATTACAAACTGTGGCATGCTGTAGTTCGGAGCAAGTGTAATAAATAAAATAATGAACTGTGACAATATTCCTAATAATGTTTTTATAAGGTGCCTCTGAAATCGAGCAAAATCAGCAAAAATGACCACTTGGCAATGATTGTCTCCACTACGAAACGAGATTTACAGGCCCTATTTATCATATCGGTCACGATTCAAGTGGAAGTTATATAATTTATACGCAGTGGCGTACCTGATATTTTTTCCAGAGGGGACCAAACTTTCGAAATCCGAATATGGATATATTGTGATAGGTAATGATGTGATACATAACTGTGTGATGTATATTATGTGCTCGCAATTATTTTTGCACAGTAATGTAGAGGTTACAATAACGAACATAATTTTCTATCACTCATCAATTCACCAGAAAGAAAAGGAGCAGCCTATACGATGTATGGTCTGGGGCCCGGTGAAGGGCCCCAGAAGCCAAAGCTTTCTTCATGTTCTGTGGTTGATTGTGAGTTCCCCTCTGGCTCTAAATGGTTACTTTTAATTCCCCACAGGCATGAAATTATCTTGTCATGTTGGTATATAAGTATATGTATCTCGAAAATCTACATCATGTCATTTTACATATTTCATTTCACACAACATAATTAATGAATAATATACTCAATTGTCACCACACATGTGCTTTGAACGTGTGAGGGCACAGTGAGCAACTCGATAATGAAAGCAGAGTCATAATTGCAACAGAGGGCGTTTATGCCAGCAGACACACTCCAACCGACTCTGATATAAGTGAGATTCATTCCAATATTTGTGGAATGTATATTACGATCAATGACTTACACATGTTATACAATGCTGTACTGCGGCTTAACAGATTTTTGAATCAGGGATTAAAAAAATTATATTGAGGGAGTCCCCCCCCCCTCCCTAAATCTAATCCCCCAGGTACGACGCCCTTGAACTTTGGTTGCGATCCCTGCTCATCGTCTTGTTGTCAATATATTTAGTGTCAGTGTCAACACATCTTGACGCATGTGTAACGGGTTTGCACCCTTCTCTGACGTCTTGATGAACCGGTTTTCTAGGGAGGTGGGTGAGTTGTTGTTTAACCGGAGCTGAAACGGTAAAACTCCGGGAAACTGCTACTGCTTGTACGGTTGAACTCCGGCTAGAAGTCTCTAAGGTTGGTAGCGTGGTCTGGAATGGACCTCTTAACCGTTGTCCGACTGCTAATCTGCAACTGCACCTGTGAAGTAAGGATCCGGAGGCGTTTCCGTCTCCGGGTACTGCAACTGCTCCGTCGGGAAACCGCTTTACTGCAACAGCTCCGTCGTTTTCCGTCTTACTGCAAACTGCGACTGCGCCTGGAATAAAGAATCCAGGAACGTTGCCGTTCCCGAATACTGCAACCGCTCTGCCAGGTTCCGCCGCACTGCAATCTGCTCCGGTTGGCTCCGCCTCACCGCAACCTGCGACTGCACCTGAAATGGAGTATCTCGGAAGTGTTCCCACTTCCGGTTACCGCAACCGCTCCGTCAGGTACTGCCTCTGCAACTCCGTCGTCTGGTACCGCCTCTGCAACTGCTTCGTCGTTCCCGTCTCTGCAACTGCTCCGTCCGATACCGCCTCCGTAGTTGCTCCGTTGAATTCCACCTCCGTCTCCGTCTCCGTCTCCTTCCTCGGTGATCTGGGTTCTTGGATCACCCTAAGACGTCTTAACAACTTGGTCTTAACCGACTGTGGTCTTATCTCCCTTCACTCCGTATTACTTTCTTTTCCGGTGAACTAACTTTATTATAAATTCCAGTTCCCTAACGAACACGGAAAAACAACTCGGTTGAAGTTTTCATGTTTATTTTCCAAGTGCACAGTCGGAAGACTTAACTGCTATCATCTGGATGACTCTATCCGGAACAAGGGAGTACTCTGCTATGGGAGAAGGGGTCTGCACAGGTCGACGTCAGGACACCAACTCCGCCGTCCGCTGTGAAGCGGGGGCTTTTATAGACCTGAGACCCACGTCACGTGACCAACCTATTGTGACGTCATAGTCCGCCAAAACACTGATATTTTCCGGATTTCTAAAAACACTCTAGAACCAATCAGTGGCTGACACGTCACCTTTTAAACCGAAAACGAGGCTGATCACATGACCTTCCGGAAATAACGTCATTACGTTTTTGTACTCCATTGTTCCGGCTCCGTGTCCGGTTCCGTCTCCGGTTCCGGCTCCGTCTCCGGCTTTACCGACATCATAAATTACTAAGTTCCGAGACGGAAAACCTTTAAAACATTAACAATACGGAACCGTATGAACCTTTAAACACATATACACCCTAATAAACGGTTATTTAACCATAATATCACAAAACACTAACAGAATTACCTAGGGGAAACCTTTGGGTACGCCCCAAAACCGTTACACTCCCCCTTCCTTAGACTCTGTTCGTCCCGAACAGAACAATATCACATATATACAAATTTGTCAACCGTTAAACTGTCCGTAAAATCAAACACAACTTGTTTCCGTGATCCGGGTACTGGTACCTCTTAACTAGTTTACCGTCACTGTACCCGGATATCTTGCTTGTTCCGTTTCCCACTTTTTAACTCTTAATTATACTAGAATCCGGGAAACGGTTCTTCTTTCTTCTCCTTGCGCCGACTTGACTTGCGACGACTTGCGACGACTACTGCCCACCAGTATCACGGCGCGAACTGCTCCCCGACGGCGGACGAGGTGGAATGGTCTGTGGTACCAACGGTCGTCCGAAGCTTGTTCCTCTGGCATCAACCGGGAGAAGATCGGGATCATGGAGGCTCCACTGGGGCGGGACGTAGAACCCATTCCTGAGGCGTTCGTCCCGGATGGACCAATCTGGGATCCGGACGATCTGACGGGTCGGGACGAGACCAAACGGTGACTCTCTCTGCTCCATGGTCTCCACGTAGACGCCGGAGTCTCTCATCTCGGCTGGCCCCCACTGCTCCGGTCCCCAACGTACTGCATAGTATCTGGCGTGCTCCGGGACTGCGGGCGCAAAGACGGAAGCGCTCCGTCCCCCAATATTCACCGGGAAACAATGTGACGGACACGGTTGAGTTGAAGGACCACCAAACGGGTAGAATGTGTAGGGTGGACTCTGGGTTGGCGCTCGGACTTGGCTCCTTCCGGACCGCTCACTGGAAGACTGTCGAGGCCGGGTCTCCACCGGAGACAGGATTCCGGGTGTAGCTCTGGCTTGGTCTACCAGGATACTCCTCCGGGCTCTCTGCACGTCCGCATGGCTTCGTTCAGACGCGGAAGACTCCATTCCGTCATCTCTAGCCGCGGAACTGGTTCTGCTTCCGGCTACTGCTTGAATGGTTGCCGGCAAAGTTCGCTCCGTGGATCCTCGGGTCTCCGTCTCACTGCCAGCTCTGCTCCGGGTTCCGCCTTCCGTTTTGGTCTCTGGTCTGCCTCCTGATCTGCCAATGGGTCTGCTGTCCGCTCGGCTATCTGCTCTGCTATCTGCTCTGCTATCGGCTCGGCTATCTGCTCTGCTATCGGCTCGGCCGCTGGATCTGCTTTCTGCTCCGCCCCCGGGCCGGACAATCACACTGCTCACTGCTCTGCCACTGCTTATTGTTCTCGGAGGTGGACTCCGGAAAAGGTCTTCCTCATCGTCTCGGCTCTGCATTTCCGCAATGTCCGCCACTCCCACTTCTGCCGTTGCTCCGCTGGAACCTTCCTCCAACAGCCGGAACTTGTAGTCATACACCCCCTTGCCTTTTTCCTTTGACGCTACCTCCGGAAGACTTGGGTGGGGTGTGTCGTTTCTCCTCTCGGCCACGTTCTCCGCCTCGGTCCTTGGCTCGCTCCGGGCTCTCCTTCCTATATTCCCGTCGTTGATGGCGTCCGGATTTATCCGGCGAACAGCTGCGACTCCGCTTCTTTCCGCGGTCTCGATCTGCTCCGGTACTTCGAGATGGGTCTGGGCTGTTTTTCCGGGAGGTGTTCCGGGAGGAACTACGGGTCACCGGCGGCTTAACCGGCTTCGGGTCTCCCGGTTCTTGCAACTCGTCTTCGCTTGCCATGATTTTCAGCTCCGCTTCCTCTTCCGAACTGCTCTCCGCCTCCGTGGACGAAACGTCGGCTGCTAGTGTGGCTACCGACTGGGTACCGGAACGGTACCGGGTCCGGGACGAAACCGAACCTCCCGACTCCGACTCCGTATCCGACAACTGGTCATGCCGTGTTACCGGCTTCTTACTTTTCCGTGGGGTCATCTTGGACCGGAGGCTTTTCTCCTCAAACTGCTCTCTGCCCACCCTTAGTCGAATCGGGTTCGCGTCCATTGCGTGTCGGGACTGCAGATGCTTCTGTGTCCCCTCTTTCCGTCCGCTCCAATGGTCACACTGCGGACAGGCGAAGACGGTGACTTCGCTCGTGTGCTGCTCCGTGACATGCCGGAGCAACGTGTGCTTGCTCTTGAACTCTAGGTTGCAGTCTCCACACCGGTGAGGGCGGGGCTTGCGGGGTGTTGTCTTTACTTTCGGCATTCTGATTCTCTGCTTCGTGTCGATGTTGACTCAGCTACAGCAAACTGCCTTCTGCGTCCGGTAACAGCTAACTGCCCCTTTTATAGTCTCTGGAAGTCACGTGACTGGCTTATCTGCTTGATGATTGGCTGCTCAGCAAATTGCAACTCCTCCTGGTGGTCTTCTTGGATAAATAATATTTTTTTTTTTTTTTTTTTTTTTTTTTTTTTGTGTTGTTGCTGCTAACTGCCACCGCTTCTTCCGTCTCCGCCAAACTGCCAACCACCTCTGTCAACCGCTACACTGTCAACCGTCTCCGTCAACCGCTACACTGCCAACCGCCTCCGTCCACTGCTACTCTGCCATCCGCCTCAGGGTTCCTCCTCATCCGCGGTGTGGTACTCGGAAGTTTCCGACTCCGTGTCCGGGGTGGGAGAAGGTGGTTTATATTCCCACACCCGGATCTCTGCCTCCCAGTCTTCCACCGGCTGAACTTCCTCTTCTGGTTTCTTCGATATCACCAGTTCCGGCTCCCAATCTTCCGGAGATGAGTCTTCCGCTGCCCTAAGACAGCCCTGCGGATCCGGAACCCAAACCGGAGGATCGATCGGTTCCGGTTGTTCGATGGGAGCTGCTGCTCCGGCATCCCAGTCAGGTCCAAACGGAAGCTGGTCCGCATAAGTTTCCGGAACTGGATTCTCCCTAGGTGACTGTGTGCAGAATCTCCGGAACCGCCTTCGCCGGGACTGCGTAGCTGTTCCCCGCCAGGCCGAATCAAAGGTTCCCACATGGTTGAGGGTTGCCTCGTCCTGAGGAGGACGGTTCCCGGAAGGGTACTTCCAGCCGTGCATCTCCCGGAGATGCCGCCTAAGGTCGTTCGCCCGGTTGCCGTAGAAGGCACACAAACAGCAATGATATCTCTGGGCTGGGCACACATGCCGTTTCCTGTCCGTCGCACTCTCGAACATCCGGTCACACCGCTTACACAGCCGGCTATAATCCAGTGGCTGAGGGCTTGCCCAATCTCTGCTCCGGCCGCGATCTTGTCTTTCAAGGAACGCCGAGTAGGCCATTCCGGAAGGCCGGGAAACTGAAATTGTCAATCTACTGCACCGCTTTTACTGCACCGCTTCTGCACCGTTTCTCCGGACTGGTGGTCTTCCGGGAAACACTTAGTCGTTTTTCACTGCAAAATCTGTCGCTGCCGGAAAATGCTGAACTTGATTCGATTCCGCCAAACTTTGTCTGCGATGTGCACAGCTCGAGGTCTGCTCTCCAACTGCTGTCAGAGCCCGATTTCAAGGCCCTTTTATACCCTTTCTGCTCACGTAATTTGAAAAGCTCCATGCTGATTGGCTGCCTCAGGAGTGACGTCACAATTATGCAAAAACTCAACCGTTAACCGAGAGGTGTCCGTCTCCGGCTCAACCGGCTTCTCCGGGTTTTTCCGGCTCCCTTTCAACTGCTTCTCCGAGCGAAGTATCTGCAATTTTGAAGTATCTCTGCCATCAGGAGGGTTGAATAGAGTCTCAGCCAGTTGAATCTGCCTCTCAGACGAACATCTAGACTGCAAGTTGGGCGTTTCCGCCATCTGTACTGCTTCGTCAACTGCATATCTGCTCATTGGTATTACTGCTTGTCGACACTGGAAACTGCATACATTCTTGTCCAGAAGGAGGGCCCTTCCTATCTGGAATGATGTTTCACCGCTTCTGTCGATCTGCAGCCGGTTTGCTGTCTCTGCTAAGTGGAAACTCCGGTTGGTTGTCTACAGCCGGAAAACTTTTCCGTCTTAATTCTCTGAATACGGAAGACGTGTAGCTGCTTCTCTGGAGATACTAGACCGCTAACCCAGGTTCTTCTGGACCCCTGGCCGCTACCCTGGACTGGTTGACTATGCGCTCAAACCAGTCAGAACCTCTAGGATGTCTCTATCCGGTCTCTGCACCGCTTTCCGCTCTGCTTCTTTTCTCCGCCCTGTTTCCGGAACCAGCACTTGCTCACTGTTCCAACTTCTTGCGGTCGCTCTCTGCCGGAACTCAACGTTTTACCAGGGTCTCAGCTATCTCCTTCTCCTGCTCTACAGCTCACTCCGTCTTCTCATATTTCTGCGTCCTCTGCGGCTTTACTCCGAGTCCGTATCTGACTCAGAGACCGTCGGTTCCGTCTCTGGAACACTACTCTGCTTCGGCGGCTCCGTCTGCCTCCAGGAATCCGCCATTCTCCGCTTCATCCATCTCGGATGCTTGACACCATTATACGGTTTCAGCAAATCGAAGTGAACCACCTTCTGTCGAGTTTCACTCTCTGCAATCTCGTAGATCACGTCGGTAAATCTGCTCAGCACTAGCTTTGGACCGCTCCACTTCCTCTGCAACTTGGGAGCTTTGCCCTTCTTCCGTGTTTTGACCGCCATCCACACTCGGTCTCCTGGCTGGAACTGATTGTCGACCTTCCTCCGGTCGTACAGCTTCTTCTGCCGTTCCATTTCTCTGCCAGATTTCGCTCGAACCGCCTTGTATACCGCTTCTAGTCGCTCCCGGAGCTGACTGCCATACTCTGTTACTTCTGCTGTTGATTCTCCCGGCGGTCTGCCAATCAGTAACTCTACCGGAGTGTTGACTTCTCTGCCCAGCATCAGCAAGTTGGGACTCTGCCCGGTTGTCTCCTGCGGGGTACTCCGGCAAGCTGCCATCGCCAACGGTACTAGCTGATCCCAGTTGGTCTGCCGCTCGCTTACGTACAGGCTCAGGATCTGCTGCAGCGTCCGGTTGAATCGCTCAATGAAACCGTCCGACTGAGGTCGGAAAGCGGTGGTCCGTGTCTTGTGAATCCCCAGGATTCTGCAAACATTTCTCAGCAAGTCGGACTCGAAATTTTTGCCTTGGTCGGTGTGGATCTCCATCGGGATGCCGTACCGCGCTGCAAACTGGTTGACGAGTATGTCCGCAACCGTCACCGCTTCCTGATTCGGCATCGGGTAAGCCTCTACCCACTTGGTGAAGTAATCGCCGATTACTAAGATGTACCGGTTCCCCCGGGTGGATTTAGGTAACGGACCCATCACGTCCATTGCCACCCTCTCCATGGGCGCTCCAACCCGGTATTTCTGCATCGGAGATCGTTTCAAGTTCTGCATACTTCTTGACGCACTTTCGTGACAGCTCAGCACCCACTGCTTTATGTCCCGCATCATAGCCGGCCAGAAATACCGCCTCCGAATGCTAGCCGCCATCCTTCTGCTTCCGAGGTGTCCTCCCATCCGGCTCTGATGGGCCAGACGGAAAATCTCCTGTCTCAGCTCCTTCGGGGTTATTAACTGCATTCGGCTGGTTCCTTCTGCCGTTTTCCATTTCCGGTAGACTACTCCGTCGACTTTCAGCAAGGTCTTCCGCATCCCGTACAGCACTTTCTCCTCACTGCTCATGCTGGAAAAGTCTGCACTGCCAGCTGTACCGCTCCCGTCGATCAGCGACGTCACCAGTGGGTACCAAGGTTCGGCTTGCTGCATTCTCCGCAACTCATCCGGTCGATATTTCTGCCCCAGCACAGTATCCTGGTCCGCATTTTCTGCCAGCCTAATCTGCTCTGCATCCGCATCCGCTTTTCCTGGAACTGCCTTCTCCGTCACTGCAACCGCAACCGGCTTCCGGGACGCTGCTTTCTCCGTCACCGCAACCGCAACCGGCTTCCGGGACACTGCTTTCTCCGTCACCGCAACCGCAACCGGCTTCCGGGACGCTGCTTTCTCCATCACCGCAACCGCAACCGGCTTCCGGGACGCTGCTTTCTCCGTCACCGCAACCGCAACCGGCTTCCGGGACGCTGCTTTCTCCGTCACCGCAACCGCAACCGGCTTCCGGGACGCTGCTTTCTCCGTCACCGCAACCGCAACCGACTTCCGGGACGCTGCTTTCTCCGCTACTGCAACCGCCTTCCTTGGGACTGCTTCCTCCGTCAGTTCTGCTTCTCCGCCCGATCCCCTTGACCGCTTCCAGCGTCCCCCCTTCCTTGGCTTGGGCTGAGGAGTTTCTTCACTTCGTGTCTGCCGGATCCTTTCTCCGTAGTTCCAGGCGTCTATCTTGGCTTGTTTCCAGTCGATTTTTCCGCATTGGCTGCATGGGGATCTGGACAAGGCATCCGCATTATTATGGATTCGCCCCGGACGATGTTCGATGTCGAAATGAAACTCACTCAGGAGCTCAATCCACCGGGCTACCTGCCCCTGGGGCTCCTTGAAATTCATAAGCCAGGTAAGACTGCCATGATCCGTGCGAAGAAGGAAGTGTCGTCCCAGCAAGTACTGCTTATTCTTCTGTACCGCAAACACAACCGCCAGGAGCTCCTTCCGGGTGACACAGTATCTCCGTTCTTCTTTGGTTAGGCTGCGGCTCAAGTAGGTTATCACCCGCTCCTGGTTGCCCTGCTTCTGTGACAGTACTGCTCCCAGCCCGGTGTCACTGGCGTCCGTGTCCAGGATATATCGGCCTTGCTCCCTTGGGTACCCGAGTATCGGTGCCGATACTAGGCGGTTCTTCAGCTCTGCAAATGCCTGCTCTTGCTCCGTCTGCCACCGGAACGGCACCCCTTTTTCCGTCAAGTGATTCAGCGGCGCTGCAATCTCGGAGAACTTCGGCACGAACTTCCGGTAATAGGAGCAAAGTCCCAGAAAACTGCGCAGCTCCGTCAGGTTGGTGGGTGTCCGCCACTTCCGTACTGCCTCCGTTTTTGCCGGGTCGGTGCGGATACCGTCTCTGCCGACTATGTGACCTAGGAAAGACACCTCCGGCTGGAAGAACTTGAATTTTGACGGTTTGACTTTTAGGTCTGCCTCTCTCAGCTTGCTGAACACCTCCTGAAGATCACGGATGTGATCCTCCAGGGTCTTGCTGTAGACTATGATGTCGTCCAGATATATGAGGCAGGTCTTCCAGGACAATCCGCCTAGCACCTTCTCCATCAACCGCTCGAACGTACCCGGAGCATTGCACAAGCCGAAACTCATTACTTTGAACTGGTAAAGGCCGCCAGGAACACAGAAGGCCGACTTTTTCCGGGCGTCTTCATCCATCCCGACCTGCCAGTAGCCACTGGTCAGGTCGAGAGTGGAGAACCATTTGGCGTCTGCACAGGCTGCTATGGTGTCGTCTATTCTCGGCAACGGATAAGCATCTTTCTCCGTGACTGCATTTAACCGCTGGTAATCGACGCAGAACCGGGTGGTCCAATCCTTTTTCTTCACGAGGACAATCGGGGAAGCCCACGGACTGCTACTTTCTTCAATGACGTTCTTGTCTTTCATCTCCTGAATCAGACTGCTCACCAGCTCTCTCTTGTCTGGCGGAATTCGTCTGGTTGGCTGCTTAATCGGCCGGTGACTGCCCGTGTTTATCTGATGTTGTACCTCGTTGGTCTGCCCCAGTTCTCCGGCATCATTACTGAAGGTCGGCTTATTCCGAAATAGGAGGTCGGTTACTCTCTCGCGGAAATGACTCGGCACTGCATCCTGGGTCTGCTCTGCTAACTGCCGCAGCTTCTCGTACCCGCTCCAATTCCGCCCGGCCTCCGACTCCGTGGAAATCTGCACCTTCCTGCTCCGCTCCGCCAACGGCACAACACTGCAACCGGCTGCTAAGGTGGTCATCGTCGCCAACTGCACTCCTTTCTTGATGATTACCGGCTCTGCCATCACGTTGATCACTCGAACCGGGACTGTTCCTTGCTTTATCCGGGATAAAGTTCTCCCGATCAGCCAAGGTCTTTTCTCAGTAGGCTCCTGCGGCATTTCTAGTACTCCTTCTGCTTCACGGACACTCTCTGCTTGTCCTATAATCAGCTGTTCCGTTTCCGGCGGAATTTGGTAATCTGCTACAGCGTTGATCGGAAACGGCTCCCTGGTCTGCTCGAACATGGTGAGGAACACCTCCTGGCTGCCCATCTGCATGGTCATTCGGTCGAAATTTATGCCGGATATCCGGGAACGGATGAAATCCATTCCCAGTATTCCTTCGTCTTCACAGTCTGCAATCTCGAATGTCACGGTCTCAGCTACTCCTGCGATGTTGAGTGGGAGTTCTTTCCGGCCATGTGTCCGTATGTTACTTCCGTCAACCATTGAAAGACGAATCGGCGACCGCTTCAGCTTCATTCCGGGTTTCCGGATCCGTTCCCAGGTTTGTAGGTTGAGCATTGTGACAGTGCTGCCGGTGTCGATTATCAGCGTTACTGGCTCTCCGCATACTCTGGCTGTCACACACATGCCCACCTCGCCCCTGGGACCGGGTCCGTGAACCACCTGCCGGTTATGGGGGTGTCCTCTCTTCCGGGCCCCGGATTTCCCCTTTTCCGCGACCCGCTCTAGTTTTCCGGCTGCTGCTGCTGCTGTCGTGGCTGCTGCAGTTGTTGCTGCTGCTGCGGCTGCTGCTGCTGTTGTCGCGGCGACTGCTGCTGTTGTGGTTGACGCCGCTGCTGCTGCTGCTTCGGCTGCCTACAGTCTCGGGCAAAATGCCCTTTCCGGCCACAGTTGAAGCATTCTAAATCCGCTCGGGAACTGCGCTGCTGCTGCTGCCGGCTAACCGCTTCCTTGACCTGAGTCATCAGATCCGCTCGGCTTGCTTCCGCAATTCGTTCACCTGCTGGCTCCACTCCGGCTCCGTGTTCAGCTGCCTCGTCCGGTGTCGCTCCGCTGGTCTGCTGTTGTCCGTTTTCATGATGCTCTCATACTCGGTAGCGAAAGCCAGGGCCTGCGACAGCGTTTCCGGGTGGCTTTTCAATACCGACAACCGCATATCTCGGTTAGTCAGGCTGTTGCAGAAATGCATCTTCATGAGCACTTCTGTTGTTGCCGGATCTGCTTTTGGGTAAGCTAGCCGCGTCTTGCTCCGTATGTCTCTGGCCAGCTCGGACAGCTCCTCCTCCGGCTGCAATTTCCGTGTCTGCAATTCCGCCTGGAAAACAAATGTTTTCTCCCCCGGACAAAACTGCTGTTTTAATGCCGCCACAACCGTATCAAAGCTGCGTCTCTGCTCCGCGGACAGATCCAGTAGTATGCTGCGGGCGTTACCTCTCAAACTGACACATAAGTTCAGCGCCTTTTCCTCTGCTGTCCAACGGTAGTACCGAGCGTATTCAAGGAGGTGAGCCTCATACTCCGGCCACGGATCAGTTCCGTCGTACGTCATTAATCTGGCTACTCCTGCCCTTGGTGCTGGTTGTTGTACTGCTTCTGCCTGCTGCTGCTTTCCGGTTACTGCCAGGTGCTGCTGAAACACCTCCATTTGGGTCGCCAATAATCTGGTCAGGTTGTCGACTAAATTCTCTCCGCCTTCCGGTTCCGCATCCGGTTCCCGATCGCCAGCCTGGTCCGGAAAGTTAATTTCCGCCTCTGCTAACTGCTCAGCAGGCTGTACTCCTTGAGGAACCCGAAGGGGCTCTTCTGCAACTGCTTTCTGCATTTCCGGCTGCAACACCTTTCGCTCGGCAGGACGAACTGCTTCCTTTTCCGCAACCGGCATCTGCAACGGCTCAGCTCCTACTGCTCCTACAGGCTGCTCTGTGTCCGACACGGCTGCCTTCAGCTGCTGTTCCGCCAATTTGCTCCGTCTAGTAGTCATACTGCAGATGATCCCACCGCTGCCACCAAAAAGTTGTAATGGGTTTGCACCCTTCTGTGACGTCTTGATGAACCGGTTTTCTAGGGAGGTGGGTGAGTTGTTGTTTAACCGGAGCTGAAACGGTAAAACTCCGGGAAACTGCTACTGCTTGTACGGTTGAACTCCGGCTAGAAGTCTCTAAGGTTGGTAGCGTGGTCTGGAATGGACCTCTTAACCGTTGTCCGACTGCTAATCTGCAACTGCACCTGTAAAGTAAGGATCCGGAGGCGTTTCCGTCTCCGGGTACTGCAACTGCTCCGTCGGGAAACCGTTTTACTGCAACAGCTCCGTCGTTTTCCGTCTTACTGCAAACTGCGACTGCGCCTGGAATAAAGAATCCGGGAACGTTGCCGTTCCCGAATACTGCAACCGCTCTGCCAGGTTCCGCCGCACTGCAATCTGCTCCGGTTGGCTCCGCCTCACCGCAACCTGCGACTGCACCTGAAATGGAGTATCTCGGAAGTGTTCCCACTTCCGGTTACCGCAACCGCTCCGTCAGGTACTGCCTCTGCAACTCCGTCGTCCGGTACCGCCTCTGCAACTGCTTCGTCGTTCCCGTCTCTGCAACTGCTCCGTCCGATACCGCCTCCGTAGTTGCTCCGTTGAATTCCACCTCCGTCTCCGTCTCCTTCCTCGGTGATCTGGGTTCTTGGATCACCCTAAGACGTCTTTACAACTTGGTCTTAACCGACTGTGGTCTTATCTCCCTTCACTCCGTATTACTTTCTTTTCCGGTGAACTAACTTTATTATAAATTCCAGTTCCCTAACGAACACGGAAAAACAACTCGGTTGAAGTTTTCATGTTTATTTTCCAAGTGCACAGTCGGAAGACTTAACTGCTATCATCTGGATGACTCTATCCGGAACAAGGGAGTACTCTGCTATGGGAGAAGGGGTCTGCACAGGTCGACGTCAGGACACCAACTCCGCCGTCCGCTGTGAAGCGGGGGCTTTTATAGACCTGAGACCCACGTCACGTGACCAACCTATTGTGACGTCATAGTCCGCCAAAACACTGATATTTTCCGGATTTCTAAAAACACTCTAGAACCAATCAGTGGCTGACACGTCACCTTTTAAACCGAAAACGAGGCTGATCACATGACCTTCCGGAAATAACGTCATTACGTTTTTGTACTCCATTGTTCCGGCTCCGTGTCCGGTTCCGTCTCTGGTTCCGGCTCCGTCTCCGGCTTTACCGACATCATAAATTACTAAGTTCCGAGACGGAAAACCTTTAAAACATTAACAATACGGAACCGTATGAACCTTTAAACACATATACACCCTAATAAACGGTTATTTAACCATAATATCACAAAACACTAACAGAATTACCTAGGGGAAACCTTTGGGTACGCCCCAAAACCGTTACACTTGCAACAAAGAGTCTAAAGCCATATGTTGTCAGTAAAAGAATCTCATCGAAACTTCCATTCATGAATTTAGACGATTATGATGTACAGAGATATGATTTTTATAACTCTGCGGCCTCATGGAATATTTCTGAAGTCACTTCAAATTCATCAAAATTTCTCCTTATTCTAAATACCCCATTCTTTCAAGTTTTTACAATTTTCATTCACCTGCCGATTTCCCGAATTTCCGACAGGAATGACGCCTAGAGAGGGGGTTCGATGCCACCTCTCTGCCCCCCTCCCCCCGTCAGCCACGCCACTGATAAGTTGGCAATTCATACATGTAAAATGTACACATTTGCAACAATTTGATGCTGTTTCCTCATGTATCCACAGTCACTGATTTGGCTGTCGGTAAGTCTGGCTATCGTTCAACATCTGGCTCAGCAGTGGCAGACGATACTGCCTTGGACCATGACCCAAGAACCAGCTTTACAGCGAGTGGAACAGATCCTTGGTGGGCCGTGGACCTGGGAAGTATCTACGCTGTCTACACAGTCGTCATCACTGGTTTGGGAGGACAAATTGGTGATAAATTTTCTTCTATGTATAGTATCTTCCAATCTCCTATTCACGCAGGGAGACTTGAATGTTTAGTGTTGGAACACTCATGTTGATGTTTAAATTATCTCGCTCATGTGTAAATAATTCCTCGATATGATCTGTTCCATCATTTTATCGCTTATAAACTGATATTCACGATATTACAACGTAGACTTCAACAGCAGACTTGCGGGACTTCTACCTGGGTGTGACCAATGACTCAGTCATGGCCATCACACCTACCATGACTGGACCAACTTATGATGTTTGCTTGTACCATTCAGGTCAGTTGGTTCTTGGCTCTGTGATCGAATAGTTGTTCTGAGCTACCTGTCCCCCATAGGGCTGGTCCTCGATAGAAAATTGGGTAAAACTCTTTGAAAAAATGGCGACAGTATGTGGGACTAGACAACCCCTACCAAATCCCAAGCCTGAACGGTCACACTTCAGGGCCCCAACCACAATTCGTAAAACAACATTCCAACTCAACTGATATCCTAATTTCCAACATTATTTTAAAGATATATACCTTCATCAAACTGACCAAATCATATATTGAAACAATCGAAACACACACCCTGCTCTGTGTCATCTGATGATTTTGTCTCTAATCTAGGCATGACGAGCCTCGTTATGGAATTCCATCATTGCGACAATGGACCATTGTATGGACAGTACTTGATCATACAGGCTGCAACGCAATTCCAGCTGCGTGATGTGGAAGTATATCAAGGTATTCAATATGAATATTTCCAGGTATAAAAAAAGTGATGTAATAATGCGATACTGTTCGGGCATCTCAATATGATGTAGTTTGTCATTGGTGATCCTAGACCATTGTATGGACAGTACTTGATAAATCAGACTGAACCACAATTCCAGCTACGTGATGTGGAAGTATATCAACGTACATTCAATATAAATATTTCCATTTGGTGTCTTTAGTGTCCATATTATTGTTGCTTTGTGGCTACAGCTAGTCGTAACCTGTCATGACACAGTGAAATCTCTTCAGTCATCTTCAAAGTGAGCAAGTGACGGAATGGTGTGTTTGAGCGGTACGCCTGCACGTATAACTGAGCAATTCCACCTACCCCGAAAATAAAACAAGACGGCATAGTCGACGCACTTGTTAAGGTCAAACCTGAATCTAGAGGTCATATGGTACACAAAAAAATAGTCCTATGTCTCTACGATAATTGATTTCAATGATATCTGTTGGCTGCAGAGTTTGTTTCATGGAGTCAATAGAGATTGTCATCCTACAGCTCTGCTTAAAATTTCAAAGCAATTAAGCGAGTTATGAATTTTTCAAAATTTGCCCCATGTTAGAGAAAGGGATTTTTCGAGATTTCATGAATTTTTGATGCCGTCATCAATGCATCGATTTCTTTAAGAAAACGTGCGGTGCCGTCTTAGGGCACATACGTATCCATCAGGAAGGTTTTGAGATGTTGGTGCGAAAAACTTGTATGTCAAATTCGAATGGCTGTCAAATCCGTTATTCGGATTGGAACCGAATGGAATTTTGTCAGTTTATGTACGAAAACGAACTGACACTTTTATGCAAACAATCAACGTGAACTGTACAAACTAGACCGAAATACATTAAAATAAACAGTATTTATTAAATGGAGTCTTCAAATGGCTGTCAAATGCATAATCACGATCAGAACAGATCCGTATAGAGTCCATGGAGATTTTCAAAGCAATTCACAATTCAAAATAAACGAGCTATGATTTTTCGAATATTCGCCCCATGACAAAGATGGGTATTTTTCGAGTTTTCGAGAATTTCCAGTGACGTCATCAATGATCCGATTTCTTTCAAAAACGTGGCGAATACCTATCCATAAAAACGTTTTGGGATGCGTGTGCAAAAACACATATCCATACACAAACAGACCAATATATTTGCTGGAATCTACAAACTCAGTATTTGCTGTGCATGTCTGTGCAAGTACGGAAGTAGGGACGAAGTACGGACTGATGCATTTCTGGCGTACCCAAGTGTGACATAAGATGCAACAATTATCATTTATTTGGAGAGCTGGCAGGCTTCAATGATTTATGATATGACAGTCCAAACCTAATGGATGAACTTAAATATTTGATAGATGCGTGGCAAAAGAAGTATTAAATTGTGTCAAAACTATTGGTTTATTCTCAATCATTCTAACGACGTAAGCATCCTCTGAAACCATCATTTTTCATGTTTGTTCGCCATCAAATAAATTAACAGCAGGTACATTATCACAAATTTTCATTGATGGCACTAGATAGGGAATTCTGCTGATAATATTATACAAAAACATATTGACGTTTGCTGAGGTGCATACGTGAATATATGTACCTCTGGCAAAAGACATCTTTTGCGAGAGGTACATATTTTCACGTGTTCACCGAAACCCAAAGTGAATATTTGTTTTGTTATAAGATACATGTGAAAATTTTGGAAGTTCATGCGAATACATGTACTGAAGAAAATTTTACGCGATACTAGTGACAGATGAAAAATCATTTGATTTACTCTTTGGCTAGAGGTACATATTATGTGATATGGAAAAAAAAACTTGACCGGTTGGTCTGTTGAATATGCACTTTTATGCATAGACACGTGACCAGCTTTTAACCGATGACAACGCGGGGATTCTTAGTAGTATATAATAATTCTAAATATTGTACACTTATTGAGATGAACGTCACGATGGATTGCCCACTTTGCCCCATATATGATGACTGGCTTGCTGGATGGATGGTTGGTCGGTTTAAAACTGTAATAGTAAAAAAAACTTATTAGCAATTGTAAGAAAAAGGTTCAATGGTAGATAATACATTGTAACCAAAACAGTTCAACCAGGTATTATTCTATTCATTCTATTTGGAATAGGTCACTGAATTGACTTCACTACTTGGAATTAATCACTGCATTAATTTATAGCGGATCGCTGCCGCTCGGTCCTCCATTTGCCACTTGGTCCCGAAAACCCGGTCCGTTATGAAATGAACCATGTACTAATAGTTACATAATACTAATACAATATATTGTCCAGAACACATTTTTTCTTGGCACCCAATAACCTACCAGAACGCTGGTAACACATTTCTGCTGGATAAATTCTAGCAATATTATAACTGCTAATGTTTTGTACCTCGAGGGATTATATTGATTATATTCTTCCGTGCCAAGCGTGAGAGATACTGACACCCCAATGGGAAAACATTGTTTGTTGCTTCGAGTGGTGATGCAAATAAATATATAATTTGTATACATGTAATGTATCACGTTTTCAGAAAAAATTCTCAATGTGGCACCTCAAAAACAAACCAGCCAGAGTTCGACGCTCACCTGGGGAGGTATAGTGTATGGGCCCAGCCTGGCTGTTGATGGTAACCCAGACTCAGATTTGTGGGTCAGTGGTTGTACTCATACAGACGACACAACACTACAAAATCCCTGGTGGTCTGTGGACTTGGAAGTTGTCAGTTTCGTGCACGCTGTTGCTCTTGTGACGAGAACGGATACTCGTTGTGAGTTTCCTGAGAACGTATCTTGACATTAGATTTTATTGTGATTCGTACCTTAATAGTATGAGAGATACACAAAATATTATCAATATACAACACGCAGCTCGTATTTGATGTCATTGAAGTCAGCTTTTGCCCAGGTCAGAATATTTTAACTGTTGTTATGAATCAAACAGCTCCCGTAAACATAGAACGCTTGAGGGACTTCAAAATTGGCGTGAGTAACACAGAGCCAACAGCAGCCAATATGTCCCCAGTTGATCCTTATTACCAAGTCTATGCCAGTCTCGTTGGTTGGCAGCAGGACGTGAAACACGTCTATTCCTGCGTCCCGTCACCACTAGCTGGGCGCTATGTCATCGTCCAGAATGGTCCTGATTATTTGACACTCTGTGAAGTGATCGTAATGACTGCTGGGACCCGTAAGTAGCCTAAGCCTGGTATTGGTTATTCGATTGCTGACATTCATATTATTCTACCTTGAATACTAATTTGACTTGATAATTAATAATGCCCATCATCCATCGTGAACCATGTCTCATGCACACATGTCATGGTCTCATTCATAAATATTCCCACCTGTCCTGACTCCTGTTAGCAGGTAAGTGGTATTTATATATTGATAAAGGATCATAGATTTATGCATGTGTCAATAACGTCAACATGTGTTGAGTATTACACCTATTGTTCACTTACATATCACATGTACATTCATATGTTGAAAATCACATATGGGCGTATGTTTTAAGGTATTATCATGTCTACCTTCATGTATTAATTAGTTCTCAAATATAAAGTTTGTGTGGCGATACTAATGCGATAGCTTCGCCATCCGTTTGTGTCCTAGCCTTGGTGTGACTACGTGTTCTCTTCCATATCAAGTCATGGGTAGGGCATCACATTGTAACTCGACACGAGCAATATATGTCTACCTGGAATGGAGGAAGTTAAATGGTGGCCCATTCATAGTTAACATGCAGAAATGGCCGCGCGCGTAATACTAGTAATCCAGACAAGACGGGAGAAATATACAGGTAAACATGCATTGAAAACTATAGATCTTCATCTTGAGGTATTCCTCTAATTATGTACATGTCTTGTTGCATCCGTTATTTTCAAGTTACATTATTTGGAATAACTTAGCTATTTCTCTCCCGACCTTCCGAAAACAAGATGGGCCGAAAAAGACCACGGCGAGAGGCGACGGATGAAGTCTTTTTAATATATGGGTTACTAATGTAGACTCAGCACGAGCTATAACGCGAGGTAAAGGCCACTTGGAGTCATGGCAACCATGGACGCTGATAGTTATCGATGTTGCGAACATGACAACCAAATCATCACTCATTTGCCATAATTTCAAGAAAAATACTGATTGTCTAAACTATCCATACCTGTCATCATTCAAATGGGTGTATTGCTATATTGTTGATATAATCGATGTATTTGTGATGTGAGTGATACACTTGTGTTAGAATGATCATTTTCTACCTGACTGTACTGCAGATGCACTCGGGTAAAATGCAATATATTTATCTCCTACATCTCCTACATTCTTAATTCAATAAAATCGCCATGATTAAAATTATGTTTTATTGATTGTACAATTTAATACTAGAGGATTTTCAGTTATATCCAGATTGGTGTCACAATTATAAATGCACGATAATTCGCACCAAACGTGTTGTGACAAACACAAATTCATTCAATTCCCATATTAACTAGACGTTAAGGCCTAAAGGCATTGGAGGAATTTCAGTGTGAAGCATGAAAACAAAAAAATGCTGACAAGAAACATGATCCATGGGTGAAGATCCAAAAGAGAACTTAAAATATGCATACAATTACACGTAGGTTAGACATGTTTGTCTAATGCCACGAGTCCAAAAATAAAGTCTGTGTCACCCTACGATGCACCGTTTCCGAGATATTGACGAAAATGAAAAATGCCGATTCGGCAAAAAATTCAGGTCAAGGTCAAATTTCATCCCTAGTACCCCATAGATATGTTTGGTTAGGGCCACGAGTGCGAAAATAACGTCCGTTTCGCTCTATAACGCTTCATTCCCGTGATATCGACGAAAACAAAAAATGCTGACTCGGCATACAAATTTCAAGTCAAGGTCAAAGTTAATCCCTAATATCCCTTAGACATGTTTGTTCAGGGTGACAAGTCCGAAAATACGATGATGTTTCCGAGATATACAGGATGCTTCAGCTAAAATTATTTCAAGCTCTAGGCCTAAATCCGTTTGATGGATCGGCCTCAAAATCAAAAGGCTTCTTCCCTGATGGTATTTGAACCTCCATGTAAAGTTCCGCAGTTATTTTCCAAATACTTTTTGAGTTATGGTGCGGAAACCGGAAACATTGATTTCATTCTCACGGACCTCTTAAACCTCGGAGCCGGCTCAAAAACAATAGGTTTCTTCTAAACAGCATTTCTGACCAGTGGTGAAAATTTGACAAAGATACATCGAGGCAAACTGAAATTATCGTGCGGAAACCAAAAAGTGAATTTTTTTTGGACAAAACCATAAAACCATTTCTGCTGAAATGCCTTTTCTGAATGGTGTCCATTGTACGTGTATAAACTGGCCGGCTTAAGACGATTTCAAACACACGGGGCACGTGTGTTGAACCGCTAAATGTGAAATCAACGTGAAAAATGTGAAAAATGCTAAATGTGAAACCTAATGGTAAATGTAAAAAACACTAACGGTTAATGTGAAACCTAACGGTAAATGCAAAAAAACACTATCGGTAAATGTAACACCTAACGGTAAATGTGTAAATTTAGGAAATAACCCTAACAGTAAATGTGAAAAGAAATCACGACTCTATGTGAAAAATCGGCCGACGGCAAAACTAGGTAATTACGCCTACTATATATTTTTTCATTTTGTGACATGCAAATAACTGCCGACGTCTAGGCCTAGGCACTTTCGATCACGATAGCCCATTTTAGTGTGTTTTTAGCTCATCGTCTGAAAGTCGTACGCGGTGCTATTGGGATGGATTGACACGGTGTCTGTGTCTGTCGCCCCATGTTTTCCTGACTCAAATCTTTCAGAATCTTCTCCGTCTGAAGTACTATTCCTATTGTCCCCAAACTTGGAATACTGCTCGGTTATTGCGTGTTCTCAAAAAGTTGTTCAAGATTTGCAGAAATTCCGAGGCTTTCTGATAGAATTTAGCGATTAAACATCAAATTCATCATACATGTGCTTATGTACATACATACGGGTCGCGGCCGGGATCAATATCACGTTAGCGCATGCACAGACTGGACAATGCTTTTTATCTTCGCCTATCGACCAAGAAACGCGATTTTATCCAATCATATAATATGTGATAGCATAAAATACCTGGATTTTGGTGTAATCGTTGTTGATGTTTTTGTATATCCACTGTAGTATGTTTATCAAGTGATAACGAGACATTCAGAGATTGCAGGCCCTCGCCCCTTCACATTTAGTTACTAAAATTAAAGTTGATGACCCCTACATTTTCTACTTGGGCGATAATCGGGGATTTTGGTCGCAATACCACTGCTCATATATCAAATGGTCCCGATTTTGCTATAACAAAATACAAAAATAATGGGAGAATAACCCTTAGTATGGTTCTTGCGATTTTTCTATCTTGACCATATTCTCGACCATGAATTTTTAATATTGACCTCTAACTTTGCAAGCTCTCTCCGATTTATACTGCATACTTTAATTTTAATATTCTATGGAATATCTTCAGTGACTTTGGAATTACTACCACTTGAAATATTACGAATCGGTGATTTCAGCTGTTGACCCTTACATATTCGACCTTTTTCGGGAATTGTGACCGAATATATTCGACCATATTCGGGAATGATGGGGAATTGACTATAGAAAAATGCAAAATTAACAGAGAAAAATTATCATGAGTATATACGGAGTTAATGCAAATTTGTTATTTTGACCTTCTCTGTGAACTTGACCTTGTCGCTCGATATGGAGTTGTAAAATTTCACAGAATTGTTTCTATTGTCAAGGTACTTTCTCCTGGATGAAAACAGTTTAAAAAGATTGAAAACTGGTCTCACAACATGGCCTTGAATCTCAGAACACTCAAAAGTCGTCAAATCGTGACCCCCAATTATCGACCTTGGGCGATAATTGAGAGTTTTGGTCTGAAAACCAAACCCATATGAATATAACATAAACCTAACATCTGATCCCAGTTGTTACCTCCTAATTCATCATAAAACTTTAGCTTTTTATACAACGAGTTTCGCAAATTATTTCTGTTATCATGTGCAATATGAAGCCAGTATTTTTACAAACCTCAATTTATACAAAACAGACAATGGATAACGACCCAATTCACAAAATACAACATTACATGTATTATACGACACAGAAAATATTTACAAAACTTTCTCTGAACAACTTTAATCGATGTACGAATTCATTTCCCCAAATTTCTGCCCCATATAGTAATATCGGAACTACCATCTTGTCAAACAGGTCCCATGACAATTTAATTGAAATATAACCGTATGCTATGGCAAACCGTTTGAGTAAAAATACAGCTTTTTCTGCCTGTGATACCAGAGTGTTACTGCCGTTGACCAGATCAGTCCGCACGAAAATACAATTTCTAAATATTTATAACAATTCACAATTTCAACACGCTGCCCGTCAAAAAAGTAACATTCATTCCTTCGTAAATACCCCCCATTTCTGAAAACTACAACCTTTGTTCACCTTTAACCTATACTCGTTACAAAAATCTCGTAATACATTCAGCTGTGTTTGTAGTCTCCCAACTGTATCATTAACCATACATATATCGTCAACATATAATAACATGCGCAATTCTCTAAAATCCTCATCAATTTGTATTCTTGAGCATTGTAATTTTTTTTATTTCGTTACCAACTCATTTATGTAGAGATACCTACTCTGTAAAGTCGATAATAATTAATGTATTACCCATTTTGTACTTTCACCTTGAAAATGAGGCCCAAGCTCGAAGGTCATGAGAATATTCAGTATATATGATTTCCTATATGTGCACAATTGATTCATGATCTGTAATGTCGACAATAAGCGAGATATCACCCATTTTGTGCCTTTAAAATGGGGTCAGAGGTCAAATTTATGGTTATCAAAATATTCAGCATACATCATTTCCTATATGTCCACAATTTATCCCCCGTGCTATAACGTAGATTATTAGCAAGATATTAGCCATTGTGTGCTCTGACCTTGAAAATGAGGTCATGAAGGTCAAATTCAAGGTCATGAGAATATTCGGTGTATATCATTTCCTATATGTCCACAATTGATTCTTAGCTTATAAAGTCGATTTTAAGCGAGATATTAGCTATTTTGTCAGGTAAACTTTCCTGTAAAACCGATTAGAACTAGGGTGGAACGGCTCTACATTCGACCAGGCGAAAGGGAGTTCAGAAAGGCAGGCTCAATTGCTACCCATTTCGGAATTAGGGTAGTTTTCAGTTGTTCGTACCAGTCTGATTACTGTGAGTGGTAACTTGTATAACATATATATATATTCACATTGAGCGTCAAGAACATATTTTTTACATTTAGCGTCAAGACATATGCCTTGGGTTTTACATTTACCGTTAGGTTTCACATTTAGCGTTACTGTGTTTAACACATTTACCGTTAGGTTTCACATTTAACGTTGATTTCACATTTAGCGGTTCAACATACATGAGCTCATTTCTCAAATAATTTCGTTCTGAGAGCAAACTGTAGTGCAGAAACAGCAGTGTTACACATGAAATACAGTACAGGGTGGGATTAAAAAAGGATACCGCGAACAATATGCATACCAGTCCAAGTAGGCCTATACAAAAAGTATCAAGAGTGAAATTTTTATCAAAATTGAAAAATGGGGAATATATGTTTTGAGCCGGTGTCACGGCTGGTGAACGTTAAGGATACGTTCATGAATACCATCAACCGAGAATACCATATGCTCGGTAGCCTTTCGGCTTGTGATAAGGTACTTACGTACTTGTCATACATCTATTTTATGGGATTTCTAAATTATTTTTCATAGGTTGTTGGGTAGTTATATAATAAATCCATCAGGAGTACAGTAGAAACAACTACATTTCACACGCTGTCTGCCCCTGATGACGCTAGTGTGTCCTTGAATAAACTATTTGGTCGGGCATTGTTTCTATTCGAAAATGTCTATTTTACATTTGTTATTGGCGTCATAAAAATCTAGTTGTATTGGTGGCAATACATTGATACTTAAGATTATCATGGCTGTCCCTTGTTCAGTATTTTGTATCATTCACACCTGATTTCTACTAGAAACCCATTATAAATTTCTGATTTTCCCTACCTTAGGTATTGTGTAGATGCTCCACTACTTATCGTATTAATGATTTGTCCGAAACGACAAAGATTTGTGAATAGGAGAAATGCACTCTGCACATATAATCATTTTTCGTCAAATTTGTAAACATCATTCCATGTAGATTATTCGGTTCTTTGCAAGCACGGCAGGAACTTACTCATCCAGAGAATCATTCTGGTGTCAAGACAGGGAAATAATTCGCAAGTTAATGCACTATTTCCATGGTAAAAGTAGACCTGCGTTGTACTTTCTCTGAAATTATTTGACGTAAGATATGTCATTATAGCATTTATTGACGTTGTTAGAAAGTGGGCGATAATCAGGTTCATCCTCGGTGACGCCTTATTCACGAATATTTCATCGGAATTTATCACCGATGATACTTCCACTTCACAGCCCTATACAGCGCATCGATAACTTCTCCAGAATACACTATTATTGATGCTTGTAATCTAACCGACAATATCCCATGTGTCTCAACGGCAAATTGATTACATAATTCATAGAGATATTTGGCAGCGCACTTCTCAGATATTGACAAAGAAGAGCCCTAGGTTTTCCAACGATCTTTTCCTTTGTGTACAGTAAATTCTGCAACACAATTGGGATAATATACAAGGGTTTTTTTTCGTGAAATACATTCATTCCCCTGTGACTTATAGAGTGCACACTCGCAATTCAAGGCTCTATATAAATCTATGAAAATTGTACCATTCCGGACCCTGTTATCTTTGTAAAAGGGAAAGAAACTCAACATATTGTTCTTTTTTTGAGAGCTACATCACTTGGCAGTAAAAAAACTGTAAACTCGCCATATGGTCACACGCTCGTTTTTTCGCCATGTTCAGGTAGCCAGAATCACTTGTTTTTGCTGAGGCCCGAACGAATCACGTGTGTTAGGTGTAGGAATACAGGACCTTTAAATTTCTGTTTACAAACTGACATTGCTCAATATTTCGTCACAACTACATGTGCTGTAACGTTTGAAGTTTAGTTGCTGCCAAAAGTCAATAGTTGTATACAGAATCCACCAAGACTGTATATATGCCAAGAAATTCAAGGTTTTTAGGCACTATTTGGGTAGACGGAAGTTCATCGGAGGGATACAAGGCATGCAGCCTCAAAAGAAACATATGCTATCCTAAATGCTTTCTTTTTGCTACTACAGAAAATATATAATATCTCTAGATGAGAGAAAAAGGTGGCTTGGTGATAATAAGCATGATTCATATCCAAGTGGACCTTTGGATATTGGGTCTTTTGTCATATATTTCGCCACTAGCGAGGTCACGGGACATAAAAACAAATATTGAGTAAAATTGCGGCAACATTTAAATTCTTTTCGTTTTGTTCTAGAAACTACGTTGAGCAATATTATACACATATACAACTGTAAATGCCCAATGATATATTTCGCCAATACCCATTGTTGCCATGGAAACGGTCATCTCTGTGATATGTCTGAAAATCCTCGAGTATCTTCGAAACTCTGTTTAGCATGGTTCAATTTTGATTTTTTTTATATGTCCCATTGTCCAGTTTAGGCTTTCCAGCACATGAAAAGAGAGCATTCACCATTTTCCATAATTATTTTGTTCGAGTGCAAGGAAATTGGGTTTTGTCGAGCTGCATGCCAAGAGCAGAACCGCCTTGGAAAATCAGCTTGACAGCCAGGAGTGCTTCAAGAGGAGGCCAGTGGGAGACTTGTCGAGACATTACTGGAGCAAAATCCAATGAGCCACGGTGGAAAGTTATGTCCTGGGATATAAAGCATTTCTGAGAAAGGTTTAATGAGCGAAAAAAAGTAGGTTGCCATGGCAATTACGCTTGACAGCGCTACATGAAGTCATTTTTTTTTTTTACTTCGCATTGGTACAGTTTATCTGACTTTTGCAAGAAATATGCTATTATCGCGATTTTCTCCCCTGTTTAGCTAGATAATGGATGGAAACATACGTTACAATAAGTAAGTACCATACAAGGCATGAATTCAATGTGCCAAAATATTAATTCGGGAGAAAAAATGACCGATTAGCCCTATAATCAATGTAAAGTGTCCTACTCCGGACCCTGTTTTCTCTATATATATACGGCATAGCAGGTGTGCAGCCTATACGTCTTATATTACAGAACAGTAATGACGTTTATCATGCAAAACACTTGGTACAAACAATTGGGCTGGTAAGTCACGCGACGTCATGGTGCGATTCTGGTGACAAAGAAACATGTATCTTTTGTGATACCTGAGTAATTCGAGTTCCACACCCCAGTTCTGCTCATACAAAATAAAAGATGTATGTTTGTTTGTCACCAGAATCAAACCATGACGATACGTGACTTACCAGCCCAACAAACGTCATATAACACTGGACACTTGTACGATTTGTTTTGTACATTTTACAACTGATAATTATCCACGTTTAACTTTTATTCACTTATCACATAATTTATTGTGTCCACATAAGAACTGGAAGGAAATCAGACAAATATTTTCATTCTTTAGACAAATATCTTATTCAGCCCCTCAGAACCGTCTGTGGAAATATCAGATTATAAAAATTATTATGATAAGGAAACTTATCCCTAGTCCCACACTCCTGACTGGGTGATATAGTGAGAAGAATGGTATTATTGTTAGTTGCAATTCTGAAACATCTACAGTAATCACTGTAGATAAGCGGTGGCGCGGTAAAATAATTTTGAACGGGCTTGGTGATCAATTTCGAATGGTTGATGGTCAATTTCGAACGGTTGGCGATCTATTTTGAACGGTCCACACATTAAGGTAGGTGAAAAGTATATTTGTCTGATGTTTATGTCACAAATATTTATATTTACCACCTCGGTGAAACTTTACTGACCTGTGGAATGCTTTTGAAGCACATCGGGAGTTTTTATGATTATTATTATCTTCTTTTGAATGACGAGAAGAAGTATACATGTCATTAATATGTAATATCGTTATAAGTGTGTGCAAACGTTTGATGAGTCAGTTAAATTGAACGTGTACCTAGACATAGCTAAAGTGAATCACGTTATGCTGTTTGATTGATGCATATTCCTCAAAACGAGCCCGAATGAGGTAGAATAGAAAATTTAAATGTGGTCAATTTCGAACGCTCATAAATGACAGGCGGATAATTTCGAACGGTCATGCGAGTAATTTCGAACGGTTTGTTAATAGCACTGCTGAACTATTTCACCGTGAAAATTGTGTATGTGTTGTGATTTCTGTTTCGATTTTTGTTTCTTGGGTGGGGTGGGGGGTATGGGGTTAAAAATATTAGTAGGTTAGTCATTATTACTTTTCATTACCACAAGCGGTGGCGCGGTAAAATAATTTTGAACGGGCTTGGTGATCAATTTCGAACAGTTGGTGATCAATTTCGAACGGTTAATGATCAATTTCGAACGGTCCGCACACTGAAACAGGGTGAAAAGTTAGTGAATTGTGAAGTAATTTCAGATTTATAGACATAATCTTTCAATTTGGGCACAAAGAAATGATCGTATGTCATTTGTAGGCAGTTGAGGGTCTCCAGGTAGACGTGGAAACACAAGTCATCTTGTATTTCCTGATGATTCCAGTTTGTTGACAATTTGCGTAATATATAGACCAATTTAATTATCGTATATTGATGATTTTCAAAGCACATATGGCCCACAACCTATATCTAAAAATTGAAGTATGGAGATCGAAGGATAAAGATGCTAACACCGTGATAAGAATAATATTGATAAGCGATCAATTTCGAACGGGCGGTGTTGATTTCGAACGGTTATTTTTCATAGGCGATCAATTTCGAACGTTCAAAACATATTTTTTTCATCCTGTATAATGTTTTCTATGGGTTCCTATCAGCGTCATCATGGTCAATTTTTGGTGCTACCACTGCAAGATTCCTTATGATGACATAGAACACGCGGAAATGAGAATTATCATAATTGTGCAAAGATAATAAAGGCTATAAGCCTTGCACTACAAATGTATGGCAAAGGATATGCCAAGCGATGTTTGCACGGTTGAAGAGGGTTGACTGATATTCAGAAAAAAGACTTAAGAAGCCCCTTGAACAAAATACCTGAGCGAAGGTATTTGTCAACCCCCCAAAAAGTCATGTGTGTCTAATAGACTGGTGGTTGAAGATGTACCACTGCAATGGATGAAGATGGTGATGACTACGACTTTGTGGGATCAGATGTGACATCACCGTCCATTCAAAGATATTTTATGCTGGTTGAAGGCGGAATTTTTAACAGCTTGATGTTCATTAGATATATTTGTCACATTCATCGATAGAGCCTTCATATATTATCAGTGTTTATATGAAGGACCGAAATGAGCTGGCCCGACACGCCGTGAGACCATACACCCTAGCCTATGTAACTTTTCGGCATGTTGATCTGTATGTGCACATATATTATTCATGCATATACAGCTACATTTCACTACTACGGGATAGTGATTCAATGCTTGCGGATACCGATTATGATAATGCTTTATTCACAAAGGCCCACGGGCCCATATGCGTAGAAACATACAATATATCGTGGTTTGAGACAAATAAAATACAGCGTACGAGTAATGGTATTTATCACGAGTAATTTCAGCGTTATATATAAAGGCAGTTAAACTTCTGATACATTCATCTTTCTTGTGTGACATAATAAATTGAAAGCATGCTACTGTGCTACAGTTTGGTACAATGAATTTGTTTAAGTATTTCTGACTTAAATTATTATATAGTGGGCGAATTAGGACAAAATGACATTCATCTTCTATTAAATTGATATTATTTACTGATTTACAATACTGGCAAAAGCGTGCATCTTGTTTTGTTTTGTTGTGCCTGTTCTTCTCTATACCAAGTTTATGATTTGAACATCGAAATCTGGCCACAGATATTATGTGTTTCCAATATACAACAAGTACTTTCCTAGAGTCAGTTCTGTTTTGTAATTTCGGTAGTAGTTCAACTTTGAATTTACAGACAATTTTGAATACCAATTTTGTTGTGCAGAATCTGTTACCCTCTGCCGAAATGTATTCACAAATAGTGCTGTATTTCTTACCCCCTGAGAATGCCACACATCCCCAAACCCGTGAGAACACAACATCATGCGAACATCAGCTACCCAGTTTTTACATCCGTTTTCGTCTTAAACTTTCAATATATTATACATTGCATTTTTTATCCTTTTTCACATCTCCAGTTTGGACAATACTGAGTCAGAATTTGACACATTTCACATTGTATATATATATATGTACACCGATTATGCGTTTTCCAGACATATTTTATACCCACCCGTAGTACTAGACTAATCACCTCATGTACAGGGAGAGGAGAGGGGGAAGGGGAGGTGGCTAGATGCTCAACATATATGCATTTAATCAATTTTACAGTGTCATGTACAGTGTATGTATATAATCCTTTCAATGCTAAACACCAAATAGAATTTTGGCTTGTCATAGGCTTTTCCGAGAGATAAAAAGTAATGAAAAGTAATAATGACTAACCTACTAATATTTGTAACCCCATACCCCCCACCCCACCCAAGAAACAAAAATCGAAACAGAAATCCAAACACTTACACAATTTTCACGGTGAAATAGTTCAGCAGTGCTATTAACAAACCGTTCGAAATTACTCGCATGACCGTTCGAAATTATCCGCCTGTCATTTATGAGCGTTCGAAATTGACCACATTTAAATTTTCTATTCTACTTCATTCGGGCTCGTTTTGAGGAATATGCATCAATCAAACAGCATAACGTGATTCACTTTAGCTATGTCTAGGTACACGTTCAATTTAACTGACTCATCAAACGTTTGCACACACTTATAACGATATTACATATTAATGACATGTATACTTCTTCTCGTCATTCAAAAGAAGATAATAATAATCATAAAAACTCCCGATGTGCTTCAAAAGCATTCCACAGGTCAGTAAAGTTTCACCGAGGTGGTAAATATAAATATTTGTGACATAAACATCAGACAAATATACTTTTCACCTACCTTAATGTGTGGACCGTTCAAAATAGATCGCCAACCGTTCGAAATTGACCATCAACCGTTCGAAATTGATCACCAAGCCCGTTCGAAATTATTTTACCGCGCCACCGCTTATCTACAGTGAGTGTACGTTTCCTCACGGCTGACCATGCATTCGAATCAAATACACTAATTCTACTTCTAATCGACATTCAGGGCCTAGTAGAGAATATCTACAATTCTGTTGGATCAGCGATTATTGGTTCCGTAACGCCTGTTGTTTAGTCCCATAAAATTATACTATTAGTTTGTCAGCTCAGATTTCATCGCATTTACTCCGTCATTTGTAGCGGCTTTGTGTCAGATTAACCCAACAAATTCTCCCGCCATATTGTCACTGAACCCTCATTTCATTATCGGATCAGGTTCAGACTGGTCATAGATCTGTGACTCACAAGACACAGAATATCGATCAAGCTTCCATGAATATATTCTATGGTTTAATACAAACATTTTATACATGTATTGCCTTTGATTCGAGTTTGAGTGAATGTATATTGCTGTACATCATGGTGTAATAGAATGGCATGTGTTGGCCGAACAAGTCAAATGCATGGTCAAAGAAAGCGAAATAAGATGTTTAATATTGACCATCGTATGAAGTTGTGTTAACATAATTTTGCTGATAGTTCGTGTGTGCATTGGCTAGACCATGTTGGACCATGTTTCTCTTGCTTCCGGATTTTATTATCTTGCCATCCAACTCTAGGAAATATTTTGCTAGATCGGAATTCTGTGACTTATTTGGTGTATACAGGTTTTTGTGCGATGCAGAATGTGCTTTCACACTTCCCGAGAATGGTTTACTGCTTCTGATGACGGATTTCAGGAAGAAGAAATGGTGGATAGAGAAGTTTGCATACAGTGAAATATATGGGGTTATCAATGTGGTCAGTCATCGGTATCTTTGGCTTTGTTATTTTGAAATATATTTGCAGTAGGTTTTCGAAAATATCGATATGTTGATGGTTTTGAGTATAGGGACAAATTATTCATACATGCATCAGATAGCTGATATGTATTGGCTTCTTTTAACAGTGATACAATAGAAATCAATCAAAAGTACAATGTAGCTTACTACATGTAAAAATAAATGTAGTTATAAGAAGAATAAAATAAATAAAGAAAGGTAATGATTAGGTAATATTGAAGTACCAGAAAATAATACTCATGACCACTAATGAGAGCAAAGTGTTGAACCTACCTGACACGTGTTTTGATCCAAATGTGTCCTTTGTCCATAATTCTGTATTACTGGAAAGCCCCCTACATTTTGCCTGATCAAAACGCAAGACGAATCGTTGTGTAGATAAGACCATATTCGGCATTCATTTGCCACTGATTTGCTACTTGTCGTATAGATGCTTTATCAGAGATGACGGCAGAATTGTTATGTAAGTATGAGAAAAGCATTATGCACACATAAGGTTCCATTCATGCCCAATTTGTAGAAATCTTTCCATGTACGTAGATTGGTTCTGTGAATGCAGGACACGAACTTATTTATACATAGTTTGCAAGTTAATCTATACAATCACTTGCAAATGACGCCTATGTAAAATACTTCTGTCTAAACAATAACATTAAAACCATTACCATGCCAGTGAGGCTCGGGATTTTCAGTGGTGACATTTCTTGGCCAATACATTCTGGATACAAAAGATATACAAATATAGTTATATTCTCTGAAAACCTGAAAATGTTAAATGGTAATATGAAGTCGGAATCGGATGTGAAATGTCACTCATCATTATCTTCTTTGTCTTGAATTCTATCCAGAACCATTGTGGCATTACTACAAAAAAATCATTAATATAAAAAGTGTTGAAACAGCAAAACAGCATAAAAAAAACAGCATACACAGTGATTGATTTTGTGTCTCAGCGGGAAATCGATTATATAGTTTATGGATATATTTGACAGAATAATTCTCAGATATTGACAACGAAACACTCAAAGATCTATTCACAGTTCATCAACGATCTATTCCGTTGTGTATAATAAATGACACACGCTGCAATACGAATGACTGGATAGGGACACACCAGTTTCTCTCGTCGAGTACATTCATTTCCCCCATCTGAATCATGTCGTGTTGTAGGCTGAATTGTAGCGACACTTGGCATATAGGGCACACTATCTATATTACCAGACACTTTCACTGCTCGTTTTGTACACTGCACAAGTGACATATTCATCCACGTTTCACTTTACCACAATCATCACCGCAGTGTCCCAATGACGATTTAATCCAAAACAGCAACAAATATTGGATGCCTCGTAAGTCAGAGGATATTATATCATAAATATATATTGTTCAGAACAACTTGTTTCACTAGGTTGTGCGAAGAGTGTCATGATTCATAATAACACAATGATAAATCGTTTCAACGCAACATAACAGTGCATAAGGGTGGTCCCCCTCAGAAATAGGATGATAGCTCGAGAATGTATGGATTCCAATCACACGATCTGTCACCGAATATGGAGAATGATCTACAAAGCAAAACAGTGGTCACACAGATTCCAGCGAGAACATACCACATAAAACTCTTCAGGATCGCTCTGGTATTGTCATCTTATATCGGATGATATATTGCTAGATCAGAACCATGTGATATACGTGTAGTTGGTGTTACCAGCTTTTTGCTCGAAATAATTTGGTTTGCCACCCCAGTTCAACAGAGTACTGTGGCTTCTTAGTGATAATGGGTTTCATAAGCAAGTCTTGGAATGGTAGTTGAAGACATCTTCATATAGTGTATAAAACTTTGGAGTTATTAAAGTATTTTTGAAATACTAAATAATGATACTGGCTATTTCCTAATAATCAGTTATAGAAACTACTTACAAACAACCTGACATATTTTTTGAGCTAGGCCAGAATCCAATTGTGTCTTTTGTTCATTATTATCCAAAACCCATTACTCTCTATTACTAAAAACTTGCAAATGATGTCTATGTTGTATGTATGGTATCTATGCAGACACTATCATACAGTTTGATATCATTACCGTGCAAGTGAGGCTCGAGATTTTCAACAGTGATATTTCTTCACCAATCTATTATGAATAAGAAGCTTTACATGTGCGTTATGTGTCTTTTATAGTATATGTTATTTTCATACTATAGACCAGAAATCTATAAGGAGTAACATTTATCGAAGTGCATCATATTCACAGTGCCGAAACCGACTATGGTAATGCGCATTACCATAGTCAAAAATGGCGACAGGCAATTGTGGTTCGAATTTGCTCGCGAATTTATATGCATATAACGTGTATAAATCGAGGGGATCTTCGAAATATAGCGAAATCGATACATGTAGGTTAATCCCGATTATGTACAATGAGTCACTTGGTGATATATTAGTGGAAACGGAGTGTGGACAATTGTGTCCTGACTAGGGTAACGCGAATGTCAGACTATGGTAATGTGATTTGTAGGAAATTTAATGACTATGGTAATGCGATAGGGCTTTCGTACACAAACACAATTCTTTGTCAACATAACAATGATTTGAGGGGTAGAATATATGTGTTGAAAACTCTCGAATCATCTGTTATTTTATCACAAATCCATGTAAAAAAACATTTGCGATTTTATTACTGTACACAGGTCAGCAACTCCATCAATGTTATTATTTCAGACCTATGCTACACATGATGAGAAACACCAAGTTGTTGATTAAACGCAGGGTCTAGCATAAAGTCACATTTGAGTTTTTACAAATCTGTGCATTTCCCCATCAAATCGTTAGAAATGTTGAGGAATTTCAAAAACGGGAGGAAATGCAGGTTTGATTTATTTAAGCTTGCGCTCAGACTATGCGAGTCAGTTGCAGCGACTCGGTTGCAGGCCAATCGCATGCGATCTGGTCGCGGCGACACACTGTGTCGTTCAAGTCGCATGTAAATTGACGATATATTTTGAGTGCGATTTGTAGAGAATCTGTAGGCACTAGGCAGACGGGTGTTTTTGTCGTGCGAACATGGATCATCATTAATGTAGGCTATATCGGTGCCTTTTCACGACAACAATCATATAAAATACGATAGAGAAGGCAAAATAGAGGTTACAAAAGGAGTGTGTTGGGCCTGTGGGTCATACCTGTGGCACCGTTCATTTTGTTTTCTACCTAGGCCTTTTATCCTATCAAGAACAAACCATGTTTGTCTGGGTAAATATTACTACCGGTATGTCGGCACTGACTTTGGAACCATGCTCTTTGAGCCTCTGGCCCTCTGGGAATTTGCACCCCAATTATACTACTATTATGTTACTCCATGATCCACTAACTGTGAATGTCATTCTATCCGTCGAGGCTACTGTCTTACAACTGATGTGCGAGGGGTAAGAAGTGTCCCATTTTATTCAAATATTTCAATATTTACCAGTCCGACGCACCCTTGTCCTTGTTCCTGTATTCGGGGCAGTGACGTCGGAGTGACGGACTGTGATTGGAACATCGTCCGCAAACTGTGTTCAGTCCATCGATCCTGTTGTCATAAAATTACCCGGTACATTTGTATCGGGACTAATCACATGCGACTCAGTGGTTCTACATCTCATGATGTCAGCATGGGTTTCAGCACGGTACTACACCCAGTATATGCAGTTTTAAAACAAAAATGTACTGTAACCTGAAATAGACCTTTTCTCTGTAGTAAATATACGAATATCGTATAAATTACAGTTCAATTCTTGTGTTATATATATTATTTGCAGTGAAGTAGTGAATGCATTACCATGGTCGACACTATGCGTTACCATAGTCAGTGTATCCTTGGACTTCGGCGTTACCATAGTCAGCCACGATTTTCAGTCGCCGATATCTCGTAGAAAAAGCCTATTTTTCCGTATCTCGCCTTATTAATTATGTGCAGCACAATCAACTTTAAATCATAGACTTCTGAATGCTTTAAAATAGCCTCTCATTGAAGTTGTTAAGCTCGATCAAATTCGAACCACAAATACATGCCGCCATTTTTGATTATGGTAATGCGCATTACCATAGTCGGTTTCGGCACTGTGATATTTAGTACCTTTGATGTGTTTATTACATATATTGTCATTTTAATAATAGTGAAAACTTTCCTAAATATGCACAGTGTTATAGTAAATGTGGCAAAAAATACAATATGATTTATGGGTCTTATATAGAAGCCGATATTTTCTAAGTTTCGGTGGCAATTCGATTACATATTGCATAGAGTGATATGACGGGACAATTGTCAGATATTGACAATGAAACGCAGTAAATTCACCAACGATCTATTCCTCTGAGAACCATAAAAACACACGCGGCAACAGAAATAATAACAAAAATAATGGGATTGGGTCATACCAGTTCCTTCCAGAAGTTCATAACAAAAATTGTTATGTTCCCTTCAATATATGGAAGCAGATAAAATAAAACGAGACGTTTGCATTGCCTCTACAAATTACTTTTACCCAGCCCTTTCAGAATCGTTAGAATATAAGTTCCAGGTTATGTACACTTCTCGCAGTTTGTTGCAATTCTGTATATCGGTTCAACTTGATCCGGAAATATTAAATAATATATATATTTATTCTTCGTTGTAGATTTCCTTAAGATCCGTAATGCATCCTAATCAAATACAATTAGTCAGCTGCTAATTGACCGTGTGGGGCTTGATTTTGAAAACCTACAATTCTGTAGGATCAGCGATGATTGGTTATCCGTAACGCATACTGTCAGGTGTTTTCTAAGTATAACTTTCATTGATCAGCAACCGATTACCCCGTCATTTGTGGCAGCTTTGTGTCAGATCAACAAAAATAAATTCTCGCCATATTCACTGAACATTTATTTGAGAGTCAGACTGGTCGAGGATCTCTGACATCAACCAAGCTTCCATGAATCTCTGTGTAACATCAGGGACATTGTATCACTGTGGTGCTAGTTCGAATAAATGTATATTGCTGACCACTATGCTATAGGAGTGTGGAATATCGTACCATATGGAATATGGCACACACGTGTCAAACGCATTGCCAAAGATAACTAAACAAAAAACTTAATATAGACTGGTTTGAAGTGATGTTGACATAATTTTGCTGATAATTCGTATGTGCATTGGCTAGACCATGTTTCTGTTTTGCGTCCACTCTCACTTATTTGTCGATGTTGTTCCCATCAAATGAAATACGTCAAACACCAATACTAGTATTATTCACTCACCACTTGCTAAGGGTAAATTAGTCGAGGAATTATTAATTGATGTTCCTGAGAGAGAGAGAGAGAGAGAGAGAGAGAGAGAGAGAGAGAGAGAGAGACGTACCCCATGTTTGCCCCAGCCTAAGAACCCTCAACTCTTTCTCTTTGGAGAAAAAGAAAACATTTATTTTTTATGTACAAACTGTATGAGCTTCAACATGATGCGTGAGATGATTCGATCCAATTTCATGTTCAAAAACACGTGCTGAACTCTCTAGGGCCCCATTCTGCCCCCTGCTGGGTAGAAGTTGCCCTGATGTTTACCGCTTGCACACGTTTCACTGATGTGATCAAGCCATCCGCTCACAGGGGGCGCCAGTGTAGGTCCATCCGGGCATTCTCTGTGATGTACATACAGGAACAGCCCTTAGGGGCGTGACTCCGTAATGGGGAAAGGCCACGGTTGGATGTTATCACAATCTATGAAAAATTCTTAGTGATGTAATGGACTGAGTATTATACGTCCCAATTCAGTAATTGAAGTAGCCCGCGCCATGCGGATTTCACAGGTTTGACTTTTTCACCACTGATTCACATAATCTGAATTTCAATCACTTACCTGATATCGTTGATGTTGTTGCCATTACAGTCACCGCACATGCCCAGGAGCCCGCCATCTCTGAATTGACCCCCTGCAAAGACCTCGAAGCACGTGTCCTGACACATAGGTCGCCAGTTGAAGGCGTAGGGACAGCAGTCACTGCGGAAGGATACATAGTTGGGATCGTGTTCCTCCACACGCCATGTACAAGTAGTCCCGTCCACCTGCGGCTGGACCTCGTCATGCACCTGGGTCGTCAGCTTGGTCAGCTGCCAGGAGAATGTCGATCATGATAGTGATTGTACTTACGTTTCGTGTGTATGATCGGTTGGTGTTTTTGAGCGGGGGTGTATGTATGTGTCATAGAAATGGTATGTGTGTGTTTAGGGGGGGGGGGGGGGGGTCGTCATAATACGGATCGTTTGCAAGGTTTTGGGTGCATCATTGATTTTCTTTTACGATTGCACGATTGTTTTTTTTCCCCGTTTCTGTTCCTTTTTGTAAAGTTATGAGTGGTTCAACGCACACTTCAAAACAATTGTATAACCTACGTAATAACTAAGTTGCATTTATGTTGATCGTACAGTCCATTATGGACTTTTTACTCATGACTTTGAACTATGTTACTTTGTGTTTGATGTTTTCGTTTTGACTGTATTTCTGCCATAGTTCTGAATGAATTCTATTCTAATCTATTCTATTCTATTACTGATATCGAAACCTTGGCGACATCTGGGCACATGATTGTACTATTTATGCAAACAAAACCTATGTTTATTAACACAATGTTGGGCAAGTTTAGCTCTTTGTATGAATTTTTAGTTTTCGTTTTCTTTCAGGTAAAATTGCAACTCAATGTCATACCGAGACCATGTACTAACCTTAAGACCCTGACCTCGGACGCCCACCAGCGCCTCGCAGTTGATGTTCTGACCAAAGAGGAAATTTCGCCAAGCCTTGCCCTGAACTGGTCGGTATCCGAACCCCACTCCAACCCAGTCGAAATGGTTGACGGTGCCCAGACCCGGGTAGTTAGCGTATTTCGTCACAGCTTTCACGCTGAACTTACACTTGTCTTTGTAATTGTCCTTGTGGGAATGATCATATATATATATATATATACATCCCAGTATAAACATTTTAATCACAGAACCCTCACTACCTTAACAAGAAGAATTACACGGTAGTCATGATACAGGAAATGTTTTCTTTCAAATTTGTTTTTTGGGGAGAGAGAGAGAGAGAGAGTGTGTGTGTGAGAGAGACGTACCCCGTGTTTTCCCCAGCCTGATATTATATTCCTCTGGTCAGAAGTCACTTCGAGAATCAGACCATCGTATCCTGAGACCAGTGGGTCGCCACAGGCCAGACACTCACATGGCAGGGCTGTATGAATACATTGGTAGGTATACTGAATAGGTAGTAGGGAAAAGTTTCAGGAGATACGTACCTGGCTGCCTTGGTTGTGTTCTTGTAGGGGCGCACCTGTAGAATTTAAAGTGTCTTGGTCACGTCATGTCTTTGTCAAATGTCAAGAAGTGGTATGAGTTTGAGATATTGTTGAAATCCCGTGACGTCACCGATGTAGTTCCTTTTATAGCTATGGGTGGGTATCCAGTGAAATGACCTCTGGTTATGTAGCAACAGTTCCTGGCTTCAACTTTAAAAATTGACACATTTTGGGATTATTCATGTATAATTTAGTGTGATTCATGAAATCAGATTTAAATTAAATTCTGATACGACTTGCTTTCGGTAGATGCTATACAAAACCTATATACGATTAAGGTACTGGGTATACCGGTACCATCCAATATTTAATCAACATTAGTTAACAATAATTACAGTGAAGTCAAACGTGTTACCTATGAAAGTAGCTCGGTTACACCTAAAATTAGAATCATTGCTATGTGATTTCGTTGCAACTTACTTATATAGAGAATTTTCACAATCGTTTTTTTTTTTCAAGTAGTTACATTCAACACTGTTACGTGTCGAATAGTATGGTGTTAATACGTCTTTTTTTTCTATTTTCCGCATGCATCGTTTTGCGTTACACTCATCAATTTCCTTATGTAACTCTACCAAATGTAGCCAGCGATAAATCCGCCAATCACTGTCCAATGGTGTAATCATTACTGATTAATCTTACACGGCTTGTGTAATAAACCTGGGGAGGTATTACGCGAGTCTTCACCGCATCTGGGACGTTACGTGAATAACTGATGTGACGTCATATGTGTCACAATACGGTAAAAAGACACTGAAACGCAGCCTCAAAACGCTGGAGATGGTCTGCAGTGGAGATATCTGATGCTAGGCTTTATACTGACACGACTTTTGTGTAGACAACAGTCTGGGAACTGATGTGATTTTATACTTCTTCTGATAGTGAAACAACAAAACTGCTTCAGTCCGTTGTCAATATTGTTTGATTAAACTTTCGAGTCGAAAGCTTCGGATACCATTCACACTTTGGGACGGGCTGCCATCAACAGGATTCCATGTTGCAGGGTGTCAAAAAATCTCAAATGTATAATGATGCACAGTGAAAGAGTGCTACCAGCTATCTGAATCAGAATGATGAGAATCTACAACTAATAGTCTAAGATATGTATGTATGCAATCGACACTCAAAGAGACTTTTGGAGATACAAACTAGTTTGCCATAACGTTTTTCACGATTTGAAATGTTCGAGAGACTGTGTCGCAGATTTGAGACCGATCCTTTTGACTTTTTCGGGTCGGTTTCAAATCTGTCTCTCGAACGTTTCAAATCGTCACAATAGTACATGGCAAACTAGTTTTTATCCAGATTATAACATGGCATGTATTAGTCGAAACTTATCTAGGTCTAGGTCCAACCCAAGCACTTCAAAGTGTGTTTTTCATCCAAAAAAATCCGGATTTTTAACGTTCGGATGCAGTCCAATTTCGTGCAGGGCTACAGGCTGGGCCAACTTGATCATAACATTGTTGCATTTGCATGTTTGCGTAGGGAGGAATACAGAACAGCACAGAGTCACATATAAGGAAAAAGCGTTATTCAAGTATAGCAATACACGACCACGTGGTAATCCATCGAATGTAAATAAAGCGCAGTGGATGGAGCGCAGAATAGCTAGTCTTAGATGCTGGACTCAAACACAAGAACACGTGGTGTGACAATAATAATAATAATAATAATAATAATAATAATAATGATAATAATGTGAACTTAATATAGCGCTTTAACTGGTAAAACCATTCTAAAGTGCTGTACATAAAAAGTGGTTGAAAATTCTCAAATGTATGTGACTTCATATTAAACATATTGGTGTCAACAATCAGATGGATACAATCACTGACAAAATATTCCCGTTAGTTTGTATAACGTTTTCTGATTTTTTCATGCCTGGTAACCGCAAAGTATTGCGAGGACTGCGACATATTTGACCGATCAGACAGCGGCTATCCGGGAATGCCCTGACCCCGTGGGAATGGCTTGTCCATTATCATCATTACTTGAGCACTGTTCCAAACGATATCTTCCTTGAATGAGAACGTATTGCCGACCATTTAAATTTTGCACCTACTTCTTCTTTAGGGTTGCCAGGTCTTAGCCAATGTCCGGCATAAGTCGATAAGGTAACACCAGGTACTACGCATAGTCAACCCCTACGCAATCATCATCTTCTCATCTCTACAAATACCTCTTTTGCTTACACTTATATACTTCTCATAACACTCTTCTGGCCAAAATCTCCGAGGACGGGTTGGTTGAGGGTCAGTCAATACTCTTTCCAACTTCCAAGCCAAATCAGGTCAAAACATTCGACGAGTAGCTTTGTTTCTGTTTACACAGAAGAACTCCCTGCTCATTCTCCAGCCCTCGTGAAATATGTCAACACTTTCCTCCACTTTTCAAGATTGGGGAAGATCTGGTGCTTTTTTATGACGAGTAATTTTGTATAAACATGAACCTAACATATTCCCCAATGACACATTATATATCCTACCCTGAGAAATTTCTGTAAATTCTAGTATTCCAGAACAAGACTTTACTGTCCAGTATGCGTCACTAGATGGTGCAATCAGTATCCTCCAACCCATCATCCTCGAGGAGCATGTTTTATTGAAACGGAAATTGAATCAGCACCCAATTATCACTTATTGGGTTTTAGGTTCAATAGTCATGTCAACTATTTGAGTCATTCTCATCATCGATCATCGAGGTATGTTCTCGATGATTTCCTCTTCATTTCACCCTATGAGGCATTCGCTTCTCCGTCATTTTTGCCAGGTGATTATGGGTCATTGTGTCATCGCCAGTCTGTACGTGGCGGCAATTTTGAAGTTTTGATGGGTCGGTGATTTGTTTTGTTCCATATCGTATTACTATTCATTTTTGGCCATTCTGAGCAAAAATAGACACCCTTTAAACAAAATTTGGACTTTTATTCCGAACATGCCAATTGGGATATTAATTGAAAGATGGAGCGCCTTAAGTCCGCCAAAGGGCCCAGTACATAGACCAGAAAGGCCCAAAGTGGAATGATATGCACAAATTGGCACAGTTCTGGGACCAAAACACTTGTACATACACCACAAGAATATAATACAATATTATAGGAAGTCTCATTTGGATAATCTTTTGTTGACCTTAACTAGTAACTGTCGAGATTACATTTGAATTATTGTCACTTGGCCGATGCAGATTGACCTGCTGCTTGATCAGGTGGCCTTTTCCCCTGCACCTAATTGTTCATATTTGCATTGTGTACATACAGTAACATGTTCGCTATTGCTAGTTATTTCTATTCACATTGTTTACGTCATGCAGTATCCGCAATTACTAGGAATCATATTTTAGGCTGAATCTTTATTACAAGTAATACGTTTTTTCATTTTAATTCAATAGGCCAGATCGGAAATGTTTCTAGGTCAGGCCAAATGGTATAAACAAAACGTTGAGTGACGCGGTGAACTCGAAGTAAACAAAGTATTTAGTATTGTACGGGTGAAATCGAGTAATGTGTTGGTGACAGTGACTCGACAATGGTAGCGTTACAGCATGAATTGGCTATGTTTATACCACTTGACCCTGACCCAATACCACTGACCTGACCTGAAAACATTTCCGAACTCACGTATTTGTTTTTCGAATTATAATGTTGTTCACTCACATTATATTACACCTTTGTTGTCACTATATTCAACTTAAACAAGCTCAAGAGTTTCCACAAAAAATTACAATAATTACCATTGATATCATTCTCATAAATTTCTCGAAAACCAAAAATCTTTGAGGAATACATGTATTGGGATGTCATATGTCACTTTTCATATACCATTTATATCACAACTTTCACTGAGTACCGTTGTGACGTGCATTAGACCATTGTTTTTCATTTAAATGTAAATATCAAGCTACTATCACGAGTATAACCAGATTTTGATGGTGCCGAAGCAAACTTAAAATACACCATTTTGAGAATGTCTTCTAAACACTGGTACACTGATACGCTGGTACAGGCATTGTGAGGCTTATTGATGCATACACGACATGAGCAGTATCACAATGCTTGACCAGCGTTCCAGTGTACCGTTCCAGACATCGACATTTCGGGAAAGAAACAAAGCCCGATCCAATTGTTAATTCAAAGACACACTAGTGTCATCAGGGCCACACAGTCCGTAAAATAGTAGTTGTTTCTAATGTACACCTGATAATATAGTAATTAATATACAACTGCCCAACAACTTATCAAAATAATTTAGAAATCCGAACCAAAGCCCATGGAATAGGTGCATGACAAGTACATAAGTAGCCAATCACAAGCCTGAGGGCTACTGAAATCGACTTTATGGTATCTTCGGCGACAGACCTAAAGTAAACCAGCGGTGACACCGGCCGGAAATGTACAGAAAATGTACAGTGTGAAAATGTACAGTTCTTCAGTAACTTCCTTGACTTACGACTTTAATATAAACCCACCTTTTTGGGTGGGTTAACGGCAAAGCCAATATATATTTCATAGAGAGATGTGAGATACATCTATGAGCGTTTCTCAGATATTGACAAAAAGCCTCGATTTCACCAACGATCTAATCCTTTGAGTACAATAAATAGCACATGCTGCTACACAAATGATGTGATGCGATCATACCAGTTTCTTTCAGAAGTTTATCACATAAATTTTTGTGTCCACTTCAATATTTGGAAGCAGATAAAACGAGACGTTTCCATTGCCTGGCCAAATTACTTTTACCCAGCCCTTTCAAAATCGTGTAGGGAATACAAGTATGTATGCCAGGTCATGAATATTTTTGGGATAAAGAAACGTATCCCTATCTCACAATACTGACTCCGTGAAAAGAATGACACTATTGTTTGTTGCAATTCTGAAAAAAATAACCCTGTTGTTTCAACTGGAACCAGAAATATTGGATAAATTTATTCTCAAGTGTACATTTCCTCATGAATGATATAATTTTAATTGACAATGTGGAGCCTGATTAGTATCCACAATTTTGATAGTCAGTGAAGATTGGTTGTCATCCACGTGTAATATTGCTAATTTGCCTAGTCAGATTACACCGCATTTACCCCCATCATTTGTAGCGGCTTTGTCAGATTAACCCTAGAAGTCATATTGTTGTATTGTCATTGAATCCTCACTTGATGGTCGGATTAGGGTCAGTGAGGTCATAGATCTCTGACTGACAGGGCAAATAACATCAATCAAGCTTCTAGGAATCTCAGTAATAGTGTAAGATCAGCAATGTGTGACTGTGTTTGTGCACGTTTGTATTTTCCTTGCATAAAATTCCGAGATAACCCTGCAATAATGTATCACAAAGTTTCCGTGGAGAGAAAAACAATCATTTATTTTTTATGTACAAACTGTATGAGCTTCAACTTGGTGCGTTAGATGTTTCTATCGAATATCATGGTCGGTAACTCGTGCAGACAATTCTGCTATCTAGGGCCCCATCCTGCCCCCTGCTGGGTAGAAGTTGCCCTGGTGTTTGCCGCTTGCGCACGTTTCACTGATGTGATCAAGCCATCCGCTCACAGGAGGCGCCAGTGTAGGCCCATCCGGGCATTCTCTGTAAATAAACATTCAGCAACAGATTAGGGGCGTGATTTCGCATGAAGGAATAGCATAATCTAGGAAAATACTTAGTGGTGTAATGAACTGACTAGTACATGTATGCGTCCCAACTCATTTATTGAAGTACATTGTAGTCTGTGTGAATTTCGCAAGCTTGAATTTTTCTATGTACACCACTGATTAACTCGTATATTAACTTTTTCACTGCGGATCTTAGTGAAATCGCCTGTGCGGAGGAAAAATGGCAATATATGATATATTCTCATATTTTGAATATTTCAACAAAGAATTGGAATATTATCGTGAAAGTTATATATATTCGATACTAAACTTTATTCTCACTTATGCAGTTGCAACGCCGATAAACTGTGTTTGCTATGTAGCATGTTACCATAGCAACGACAACTTTTAACAAATAAAGCATGTTTTTCACACGGCACTAAATTATTCCCATCAGACACAAACGTATGTCCCCAGCTCCATGACCTGAACAGATATATTTTGTACCGAGCTAACTTAAATAGTTCACGATTGCTAAGCAGCATGTTGGAATCTTAACTGTCATAATGAACAGCATATAAATATGCCATGAATCACATCTATGCCATGTGTGCATATAAAACAAAAAAAAAAATGCATGCAGACACAATACATGCCAGTTGTGATCTCTTCTGCAGAAGTCAACTCTAAAGGCGTACATATAAATTTGAGATGACTGGCCGAAAAGTGTTCACTGCGTTATCTTAGAGTGCTCATGCACGCTCGCCAAACTTCTGTGAAATACCATACCGATCTTGACACTCCACACTGATTTATCACACGTTGTTCAGAGCCCGAGACCTTCTCGGGCTATACGCAGTGAAGGGGTTAAAGAGCACAATCCTTAAACAAACCTGAAAGTCCACAATACTACCAACCTGATATCGTCAATATTGTTGCCATTGCAATCACCGCACATGCCCACGAGCCCACCGTCTCTGAATTGACCCCCTGCGAACACCTCGAAGCATGTGTCCTGACACATAGGTCGCCAGTTGAAGGCGTAGGGACAGCAGTCACTGCGGAACGATACATAGTGGGGATCATGTTCCTCCACGCGCCACGTACAAGTAGTCCCGTCTACCTGCGGCTGGACCTCGTCATGCACCTGGGTCGTCAGTTTGGTCAGCTGCCATGAGCCAGAGGATTGTCTCGATTTAACCATAAGGAAATCATACCTTCGATTGAGTGGGTAAATGTACAATTCATGGTTAATACTAATAATCAAATATTGCATTATACATAAGCATGTAAAGTTCAGCACGTTGTTGGACAAATTCTATAATTCGTTGTGTCTGAATTTGCGCAATATTCAGACATACACTCGTACATTTCATTGTACACATAAGCGCGTCCACATTGTTTTGCTTATTTTTGCCTTCAAGTAATGAAGCCATTCAGTGACAAACATTTAAGTTTCAATAGACGTTCGCTACCGATACTATGTACTGACCTTGAGACCCTGGCCTCGCACGCCGACCATCGCTTCACAGTTGAGGTTCTGGCCAAAGAGAAAGTTTCGCCAAGCCTTGCCCTGGACGGGGCGGTATCCGAACCCCACTCCAACCCAGTCGAAATGGTTGACGGTGCCCAGACCCAGGTAGTTAGCGTATTTCGTCACAGCTCTTACGCTAAACTTACACTTGTCTTTGTAGTTGTCCTGGCGGGGATTTGTTATTTATATACATTTCAGTATGAACATGCTCATCCATTCAAACGCTGACTACGGTAACAAAAAGTACTGAACCGTAGTCGTTGTCCAGGAAATCTTAAATGTTTTCCGTCAAATGATTGTGTTTTTCATTTTTTTATTACAGTGGTAAAATACCAACAAAATTTTGTGTTTTTTTTTTAATTAAATTTTTTATAACAAAGGCATGCTATTATGGTCATTATGAATTTGTAAAACTGAGATGGCATGTAGCGGTGGAGAAAGCAAGAGAGAGAGAGAGAGAGAGAGAGAGAGAGAGTGACAGAGAAAGAGAGAGACTCACTCCGTGTCTGCCCCAGCCTGATATCATGCTTTTCTGGTCAGAAGTGACTTCGAGAATCAGCCCATCGTATCCTGAGACCAGCGGGTCGCCACAGGCCAGACACTCGCATGGCAGAGCTGTGTGAATACAGTGGTGGATATACCTAATAGGGAGTAAAATAGTTTCCAGAGATACGTACCTGATTGTCTTTGGGTGTGTTTGTGGCCGTTGAGTACCTGTAGAAGTTAAAGTGTCATTGTCGTCGTCATACGTCTTCGTCAACTGTCAAAAAGTGAAATGACTTTGAGAGTATGTAGGAATCCCGTGACGTCATCGATGTAGTTCCGTTCAAGTAAAATGATGTGGAACAGTTCGTGGCTTCAACTTGAAAATGGAAACTTTTTTTAGCGATTAGACATATTAGTGCAAGTGATGGAATTAGATTTAAATTAATCTACGAAACGTCTATTGAAATATTTAAATTAATCTACGCCTTTTCTCTGGTGGATGTTATCAAGGATCGTATAGAGGATCCTTGATGTTATCCAAATCCTATACATTGTACAAGACGAAGGTATTGTATAAACTGGTAACATCTAATATTTAATCAACATGATTTGGCTACAATTGCAGTGAACTCAAACGTGTCCCCTGTCGATGTAGCTCAGAATCACTTAATTTAGGATCATTGCTATGTTGTGACTTACTTATATGAAATTTTTACAATATCTCATTACTTTCTTCAACTAGTTAAATTACCTACACATCGCCCTGTTACGCGACAGACAGGATCATTTTAATGGTTATGTCGTTTTTATTTACCGCGTGTATCTCTTTAAATTACTACATCATCTTCCAGTTAATTCAGGTTGCGAGAAATCCGCCAATCAATGTCTAATGGTGTAATTAATACTCGCTAAGCTTACACGGCTAGTGTTATATATCTGGGGATGTATTACACGAGCATTCAACACATTCCGGGCGTCTCGTGGGTAAATGGTATAACATCATATATGTCATCACACGGTAAAACGTCGAGAAAAGCCTCACAACTTTGGAGAGAGCCTGAAGTGAGTGTTATGATACTGCTGGGCTTTATGCCAACACACATTTCCGATAGAAAAACTGGTCTGATTTCATATTCCATATGACAGTGAAACAATCAAACTACTTGATTTCCTTGTCAATATTGTTTGGTTAGAGCAGAAAATGTCAGATATCGTTCATTATGATTTTCTTCATTTTACCAGCTTGACACATGCGGAAAAATGTTATTCAAAAGTATGGGTTGCCATCCACATGTTTCAAGAAAGTACCAAAAAAATGTGATATCGCACAGTGACAGATCGAGAGCCATCAACAATTAAAATCAGAAAACAACGAATCTGTGCAATTGTAAGTATCAACTTATTACAACAACACAACGAGATTATTGTGATGCCAGTGGTATATATAAATTACAATATTTTTTAATAAAAGCAAAGCGAAATCAGATATTTTCGCCGAAGACATGTAGGCATCATAAGCGGCAGACAGTGTGTAAAGGGTAGTTGTTTCTACTCTACACCTGATTTAAAAAGTATACAACTGCTCAACAACCTATTAAAGATGACACTCAAAGCATGTCATCTCAAGACGTTTCAAAGCATGTCATCTCAAGACGACTTTTATTAAAGAAAAAAAAAACATTAATGAAGTCTACTGCAATTTATCTCAGTGAGAGCAAGCGATATACATGATATACCCGTTTCCGAACGTTTAAAGTTAGGTGTTTATTCAATGCTGTATGCTGGTTCAACATTTGCGGGTCACGGCTGAGTAGTTTTCTGTATGGTTTAAACTGGAGAACCCCCTCGAGAAACAGGGACCCCGGGATTTCTCTATTTCATATCTTCCTTAAGACGTGCAGTGAGTATGAGGTACCACCCCCACAATACACCTTTGGCAACTCCGGAGTATTGTTTTTTTTTGTCATTATGTTTCTGGTTCAAACTAACCTCCACCATTAAATCATATTTTCATTGTTCCCGCAGGTGTTTAATTAATGCTGTTCTCGCAGGTGTTTAATCAACATAGTATCGGCAGCCGAGACTATGTTGAACAACTCCCTGTTACTCGAGGGGTTCCTCTATTTCTTAAATCATACGGAAAACTACTCAGCTGTGTGATTGGGAGTGGTTTAACCAACATACAGCATTGATCAAACACCGAGAACAATGCAAGTATGATTTAAAACAGAGAATCTCCTCGAGTATCAGGGGTTATTCAACATAGTCTCGGGCTGTCGCCTGCTGAATAATACCCTGTTCCTCATTTTTTCCTATTCCATATACTAGTAATCGAAAAATCGAGAACTTGGTGCATATTTTAGTGAGCTTGAACTTGACCTCAGGTATAGTCGGGTGGTTAATCTCAAGGTCAAGTCCTGAATGTCATATAGATCTATCAGCTACCAATTTAGACATTTTTAATCCATTCTTTCTAAGGTAACATTCAATGTGACGCCCTATATACATTGTGTTAGGCTTATAAACAGAAGAACTGTTGGATAATGAACATACGTTTTTTCTTTTATTTGACAGGGAACATTTGGACTAAAGAAATAATGTAGTTGCTCCTCAACAATGTTGACAACAAGGCACGTACGAAAGAGTCAAATTCATGAAAAGTCGGAAAGATGTCTAGAAAAAACTCATGATGAACTTAACATGCATGACATGTCACCTCTGTGGATCTTGAAAAGTCATCTCCCAGCTTCGATGTTCGCATCCCGAGTCGCCAACGACATTTGTAATTTCGTTGTTGTAATCTGAAACTCTGAAGATACTTTGGTTTCGTTATTTAATTTCTACGAAAGCCACAAAAAGTTATGAGGGCATATTCACGATTGCATGGATTGAGTTATTTGAGCTTGTCCAGGCCAAGGCCCTGCTTATGGCGAGAAGTCTGAAATTGGTGAAAAGTATGGTTTTTAGCAAAATGGATATGAATTTTTTTATTGATCCTATGATCCTGAACAAAGTTATGGCCGAAAATCATTTCAGGGATCCTTCCTTGTTCCAGTTCCATTTCAGGGCACATACCTAAGTTATAAATATTCTGATATCAGGCCCTATTATTTTGACGACATGTCATCAAGGATCCTATATGACGTATTATAGGAACCCTGGTGTTATTATCTTGATTAGTTCAAAAGTCATGAGGAGTTTTCAAGTCGTACATTTCTTAGGTTACCGGACCTATGGTCCGATAACCTATTGGCATGGCGTTGCGTCCGTCGTCCGTCGTCCGTCGTCGTCGTCGTCGTCGTCGTCCGTCGTCGTCGTCGTCGTCCACATTTTTATCTTTTTTGTTTACGGGCGAATTTTTCTGAAATTTTGCACAAAATTACTTAAAAATAATTCAAGAAGGAGGTATTTTTTAGTTTTTCGATTTTCGCAATTTTTTCAAAATGGCGGCCGTTTTCGACGAAAAATGCCTGATTTTGGACTTTGCGGCCATTTTCTCAAAATCTGTTCAGTAGCTTTTTTTCTTTTTGATACATAACACTCCTCATATGTACTCCTATGATGTCTATAAATTTCGTTGCGTTCGAATCGCTCGAAATGGGCCATTTTGGCCCAAACTCGGCCCAAATGGGACTTTCCCATGTTAAATTCTCCTATGCTTTATAATGGAACACATTATGCCTAATATCTCACTTAAAATTGAGATTAGAGACTAGGAATCAATTGTGGACATATAGGAAATGATATATGCTGAATATTCTCGTGACCTTGAATTTGACCTCCGACCTCAGTTTCAAGGTCAGATCACAAATGGCTTATATCTCGCTTACTATGGACTCTACAGCTTAGGAATCAATTGTGGACATATAGGAAATGATATATGCTGAATATTCTGATGGCCTTGAATTTGACCTTTGACCCCATTTTCAAGGTCATAGTACAAATTGGCTTATATATCGCTTATTATCGACTCTACAGCTTAGGAATCAATTGTGGACATATAGGTAATGATATATACTGAATATTCTGATGACCTTAAATTTGACCTTTGACCCCATTTTCAAGGTCACAGGACAAAATGGCTAACATCTCGCTTGTTATCAACTTTACAGCTTAGGAATCAGTTACGAACATATAGGAAATATGTGCAAATTATTGTCATGACCTTGAATTTTACCTTTGACCTCATTTTCAAGGTCACAGGACAAAAAGGCTAACATCTCACTTATTATCGATTTTACAGCTTAGGAAACAAGTGTGGACATATAGGAAATGATATATGCTGAATATTCTCGTGACCTTGAATTTGACATCTGACCTCATTTTCAAGGTCCAAGGACAAACTGGCTCATATATTGCTCCTCTATTGGCTGTATGGCTTGGGAATCAATTGTGGACATATAGAAAGTGATATACAATGTATACTGAATATTTTGATGACCTTGAATTTGACCTCTGCTCTCATTTTCAAGGCCACAGTACAAAATTGCTAATATCTCTCTGATTATTGAATTTACAGCTTAGCAATCAACTGTGGACATGATATATGCTAAATATTATATATGCTGAATATTCTCTTGACCTTGAATTTAACCAGTGACCTGGCTAACATCAAAAATATTAAACATTGTCCGGTAGCCTATCTTTGGCCCTTGGCCTAATTTTTATCCGAGAATCGAGGCCTAATTAAGTATTGTAATGAGCATTCATGAAGTCACAACAGGAGCACGAGTTAATTAGCTTTATAATACTCTGTAAATCAAACATTTGAATAAGGTTAGGAGCCTAATTCAATATCTTTGAGGTTAAGCATGAAATATAAGCAGGGTCTGATTAATACAATTGGTTACCATGGTAACCATTCCTTTGATAAAACCCATTGCTACCTTCTTTGCTGGATGCCTGTATGAAATGAATATTTTATTATTCGCCTTACGAAATTAAAAATATACTTTGTATTGGTTTATTGATATCATGCAAAGAAGTTCAAAAACCAATTTTGCTTTCAGTTTGTGACTAAGGATCTTATCATAGTGAGTTACCCTCTTAGCAACCATGATTGCTAGGGGCTGTACGTAAGGAACGGTTGCAAAAATCGCGTCCTATTGTACATAATCCTGGTATGTTTTTTATAGCCACATCTTTTATTAGTGCACAATTTAGTCAGGGGGCTTAGTCAAATAATTGTTCAAATTGGGCTACAAGCACCATTTTTGGATCAGACGTAGATATAACCATGACATTTTGAATTTTTGAGGGAGCCAAGCTGGGCTCCCTTTGTGTCGGCCATTTGGCATAAATCAAAGATGGCCATCACCCAGAGATGGTTTGCGGCCCATAACTGCACTAATATTCGTGATAGAGACATGATTTTTGGTTCTAGACCATGGTTTTCTTGGGTGAGGAATCGAATGGCGTCATCAAAATCCAGATTTGACCAGTACTTCATAATAATGCAGAATGGCCACCAGTCACAGACTTAAAAATCACTAGAAATATCAATGTTGACCATAAATCTCTTGGGACTTTTGTGTGTATAATTGTGATAGCATAGCTTTTGGTTTCAGACCTTCTGCTGTGTCATGGTAAAGCAATAGAATGGTGTCAATAAAATCCATATTAAAAAGGAGATTCAAGAGAAAAATCAAGATGGCCACCAGGCGCAGGACTAAAATGGTTACAATCATCGAAGAAAATACCAGTCACCATCGTTGTAAGAACTTCACACTGAAACTTGATATGTACATGTCATATAAAAAAAACAGTGAGTTTACTACTATTATATACAGCCGTGACATTTATTTAACATAAAACACATTTGTGTTTTTGCATTAATCTGGATAAACTATCACAACTACTGTTTCAGACCAAACAGAAAAGAATGTGGCACATTTCATCTTCTCGAACCTGCTGGTTCTCATCAGTGTTTAGACACCCACCTTTGCACTTGCACAGCATTGTGCAATGGAGACCTGTTCTGTAACACTTGCAGTCGCCCCCTGCATCATTTTGTGCAGACACAGTGCAGTAGTACCGCACAGGCCGTATAGTCCAGGCGATTGGTGAAAAATCGTGGGTTTTGTCATAAAAGCATGAAAATTGGCACAATTGTGAAACACAGCCTACTGAATATTTTCAGATGTGGAGCCATCGTGAAAAAGTCATGTGACGTCTTTGGTGGCCATTTTGTTTCCGTCATTATCAAAAAACACATTTTGCCAATTTTCATGGTTTCATGACAAACCCCACGATTTCTAAAAAAATGTACCTTAATCGCCTGGGCTATTACTGGCGTCAGGAAGCGTGATCCACAGAGGTGGCCATCCCTGGTTGTTTGCACCCTGTTCTCGCCCCCACTGACGAAGGTAAAGACCGTCTTGTGACAGGCGGCTGACTGATTTCAGATGAAGCTTGCTTGAAGCAAAGATCTTTCGACATGTTGAAAGAGAGCTGCCTGAGTCGGAGGAATGTTATCAAGGGAGCGGAAAAATGTGGTTTGAGTCGAACTTTCTCCCTAACATTGGAAATGAAAGGCCCATATCTGATCATTGATGGACACGACTGAGCACCCTAGGGTTATGATTTCCAAATCAAACTTCACTGGACTGTTCACCAAAGCATGGAGTGAGGCCAATATCAGAGACGGGTTCAGAGCTTGTGGGATATTCTCATTCAACCTTGCAGCTCTCCCAGGAGGCATTTCAGACGAATATGCTGTATGACTCAATCAGTTCAAGTGTCGAAGAACAACGTCAATCAAACGCCAACTGAAACATCATTCACGTCACGTTCCTGCAATGTGATCCTCATCACAAACATGGGTCACTGTGCAGGACCAGTTACCACCTGGAATGGCCTTGGTGGTCATCGACTGTGGGCTGAGGTGAAGACATGCTTTGAATCATGTCATGCACTTGGCTTGCACCAAACGTGACTCATCTTACAGGCAGTGTCAACAGGTAAAAAGACTAGTTGAACGACGCTGGTGAAAGGTTCATGACAAACGACTTGCACTGCCTGACAGGGACCCGGACTGACTTCTTGGGATCTTGTGGTGCAAGCTGTGGAAACTATGTCAAAATCAGTGGATCCAGCACTGCCTGCTAGGGATACCGTACTGCCAGCTGCGGATCCTGGGCAGCCAGCTGTTGATCCCAAGCCGACAGCTGTAGGTCCAGCACTGTGGATCTAGATGTTGCACCACCTGCTTCAAACGGATCAAATATGGACCACTTCCTTGTCTGCTGATGTCGACAGTGACATCCTACCAACGATCCTCTAGCTAACGTATCCCACTTACTCGAAAAACCGAAAGCCCCAAAGTACTTCCTACTCACATCCAGTGAAGTGATGGAAATGCAAAAGGCGAAGCAAAGGGAGAAGAAAGAGAATGAACGGCAGAAACAGGAACGTATGCGACAAAGATCACTCAAGAAGGAGCAGAATGTTCCACGAAAGGGAAACAAACGAAGTAAAAGGAAGTAGCACCAAAAAAGACAAAGGTATCAAGAATCCAGAGTCAGTCGGATGCAGAGGAGAACGTTTTTTGTATATATTGTAATGAGCAAGTACACCCAGCTACCATCCGAAGACTGGATAGTGTTGTTCGTGCCTCAAATGGTGCCACGAGGCTTGATCCAACAGCATCCCTGGAAATCACATCTGCGACATGTGTAGAAAGTGATGTGCTCATGATGCAACTTGTGGAATGGGAAGGTATATATGTGTCTAAAAAATATGTATCTATGGATGACTGGGAATTTCATGTTGAGGAATACAATGGTTGTAGTTAAACCACATAATCAGTACAAAGTCACGTGTATACGAAGGTGAACTATGTACATATATCTATATGGTTGTTGAAAATTCATATGTTCATGGCACTACAAGAGGTATACAATATGTGTTGTAGAATCACTGAATTGAATGCAAATTCAGGTATGGGCTATACAAATGGAAAATTCGTATCTGTCTATGTCTGTCAAAAATTTGATGTCGAAATAATTTGTTGCCCAATTTGAACAATTCTGTCTATGTCTGTCAAAAGTTTGAATTCGAAATAATTTGTTGCCCAATTTGAACAATTCGCTGGTTTGGTGAGACTAAGCCCCCTGACTATTTGTGATATCATGCGAATCAATGACATAACAACACTCTGGAGTAATTAATATCTCTGAAGTAATGAAGTATATAATATGAATAATTATAGACATAGTCGCAAATGAGGCAAATCACGGTGAAAATATGATCAAAGTTTGACACAAAAACGTTAATATCTCGATAACTACGATAAAGATATTCCAAATTCGCAAAAAAAGTGGTGTGTTCATTGCAGTGACTTCTTCAATATAAAATTTGAGTACGGTATCTCTCTCAACTTTATTTAGAGTGGGGGTAAACCTTAATAAAATAGTTTTGACAAATGAAAGAATGCGTTTTCGTGGATTATTATACTTAGCATGTACTGTAAATATTTATATTAGTAACGAAGATACCGCAGTTATATTGAAAATTTACCTGTCAAATCTTAGACCTGATTGACTATGATAATGAGTATTCATGAGGTCACGAGTGTAGAAGAAGTTCCCATAGCAACCATGGTTGCTATAGGTGTTTGAATACCATGAATGATGAATTATTCATGACAAAATTGTTGGAATATGGACAAGATAACTTAGATATAATCAAAGACACATGACCAAATTCAAAACGATAGGGCATTCAGGTACTGAATAAGCCCCCTATAGCAACCACAGATAAATTCACGAATGAAGATATTTTGATTCCATAAAGACCAGCATATTTGCTTTTTTCATCAAATGGAACATGGTAATTTCAAATGCACGTACATTTTGGTTGTATGCGATTTGATTTCATGATCCACAGACCACATGGAATATTTTAAGGCCAAGAAAATTGTCGCTTTCCATTTTCGATAACGTAAAACTTCTAATAAATGCAGTACCTCTAATAAACGCAGGCCTTTAGTAAACGCAGGGGGTTGAATGCACTGAGATCACTAAACACAAGGCCTCTAATATTAAGAGCAGGAGGTGGGAGGCAGTGGTATCTGCAGACGTTATGATGACATACACGTGCAAGGGTGTAAGGGGAATAGAATTGCACACAAGACAGGTATATTTAATTAATTTGGTTTTACCTCCGTAATTATGTACACACAGTATGGGATGAAAGCCATGAAACCAATTGACCTTACGAAGCTGTCAATCATTTTTTACGTCAATGACGCTTTAGCCAATCAGAGAACGTCATTTTCAGCAGCCACGTGTGCTAGTTGTCACTCTGGATTTTGGTCCGTCATAAATCATGTATGATGACATACCAGTGAGCACACATGTTCAGACCACACTCCTCTCATATTCTTAAAGCTTTGTTAATAGCTGTGTGATGATAGTGAATCCATGCACAAGGGATTGCGTGCAAGTCAGACATGCTGTATCCGAACTGTGTGAATTACACATGTGCCGACGGTACAGCAAGTCTCATGTGTGGCAGACCAAACTCCCGGTTGAAAGTCGATGATGTCAATACACCAGACGGGAACAACACAGTGGAAAAACACTACACACCCTACATTCTTAGTTGATCTACTAATGTATAGAGTACACACGTGCACATGCTCGTATACGTATCGGTGTCACCAGAAGCCCCATTAGGGCCCACACTACACCCGCGCCCTGTACCACAGTGAAACTTGAGCGATCTACACTGTCCTTTTCAATCTTCGATAGATATTGTAATACTACTTGACACACAACATGCTCACATGATGTACCATAATAATAACTTTGGTGCAATGTAAATCTTAGAGGTTACAGGTATTTTATGTTCATCAGAAATAGATAGGCAAACGCCTGTTACATGTAGCTTTTGGACTCGGTTTGAACTTGCCGATCGAGTCATTTTGAATGATATAATATGCCTATATTAAACTGCTTGCCAATTCGTATGGAACTCAGTAATGAATTTATGTAAACAAAATATACCGGATTGATAAAGAATTAACCAGAATAGATTAATTTTTATTTTATTTTGTGTGTGTGCAAAATGTGCAAAAACATTACTTTCACAACCGTAATAAACCCAGCAGTCCACCAGCAGACAGCGGTAAGGATGAGAGTAACACTGACAATAACAATAATAAAAAAACCCAGACATTTGAATACTAGTCAATCATAACAACATTTTGTATTTGGAATAAATAAGCAGTAAATTTCAAATATTACAAGTAAACAAGACGGGCGACATTTATTCATAAGCAATAAATGATAATCCCGTGCAGCCAGACTGCTTTGATATCAGTCTCGAAGCGACGGTGAATAACTTGTGTATAACAACATATTATAGCTAGGTCACCGAGAGTATACATCATCCCGAAAATGTTACCCGGTATGTTATTTGTGCAAATGTTATCATTTTAAATTATATGTGACATTTGCAGTTGCAGCGTTTGGTAAACCTTCACCACGATGCACAGAGCAAATACATGATTTCATATTTATGATTTTTGTGAATTGATCCAGGACGCATACTGTTTGTCCATCGTGGACAATCATTCAGTCAGATAGATACAATGTAACAAAAATCGTCCTGCCCACAACCACGCCCACGGCTGTCAAGTATTGATTAGTTGCACAAACCTATATCTGGACACGTGAACGTCCTGTAGCGGTCAGCACGTGCGGAATCACTCCTCCCAAAGACCGTGACGGTCTTTGCTCCTACGCATTAATCTGTTTCTATCTGTCAATGAATGCCAGTTCAAAGGTCAAGATATAGGACGATGTCAGCAATGTATTCCGGCAAGCATGAGTGTTCCCTGCTGGATAGATCTGTCACGGTCTCCACCTGGGATATATGTACTTGTGGTACGTGTTGCAACCCACTGCTCCCCTTCCGTGCACTGATAGTCGGACGAATTCTCTTGGTTTATATAAATATAACCTACTGCTGCGGAGAAAAGGTGATAATATTGCATCTGACATGAGATTGGTATTTACAACAAGAAGAAAAAATAATAGAAAAATCAGTAGATCTAGGAATATGAGCAATATTCGTGTATTCGGCTGTTGACATTCCTAGATTTGGCGGGAGATTTCCACGTGATCTTGACGGAGTATTCTGAAAACGTCAAAAGTGGGCGTGGCCTATTTTTCCGTCGTAAGGTCAATTAATGCAGTAGGCCTACATCTAATAAACGCAGGCCTCTAATAGACGCAGGGTGTGGAAAGCAAATGAAATCAATAAACACCCCACGTTTTCTTAAAAATTTACAGTACAGTCTTGGACATTGGTTGCGTTTGACACAAGAGCTTGGCCTCGGGAGTGCCGATTTACAGTATTACTACGTATTGCCTACCAGGTGCCCCTTCGCCTCACGTGCTCTGATATTTCTGGTCTCTGTGGCAACGGAGTGTACGCGATGTTACGCAAAAAATATGACGTATTTTAAGCAGACCTAGAAGACAGTTTGTTTGACGTGTTGCCAAGGATGTGGAATACATTGACCCCTGCTGTATACACGGACATACGGTGACCTAATTTGTTTATTTTGATTTCAAATCAACTGTCAAAATCACCAAACGATCACGATGGGACGCAAAAACGCGAAGAAAGAGCTGTGTGATCAGCAAAAAATTAGGGACTCACTCAACGTCACAGTTGGAAATCGTGAATCCAAGCATTCCACCAAGGTAAGGATAGAGGCTAGATCTAAGACTAAGCCTACTCGAGATGATAAATTGGAAGAAATTTCATTTTTAAATTACCGAAGCTGTCTTTTTGGTTCGGTAGATTGAATGCAATCTCTGTGATCTTGACGATAAACGCTCTGAGGCGGCAGTATTTTATGGCTAATGGTCCGGATACTGTAACCTTTTGGCATTGCGTTGTGTCCGTCGTCCGTCGGCGTCGTCCGTTCACATTTCTACGGTCGAAAGTTATGAAATTTTGCACAAAAATGCCTAAAAATATTTGTATAAAGATCTACTGTGGATGTCTAAATCTAGACTCCATAATCTAGATCTAGGTTTTCATTCTCGCTTTTTTTTTTCAAAATGACGGCCATTTTCGACGAAAAATGGCCAATTTCTGACGTTGGCGACAATTTATAAAAAAATGTAGTGTTCAGACATTTTGAGATTTTCGTTTCAAAAGATTCCCCTCATATAGATCTACCTCTTTGACGTGTACAGCTGTGTACTAGATCTAGTAGTCTATACTGTATCGTTGCCCTCGCCGGTCTGCGGCCATTTTGAGACATTTTCCTTTTGTCGTCGGGTCCCAATTCAAATGGGAATTTACCTTGTTAAATTATTCTATCCTTCATAATGGAACACATTATGCCCAATATCTCACTCAATATTGAGATTAAGAGACTAGGAATCAATTGTGGACACATAGGAAATGACCTTGAATTTGACCTTTGATCTCATTTTCAAGGTCAGAGCACAAAATGGCTAATATCTCGCTTATTTTCGACTTTACAGCTTACGAATCAATTGTGATCACATAGAATCTAGTCATGGGAAATGATATATGCTTTATATACTCATGACGTTGAATTTGACCTTTGATCTCATTTTCAAGGTCACAGGACAAAATGACTGATATTTCGCTTAATTATCAACTTTACAGCTTAGGAATCAATTGTGCACATATAGGAAGGAAATGATATATTCTGAATATTTTCATCAGCTTCAATCAGACCTTTGACTTTATTTTCAAGATCAGACCTAGGAATCAATCGTGAACACATAGAAAATGACATGTGCTGAATATTCTCTTGAATTTGACCTTCGACCTCATTTTCAAAGTCACACTACAAAATGGCTGATATCTCGCTTATTATCGACATTACAGCTTAGGAATCAATTGTGCACATATGATATACTAGTATGATGAATATTCTAATGAACTTGAACTTTGACCTTATGATTAAGGGCAGAGCACAAATGGCCAATATCTTGTTTATTCGATTTTGCAGCCTATAGGGAATGATATATTGTGAATAATGTCATGACCTTGAGTTTGACTTTGACCTCCAAGGTCACAGGACAAAATGGCCAATATCTCACTTATTATCGACTTCACGGCTTAGGAATCTGGACCTCTGGGCCAAAACACTTGTACATAGACCTTGAGCAGGTTTGTAATATAATCATATATCACGTATATAGGACACCTTTCCATGCTTTTGCTGACCTTGCACTTGACCTAGATGATGACCTTGAGTGGAAAATGTCGAGGTTACATTCAAAGTAAATAATATAAATTGACCGATGCAGAGAGAATGCGTTCATTTGAGCATAATCTCAATTCACATCAGGTAGGTTTCTTTTTGGTGACCTTGATTTTGACCTTCAGTTATTTTGATATGTCAAGGAAAGAGTTTCAAAAAAATTTGAAAAACGTTTTATGTCTAACAATGTACATTACTCCGGTAACCTTTCTTAGCCATGGGACTGATTTTCTTGCTACAGGGATTGCGTGATCAAGTTTCCGCACACTTTTCCATCAACACAGTCCACATGGACGCATTGTCGCGATATGGCAATATCTGGTCGTATTTTAGGTCTTTTTGTTTAAAGTCTTCTTGAGCCTCTGTGGAATATTCTTATCAATCACTTTGTACCCTTTGCACCAAAAATTCATAACTTCTTGCAAAGAAGGACCCATACTGTACGTATATCTGGTACTTCTCAGTGTTTTCAGTATGTGCCTGTGGCCGGACAATTTCGCTGCCAATTTTCAGTATGTGCCGGTGGCCAGACAATTTCAGCGCCTATTTGTCATATTTCTCTGGCTACTCTGCAGTTAAAAAAATCTGTGAATCATTAAAAATATTCCTGAGAAAAAAATGGTCTATTTAATTCAGAGATTGAGTGACTTGTCAGAATGCCAAATATGCGGCCAGCAATTTCCTCCACATTCCACAAATTTCCATAACGCCATGACATCGGGCATTCTGATTAGCATTATTTCACTGGACTCACCATAAGCCAACCAGGTGCGTTCTTTAATTGTGACACTGACAGTCATGAACTTCACCTTGTTTATCTGTATTCAAAATACTGTTTCAGTCATTGATGAGATTACGGTCATTTTTAGGTTACCGAACCTTTGGTCCGATAACCTATTGGCGTGGCATTGCGTCCGTCGTCCGTCCGTCCGTCCACATTTTTATCTTTAAAGTTAACGGTCGAATCTTTCTGAAATTTTGCACAAAAATAGCTAAAAAAATCCCCATGAAATGTTTTTGTTTGGTTTTTAGGTTACCGGACCTATGGTCCGATAACCTATTGGCATGGCGTTGCGTCCGTCGTCGTCCGTCGTCGTCGTCCACATTTTTATCTTTTTTGTTTGCGGGCGAATTTTTCTGAAATTTTGCAGAAAAATACTTAAAAATAATTCAAGAAGGAGGTATTTTTTAGTTTTTTGATTTTCCCTTTTTCTTCAAAATGGCGGCCGTTTTCGACGAAAAAGGCCTGATTTTGGACTTTGGCGGCCATTTTCTCAAAATCTGTCCAGTAACTTTTTTTCTCTTTGATACATAAGACTCCCCATATGTACTTCTATGATGTCTATAAATTTCGTTGCGCTTGAATCGCTCGAAGTGGGCCATTTTGGCCCAAACTCGGCCCAAATGGGACTTTCCCATGTTAAATTCTCCTATGCTTTATAATGGGACACATTAAAGCCTAATATCTCACTTAATATTGAGATTAGAGACTAGGAATCAATTGTGGACATATAGGAAATGATATATGCTGAATATTGTCGTGACCTTGAATTTGACCTCTGACCTTGGTTTCAAGGTCAGAGCGGCCGTTTTCGTCGAAAAATGGCCAATTTTGGACTTCGACGGTCGTTTTCTCAAAATCTGTTCAGTAACTTTTTTTCTTATTGATGCATGACACTCCTCCTATGTACCCCTGTGACATGTATAAATTTTGTTGCCCTTGAATCGCTCGAAGTGGGCCATTTTGGGCCCAAACTCAGCCCAAATGGGACATGTTAAATTCTCCTATGCTTTATAATGGCTAATATCTCGCTTATTATCGACTTTACAGCTTAGGAATCAATTGTGAAAATATAGGAAATGATATATGCTGAATATTCTCGTGACCTTGAATTTGACCTTTGACCTCATTTTCAAGGTCACATGACAAAATGGCTAATATCTCGCTTATTATCGACTTTACAGTTTAGGAATCAATTGTGAACATATAGGAAATGATATATGCTGAATATTTTCATGACATTGAATTTGACCCTGACCTCATTTCCAAGGTCACAGGACAAAATTGCTAATATCTCACTTATTATTGACTTTACAGCTTAGGAATCAATTGTGAACATATAGGAAATGATATATGCTGAATATTCTCATGACCTTGAATTTGACCTTTGACCTCATTTTCAAGGTCACAGGACAAATTGGCCAATATCTTGCTTATTAGCGACTTTACAGCTTAGGAATCAATTGTGAACATATAGGAAATGATATATGCTGAAAATTCTTGTGACCTTGAATTTGACCTTTGACCTTAATTTCAAGGTCACAGGACAAAATGGCCAATATCTTGCTTATCAGCGACTTAACAGCTTAGAAATCAATTGTGAACATATAAGAAATGATATATGCTGAAAATTCTCATGACCTTGAATTTCACCTTTGACCTCATTTTGAAGGTCACATGACAAAATGGCTAAGAACTCGCTTATTATCGACTTTACAGCTTAGGAATCAATTGTGAACATATAGGACATGATATATGCAGAATATTCTCATGACCTTGAATTTGACCTTTGACCTCATTTCCAAGGTCACAGGACAAAATTGCTGATATCTCGCTTATTATCGACTTTACAGCTTAGGAATCAATTGTGAACATATGGGAAATGATATATGCTGAATATTCTCGTGACCTTGAATTTGACCTTTGACCTCATTTTCAAGGTCACAGGACAAAATGGCCAATATCTTGCTTATTAGCGACTTTACAGCTTAGGAATCAATTGTGAACATATGGGAAATGATATATGCTGAAAATACTCGTGACCTTGAATTTGACCTTTGACCTATTTTCAAGGTCACAGGACAAAATGGCCAATATCTTGCTTATTAGCGACTTTACAGCTTAGGAATCAATTGTGAACATATGGGAAATGATATATGCTGAAAATGCTCGTGACCTTGAATTTGACCTTTGACCTATTTTCAAGGTCACAGGACAAAATGGCCAATATCTTGCTTATTAGCGACTTTACAGCTTAGGAATCAATTGTGAACATATAGGAAATGATATATGCTGAAAATGCTCGTGACCTTGAATTTGACCTTTGACCTATTTTCAAGGTCACAGGACAAAATGGCCAATATCTTGCTTATTAGCGACTTCACAGCTTAGGAATTAATTGTGAACATATAGGAAATGATATATGCTGAAAATTCTTATGACCTTGAATTTGACCTTTGACCTCATTTTCAAGGTCAACAGGACAAAATGGCTAATATCTTGCTTATTATCGACTTTACAGCTTAGGAATCAATTGTGAACATATAGGAAATGATATATTCTGAATATTTTAATGATATTGAATTTGACCTTTGACCTAAATTTCAAGGTCAGTCATTTTATTTTCAAAGTCAGATTACAAAATGGCTTATATCTCGCTTATTATCAAATTTACAGCTTAGGGGTCCATAGTGAACATATAGGAAGTGATGTATGCTGAATAGTTTGGTGATCTAGAATTTAACCTTTGATCCCATTTTCACGGTTAGAGATATGGCGATTTCAGTGGTCACCTTGAATTTGACTTTCAACTTTCTCGGCTTAACTCTGTATATTTCTCCGGTAACCTTACTAGCCCATTGGGCTAATTTTTGAATTTCGCATTTTTCTCGAAATGGCGGCCATTTTCATTGAAAAATGCCCAATTTTGGACTTTGACGGCCATTTTCTCAAAAAACTGTTCAGACAGTTTTGAGATCTTTGTTTCAAAGGATTCCCTTCATATACCTCTGTGATATGTATAAGTTTCGTTGGCCATGAATCGACGGTCTGCATGTGGCGGCCATTTTGATTGTTTCGACGGGTCCCAAAAGGCACTTTCCCATGTAAAATTCTCCTATGCTTTATAATGGGACACATTATGCCTAATATCTTACTTGATATTGAGATTAGAGACTAGGAATCAATTGTGGACATAGGTATAGGAAATGATATGAATATGACCTTTGACCTCATTTTCAAGGTCACAGGACAAAATGGCTAATATCTCGCTTATTATCGACTTTACAGTGTTTAGCAATCAATTGTGAACATATAGGAAATGATATATTCTGAATATTGTCATGACCTTGAACTTGACCTTGACGCCATTTTCAAAGTCACAGGACAAAATGGCAAATATCTCGCTTATCAACTTTACAGCTTAGGAATCACTTGTGCACATATAGGGAATGATATATACTGAATCTTGTCATGACCTTGAGCTTGACCCTTGACCTCATTTTCAAGGTCAGAGAACAAAAAAAAGGTTGTTATCTCGCTTATTATCGACTTTACAGCTTAAGAATCAATTTTCAACATATTGGAAATGATATATTCTTAATATTGTCATGACCTTGAACTTGACCTTTGACCTCATTTTCAAGGTCACAGGACAAAATGGCTAATATCTCGCTTATTATCAACTTTACAGCTTAGGAATCATAAATGCACATATAGGAAATGATATATACTGAATCTTGTCATGACCTTGAGCTTGACCTTTGACCTCATTTTCAAGGTCAGAGAACAAAAAAGGTTGATATCTCGCTTATTATCGACTTTACTGCTTAAGAATCAATTTTCAACATATTGGAAATGATATATACTGAATATTCTCATGACCTTGAACTTGACCTTTGACCTCATTTTCAAGGTCAGATCACAAAATGGCTAATATCTCACATATTATCGACTTTACAGCTTAGGAATCAATTGTGGACATGCTAGAAATGACATGGGCTTAATTTTCTTGTGACCTTGAATTGACCAATGACCTTGTTTTCAAGGTCATGGTACAAAATGCTGACATCTAAAATATACATTGCCCGGTAACCTTTCTCAGCCCATGTGTCTTGTGTGATGTTGATATGTTTTGTTTGTCCTGGTAGCGATCGGTCAATCATGTAATTGACATAAACGGGACTGTCATGAATGGAACTGATGAAACCTAGGGCGAACCACGCTCTGTCACAATTCTTTGGCCCACTGGTATACTGCGTGATTCAATAATATCAATACAGTATATTTTATAACTAAACGTTGTTTTTGGGATGCAGTTAGTCCTATAAAAAATAATTTTCTGTTTCTCGTCCTCATATTTTTTTTCAAAATTGGGTAGGTCTTTTTCTTTTTTTTCATTTTTTATTTTGCAGCACATGAAAAAAATGGGTAGGTACGCACTTTTTATTTTTTTTATTTTTGGCGTGACGACATTTCATACGTATGAAATAAAAAACACTTGCACAAATACATCAAGCCTTTGACACCAATTCTACCACTTCTAAAGGCTTGATTTATGTGGACCTGAAAGCCCTTGGGCACCTTGGCACCACTGGTGTGCCGTCATCCTAGCAGTCATCACAGACAGGATAATTCTGTGTACTAGTAGTATTGTTATCAAAAAGTGTCAGTGGATATGTTGCTTCAATGAGGTGTACTAGTAATTGTGGAAGACCGTCATATCAGTTAATACATCTATTGAAGTATACATGAGAAAATATAGTAATTTAAATCAATTCAAAATCACTATTTTATACACATTTTTACATACATGTAACTACATGGAATAACTGTTTTCGAAAAACGGTAGCATCTTTGTCTCATTTGGCAGCGAATGAAAACAAGGAGGGAAGTTAAATATACGCCTAAGTTACATCAAAGATTTTCTAGAAAATATTTGGTTGCATGCTGTGATTTGGTCGTCAAAATAGGAGCGGGAACACTTTATTTTTCATTTGAGAATCGCAAATAAAAAGTTCCGGGAGGCTGCTTTTGAAAACAGGCGGGCCGGGACGAGAAACAGAACACTAATTTTATTAGGCCTTACGGCGGCTTTTAGATGTTGTTCTGAGGGTGAACTTACTTACCAAACTTTGTTCTTGAATTAATGAACTTACCAGACTTTGTGATCTCGCCAGATATTATTCTGAGAGGGAACTTACTTACCAAACTTTGTTCTGGACTTTGTGATCTTACCAGATATTGTTCTGAGGATGAACTTACTCCTCAAGCAAACCTACCATCAAACCTCGAGTGGAGGTCAGATTTATTATAATATTTTGTTCTCACCTGATATGTATCAGACAGCATTGAAAGAATTTATTACATGTCACAAACTAATTCCCAGGCAACAGGCTCTGTGTGTTATTCTTCAAATAACATTTTTACCATTTTTGAAATTAACTTTCTCAGCATAACACTTTTAAAAGTTTGAAAAAGAAATAATTCTAGTCATATGTTGTCAGATATAGCTAGATTACTTTTTCTCTGCTTCATCGTCCTCATGGAATAAAAATTTAGATGTTCAGCGAGAACCACGACTTTTTGTTTGGCAGTCTCATATTGAAATGATGATCAATCTCATCTTTCAGACCCCGCAAGTGAAGCTGGTATCTTCTAATAAACATAAGTCATCGAACAAGACGCGGAAGCAAAAACTCAAGAAGCAATGTTCACAGAAGTCTTCAGTTGTTAAGTCCAAGAGCCAGACTGCAACGGAGCAATCCAGAACATCATCTCAACGGGAAAGCTCACAGAAAGAGAATAAAACAAAGTCAAACCTAACCATGTGCAAGAAATCGAGCAAGCGTCGACGCTGTTCTTCAGAATGTGATATTCCACCACTTGAACCTAGTCACAATGATATCTCCATCGGCAAGAAGATGTCAAAGCGTTTGCGGAGTGCTTCGCTGTCTGACGTTCCTGACTTCGTGATGCCTTGTACTGATATTGCCGCTCTCGATCTTGGAGCCTCGTGTTCCCAGAGCAGCGAGGTTGAATTGTCAACGAACCAGGAACATACTGACAACAAGAGACAGTCATCAACAAGTATTGACTCGGGGTACAATTCTGTGGACAGTGTGATGGTATCAACCACTGACACCCCTGTTGATGAAATTCTCTCACAAAAAATGGGTGCAGTCGAGCAGATTGAGTTGAGCAAAGCTCTGAAAGACGTCTTGGACACTACCAAACTCTCCCCATCACAGAAAAGTGAGGAGTCCATTTGTGCTCAAGAACCGGAACTGAAATCTGAAAAGAAGAAAGCAGAGGACAAGAAGAAACCTCCCAAGAATCAACCGGAAGGACAACATAAAACAAAGAAGTCTAAACAGCAGAAATCTGTTAGCAAAGAAGTTGATAAAGAGCTGAAGAAGAAGAAGTGTAAAGTGGAAACTGAGCAGAAATCAAAACTGAAAGACAAAACACAAAAGCCCAAACATAAGAGAAAAACTCCGATCGAAGGAAATGAAAAGTCTCAGAACAAATCTAAACATCCAAAACTTGAAATCAGCAAAGCCAGCAAGGACGATGCGAGTGACACCAAGCCCAAATCAGAGCGTGAAGTCCTCAAGGTCAAGAAGAAGTGTCACAAACGATCCAAGTCATCGGACGAGGCACTTAAGGCGAAGTCGGCGACCACAGAAGAAGACCGAGTGCACCCTTACATCTTGCAACAATTCAACAAGCGAATTGTTCGAAGGTCTGAACGCTGTCAAAGTAATGACAAGTAAGTTCAACATGTGAAATTTGAAATCTACTGATATGTGAAAAATGTTGACATAAATTTAACATTACTATAGAGTGTATTCAAGATACTTTTATAGAATACAATGTTTGGCATGTAGACAAGACTCGGAACATGTATAAAAGCAGTATACATAAGTACTAGTAGATCTTGACAGGCACGTTGTGTGCTTAACTTTTCCAAAACCAAATAATTTACTCGATTTTGCAGGGAACAGACCCCCATCATCAGCCGACGACTGTTACGAGAGTTGCGTCTTTTGGAGGACAGAACTGTTGGCAAGCATGCTTGTGCTCTTTGGTCCAGGTCAGTTCATGTGATACACGTATATCCAATCGGTTCACCAGTGTCCAATTTGTATGCTTGACTACACGAACACTATTGTCACTGTCACCTATGCTCAGCGAGCAACGAAGACGTTTCCAGCAGGAGTACCCAGGATCCACATCTGCTGTGATCGATGGACTGCTCCGCAAACACTGGGAAGCTCTGGCTGACAGCGAGAAACTACGCTACTACAACAGGGCATCCACTGCGCTCAGTCACCGGCATGGACTCCACGGCAGGACTGACGGTGAGTAGAGACAAGTTGAATGTTCAAACGCAGAATGATCCGTGGTGTCATAGTTGGGCACATAACTCCACTTGATGTACGTTTATGAAAATGTATATCTATTCATGTTCTCATTTTCTAAACATGTTCCCAATCTCCCAGAACTATAATTAGGTGGCTCCTGGCTGTGTTTCGTTCAACAGGGCTTGATTCCTTGAAGGAGGACACTCACAACCTGGATTGTACTTTGGAGGTGTTCAAGTCACTCTCGAATGATGAGCAGATCGAGTTGATAGGCAGGAAGCTTCTTCACTTGCAACGCATAATGCCCAAGGCTTACTTTGGTAAGCTCATGAGGCACATGGTCCAACGAACTTGTCTGGGAACCTCAGCTCCAATGCCGCATCGGATTGGACAAGAACTGTTCGGGCATCGTTCGGAATCCAAAGAACCTCCTTCATCAACAGGACACCAAAATGTTCTCATTTGGAAAGAACTCAAGGATGAGGAGCTGAAAGTCAAGAACTTGATGCGAGTGAATCACCAATGGCAACTTGGTCAACACCGGCGGGAGAGTACCCAGACCCTCGATGACCTTGTTTCTGGAACACTGCGCTATGACGTGGATGAGTCTAACTCCTTCTGTGACCATCTTACGTCCTTACTGGATGATCTGGAGTCATCGGAAAGTCAGTCTGAAGTGAGTGAGCCCAGCACTGATAATTCCTGCTATTTGGTGGAGAGATGTGAGTGTGGCCATGACATCATCCAAGACATCGTTGATGACCTGAAGTCGGTAGACAGCTACATGTTCACCATATCACACTCGACTCAGGCGGTTCCCAAAGTGCTCAACAATGATGCTGAGCGAGCTTTGTTAGCAGATGCCATGATGTGGATGAAACTGCCTCTGCTTTCCTTGGAGTTTGTGACGAGTTTCTTGCAGAGTGGTTCATTGTCTTCCTCGTATGACCGCTGTTGTGCTTCTTCAGTTGACAAGTACGTCTACGCGAATGCCGGGCAAATCCCATCCCTAGCGGAGATCTATCTGTGGCAGAACGAGATCTCGTGCCTTCGAGATATCGCGGGTCTGACGAGCTGCTGTTCCCTCGAGTCGCCATCTTGCATGCTCTCGGGACTTGTGATGTTTGATGCGGAGTTCCAGAGGAAGTACAACCGGAGTATCAGTGTGCATTGATAACAGCTATGATTGTACCCTAAGGCGTGCTGTAGATACTATGTTATCATAACTTATAATAAACTCTTATTATTCATGTGGTGTTAACCTGACTCTATTAATACAGTTTAGCGTGAAGGAGTGCAGTGTTAGATAAATGATCATATAATTTTTGTTTCAAGACTGAAAGTTTAACAGAACAATCCAATTCTGGACACAGCGCTTGTTCTAATAAGTGCGGTAAAACACGAACACTTTTCCGTAATAATAAAAGCACAGCCATGGATAGTAAAATCCTCGTTTTCTTCAGAAAGTGACAGATTACTAGTAAATATTTTATAAAGCACTCTACACCTTACCTATATTTTGTGTATTTTATGATTTCGAAGCGGATTTTTAATCGTTTGTTGTTTTTTTTTTTTTCAAATAGAACAAATAGAAACAAAACGGGCATCTAAAATTTCAGAATTCATCTTAGTTTTGCGCGTGCGATTGTAGGAAGTATGAGTTTATCACGGCGTTCTGAAATGAATGAAATGATAGGAAATCGTAGACAGAAGCCCTACGTATATTGTTTCTGGTATTGACCTTGGGATGACCTTGGATGTTCAGAATCAAATCAAGGTATTAATTGATTGTACGGTAGGACGAAAACTCTCGGAGACATACCTGAAGTTTGTATTGTGGGAACACCTAAAGTTTGTTACATACTCACAATTGCAAAGGATTTGTTTCTTGATTACTAGTATACTGAGGATATAAATTTAGAAATGTTTGTGCAAGATGCATATCAGATTTCTTTCAATGAACAACCATTTCGTGTGCATTGTACTAATGGTAACGTGAACGTACGTGTTCTGCGATTCGATCGTTTGCTTAGTGCGTTTGTAATTCATAATCGGTGTGCACGATAATTCTTTTTCATTTTCGCTCAACATTGTTTCTAACCAATATGTGTATTTTCCGGGAACCTATTTAACTATTTGTATGCATGATACAAGTGATCTTTCGCATATTTTATGACGCACATCTTATAATTTATGCATTATTGATTGTGCATGGATTACAGTATTTATTACATATATTATATAATTGGCCCAAGTATCATACACTGCGCCTTAATACTACTCGTCCACTAAATGAATGTAATTTAATCCGTCTGTCACGTTTTTAATCCTTATTGAATATAGAGGAAGGCGCAGTGTATGATACTTGGGCCATATAATTTATCACCTATACCTTGTTCGGCATTGGACAAAGTCATGTCTTCAAATGCTATAATATTACGGCCCAATAAACATTGTAACCTAGAATGATTTCTCGTGTCTTTTGATTGTGTGTACAGTACATTCAGCAGGGGCGGATCCTGAGGGGGGGGGGGTGAAGTAGTTCAGACTCCCCTCTCCTTTTCTTCTTTGTAAAAGGCTCGTTTGACTAGATCTCACATTATTGCTAAGTATGATTTTCTTTCAAAAACTGTCAGCCCCAGACCCGATATTTGATGATTACCTGGATCCGCCTCTGTTTAGGATGTACACGTCGAACATTGTAAATCGGCTACCGGTATGCATGGTAATATCTCAACTAGTTATGACAGTATTCATGACGTCACAAGGGTATAAAAATTTATTATTGTGCTAATGAAATCTGTACTATGACAAGTTTGGCATGGGATATGATGAGTGTCCAATTACCATAATTAGTTGTCAATATGTACATGTAACTAGCCAAGCCTACTGTTTGAAACCCCAATAAATCAAGCCTTTAGAATTGAAATCATGTGTAACACATGACTTTAATGATTTCATTTCTGGAGGCTTGATTTATTTGGGCTTGAAACCTCTTGGCCGGGCACCTTGGCACAACTGCCTGATGTGCCATCTTCCTAGCAGTCAGCACAGACAGGATGATTTTGTGTACTAGTAGTACTATTATCAAAAAGCGTCAGTTGATAATATATTTCAATGATGAGTAATTGTGGAGAACCGTTCTAGTAGTTAATATGTCCACTGAAGTATACATAAGGAATAGAGTAAATCAGTTAATGATCACAATTTTATATGTATTATTACATACACGTAACCACATAGAATAACTGTTTTTGAGAACTGGTAGCGTCTTTCTTCCTTTTGGAGGAGAGTGAAAACAAGGAGGTAAGTTAAATATATGCCTAAGTTGCATGCTGTGATTCAGTGTCTCGGTCATTCATTATCTTCAAAATAGTGGCGGAAACACTTTTTATTTTTTATTTGAGAATCGCAAATAAAAAAATCCGGGAGGCTGCTTTTGAACACAGGCGGGCGGAGAAGAGAAACAAAAAATTAATTTTATTAGGCCTTAGTTCCAAATTTTCACTACAAATATTTTTTTTTTTAATTGACACAAAGTAAATTCAGAAACCTCTTATCGGTTTCTGGTAAATTGTAATATTTGGAGGAAAATTTAAGATATTCAGGTTCTGTAAAATTCAGTGTTTGAGCGTTTTATACCACACAAAACATGATAACTTGAAATTTATTTTCACTTGAGTTTGATATTAAAGTCAGAAAGTCTAAAAGTTCGTTTAAATAATTCTCATGGAATATAAAAAGTCAAGTTATTTCATATTATCTATTAGCTTCTATACAGATATATAATGAGTTATATGCCTGTTGTATGAGTTATATATTCAGTTGCATAGTATTTCTGATATTTAGTCTAATTCGGCATATTTATGATTTTGTACAACGCAATAATTATGGCAGTTTCTAGGGTATTTGTAAATCATGACGTTTTACGGCGCAAAAAATCATAACGTACCAGCACTTGCTCCGTTTGAGAAAACAGAGAATTCCTCAGAAATGACGTCATTTTGTGTTTTGCGGCGAAGGCGACAGTGGGCGATAATAGGGCGATTCTAGGAGATTTTCACTGCAGAAATCACACTGCGGAGTTAGATTGCTGAAACTGCAGCCAAAAACAACAGCAGTAAGATATTTCCACTAATAAAAGACTCGTTTAATCAGATAGATCCAGACTAATAGAATGGTTGTTTTGTAAATATTGTAGCTACGAGCGTACATACATGTAACATAACGATGTCGCTATACCTGTATGATGCTGGTACGATGTACAGTATGCCTTAGTAGTAGGGCTTCAACAAGTACTCGGTTAACCGGTTACGGTTCGGTTACAGAATGTAACCGTTTACAGATTTTGTGACCGGTTAATCGTGAACGTATTTTGCAACCTTGTAATTCAGCATAAAACACTTCACATCAGTCAAATTTCCACCTGAACGCGCAGAATTGAAGTAATTTATCATTCTCCAATCCAAATAAAATGTTTATTCATCATAATATGGCATATTTTCACGCGAAAATGACGTCTAATGTCGAGTTTTAGGCGCAATTTCGACATGGAGATTTGATAAAATGCGAACTGTGAAAAAAAGTAGGTGTTACTTTAGACACTATTTAGCTCTATATTTTTGGACGAGTAACCGGTTACGGTTCGGTTACAAGCTAACGAGTAACCGGTCACGAAATTGTGTACTCGTTGAAGCCCTACTTAGTAGTAGCCTGTTGACATATGCCCGGCCTACCAATTCACATGCTGATCAATATTTGCCCCCTCCATCCTACATGTGCTCAAGCCCCTCTACCAATTAACATGAGATATGCTCCAGAACCATTGCCTTGGTTGTTGTTACAGATGAGTTCAGGAGCGGGGGGTGGTGGTGGGTCACACCCCACCCTTGTGGCTTTTGTACCAAAGGAAGATCTACTCCAAAGTCTGGTTGCCATGGGAATCACCCGCAATGCCGCGACTAGGGTCAGTGCAAGTTCAGACATGAGTCGAGCTGCTATCAGTGCTGAAAAAAAATGGATATAGATCTATCCAAGCCATCCATCCTAAATTCGCCGCATTTCAAAATACGCCAACTGTGTTTTCATGCCTTGTATTGCAAATGGAACCAACCAGTTCTATCATCAATCGAGATTCTGACATCCAATCTTTGCACCGCTAGTTTGTTTTCCACAAAACAAGCTTCAAAGATCTGATTCCAAGATCTGCGTTGCGTATTATGGGATGTAGTGAATTTAGGACATGGCTCCTGTTTTAATTGAATGTGTCGTGATGTACTCCAGGGCCTTTACTACACCGGGAACAATAACGCTGATATGGCTGCGGCCTGGATCTTCGAAAACACCGAGCGAGACTTGGATGCACCTCTCGAGGTAAGATAAACAACTTATCCGTCGTGATCCAGAAATTATTACTTTTGCACTATTTTGTTCATTCTGGAAATCTTGTTGGTATCATACAAGTGTTTTTTTTGTGAATTTCGCCAGCTCGAGAGTAGCACAAGTTCGGAAGAAGACTTCGGCGAAGCAGGAACTGACGATTTCTTCGACGAAGCCGACTTCAACAAAATGGTGTTTGTGGTTAACATGTCGCTGAAGATCGGTGTCGGAAAAATCGCGGCTCAAGTCGGTCACGCTGCCATCGGACTCTACAAGACCATGATCGAAAACCAGCAGCAGTTTGGAGAGATGCTTCTGCAGTGGGAACAGTTTGGGTAATTTATTATGAAGTTTTTGTCGCCAGCTGATATTAACTTGGATAGAAAAAAATCATGCCACTTCATTATCCTCAAGGTATTTTTGAATTGTCATGCTATTCAAGTTATGCATTTTGGTGTACAGGAAAAGGAGAAATATACTTCAGTTACTAGTAGTTTTGGCATTGTGATGTTCAAAACTGTCGTTTAACCAAAATTTGCTCTGTAGCTTGTGAAGTATGAGGTAAACAATGACTTTAGCATTGTTGTTTCCTTGACAAGATACATAACTGATACTATTTGATATCACATAATGAAAGAAAATATATATAAGGAAAACTATTTCAGTTTTTGAAACCTGTGTTAACTAATGAATATTCTGTATATTTATTTGCCCTGCAGCGAGACGAAGATCGTGGTGCGCGGGGAGGACGCTAGTCACCTGACGCTGTTAGCGGGAAAGGCCCAGGCTCTAGATCTGCCGCACTATGTCGTCCACGACGCTGGCAAAACTCAGGTTTGGAGAGTTGTCTGACAGAGGGATCTGTCTGTGTTCTACTGGTTAATTCAACTGTACAGTGGTCCCTCTCAGATAAGACCCCTTCTACAAAGACTTCTTCTTCTGTGATGACTTTTTCCTATGGTGCTAGGGTGATTTTAACATGTAAATGAATCCCTCTAATAAGACTCATCTATTTCGTGGCAGGACCGTAGGTCTTGTCTGAGAGGGACCACTGTGTAGTAAATTGAGTTAACTATGGACAATTTTGAGGCTGTGAATTTTCCGTAGTCCCCAAATAGTATGCATTTCCGGTATTTATCTGACTGGTAATGAGTTTACTGATGGGAGTTGATGAAATGAAAAAAAAACTTGTGCTTAAATGTGACAAATATTACAAACAGCAAAAGCGAAGAGTCCTGAGTTTGTTGCATGAACTTTATTGTCTTGAAATCCAAATGAAAAAGTATATGCTGGATTAGGTACTTAATTATTTGGGGAAGTTTCACCGACTATGTATTCAATTTTTTCAAAACAATTTGTTCACACAAAGTTCCATCTTTGCTCGCCAGGTTGCGGCTGGGTCGTTGACGGTGCTTGCTGTGATGGGGAAAACCGACATTGTGAACCAAGTCACTGGGAGCCTACCGCTGCTCTGATGGCCGACAGCCGCCTAGCTAAACAGTGTACAGAGCCCAGCAATACAACAAGATACAGCACCTATTTGTATATTGCTATGTGGTAGAGGTCTGTTAGGGTTCCAGGAAAAAAGAAAAATTCAGTGATAGATTTGAAATAACATACGAAATCTGATACTGAGTCAATAAAAAATTGAGTACATTTTTGTGAGTGAATGCTCAAACTTGTTGAGAGCGCTGTTAAATATGTACCTATTATTGTACCTTTTGTAAATACGGTAGTCAAATATGTATGATATTTTTTTTGTCAATGTTTCCTGTAACATTGTTGTGTACTGTCTGTTTTGGCAGATTTCATTTATATCATTTAGATACTCAAAGACAGCTTCATTGAGAAGTTGTTAAGAGAAACTAGTCATTTAATAATACAAATTTCTTGTGAATAATTTTAATGATGTGAAGAAAATTTGTCTTGTTTTGAGTGCATTGTTTAAATTAATTGTTAGTGACAAAAAACTTATGTATTGTTGGCTAAAATGTGACCGTAGATGGATTCCCTTTTTAGGTATTTTAAAGTGTTTTTTCTTGCACCTATAAAGGCCTTAAAATATTTTTTTAGTGTAATTTTCCCACCCTTTATATATTTATTCCATTCTTTTGTATACATTTAGGATTTTATACACTAGTAATACTGTCTAGGCTATGCATTGAAATTGTTCCTTCTACAGACAGACTTATATAAAATTTCAAATGAAACAATTTATGGATAAAATAGCCACAAATCTGCTATTAGATTGATGTACATACTCGGCAATTATTCGGTATAAGAGCAACTTTATTCAGTTTTTATCCACTCAGAGATGGTTCACATTAAGTTTGTCTTGACTTTACTGTATACCCAAATTTTTGCACTTAGACAACCGTTTGTGTATTTATTGTAGAACAACTTTAATGTAAACCCAAATTTTTGTGTCTATGTGTAGACAACTGTTCTTATATTCACTGTGTTACATTTATTTGTTTGTGGCAAACCCATGGGTATATTCTATGGTATTTTGCATCCATTAAAAGAAATTTTAGATCCCCATGTTGCACATAATGAGATGTAATCTGTATAAAAATAGACAAGTGACTTATAGCTCTGAAGCTTTTGCACAATGAAATTTATCGTGATGCATATTTTCATGTAAAGATAAAGCGGCATGAATTATAATTACTAAATATTTCTTCTCAAATTAAAGATCATGATCAGCGTTCCAGACGAAAATGTACTTTCTTGATGGGTATATGAATTTGTATCGTGAACAATACATGGATAACTTTTGTACGTATTCAAGATGAAGCTATTATTTTTCTCGTATACCGGGGTATATACATGTATACGGTAGCAACTGGTGATTGGTAAAGTTGCTTCGCTTGCTTTTGTTTTGGATTTAAATAGTTTTGTGTAGCGCTATTTGAGATAATCGTTCAAGTTTTTATCATAGTTTTAAATTCAAATTGAAAAAAAAAAACTGTTGACATTTGTTTTTTTTGTCAAAGTAGTTCTGTTTCAATACTCGTGTGGTGCTCTGTGAATGTTCAAAGTCTAAAGATGTATGAAAATTTGACCTTGCTGCTTTGTGTTCAGTTGCAAGCAAATTTCTAATAAAAATGTTCAACTGTATCAATTGTTCGGTGTATTTGGCTTTATGGACCGGTATTTGTAATATTGAGTTACCAGTAACATTATTTCGACTTGGTGTGATTTAAGGCATTTCAGCAGAAGTGCCTTAATATTTTAGTTTTGTCAGAATTCTTATGTCTAGGTTACCGTACATATGTTCCGATAACCTATTGGCGTGACATTGCATCTGTTTGTCAAAATTTTACGAAATTTACGATCAAATTTTTCTGAAATTTTGCACAAAAATAGCTAAAGATATTTCAAGAGGGAGGTATTATTTAGCTATTTAAGCTATTGTTGTCAGGTTGCGTCCGGCGTCCGTCCATCGGTGTCGGCGTTGTCAAAAGCTGGGAAAAATCTGTTCGATGAATATTGCTGTGATTCACAAAATATGTTCTATGGGCCCATATCTCCCGACCATTTTTTTTTTTCGTCGATTGAATCGTTTTTTTCCAAAACGCCGGCCATTTTTGTCGAAAAATGGCCAATTTTGGATTTTGGTGACCATTTTCTTAAAAAATGTTCGATCAGATTTGAGATTTATATTTCAAAAGATTCCCCTGATATACCTCTGTGCTGTGTATAAGTTTCGTTGCCCTTGAATCGTCAGTCTGCGTGTGGCATCCATTTTGATTTTTGCGACCGGTCCAGGACTTTCCCATGTTAAATTAGCCTATGCTTTATAATGGGGACAAATTTCTCCTAATTTCTCTCTTAATATTGGGGTTATATGCCTATATCTTACCTCCAAAACACATTACGGGTTATGGCTTATTAGCCTTACTGACATAGGAGTTCTCCATAGAGAGAACCCCATTTGGAAAATGGGCTAGACAATGAATTGTCCAAGCCACTAACCCACGTGACCGGATGGTGACGTCATTCTCGTCTCCTATGGCTGCTCTACCTCATTGGATTTGCCTTGCTGACATAACTTTGCGAATTTTTTAGTTTTCATCGTCTTACGAACACTTTCTTTGCATGCCTTTTTGGATTTTTCTTTTCCTCGCTCTTTTGGCGTGCTTCGCGTGGATAGTTTCCTCTCCTCGGACTTCGTTTTGTGTTTGGAGCGCGGACTCCCCTCTTGCCGTGATGCGCCGCTGTGCTCAGTGCGGGCAGCAGCTTCCGTCGTGGGAAGTACACTCAGAGTGTATTGCGTGCCAGGACCCGGTGCATACGGATCAACTTACGTGCGGTTTGTGTGCGGACCGTTCGCGGGAGGAGTGGGGGCAGGTTCTTGGAGCTGTTCTCGCACGGAGAGACAAGTTGTCCCGTCAAGTGTCTCCAGCCCCGTCCTCTTCATCTTCCGCGTCGTCGGCCAAGCGTCGCCGCCGTCAGGAGAGGAAGACTTCTGCCCTGCTGGGCAAGCTGGATCGTACCCTGGTTTGCCTAGAAGCTAAGTTTTCTTCCCCTTCCTCTTTGTTTTGTTCCGCGGGTGATCTGCTGGTGGGAGAGTCGCACTCGACCCACGGTGGCACGCCCCGGGAGTCAATTCACTGTGTATTTCATGTACCGTCAGCGGGGATCCTGTTTGCGCGTGTCACCTCCGCTGTTATCGGCGAACAGGTTCCTGCAGCTGCGCCCGCGCCTTTTCTGGCCAGTTCTCCCGCGTTTTTCGGTTCCCGGCCCTCGGGGTCCGGACCCCGTACGGGGTCCGGCCCCCGGACTTCGGTCCAGGGGCTTTGTGTGGCCCGTCGTAGCGGTGCTCTGGTTAGTGTGATGGCGCGGAGTCCGGACCCCGTACGACGGGGTCCGGACCCCGACCCTTCGGGTATTCTGCGCTTGGCACAGCCTCAGTCGCAGAGGCCGGCCCCCGTGCTTCGGGGGCCGGGCCCCGTGTCACGGGGGCCGGGCTCCGTACGACGGGGCCCGGACCCCGTGCCACGGGGTCCGGGCCCCGGGGTGAGGATCCGGCACTCGACTCTCAGTGCTGTTTCTGCCCTGCCGTTGCCCGCTCGGGGCTCGGCCCCCGTCCTACGGGGTCCGAGCCTTGAGTGCATGCTGTTGACAGCTGCTGCTATAGAGAATTCTACCGCTTCTTTCTCTTTGCAGAGTTCATCGGCGTTGACTGCCTCTTCGGCCTCTCTCACCGTGACAACTAGCTCGGCGGCCCAGCCTTCCTTGCCAGGTCCTTCTTCGGTGGTCTCTCGGCCCCCCTCTCCGTCTGGAGTTCCCCCAGCGGCCCCAGCGATGGATGTGGCTAGCCTTGTTACGGCTGTTTTGGCAGCCCTGGACGCCCGCGCGGGTGTGTCCCTTCCCCCCACGTCAGATGCCTTACGGCATACTCAGGCCTTGGAGCCTCCCCAGCAGTTGCCTGCGGAGATCTTCGGGGAGGAGTCTGATGAGGACTCTGGGGAGGAGTCGCTTGCGTGCGGGCTGGATGTGCCTACTCCTTCGGCGCCACTGGCTCCAGTTTCCAGGAAGCGCCCAGCTTCCGTCGTGGCTTCCGTGGCTCCCAGCGACAAGCGCTCTCGTCTTGACGCCGAGCCGGCCGACAGTGAGGAGGGAGAGGAGGACCTTTCCTTTGATCACAAGCTCGACCTCGTGCGTTCGACCTTGGAGCCCACCCTCTTTCCAGCTGAGCCGAAGCCCACAGTGTCTAAGCGTCCGACGTCGCTGCTGGCATCCCAGCGCTCCCCGGAACGTCAGCCTCGACGGGGTCTCCCTATCCCGGACGGGCTCCGCGAGGAGTTTTCCCGGCGCCGCTGTGAGACACTGGACCAGGGGAAAACAGAGTTGGGGAAGTTTCCCCGTCGGCCTCCTTTCCACAAGAAGGACTACCTCCCGTCCAACCCGGACTACCTGGATAAGCCAGCGGTATTCCCCGAGGCGGCGGCCCAGTACCTTGGCGACAAGGCTCGCCCCGTGACCCTTCAGCCGGAGACCTTACTCTCCCTGAACCACGCCGTCCGCGCCGCCACCTGTGTGTCCTCCCTGGAGGACTGGTTCCGTACTGCGGCTTACCGCCAACTACAGTCTGCCTTGACAGCGCTGGAAGACCTGGAATCCCCACCGTCTCAGCTAGTGTCCCTGGGGGACCACCTCCGTTCGGCGTCCCAACTCCTGGAGTCTTGTGACTTGGCGTCAGCCCACCGGATGGAGCAGTCCACGTACGTGGAGTGGGTCCTCCACTTACTGAGGAGAGACGATTTTCTAGGCCAAGCTAGGTTCAAGCTTCCCCCGGCCTTGGTGACGGAGCTTCGCTGTGCCCCGCTCGTAGATCCAGAGGCAGGGGCTGCTCTTACCTCTCCTCCACCTCTCTTCGCCGGCCTAGAGTCTAAGCTGCCTGCAGCTCGTGAGCTGGCCCGTCAGGAGGAGTCGGTCTCGACCAGTAAGCGTCTCACGGAGACGATCGCCAAGCGTCTGGTCTCCCCTCTTCAGGCGTACGCCCCCTCTTCCTCCAAGCCTCCACCGACCAAGTCCAAGGAGAAGAAGGAGAAGAAGCCCTTTCAGAGGGCCCCTGCCGGCAGTAAAGCGACCAAGAAGTCAAAGCACAAGGGCAAGCCCAAGCCAGCAGGGGAGAAGAAGTCCTCCGCCCCCGCAGCAGGTGAGTACTTCACAGAATCAGCTCCCTGCGATGGACCCTGCGATACCTCGGGCTGTCCCACCCTCGTTCCAAAATTCAAGCGAGCCTGTGGGCGCCCGTCTAACAAATTATTGGCAAGAGTGGCAGACACTCGGAGCCAGCCCGTGGATCGTGTCGGTCCTTCGCAGGGGCTTTCGCATCCAGTTCAGTCAGCGTCCTGCACTGGCTACCGAGCCTATTCCCTTTTCACTTCCCGGAGCTCACGCCAAACGGTTAGCACTCTCGCTCGAGATCGCCGATATGCTGGCCAAAAACGCGCTCGAAAAAGTAGGAATTTCCTCTCCAGGTTACTACAGTATCCTGTTCTTGACTCCCAAGAGCTCAGGCGGGTGGCGCCCCGTGATCGACCTGTCCGCTCTAAACCGCCATGTCAAGACCCCCAAGTTCGCCATGGAGACGGCGGAATCGATCCGCTTGTCCCTTCCAAAGAACTCTTGGGTCGTCTCCCTGGATCTGAAGGACGCGTTCTTTCACATCCCGATTCATCCGGTCTCCCGCAAATATCTGCGCTTCGTGCACCGGGGCACCGTGTATCAGTTCCGTGCCCTGCCATTCGGACTGTCCCCGGCTCCATGGATCTTCACAATGGTGGTGAAAGAGTTACAGATACTCGCCCACAAGGAGGGCATCCTCCTCTACCAGTACCTAGACGACTGGATTGTCTATCACCAGTCTCCCGAGGTTCTGACTCGGCACTTACAGTGGGTCCTGGACTTGTGCAAACGCATGGGTTTGCTGGTCAATCTCCAGAAATCAGAGCTAACGCCGGCCCAGGACTTCGTGTTTGTCGGGTACCAGTACAAGACACAGCTGGGTATGGTTTTTCCCACGGAGGAGCGGCTGTCAAAGATACGGTCCTTACTCCGCAGATTCTTGGACGCAGATTCTTAGTTCCTTACGGTCGACTCCACATGCGGGAGTTACAGATCGACCTTCGCTCCCAGTGGATCGCAGCCACGGATTGCCCTCAGCAACCGGTCGTCCTTTCTCCAGCAGGGAAGGCGTCCATACTGTGGTGGATGTCCGCTACCAACCTCACTCGGGGCTCACCCTTCCGTCAGCCTCCTCCCTCCAAGCATCTATTTACGGATGCCTCTACGGAGGGCTGGGGGGCACACCTGGACTTCAAGGAAGTGTCTGGGGTGTGGACAGAGCCCGAGAGCTCGTGGCACATCAACCGCTTAGAGTTGGAGGCGGTTTCCCTGGCCCTGGCCCACTGGGAGGAGGAGTGTGCTGGTCGTGCTGTCCTGGTGTCCACGGACAACTCCACTGTCGTGGCCTACATAAACAAACAGGGGGGTACAAAGTCCGTTACCCTGTGTCGGCAGGCCACGACGCTTCTTCTGTGGTGCCGGTCTCGGAACATTCACTTGCGTGCACGTCACATCCCGGGCCGGTTGAATGTGTTGGCGGACCAGCTGTCACGCAGGGGGCAGATCCAGCCAACAGAGTGGTCTCTCCATCCTCAGGTGTTCAGTTCCCTGTGCCTCAGGTGGGACCGCCCTACAGTGGATCTCTTCGCGACCAGGTGGAACAACAAGCTTCCAGTGTTTGTCTCTCCGCTTCCGGACCCCCTTGCGATGTCCATCGACGCGTTGTCCACGGATTGGGACGGCCTGTTCGGGTATGCATACCCTCCGGCGATTCTGCTGCCCAAGGTTTTGGCCAAGATCAGGTCCCACACATGCCGTATTCTCCTGGTCGCTCCATACCAGCCACAGCGGCCTTGGTTCCCAGAACTTCTGGGCCTGTTGGTAGATCAACCAGTGGCCCTACCCCCTCGGGACGACCTTCTCAAACAGCCCCGGGCGCAGCTGTTTCACAGCCGACCCGCGAGCCTGAACCTCCACGCGTGGCTTCTGTCCAGCGATCCCTTCGCGCAAAGGGATTTTCTTCAGAAGTGTCCAGTAGGATCGCCCGCCCTAATAGAAACTCATCCTTGGGAGTCTATGAGTCTAAATGGCGAGTCTTCGCTGCTTGGTGCGATGGCAGGCAGGTTGATCCATTCAACGCCTCTGCTCAGACAGTAGCTGATTTTCTCTTGGAGAAATTCCAAGCGGGTGCGGCCCCTTCGACATTGGCGGGTTATAGGACCGCTCTAGCCAAGACTATTTTGCCTCACACTGGCATCAATCTCGGCGAGGATCAAGATCTGAGCGCCTTGCTCAATAACTTTAAAGTTGAACGTCCGCTTACCCGTAACTCAGTTCCGGAGTGGGATCTATCCCTGGTTTTGAACCGTTTGGCGTCTGCTCCCTTTGAACCTATGTCTTCCGCCCCCCTAAAGTTCCTTACTTGGAAGACAGTCTTCCTGCTGGCTCTGGCTTCTGGACGTCGCAGGAGCGAAATCCACGCCTTGGATTTCTCAAAAGTTAGATGGCGAGAGGATGGCCTCCAGGTCTCCTTACAGGTCATCCCTTCTTTCCTGGCGAAAACCCAGCTGGCGTCGTCTCCCCCGCTGGCCTTCACGATTCCGGCTTTGTCGGCGTCTGTAGGCCCGAATCTCGAGGAAGACTGTCTCCTGTGCCCGTTGCGGGCTTTGCGCTTGTACCTTAAGCGGACGAAAGGTCTCCGGGCTGGCAAGCGACTGTTGTTCATTTCACATCAGTTGAAATTCCAACGGGACATACGTTCCGCTACCATCTCATCCTGGATTCAAAAATGTATCCGCACCTGTTACGATTTGGCCGAGCAGGACTCCGCCTGTTCGTTCAAGGTACGCGCCCATGATGTTCGGGCCATGGCGGCCTCTCTTGCATATATGGGACGGGTTCCACTTGATCAGGTCATGCAAGCATGTTCATGGCAATCCCATAACACCTTTACGTCTTTCTACCTTAGAGACCTGACGTGGACGGGGAGTGAGGGCTACCACCTCGGGCCCGTGGTAGCTGCTCGGAGCGTCGTCACCCCTTGAGGATGACGTGGCCCATCTTGTACATACGTTCCTCTTGTACATATGTTGAAGTTCCGTGTTGCGAGTTCCGGTTCCGATTACCGTTAAATTGGTCTCCTATGTCAGTACGGTCGTACTCCTTAGTTCGGTATGCATTGTGACTCAGTTGCGTCAGCAAGGCATATCCTCATGTACATACGTTACGTCACTTATGACCGGAAGCCAGTCACTCGACACTCGGAGGTAAGTGGTTTTTTCTACTTACCCTATTGTTAAACCATAAATGTTTTGGTGACCCTGAGGACACCCTCCTTTGGTTCCTCCAATCATTCAGGGGAAAAGCCCACCCTGTCCCTCACTGAGGCCCTAGGGTTGAGCTTTTGGTTATGTCAGAGTTCTTTTTGGAGCACCCCGCCTCCAATCTTTATTCTGATTTTACCCGTAATGTGTTTTGGAGGTAAGATATAGGCATATAACTGGCTGTTTTATGTTAATAAAACTAGTGTTATATACTATACTTACCTCCAAAACACATTCAGAGTGCCCACCCGGCCGGCCCCGCGTACTCCTTCTGGTTGGTTCCTAGAATCGACGAGAATGACGTCACCATCCGGTCACGTGGGTTAGTGGCTTGGACAATTCATTGTCTAGCCCATTTTCCAAATGGGGTTCTCTCTATGGAGAACTCCTATGTCAGTAAGGCTAATAAGCCATAACCCGTAATGTGTTTTGGAGGTAAGTATAGTATATAACACTAGTTTTATTAATATAAAACAGCCAATTAGACATTAGGAATCAATTGTGCACATATAGGAAATCATATATGCCGATTATTCTCGTGACCTTGAATTTGACCTTCGACCTAATTTTCAAGGTCACAGCACAAAATGGTTAATATCTCGCTTATTATCGACTTTACAGCTTAGGAATCAATTGTTGACTCATAGAAAATGATATATGCTGAATATTCTCATGACCTTGAACTTGACCTTTGACCTTATTCTCGAGGTCAGAGCACAAAATGGGTAATATCTCACGTATTATCAACTTAGCAGCTTAGGAATCCAATGTGGACCTATAGGAAATGATATGCCGAATATTCTCATCACCTTGAATTTGACCTTTGACCTCATTTTCAAGGTCAGAGCACAAAATGGCTAATATCTCGTTTATTATCTACTTTACAGGTTAGGAATCAATTGTGAACATATAGGAAATGATGTATGCCGAATATTTCACTGATCTTGAATTTGACCTTTGACCTCATTCTCAAGGTCAGAGCACAAAATGGCTAATATCTCATTTATCATCCACTTTACAGGTTAGAAATCAATTGTGAACATATAGGAAATGATGTATGCCGAATATTTCGATGACCTTGAATCTGACAATTGACCTCGTTTTCAAGGTCAGAACACAAAATCGCTAATATGTTGCTTATTATCGACTTCACAGCTTAGGCATCAATTGAGGACATATAGGAAATTATTTATGCCGAATATTCTTGTGAGCTTGAATTTGACCTTTGACCTCAATAAACTGAAACCGATACAAAAGCAAAGTATATCTTTGACAGTACTAGTCAGTTCCATTCTAGTTTCATATCATTGTATATTAGGACACAATCGACTTATGTAGAGCAAGTTTTAGGCGTGAATGATGTGCAATTATTCTCATGACTTCATGACATTGCCTTCAGCTTACATATAACTGTCTTGGGTCCGTTAAGCACAGAGCCCTACGGCTCTATGTTTTATATATACCTTTTTTTTTTTCTATTTTCACAATTTTTTTCCAAAATATCGACCTATTTCCACGAAAAGAATGTCCAATTTTGGACTTTGGCGGCTGTTTTCCCAAAATGTGTCTGATAACTTTTATTTCTAATGTATGCATAAGACTTCCGATATGGACCTTTGTGAAGTGTATGCTTTTTGTTGCCCTTGACTCGCCAGCCTGCTTATTATGGCGGCCATTTTGATAAAAGTTTTTCGTTATAAATTTTGGCTCATTTCCAGCAAAAAAAAATCCTCGTTGAAAAATGTTTTGGATGTTTCATCTTTTACAACCTCAACTGTACTCCTAGAAAACCTGTAGAGCTTGGATATTCCACTTCAAATAGAAAGTCACATGTGGTGATTTGTGTGGTGATCTTGACTGTGACCTTTGATGGCCTTAAAGGTCAAAGCAGCCATTTTTAGGTAAAAACAAGGCCAAATTTGCACTTTCCGTTCACAATTTTATCTTTGAAATTTACGGTCGAATCTTTCTGAAATTTTGCACAAAAATACCTAAAAATATTCCAGGAAATTATTTTTCTTATTTTTCTGACTTTCACATTTTTTTCAAAGTGACTAATTTTGGATTTTGGCGCCCATTTTCTCGAAATTTCTTATTGATGCATATTACTCCTTATATGTACTCCTGTGATGTGTATAAGTTTTGATGCCCTTGAATTACTCGATGTAAATACTCCTATGCTAAATATAATGGGACACATTATTCCAATTATCTCACTTAATATTGAGATTAGAGATTAGGAATCAATTGTGGACATATAGGAAACGATTACTGAATATTATCACGAGCTTGAATTTGACAGTCGACTTAAAGACCTAGTAGCATGCTGATGAAAGTACTTTTCATTTAGTCTATTATGAATAGTTTTCAATAAATTCGAAAGAATTTTGCAAATACAATCAATTGATTTCGAGATATTGAATCAAATAGGCACTCCTTCCGTAAATTGCCGAAGATTTTGATCCAGATTTTAGTGTGGGTCGCGTGGTTGGTGACGTCAGTTGAGGCAGAACTGAAAGTACATGTAGCCAGCAAGGTAAACTTCATGTCGCCTATTCATTCCCCTAGTGTATGTTTGACAATTCAAGTGAACGGGTGAGATAGTCGGGGAATACGGCATTTCTTGTCTTGATATTTAGAATCAGTACTATTTATTCACCCAGAACGGAGGTTTGTTGAACTGCAAGGTGTCCAGTATTTGCTGGTTTCAGCGTGTTTTCTGTTGAATCACATGCATTTTAAAGAGATTTCCAACTTTGAGCTGACCGCCCAAATTACGTATTTTACGTTTTTGGCGAGCCATCAAGGCACATTTTGCCTCAACTGACGTCACGATATAGCAATTATTTTCATGGGCATGAGAAGGCGATTGTAATACTGGCTCAATATACTCGATTACATGTCGCAGTTATTAGTTACCAATTAACGCGAGCATCTTTTTTATCACCAAATGTCCACAATAGCTTCTTCTGAACAAGAATAGAACCATATAATGGTACCTTGCTACTATGACTATATAAATTTTCGAGGTCACATGACAAAATGGCTGATATCTCACTTATTATCGACTTTAAGCTTCAAGCTGCAATCAATCGCGAACGTACATGTATAGGAAATGATATATGCTGAAGATTGTCTTGACTTTGGATTTGACCTTTGACCCAATTTTCAAGGTCCTAGGACAAATGGCTAATATCTCGCTATTATCGACTTTACAGCTTATGAATCAATTGTAAACATGTAGGAAATGATATATGTTGAGTATTGTCATGATCTTGAATTTGACCTTTGACCTAATCTTCAAGGTCACAGGACAAAATTGCTAATGAATCACTTATTATCGTGGGATTAGGAGTCAATTGTGAACATATAGGAAATGATATTACCATGACCTTGAATTCGACCTTTGACCTCATTTTCAAGGTCAGTGCACAAAATGGCTAATATCTCGCTTATTATCAACTTTACAGCCTAGGAATCAATTGTGCACATATTGGGATTGATGTAAGCCGAATATTCTGATGACTTTGAGTTTGACTTTGACTTCATTTTCAAGGTCATAGGACAAAATTGATATCTTTTTTATTACATGTACTGGATTTACAGCTTAACAATCATTTGTATACATACGGATATACGTGTAACCTTATTTTGAATGTCACGGGACAAAATGGCTAATATCTAAAACATATTGTCTGGTAATTTGTCATAGCCTTTGGGCTATCTTTATGTTACCGGACCTTTGGTCCGATAACCTATTGCCGTGGCATTGCGTCCGTCGTGCGTCCGTCGTTCGTCGTCCGTCCGTCGTCCGCTCACATTTGTATCTTTAAAGTTTACGGTCAAATCTTTCTGAAATTTTGCAAAAAATATACCTAAAAATATTTCCAGGAAAGTTTTTTTTGAGTTTTCCGATTTTTGCATTTTTTTCCAAAATGGCGGCCGTTTTCGACGAAAAATGCCTGATGTTGGATTTTGGCAACCATTTTCTCAAAAACTGTTCAGTAACTTTTTTTTCTTTTTGAAACATAACACTTCTCATATGTACGCCTGTGGTGTGTATAAGTTTTGTTGCCCTTGAATCGCTTGAAATGGGCCATTTTGGCCCAAACTTGGCCCAAATAGGACTTTCCCATGTTAAATTCTCCTATGCTTTATAATGGGACACATTATTGCCAATATCTCACTTAAAAATTACCATTAGAGACTACTAATCAATTGTGGACATATAGGAAATGATATATGTTGAATATTGTCTGAATTCAGCATATATTACTAAATCAGCTGAATATTGTCGTGAATTTGACCTTTGACCTCATTTTCAAGCTCAGAGCACAAAATGGCTAAAATCTCGCTCATGATCGACTTTCAAATCAATTGGGGACATATAGGAAGTGATATATGCTGAATATTGTCATGACCTTGAACTTGACCTTTGGCCTCATTTTCAAGGTCAGAGCATAAAATGGCTAATATCTCGCTTATTATCAACTTTACTTTACAGCTTAGGAATCAATTGTGAACATATAATAAACGATATATACTGAATATCGTCATGACCTTGAATTTGACCTTTGACCTCATTTTCAAGGCCAGAGCACAAAATGGCTAATATCTCGCTTATTATCGACTTTACAGCTTAGGGATCAATTGTGCACATATGGGAAACGATATATGCTGAATGTTGTCATGACCTTGAATTTGACCTTTGACTTCACTTTCAAGGTCAGAACACAGAATGGCTAATATATCGCTTATTATCGACTTTAAAGCTTAGGAATCAATTGTGGACATGAAATGATATATGATGAATACTCTTGTGACCTTGAATTTGACCTTTGATCTTGTTTGCAAAGACACGGCACAAAATGGCTAATATCTAAGATGTAAAACTTTTTCCGGTAACCTTTTTTAGCCCTTGGGCTAATTTTTCTCTTCTCATCCATCTATTTCAGAAACAGTAGGTGGTAGAACGAAACGGACGTTATTTTCGGATCTATCGTTATAGATAATATTTTTGCTGAGACATCATTCTTCGCAATTCGGCCCTTAATCGGAGACGGTGGGTTGTAGAGTGAAACGGACGTTGTTTTCGGACTTGTCGCCTTAGACAATCATGTTTTAGGGATATGTCGGGTAAACTTGGCCCTCAGCCAGAATATTTCTTGCCGAGTCATTTGCATTTTTACCATTTTTGGCCACAATAGTATAAGAACTGCACCAGACATCTTTCATGCTGCATTCCGAAATGTCCCAAGTCATCTTCAGGCCTTGATGTGTAGTTTTTAGCTTACCGCCCTATGGTCTGATAAGCTATTGCCGTCAGGTTGCGTCCGGCGTCCGTCCGTCGGTGTCGGCGTCGGCGTGGGCGTTGTCAAATGCTGGGAAAAATCTGTTCGATGAATATTGCTGTAATTCACAAAATATGTTCTATGGGCCCATATCTCCGGACCATTTTTTTTTTCGTCAATTGAATCTTTTTTTTCCAAAATGGCCGCCATTTTTGCCGAAAAATGGCCAATTTTGGACTTTGGAGGCCATTTTCTCAAAAACTGTCTGATCAGTTTTGAAATTTTTGTTTCAAAAGATTCCCCTGGTATACCTTCGTGCTGTGTATAAGTTTCGTTGCCCTTGAATTGTCGGTCTGCATGTGGCAGCCATTTTGATTTTTTTTTACCGGTCCCAGATAGGACTTTCCCATGTTAAATTAGCCTATGCTTTATAATGGGGAAAAATTTCTTCTAATATCTCACTTATTATTGGGATTACACATTATGAATCAATTGTGCACATATAGGAAATTATATATGCCAATTATTCTCGTGACTTTGAATTTCACCTTCGACCTAATTTTCAAGGTCACAGCACAAAATGGCTAATATCTCGCTTATTATCGACTTTACAGCTTAGGAATCAATTGTCAGCAGATAGGAAATGATATATTCTGAATATTCGCTTATGTCTCGCTTATTATCGACTTTACAGCTTAGGAATCAATTATGAACATATAGGAAATGATGTATGCCGAATATTTCGATGACCTTGACCCTCACACTTGACCTCGTTTTCAAGCTCAGAGCACAAAATCGCTAATATCTTACTTATTATCAACTTTACAGGTTAGGCATCAATTGAGGACATATAGGAAATTATATATGCCGAATATTCTTGTGAGCTTAAATTTGACCTTTGACCTCAATGAACTGAAACCGATACAAAAGCGAAGAATATCTTTGCCAGTACTAGTCAGTTCCATTCTAGTTTCATATTATCGTATATTAGGCTCTAACACGATCGACTTACGTAGAGCAAGTTTTAGGCGTGAATGATGTGCAATTATTCTCATGACTTCATGACATCGCTTTCAGCTTACATATACCTGAAACATATCTTGGGTCCGGTAAGCGCAGAGCCCTACGGCTCTATGCTCTTCTTAATTTGATTAATTTTCCTTCATATTTGCCATAATTAACATTGGATCAATATCTGGAAATTTGTTTACTGAATCTCTTTTGGCTTGTATTTGGTGACCATTTTAGTGCAGAAAATTGCCAATTCAACCCATTTTTTTTATATTGACCTTGAACTTGTCTTCAGATGACTTTAAACTTTATTATTTTACAACAATTGATGAACAAGCATCAGCTTATATTAACATCTCTTGTTGGCTCGTATCTTTGCGTAAGGGTCGTCATTAGGGTGGGAGGAAACCAGAGAACCTGGTGAAAACCCACTTGCCCGGTTTGGCGACCACATACCACCTCACATACTGCCGAGGCCGGGGATCGAACCCGTGCCAAAAACCGACTGCATAGGTGAGAAGTTAGCCCACATACGAACTGAGCTAATTGGTTACATGAGCTAACCATGACTTTGAGTGGTAAACCTCAAGGTCACGTCTGACTTGGAAAGCATAAATCAGCATCTCCAGACAATATGGCTACTCTTGTAGTATTTCATGACCACGAAATTCATCTCAGATGACCTCGGGTGGTAGATTTGAACGTTACCTGCAACGTGTAAACTGGCTTCTTTTGTACTGACAGAAAAGGTTGAAAGGTTGTATTTAAAGCTAAGGTTTGTATTATGAGTCTGAAGGAAATGATATACGACGGATTGGTTAGCGCCCTTGAAGTTATTATAAGACTATCTTGGATAGTAAATGTCAAACCTGAGTTTGAGAAATGTGCAAATTTGCCAATGTAGACAAAAATGCATGTACTCCTAGATAGAGTTTTGGATGTATTGTGAGCACAATAGAAAACCATACTATGGTGGATCCTTTCGTTAAGCTGAATATCAAATGACATCGGCTGGTCTTAAGGTCAAGTCCGACCTAAAATGTGTAAATTGGCCGCTCTAAAATCTAAAAGTTAGAGCGGTTGTAGTTGTAGAGCCTAGCTACGGCGGCCCAATGCTGCCATTATTCATGCCTGAGTTAAGAGTAGTTTTGAAATCAGTTTCATAGTTAGTATACAGTTATTTTCAGTTATGAAACTAGTTTCTAGCATGGCACAAATCCTTTACACCCGGCACAAACCTTTCTAGCAGGGTACAAACATTTCTAGCATGGCGCAAACCTTTTTAGCACGGCACAAACCTTTATAACAGGGCATAAACCCTTATAACACGGCACAAACCTCTTTAACATGGCGCAAACCTTTATAACAGGGCACAAACCTTTTTAACACGACACAAACCTTTATAGCAGGGCACAAACCTTTTCAACACAGCACAAACCCTTTTAACATGGCAAAACCTTTATAACAGGGCACAAACCATTTTAACACGGCACAAACCTTCATAGCAGGGCATAATCTTGAGTTCTCATATTCAACGTAATGTCAATATATATTATTTTTATTATTGTTGAATGAATTATGGACACTAAATACTTGAAGATAGGATTTAGATTTGTAGTGACTGTATGGTCATGATATTATATGGTGCACACCATGGTAACTTTGAACTTGACCTTAGATGACCTGGAAGTCTTACATTCAATGTCAGGTCTACTCAATGATGTGGTATTGGCCATTGAAGATAGAAAATGCGAAAATAGAGCTTAGGTGTGTATTGTGAACATATTTGAAGTCATGTATACTTCATCGTTTGGTGGCCATGAACTTCACATGACTACTCACGCTCCTGCACCTCACATTGGAATTTGGTCAACGGACACTATGCACTCAGGTTCGCGTTTTGGGCATACATGTTTGGGAAATATATCACCCTACATCCTTTAATGACCTTGAACTTGGATTTAGATTAACTCGAAAGCTCAAATTCAAGATTATGTCTTCGATTAATGACTCGAGTTTGCTTTGATGCATACTCATTATTTTGGTTGAATAAAGAATGTATTGAAAGAACACATTTTGAGCCAGCTTCAGAGTCCGTTTCGTCATTGAGGTCGGATTTTCTGTCAAAAGTCTCCGCACGATACTCAAAAAGACGAGACACGTCGAATTTTAAATAATGTTAAACAGGAACCATACTGATTGTGGAGTCAATCTGTCAAACGAACTTTAACACAAAGCTTGAGGCTTGCTGCTTATCTAGTAAACATTTTTGAGACACCATCTTTCTGTCTCTATCTGCCTCAGAAGCATGAATTCCCAGGCAAAATTTCAGACGGAATACTTCAGAAGCATAAATTTCCAGGCAGAAATTCAGGCGGATTGTCGGTCATTTTGAGAAGTGCGTCACACAGATAATCCTTTCCAAAGACGAGTATGTCGCAGGGTCGGGCATTTTGATCTCAACGTCATAAATTCTCAACAAGGATCGATATTTGTGTTTTCTGAGTGTTGGTAGGCACCTGTTTGTCAAAACAGACAATTTTCCTATTTTGTCTACGTCACGAAATGTTAAGTACACGCCTACATTCGGGGGATAATTCGTCACAGTTTCATTCTAAACAAATATTGAATCACTGAACATGTGTGTTTCTCGTTGATAAATATTTAGATAAGAGAGCTGACGGCGGCTGGTTTTATTTGCAGAACAGAAGCAAGTGTCACGGTTGATTGCACACCAATGGCGCATTGCATTTGTGCAAGGCTGTGCAAAATAGGAATCTAAACGTATGCTCGGCATATACATAAATATAAGAGACGGATCATACGCACGCTAATTAATGGTGTGCTAACTTTTGTGATACATTTTTGGTACCTATTTTTTTTTTATTTAAATGTTTAATTCTACAGTGATATATAGACCAGTAGACAAACGCATGCATGTAAAGTTAGGGTGAACTTATATGAAACCCAAGCCCTATAAGGTCCCCTCACACTGAAAGCTATCTGCTAACATAGAGAAAAAGTGTAATTGCAGCCCGACTGGTCCAAAACATATACAAAATGTCAAGTGCTTGGAACATACACTCTAGCCTACATTTTTGTTATAAACATCCAAACATTACAAAGTACTAAAAAGTCACATACTTTGACTGTCGACAACAGTAATTATGTAAAAAAAATAACTGACAAACAATCAATACTTGGAAAAGAGTCCTCTTGAATAATTCTTGAATGTTCATATTGTATGTCTAAATCGGACTCAAGAATGTCTATTAGTATTTAGTGACGTTTTGTTGCGTCAATCGCCCCTCTGCCTGACCAAAGTTCACTACCACTCAAACATGTTCAAATATTATTTATCAATGAAACAGCTTAGAATGTGTGTTGTCGCGTTTTACCTACATATAGATGGGTATCTCTCTAGGTATTGAAATATATGTCCCCATACTACGGTTCTTCTGTTTAACATGTATCGGTATAAATGTAGTAATTTTAGCGACTGTTACTCCCGTCCCTCCCGCGCACTACACATTTCCACAACAAACATTCATCCTACATGACTTACATACAGGACAAGTACACACTATACGATCACAAGCATAAACTCCATGTAGTCATGGTTACATACACAGGTCAAACCACGCACCTGCGGCCCCGCTAGCTCAGTACACTCGGCCCCGTTTACTCGACCTTGACCTTTACATGCACTGACTTCTAAACATAGAACTTGACACACATACTCCATACATCACGTGCACACATACAGGCATTACAAGTATTAACACGAGCCGGGGAAACCCACTTTCCCGGTGACATCAGCGCATTGCACCACACATTCAACCTATCACAACACCGCTTACACTTGGCGGGAAATTACACAGCCACATGGTCCCTCGGCCCCAGTCTACTGCGCAGAAGTGTAGTGTAAATCCCAGTGGCAGGACGTGTATACAAAAGTTCCTGTGAGACTGTCGATATTAATATATATAATCTATCGGATATATGTGCAAGTTGTATAAAGGACTATACTAGGAATATAGAAATATAGACTGGGATATCACCCGACGTAGGTGAGAGTGCGACCCTGATTGTGCGTGATTGATCATCAGTCTTTATCACCACAATAAACAGTTAAATTGAAACTGCCGGCTTATTGTATCACACGACGACCCAGTTAAACCGGCTTGATATCGGCCGTGAACGATATTCTTCACATTGGTGCCGTGACCAGGATCTGAGCTAGTCTCGGATTATCGACCCAGACCTGACCGGCATTGATGGCATTGGCCCCGGGAGCCTCCCGCGGTGAGCCACTCGACCCTACGGATGATGAAGTGACGATCAATCCGAATCCGGCCTTCCGACCTTCCGGCCCTCGCTCAGTTGCCATGAGCGATACAGTTCCACTGTCGCAGGAGCAACAACCGTCCGGCCTTTTCGACTCCATTGGCGACCATTCGTCCCTGAGATCGTTTTCGCCGCCTACCGACCTGGTGCAGGAGTTCCTAGACGAAGACCCGCTCGACCCGTCACATACAGTAAGTGACATTCTGCGTGCGCACGCTAGAGCGTACTCGGCCACGCCGGCTAGAGCGACCCAGAAAAGTGACTTTGCCGACAGAAACTATACGCGCTCACGTCAAAGAGCGAGCGTAGATTGTGATATCGACCCAGAACAATTAGCAGTGGACGTTCGGCCGGTAACCATAGACACGTCAATGGTTACGCACCCACCAAGTAACTCTCGGATACGACAGTGGGTTTGTCAGTCTGACAATGTTCCGGAATCGACCCCGCCGAACGCTTATTCGGCCAATCGACCCCTGGCGCCGTCCATGACGCCGAGACAACACGGCCCCGCGCCAGAAATGTACTCACGCATACCGACCGAGCCTACGGTGGTAGAGTACACACGACCCAGCCAGACGGGAGCGACATCCGAAGACATCCTGATGACGACCGCTACCCGGATCGCGACGCCGCTACGACAACAACGACCCAGCGACACAATGGCGGAACCTCGCGCCACCATGCGACAAGCGCGACCCCGACAAGCACCCTCGACATCAAGTCGCCGACTCTGCGACCCCGACACGCCGACTTCCGACACACGCGCTCCCGCGCCGACCACGCACCGACCATCGCCGACTACCGGAGAACAACCGCGCTTCGATCCGTCGCAAGATCAAGTTGTGTCTGCTCCGGCAGAAAGTGTTGTGCAAATGATCGGACCTCCGATCTCACAATCAGTCGGAAACACCAACGGATATGGTGTACCGCCAGTCGGATACCCTGGCGCAACAAGCGGTGTTCCAAATGGAGTAGCTGTCGGATACTATTCACCGCATGTCGGCTACGCGAACCCACCGCCTGGATATGGTGGCGTTCCCAGCGTGATCGCTGACACCGGCTATCATGGTACACAACCCGGATTAGTGTACCATGGTGTATGCCCGGATGGATCGGTATACCGATATCCACCACCGGCTGTATTCCCACCCTCAGTCGGGATACCATGGGTGACGCCTCCATACAGTCAACCGGCCCCCGCTGCACAAGCACCACACGACCCCAGCCACACGACGGCACCACCCGCCGCATCGCTCGCCGTCTCCGCGACGACAGCACCGACCGCCCCCGCTAACGCGACCCCGATCGGCCCAGATACGACGGCTCCGGCGACTTCGGCTGTTCCGACCCCGACGGCCACTACAGCGACTACACCAGTTGCGGTGAGTGTTGACACGCCCACGCCACAGAGACTCACGTCTGAGCCCCAAACGTTGGCTACGGCTAAAATGGCTCAATGGCGTGCGACCTTTAAGGAGGGCAATCTCACTCAATACGTTCGGAGTTTCGAACAATTCGCTGCGGCCTTTACTTACTCCGACCTCAACAAGACGACGACCTTCCGGAGCACGCTACGCGGCCGCGCTGAAGCGCTAGCTCTCAATATCCCGGTCGCAACTCCCTGGGGAGAGTTCCGTCGCCAACTCCTAGAGGGCTGGGAACCCGAGCCCCGTCGACAGTCCAAACGGGACGATTTCCCGTTCCTCAAGCGGGAACGAAAAGAGGACGCGGAACACTACATGGAGCGACTCCAGGCCCTGGCGGAGCAAGTGTTCGACGACGTTACGCCAACGTCGCGGCAACGAACTGTAATTGCGCAATTCGTGAACGGCCAACCCGACCCCATTGCCGATAAACTGTGTGCCCTCACTTTTAACAGTTACAGTGAGGCACTTACGGCCGTTCTCAAGGTAGAGAGTCGTCAACAGAGGACAGCCAGAGATCGACATCGAGGCACACGACGTGCTGACATTTCCGCCAGCGGATACGCGGAAGACGACCCTGTCAATGAGGAACTGTCCTGTGCCATGGGACAAGTCACTCAGGGGGAAACACTAACCCCAGAGCAAATTGCGGCCTACTACGACCCCGCGGACAGTGACACTACCGGCCTACAAGGTTGCGACGAACACTCAGTGCCAACCAGCTCACGCGAGTGGGTGGCTGAAGCCTTCCAGTGCGTCCTTAGTGACGAGAATGGACTGTGCGAGGAAACGGCTATCTTCTCTGTCCTACGAACAACGGCCCCGATGAAAGGTGATCGACCCCCGCAACCCGGACGACCCATGGTTTGCTTCTTTTGCAAGAAGCCCGGCCATCGCTGGATGCGATGCTTTCGGCTTAAGGATGTGCTAGTACGTAACGGCATGAAACCGCTAGCATTTCGGCCCAATGGTCCCGGTACTGACAGAAGGACAGCTCAAGTGTTGTCAGTACCTAACCAAACCGGTAACCAAACTAAACCGGCCCCACCAACACCTCCGACCCCGTCGTCAAACCAGTAGGGGAAGGTGCTGAGGAGCAAGGACCTTCCAGACAACAGGACAACGTTCCCCGCTCCACATCTGCGGTTGTCACGACTACTGTACCGGTAACGACACCAATAACGACCCCGCAGCCGGCCCAGCCCACACCTCAGCTCCTTGAAGGGGTGTGTACAAAATGTCAAGCTCCGACCCCGAAATCGGCCTCTTTTCATGAAGGGGTGTCCGCACCGCGGCCACAGCGACCACCACGTGGAGACCGTCGTCCTGAAGGGGTGTCACCCCCGACCGCCAACGGCACCGGAACGGACAGCATGTCCGAGATCGAGTGGATCTCCGACGACGGAGGATTCTACGCTTTTCCGAGTGGACCGGAATCCAAACTGCCGCCTTTGCACACACTCTTCCGGCCACCGCTAGACGACCCCGAAATTCCGGCTGTCATCAACAACTCCAGCGCCACCAATCACAAATGCTGGAAGTTGCCGGTACACGTCGGAAGCAAGACGATAAAGGCTGTACTCGACTCCGGAGCGCAGATCTCCCTGCTCCGACGCGATCAGCTACGTCACGTCCCCGCTGACCAGCGACATTTGCGGTCTACTTCGGCTATTATTCGTGACGTCACCGGACAGTCAAGCCCGATCGATGGACTGATCGACCTCTCAATACAGGTCGGAACTAACCATATGGTCGTAACCTTTTGTGTGGCTGACATACATGACGACATGATTCTCGGCATGAACTTTTTTCGGCAAGCTCACGCTGTAGTGAATTACGGTGAAGGGACGATACAGGTATACAAGGAAATCCTGTTCGCACATAAAGACATTGAGGCCAATGTTGTCAGAATGGCCGTGCGACGAGCTGTCACCGTCCCCGCACGCAGCGAAGCAATAGTGGAGCTGGTCCCGACTTCCCGAGTTCGAGTTCGACAACACCCGAGGATAGTCCAGCCACTTACGACCTTTCCCGAGGAAACCGACCTCATCATGGGGAGAACACTTACGACCCTGAATCGGCAGTGCGTAAAGGTGTCGGTAGTCAATCCAGCTGATACCGGCATTACGCTCACCCGTTCCGACCCTGTCGCTATAGCAAGCCCTGTCGAAAGTGTCGTCGGAGCCCTGCCACGACCCGGAGAGGAGCCCGACCCGGCCACGGTAGACGCCAGTCACTACCGCGACCTGCCGCCACATCTACAAGAAATGGTGGATCGCGCCGGACTAGCGCCGGAGCAGCATCGGCGTTGCGCCAACCTGGTTCACCAATACCAGGACACATTTATGCACCCAGACGGCCAACTGGGACGGACCCAAGTCGTCCAGCATAGAATCGACACCGGCAACTCGGCCCCAATTCGACAACGACAGCGACGCGTCCCTCAGGCGCAACAAAGCATCATCGACGAGGAGATCGACAAGATGCTCCGCTTGGGGTGTATTGAGCCGTCCGATTCGCCCTGGAGCGCACAGGTAGTGCTCGTGCGGAAGAAGAACGGACAGGTACGCTTCTGTGTCGACTATCGGCTCCTGAATGACGTCACCCGCAAGGATTCGTATCCCTTGCCCAACATTCAGGATACTCATGACGCCCTGGCAGGCGCCAACTACTTCTCGGCCCTAGACCTGGCCTCTGGCTACTGGCAGGTTGAAGTCGACCCCAGCGACAGACCGAAGACTGCCTTCGCCACAAGGAAGGGACTCTATCAGTTTAAGGTCATGCCATTCGGCCTTAGCAACGCCCCGGCAACCTTCGAACGGCTTATGGAGACCATACTCCGTGGTTACTTGTGGACCCGGTGTATGTGCTATCTCGACGACGTGATAGCTTACGGCAGAACATTCGATCAGGCACTCGCAAACCTGGAAGCGGTCCTGGATCGAATCAGATCGGCAGGCCTGAAACTTCAGCCCAAGAAGTGTGAGTTGTTCCAACGGGAAATCTTGTACTTGGGGTTCATAGTGAGCGGCCAAGGAATCCGAGTCGACCCCAACAAAGTCAAAGCCATCAGAGAATGGCCGACCCCGTGCGAGATCACCGACGTCAGGGCTTTCCTTGGTTTCGCCAACTACCACAGGCGATTCATCAAGGACTACGCTGAGATCGCTGAACCTCTCGTAGCGCTTACCCGAGGTGAATGCCACTTCACTTGGGGACCGGCCCAGCGACGAGCTTTCCAGCGACTCCGCGACGCCCTCATCAAGGCGCCCAAGCTCGCTCATCCGACCCAGAATCCGGAGGACTACTTCATCCTCGATACGGATGCAAGCGGCTTTGCTGTGGGAGGAGCCCTCTCACAAAGGGTTAACGGGAAGGAGATCCCCATCGGGTTCGCCAGCAAGACCCTGTCCCGGACCCAGCGGAACTATTGCACCACCTATCGGGAACTACTGGCAGTAGTTGAGATGGTGCAACACTATCGGCACTACCTCTGGGGTAGGAAATTCCTCCTCCGAACCGACCATAGCTCGCTAAGGTGGCTGAAAAACTACAGCGACGCCGACGGCATGCTCGCTAGGTGGCTCGCCAAGCTACAGCAGTATGACTTTCGGATAGAGCATCGACCCGGAAAATTACACGGTAACGCCGACGGCTTGTCACGGTGCCACAGTTGCAAACACCAAGACTGTCCCGGACGACTCGTCACACCCCCGACCGACCCAGAAACAAGTTCCGGAGAACTTCCAGTTCGTCGGATAACTGTTGTTCCGACCCAGACAAGGGCAGACCTCCTGGACAGTGATTCGATAACATCACCGGTCTTGCCCCAGCTAGTTTCGGCACGCCAAGTTGTTCGAGTCCGTGCTTTGGACGCCACACTTGATGGACAAAAGTGGCTTTCGGACTATTCGACCCAGGACATTGTCGCGGCACAGCAAGCCGACCCCAGCGTCGGAAAAGTGCGGCAATGGATACTAGCCGGCACCAAGCCCGACTCACGAGAAGTCGCCCGCCAAGGAGAGGAGGTAAAGACACTTGTTTCTCGCTGGAACCTCCTGGCGCTACAAGACGGTGTGCTAGTTCGACATATAAAACCCGACCCTGCTGGACGGCCCGTGGTGCAAACCGTGCTCCCCGTAGCACTCAGGACACAAGTTCTGCACCAACTACACGACCTCAAGATTGTCGGACATCTCGGCATACAGCGTACCATCGAGAGAGTCAGGCGCCGATTCTACTGGCCCGGCTTGGCGCTGGACGTCGCCCGCTGGTGTGCCCGCTGCCCGCAATGTGTGACCCGCAAGGGTAAACCGGCCCCAAAAAGATCGCCCCTGACACAGCTACCGACAGGAGCGCCGTTCGACAGAATAGCGATGGACATCCTCGACACCCACAAGGTCACGGGGAGAGGCTATCGGTATGTACTAGTCGTGTCGGACTACTTTACGAAGTATACTGACGCTTTTCCGCTACGGCGACATACGGCCAAAAATGTTGCCGACACCCTGGTGAATCGGTGGATAGTCTACCACGGTGTCCCCAAAGCGGTCCATAGCGATCAAGGTACTGAGTTCGAGTCGTCCCTGTTCCGGCATGTTGTGCGTCTACTGGGCGCTAAGAAGATTCGTACGACCCCATACCGACCCCAGAGCGACGGCCAAGTTGAGCGATTCAACAGGACATTGCTCAACATGCTGAGTGCGTTCGTCAGCGATCGTGCAAACGATTGGGACTTGCACCTGCCATATGTGTTAATGGCCTATCGAACCTCAGTACACTCGTCCACGGGATGCACCCCGCATCTGATGGTGTATGGACACGAGTGTAACTTGCCAGTCGACCTCATGTTTCCGACTTACGACCCTGAGCCTCTACCTCCGTGTGGTCCGGAGTATGTGGAGTATTTGCGGCAAGCCATCAGAACGGCCCACGGTTTCGCCCAAGACCATCTCGAGAAAGCGGCAATTCGGCAAAAGTTGGGTTATGACGCCCACGCGAAACCACGACCCCAGTTTCAACCAGGCGAACTGGTCCGGTATTATTATCTGCCACTCACGCAGAATAATAAGTTCGCGCGGCCCTGGACTGGTCCCTGGAGGATCATCGACCGTGTAACCGAGGTTGATTACCGAATCGCCCTGGTTTCCAACCCTCGGAACACTCGTGTTGTTCATCTGGATGTGCTCAAGCCATACGAAGGTGACAACCAAGCGGCCCACATCTACTCCGACCCTGTACGACCCACGTCGTCGTCAAGCAAGTCCGACCCAGAACAGTCACCCGACCCCATGGGACTTCTCAAGGAGTTCTATTACCCTTGGGAGGTAACAGTCCAAGATCGGCATACTGATTCAGACCAAACAGCAGCGTCTGATTCGCAAACGACCCAAGATCGTCAATCGCGATCTCCGACCTCATCCGGCTCAAGTCGACATCGGCAACGGAAAAGATCACGCAGATCAAGTTCCGACACTCCAAAACCGGCACGCAAGACACGCAGGCAAAAGCCTGTGGTATCTTCCGACCCCGAGACAAGCGAGGCTACGCCCCCGCCTGCACGACCAAGTCGACCCAGACGCCACGCACGCAGACCGGCCCGCTACAGATAACCCCGGCCTTGTTATCTGATTGATGTCATTGATGATGAATTATGCATGTCTAATGGACTATGATATCATGTCTTTCCCAATAATAATATATTATATTACAATAACAATATATGCATTTAACATGTACAAGATGTCAGTGAGGCAAACTCGATATATACACACTAGATATGATATTATAATTATGATGCTGGTGAAAAATTGGTTGCATTATGATATGTGTTTCGACCCCGTATAACATGTACCATTGATCAAGGCGTATGTTACGCAATGACTAAGATTATCATGTAAAGCTTCCATCCATGTGCCAGCCGAAGAGGATAATAACCAGTCACACCGTGAGTAAGGCCACTTAGTTGTCGAAGAGGTGATAGTGTGATTCGTTCTGGAGTATGCGTCGACAGAGCCTCTACTCACTCCATGTAATATTCGGAGGAACGGCCCGGTGGTACGTGAACCAGTCACTACATAGCTATCATGCCAAGATGCGGCCTGTCATCAAATTCATCACCCAAAATATTCAAAGCGCCGCGGTGTGACCGACCCAGATCATTGCAATTTCGACCCCTACAATATTAGCGGCCCCGTCGTCCTGTGAACTGGCTGAAAATGAATGGAACGATGTCCGCCCCTGTGAGTGATTGATATTCATATCTCAGCCTTTAATAACTGTGTGTCGTCTGTGAAACAGCAACTCGACCCCGTAGTTTATTGTGTGCTAACTTGTGGGAGAAGGAATGATGGACTGATGAGTTCACAAGGCACGCACGAGCGCTAATAAACATTTCAGCTGTTTACAGCACCTACATGAAGTCGCCCCTAATAATTACAATAGTGAGTCGTCGGGCAAAAAGAGCCCAGTAATCTGAACAGTCGACTAGTATAAATAGACAATGATTCGGCACGAGTTATCCAGGGGACGGCAGTTGGACATACGGAAATCTGGACAGTGTGAGGACACCCCTACTGTCGTAATGGACTGACCCAAGAGGTCAGAGAAGGATCGCCCCGCGTTTCCTTGACGACGGCCCCGCCTTGCTGTGTGTACGCTTGGAACAATGATACATAGCGTAAAGACGTTTTCTATACATATAGAGAGCGCCCCCCGGCCCAGTTCTAAGAATCGAGATGCTGTCAGCATCTTTGTGTACGGCATTGAGGATTAGCGGCAATCAGGTCACTTGTGCCTGAGACTTTGGAGGAGAAGGACTATTGTCAGAAGTTTCGGCTATTGAGATACAGACTATTGTTATAGAAACTGTGCTAATCGAACAATATTTATCGGCCTATAGACTGTGATATCATTGAAATCCTGGTCACAAGACTTTGGAGTTAATTCGGCTTGTATTATCGGCATTTGAACTAGGCTGGTTTTGAAGAAATCCAGACTTTGTTACAGCCAGCCTAGTCAGTACTTGGGAAGTACTTCGGCTTAATTTCGGCCCGTCAGCATGGCTGACAAACCCGGAGACGACCGGGAAAATGGCGACCCAGGTGACAATCGGCCCCGCACAGTTAAGTTGGACGGCGATAACATCACCGTCCAAGTGATCGACACCGGGGATGAATCGGATCATCCTATAGTCGTCCCCGACAACGAAGTTTCGTCCGGCCCCGACTCGCAGCCTGAACAGCGCGATCCAGTCACGCTCAGTGACACGGCAAGCGGATCAGAAAAGGGAGCGCGACCCAAAACGGCCCGGAGCAAGCTGGCGCAACGAGGAGAGCGCCATACACCGAGCCCGACTCCGGATGATATCTTCAATATCGACCCCGAACGCTTCCGCCGACTCGAGGAGGGCGGAAGTATCGTCCAGCGTGCGATTGAGGCACGACAAGCGGCCCAAGAAGCTCAACGAGTCGCCACCGCGAGCCGCCAACCCGACCCAGCAAATCAGGTGATCGCCCCGATCGCTCCGGCCCCGACTTCACCCGCTTCCGGTTCAGCGGTAGCACGACCTGCGGCCTCCCGTTCTCCAAACAAGAGAACTTATACTTCTTTCAAGAAGAAGCATGGAGCGGGAGCCCGATCGACCTCCAGCAGTTCGTCACGCTCCAGCGGCGGATCTGCTATTACGGCCCCGACCTCGACTTTCCGTCGGCAAGTGGCGGAATTAATGGAATTGGTGCCACCTCCCGTGACACCCTACGGAACTCGGCCCATAGACTGGAACAAGGTTCCACTCAGTAAGCGAAATCGGAGCGCTGGATACGGCCACATCCATAACTTCGATGAGCAGTCGACCCTGTCGGAGGGAAACCTCCTCACATTGGCCCCGCTACAGCGTGGAGACGGTCGATTCGAGTGCCCCTTCTGCATCGGCGAAGAGGAAGGAGCAGGAGAACGACAGTGGTCCTCCGTGCCACGACGCGGACCTTTTCGGACGGCCCAGAGTCTTGATGCGCACGTGCTAGCGTATCATTTTCCGTTCCTGCGCTACTTCGTGTGTCCGGCCCGCGACGGCTTCCGGACATTGGCCCAGGAGGAGATGTTCCGGCATCTGTCTCAAGCGACCCCGCAACACGTGACGTCGTTTCCCTTCTACCAGGAAGGACGACTATCGGCATCCGGCCCCATGCTCGTCAGGTTCGCGCTACGCTGCAGAGTCGACATGCAGCCGAACCCGAATTATCGACCCCCAAGAGTTCCGGCCAACATCCCGATCTTCAGGAGGGATGTCAACACCGTCCTGACGTTCGGCATCTGGCACATGGCGCCAGAGCTCTTTGAGCAGTATCCGCCCAACTCGGCCCCGGAAGTGCAACAGGTACTCCGTCGACTGGAGTACAATCGTGCTTCGACCCCGGCAGACGAGATTCGGCTTACCCGCATGGTCAGTGACATCGAGACCATGAACACGCGGGTTCGAATTCGACGACCCAGTACGATCTTCTTCGTTCGGCCCATAAACTATCAGACAACATCGGTGAGCACGGCGGAGGAGGTCCCGACAACGACCACCGGTGTTTCGGCCTCGGCAGTCGTCACGACGGCTTCATTCGCGACAGTGGTGTCGCCAGCGACAACTCGACCGGTCACCACAGTGACATCCTCGACCCCGTCTAGAGCTCGGCCGTCGGATATCATACCCCGGCGGATGGTTGTGGAACGACCCACGGCCTCTAACGTCACGGACTACCGAGTCCGTGAGGGATTGGTCCCTCCACCTGAGGAGTATCCGCCACTCCCAAGTCGACCCCTGAATACCACACCGGTATCGTCATCAACCGGCAAGGAGACTCCCGAGCCGAAGAGCCCAGTTGAGGATCGGCCACCTCCACTCAGGGAGATTGCACCCGGATCTCCTGTACGTGCGACCCCGACACCGTTTTCGACCCCGGACTCTTCACCGGAGCCTTCACGACGGATGGTGGAACCCGTCCCGCTCCCACCGTACCTCACGGAGGAAGTGGAGCCTCTGCGCTCCGTTCCGACACGCGGCACCGATAGAGACCGGCCCCGACTCCAAGTGGACGACCCAGAGCAGCTCGAGTCACTCCACAGAGACCTCGACGAGCGTCTGCCGCTTCATGGATCCGGCGAGTTCGCGGCTGATTTCCAGTTCCTGCGGCAACACGGCAGACGTTTGGCGACCCGCTCGCTTCCCGGCCTGCAGGCACTACCCGGCCAGAATCCCGACCTCACAGATTTTCTACGGGATGAGGACGCCCAGCGGCTCCCGAACTACCTCGGATTCCACGAGGACTTCTGGACGGCTCGTCTCGAACAGGCCGCCCACAACGCCGACCCCTTGCTCCTGCCGTCAGAACCGGAGGAGCACCTTCCGACCCTGTCACTCGCCCGCGCTGACGATTTAGCGCACCAGTACTTGCGACTAATTCGTCGGGAGTATCTGTCGGCCCTGGATCATCACATCAGACAGGCAGAGTACAACGGCCTGTCTGTCGGCTTTGGGATGGGCGCCCTACATGAGCGCCACCAGCCCACGTTCCCGGACGCCCTGTCCGAGGAAAATCTTCGGCTCCGAGTTCGCGTGACTCAGTTGGAGGATCGAGTTGATAACCTCCAACAGGAAAACGCTCGGCTCCAAGCAGCGTCGACCCCAACTACTCCGGAGGCAACAGCCCCGACGACCCCGTCCACACCGACCATTCCGGGGGAGCTTTTGGCCACAATTGTGTCCATTCTGCCAAGGTTACCCCCGGATGAACAGCTACAGCTGATGCGGCAGGCATCGCCAGCGGCCCCGCCTCCTCCCGCCAGCAGGCGTGAACGGGAGGACAAGTGAAACTCGTCCCTGAACTGTTCGGCCCCTTTGATGCGGCCCCGAGTGACCAAACAATTCTGGTCACGGCACAAATATATTGTAAATAGTTGTACATATACATTTAATATCCTAGTCATGGCTTTTTGTTTTTATACATGTAATTTAGTTAAATTTAATCTACATTTTATTTCAGTTCATTAGGCTCTTAAAGTTATAGTTCCGTTTCGCTTTGAAACGTCGAGGAGTTTCGTTTATCATTCCATATCATACATTCCATTCATTGTTGTGCATGTATTTGTATATGTATCATCGTAGAGACTGCTGACGGACTGACTGCTGACGTTTATTTTGACAGTTAGGAATTTTTATTGTATGAAGTGTTTTCGCATTTCGCGCGGCGTGTGTGTGTGAGTGCTTTTGGGTTTGACCTTTAGGACTTTTTAGCTTTTTATTGTTTAGTTTTTGGCGACGGTAGGGTCCGGGGAGGGTAATCCCGAGGGCGTAGGATTAATGAAGGGGTGTTATGTAGTAATTTTAGCGACTGTTACTCCCGTCCCTCCCGCGCACTACACATTTCCACAACAAACATTCATCCTACATGACTTACATACAGGACAAGTACACACTATACGATCACAAGCATAAACTCCATGTAGTCATGGTTACATACACAGGTCAAACCACGCACCTGCGGCCCCGCTAGCTCAGTACACTCGGCCCCGTTTACTCGACCTTGACCTTTACATGCACTGACTTCTAAACATAGAACTTGACACACATACTCCATACATCACGTGCACACATACAGGCATTACAAGTATTAACACGAGCCGGGGAAACCCACTTTCCCGGTGACATCAGCGCATTGCACCACACATTCAACCTATCACAACACCGCTTACACTTGGCGGGAAATTACACAGCCACATGGTCCCTCGGCCCCAGTCTACTGCGCAGAAGTGTAGTGTAAATCCCAGTGGCAGGACGTGTATACAAAAGTTCCTGTGAGACTGTCGATATTAATATATATAATCTATCGGATATATGTGCAAGTTGTATAAAGGACTATACTAGGAATATAGAAATATAGACTGGGATATCACCCGACGTAGGTGAGAGTGCGACCCTGATTGTGCGTGATTGATCATCAGTCTTTATCACCACAATAAACAGTTAAATTGAAACTGCCGGCTTATTGTATCACACGACGACCCAGTTAAACCGGCTTGATATCGGCCGTGAACGATATTCTTCACATAAATATGGATACAGAATAGCAGTATAGGGTTAAAAGGTAAAGAAAACCTTAAATTTAAAGTAAGCCACTAAGAAAGTACAGAAACCTTAAATTTAATGTAAACAACTGAAAATCGATTTCCTGGAAGCTCCGTCATGCGTCAAAAGCCACAGTCAATGTTAATTCGCCCAATAATTACAACATATCGATTTATGATGCTACTTCTAACAGAATTCCGCGCATCCGACGTACAAGCACGCTTCAGATAATTCTCAGCGTGGAAGCCACAATTAACACCGTGAAATATCTATTAAAATGCGTGCGCTCAATATTCCGTGCAACGGCATGCAGCTGTTGCAAGCTTGTTGTTCTCTATGAAGGATTTCTAGGCAGCTTGTGTGTTCAGCGATGCCATTTCTATAGACTCCGGGAAATTGCACATGACGGCGAGATGCGCTGCTGCAGGCGGGGGATTATTAGGGGGTGATCTCAATGCTCGCGTGCGTGCAAGCGCTCGGTAGAAATCGATATGATATGGCGGATTCGAGGGTGAAATTAACGGCGTAGAACTGCCGTCTTGTTAGTTCATTAAGGCAATAGAAAGGATAAAATTAGACTGAAAGTAATTGATTAAATTATGATTGTCGTGATTAATTCTCTCCTTTCTTTGAGTCCAAAAAAGAAATAAAATAAAGTTTGAACATGAATTTAGTAAACATGATAGTCAAAATGCAATATACTTTATTCATTTTAGTGTATTTTCTGTCAAACATTCATGTTAATGGTTGAGCCACACCAAATTAATGAAAATAATACATTTGAAAAGTATTCTGATCACAGAATTGAGATGGTCCCCTAGCACTGTAATGTTGTGCCACATGTCGCACGCCGTCTGTCCGACACCTGTCGCGTACATAGAGAGGACCCCTAAAACACGCATCCCGTTAAGTCCTTTCGCGGCAAATCGCGCGTTTTCAGGCACCGTCGCGTATTTATTTGTTGGTAATCAGATATGTCGGCCAGATAGCGACCACGTGTCTGTGATGGAATCGTTGCTTGGATCCTGCAGTATTCTCTCTATTTTATTCCAGTTGACTGACTGACGGCATGCATGCACGCGCACGCGGACGTGGCAGTGCACGGGTCGATTGATGTTTGCACGACGTGTACCTGAGCTCCAGGTGGCATCGCTCGGGAATGTATTCAGTCATACAGCCAGTTGAAGAATGTCAAATTGTGACAATAGATAACATCTCGGAAAATGCAAAAGTGCTTCACGCATCGTATCTGCATCATGTGGCGTATATGAAAAATTATACATACATGTATAATATTGCATTTTTATGCACGCGCATGCAAAAATAATTCCCATAGTATGTTGAATATAACCGAAAATGTGCATACATATTAATATATGAGACTTTTTTTTTTGTATCTGCATCTTTTTAGTGTACAACTTGAATACACCAGTATACCGTATTTTCTAACAATGATTGTACATTTATTTACAAACATGGATATTTGAATATGATAAAGTGCAACCACATTTTTATCGAAATATTTGATTTCTGCGAGGATATTTTTGTTCACGTCGAGCAACGTCTTGATGTTGACCACACACTCACTGCATATAAATAAATGATCAATTTACGTGAATATTTGATAATATTTGATCAGATTACAGAACATAATAATCGTCACTTGGTCGCTTGTAACTTAAGTATTCTTGCCACAAGAGGGGTTGAAAAAAACAACAACAACAACACAAAAGTCGTTCTCACATGTTGCAGTGAAATCTCTTCAGACAGATTTATCTATTTTCTTTGCTCATAAAATTAGATTTTTGATTGCTTTCCCAAGCCTGAGCCGATATCGATCGCCTAGAATTTTTCACGCATCTGTTACGTGTAATTTGTCATACAATACCGTAATTTCCCTCACCGAAACGCAGCTAAACGGATGACACAACTGAACCGCCTGGCCTATAAATATAATAGTGAAGTGGTCAAAACACCCAAACGAGAAAATTGTTAAAATATTTTAGACGTACAATATTCATATCAGACATTCACTTCATATTAATCTTTCATACGTTGCCTACGTATTTTTGCTCTCGGCCAGCAGTGTTTAATTGACTGCAATTGAACGGTTAAATTAATAAGCCAATAATCCTTGGAATGGTTGTGTATGATTGGAATTTTTGTTGAGAAATTAATGAACAATGCTGCCGGTGTGGTCATCATATTTTATTTGTGTTACCACATTTTGTCAGGTTCCTTTTATACAGTGCAATATATTGAAAAATACTGTTTCATTGACAATTTTTCCTAAGCATTTCTACGGATATATACATAAGATATACAATTCAAAAAGTAGATGGTTCCTAACAATACCAGTATCAAAAGGCATTCAAACAGAATACTAATGTGTGAATAATAAATATTTATCTGTCAATAAACATTCCCTCGAAAAATATAGACGTCTCCAGCGTCAGAAATAATATACAACCTTATGTGTAATATTTAGGTGGGTACACGTATTGTAGTGTCAAGGTCACTCGCACTGAACTGTACTGCTACCAGACTCCCGCGAATTTATGACCCCGAACACGGCGTGACGATTTCGGACAGCGCGTTGCTTCCTCGGGTTTATTGATTGGTTTTCCGTCACGGTTGACTGCACAGCTGCTGCGATCAGTCGGCAGGTGCGTGGTGACGGATTCTAATCAGATACGTCGAACAGATAACTGTGTTGTGTTCGGTCGGTTCTCTTGTTACTGTTACCACGCCCGTGGGTTTTGAAGTGGGCTGGTTGGAGGGGGGCGGGATTGCTTGCTGATTCCATGAGTCGCATGCATAATATTCAGGGTTGGATGCTTGGTTAGTTGCGGTTGGGTTCAGTTGTGCCAGGAAATAAAAATGTGGCGGTAAAAACTCCCGTGATGTTTTATGAATGGGGCTGGTCGAAATCGATATTCTGATGCGCTGAGTGTTACAATAGCGCGCACACGTGTTGCGCGCGTTTTCATGTGTCGTCTGCAGTAATTTCTGCACATACCCTACCTCCGACCAATAAAATCCGCCCCCTCCCTAAATCCCTCCCCCCCCCCCCCCCCTCCCGCACCCCTTGCGCGCCATCACAGCATGACGAACAGTTGCACGGGAAAATAAAATATACCTTCTCTCTGGGGGTGCGGGGCGATTGCAATAGAGTGGTGGGGAATGTTATACGTTTTCCCTCATGTTGTCGCTGTATCGACTTCGTTTCCTGCATGACTGCAATGGGAGGCTGATTTTAAAGCCGACAACTGTCTGGTGCCATCTGTGACTGTAGGATTGCACGAACATATGGAAAGATATATACCATACCAGTTGATGTGGACGGGTGGTAGGCCTATATGTCTATACTGTCCAACTGTTGCCTAGCTTAGCTTGCACGGGTTGATCGAGCTTGCACCGTGGCGAAGGGAGAGGGGGGATTATCGTGCAGTTGCCTATGCACAGTCGGGGCGGTTATTGGGCTGAGAGTGGAGGGAGAGAGTTCATTGCAAAGCGTGCTGTGGTGTGCGTGTGGCCCCAGATTCTAGTGTGAGGTGTCTGTGGGCAGTAGGCGTGCTTAGCTTTGGCTGTGAGGCACCAGACCGTGACCACTGCACGTTCCTTGCAACCCTAAATCGGCAATCGCTAATGGAAGCATCCGAGCTCCAATTTAAATTGGGAATTTGAGACAGTCAACTGACACAAGGATAACACAACCTAAACATAATTTTATTTGATGCAGATAACAGAGGTGGTTTTGGATATTCAGCCAGAATGCCACGGACTTGATACAATATTTATGGGACTTCACATGCGGACGAGCATGGCGCATCTTGTGCATATACACCTGAAAAGGTGATTTTTGGGCGTAAACATTTGAAGTTTCCTGTATATATTCCCCAGTAATAGCGGATTTGCAGACTGTGAACTTACAAGAAGCAGTTTCAACATTTAGGATTACAGAAGCGACGTCAAATTTCTTCATTCGGAAGGTAAATTTACACTTTTATTTATTTATTTATTTATTTATTTATTTATTTTGCATTTGAACATCACACAATGCAATTTTAATTCATGATTTTGCCACTATACTACTGTTATCGATTTATGCTCGGATAACCACAGCAATCATTGATACCTGCCGAAATCGATGCAGCCACAGTTTACTATAACATGATGTAACATTCCCTCCCTTCAACCGCCCTCACCCCCCCCCCCCCCCTCTTTTGAAACCAATGACCACAGTAAAAAAAACTCCCGTAGCTTCGGAGTCTGGATGTGCGTGACGGGCATTCCTAATCCCTGAAGATTCTTCCCTCACCGCAAACCCTGGGTGAAATTCCCCAACCCCCACCCACTCCACCCCCACCTCGCTGTTACTAGGGCCAAGCACCGGTCAGCTAAGACGTGTAGCCCTAGAAACCAACGTGCATCAACCCAGGTAGGCTCAGAAATCGATTTCAATGCAGCTCGCTTTAATGTTTGGTTTTCCCGTTCCAGTGAAATTACTGCATGTGCAAAAATCGATTATGTGAAGTCCATATGGCAATGACATGCATTGTCGTAATTTTTTTGGTGTTATATCCCCTGTTATATGCATCGTACCAGGCACGGTTCAAAATGATGTTTGATCATATTAAGGTGGGGTTTTAACATGATATTTGCAAATCCGACGTAGTGTGATAAATTGCCTATTTTTTGTTCATGATAGGGTGGGACCCCAAAGTCGATTTTTTTCCCTCACAGTTGGTGATGTTTAATCCAGTTCATATTAAAAGGGCGGGGATCGTTGTGTCAGCATAGTAAATGTTCTTGCAAAATCTGCTGACATCAATTAAATTTCCAGAAAAACATATTATATAAATTATCGAATAACTGAGTCACCGTCAAACGAGGCCTTAAAACTCCCCCTTTTTTTTTGTTTGCAGTATATGTAACCTGGACACACCCAGTTTGGGTTCATGTTTTTTCAATATAAGATTGTCTCGAAATTTTAAAATTTTGATCCTATTATCATCATGTCTGACTATGTAATATATGATAATGCTAGAACAGTAGGAATGCGAAGCTATTAACAAGAAGGAACATATAATCATATAATCCTAACTACTGGAAGTAAACTGAATCGAGTGTGTTTTTTTAATCTCCTAAAAAGAAAGAAATATTTTATTGAATAAAAAAAAAAGATGAATTATTTTCACATTTAAAATGTATCTCCCGAGCCATTATGTATACATTGGGACAAACAGACACACACATGTGCGAATTAATACGTGCCAATTTATGTACATGTAATGTACACTGATAAATCTGGTTGTATTGAAAAGGGTTTTCCACAATATATGGACAAATGGGTTGGGCGCGCTATCGCGGTGTTGATTGCCATGACAGATGCGACTATTAGGTCGTAATAGCCAAATGTATTTAGATCAAGTATCAATCAAATAGGGTGTAATATTGCCACGCCTGATGATTCATTCCCGGTCAATAACAAGGTAATAATATACAGTTTAGGCGTGGCCGAGGGGGGACTTTAATATCAGCAGATGGTGTTATTTTCTGCACCCAACATATGTGGAAAAAACCTTTTCTAACCAAAAAAAAAAAAAAATTGAACTAGTTGTTAACCATGCGTAACCCGGTAATATACAGCTAGATCATTCCATATTTTCGCTATATATCTGATCAATTACCGTCGTGCTATTGGTAAAATATGTGTTTAATTCATAAAACAGTCGTATTATTATTGCACACGTGTAAAAAATATAAACGGATGTATCACAATTCACCCACAATCCATTAGGCGTTGTTGACGGTTTAATATTTCGATAATATCCGTGGTTCAAATGCGGCGTCACAGGTGATTTGTGAGTGATACCGCCCGTGCTATCACCATGCCAACCTGCCGCACCATAGCAACGTGCATTGTAGCAACACGGATCTAGTACACGAGATAACCGGGCCGACATCTATTGGAAGCTCAAAACTATATCCTTTTCATGAATTTCATGGATGACTCAAAAGTGAAAAGGTCAATTTTACAAATCGAAGTTCTATCATTTGAACATCTGTTCTCGCAGGCAGAGGTGGTTGCCTGGCAACGCCGATATTTTTTACCCCCGTTTTATCACCGGTGCTATGGTGATGCCGCCGCGCTGTCGCTAATAATGTTAAAACATTTCACCAACGACGGACAAACCGCGAATCAATTAATTGATTTCAATTTCTAGGATTCTTCAAAACGACGGGCTCCATGATTGACAAGCTGTATTCTTGTACAGTAACCGCCATAGCATAACTATAGGCGGTGGAATCTGCCTTTAGAGATAAACCATCTCAGGTATAGGAGGGGTAGGAGGGGGGGGGGGGTAGGGGTGATTTATCTAGATCAATAAGTCACGCATACAGGCCTTTGTTACGTTCTACAATCGATGTCTGCATTATTATTCTTATATTTCTAGTGTTATGAATAATCATAAAATATTAACAAAAATCACAATCACTGCGGTTAGTGTCGGTTACTCTGTTTGACTATGTAGTTTTATGTAACCAGTAAAAACTGAACATCATTGTACGCCTACCCATGCATTGACAGCATTGTGCATGCAATGAGGGTATATGGGGGAGGGGTGCAGTTTTGTAATAGCCTACCTATAACGTATTATTTTGCACGGTCATCAAATTATATCTGATACAAAAAACATTCATTGCCCGCGACTGTGATCATAATAGACTCATACACCATTGTGCAAGTTCAGTAATTTAATATGGATAATAAAACACCACAATTAGCATAATTCAAGGCAGATTTCAAAATTACATAATTATTGTTATGCAGACTACAAAAAAGGTTATTGTTGATGGAGATACACATCAGAATATATAAAAACCTCCATACCGAATTTAAACATCATGCCTTATTGAGCTTGGGTCGAAGCGGTACAGATATATTTTAGCAGGTGCAATGTTGACGAGACTATAATAAAAATAAAAACATGATCTACACATCAAACACTAGCAATAAATCTCACAATGTGGAACAGACAAACGTCAACCATTCAATGACAATTCATGGCCAAATATCGATTTTTAATAAATGAAAATTGACCGAAATAACAGTGCAAATGTCAGACTTGTTCACAAACCAAGCAAGCATATTCTGTAGTGTTTGTTATTTTTATTCTGTTTTGTGTATGATGCAGAAAAAAAATCAATGGGCCGTTCTCAGCTATATGGAAGCAAGGTATCACGGTCTAGATATGATCAAGATGCAAGTTTATTTATGGCACATTATTCTATGATATAATAACAGAGATGTTTTATATCCCTGTATGGGGTTGTCAAGATATTAACAACAATAACAGCAACAAACACAGCAAACGTAAACAGTTACAACCCCAACCACTAGGCCCACGATTTAGATTCAATCGATATATGGCTTCCTGGAAAAAAATATTATATCATTTGAGAAATATGACTAGGTATGAAACATGTTTTTTTTGGGTATAGTATAATATACGTTATTTCTTCTTTTGTTTGAAAATTATCGTGACTTGGCCTTCATATTATTTCACACAAAAATTAAAGTATCCCTATATCTAATATAACATCATAGAACGGAATATATACTGAGGAATTTGTTGAAATCTACCTACTACCAACACAGGAATAACTGTCATGTTTTGCATCCAATCCGCAAATTACAGACTCTCACGAAAATGAAACAGGGCGAGGGACATCGCTACTTGTTTATTATTCACCTCGTAGATTTAGCCGTGTTGTTTTTGCCTCGCTGTGGATGAAAATGCTCTTGTCACAAACCATTGAGCACCGTGTTCCGGGGCTCTTTGTAAAGTGACCCAATTCGCAGATATCACGTGCGATATCGCTCAATCTTCCCCCGTCACGTGACCTGTACCCAATCACCTAACCGGAACCGGAAGTGAATTGTGAACCGATCGTTTGTCGATCGATACTCTTCTGAACTGCAGCGTTACCCGTAGCAACCTATACTCTCAACGATATGAGGGCAATCTGTGCTACAAATTTTGAATCAGTTGAAGGAATCTTAATTGATTATTCATATGGCAGTGACAGTAAGCAAATGTATAGGTCTACAACACTTTCTTCTATGTATCATAGGTTCCAATTTAAACGATGTCCACCTAAAAAATATGATGCATGGACATATATACATTTCGAAGTGCTTTTTTCCACATCATCAGTCACTCCCTACTAGTACATGTATTTCCATATACTTTCTTATTTTGTCAAGCGGAGGCTTGAGGCGACATTTTATGATAAATAACGATGTTCAATTGACATCAATAGATTCTTTGTATATATATTTAGCCTGCTCTACCTCAAAATGAACTTATGTATGGTTGAAATAGTGACAGTAATAAAGGCAAAAAGGAAATGCTCGCTGAAGAATGCTCTAAATTGGTGAAAATTGATAAAAGAACATCAAAAGCAATAAAATATAACAGAGCAAACTCCGTTATTCCAACAGCTTTAGTTACTAGTACATTATATGTAAGTATTCGGTCATTGTGACATTGCCAGAAGGGAAATGCCATCGGATATTTTTTGTAGTTTTTGATAACCGTTTGTGTCTGTTTTGTGTACTTTTATGGCAGGGCTGGTATTTGCCGCTAATGTGAGTTTTCGGTATATATTTGTACTATTATTCGTCTTGTCATGGAAAGTAGGATGAAACTAGAACCAGAATGAAATGAAAGAAAAGTTTACAAATTAATATTTCAGTTGAAAAATCAGCACTACATGTAGTTAGTTAACATTATAAAATGTTGTCAACTTGTTATATGTGTATTTCATGTACATACATGCCAAATTCAAAGTTGCATTCATTCCCAATGTTTTGACAAGCACCTTGCAAGATTCTTTCCAACCAAAAGAATTGACAATGGATAATAGACACCGTGTAAATTGTCTCCTGAAATGCTCTGACGCGCGTGAACACATCGTTATAGCGAGCGAAAAAAAAAACTTGCACAATTTATTGCATGGTTACCTCCATTCATCGCCTTTGCCTACTCCAGATGATAAAAAAATCTTGCAATCGGTTATAGTTGACACCACGGCCGGTGACGACATGTAGTTTCATTTTCGCATCAAGCAGTAATTGTAATATCGTTTAATCGATAAACTGCATGACGGGAAAAATCGCCTGTCGCACGTGTTCAGAAATATCGACTGGGGAGATTTCAACGCACTGAAATATTTATTATTTACGTCCGCATCAATAGGATGAAATGATCAGCGCGCCATTTTTGCTCCCTTCATTTTCTTGGATAAAAGGGAGCGTCAATATTTTTTTCATATACATAATGAATTGCATTTCAACCGGTCTAACAATCGTTGGAGTTACACGTGGGTCCTAGGGCTTGCCATAACAGGACGGACACCGTAATTGATCGTCTAGAAGAGAATACATTCAGGAGCGCCCTTCTGTTTTAATTACACGCTTTGGAAATGTGACATTTTTCTGCTTGTATTCCGCTCGCGTCAAGGACATTTCGCCTCTAGCTTCGTTTGCAGATGTAAACATTGACCTAAAAACACCAACTGCATCATTCATTCGGAATTTCTCTGTGTTCACGACGGATAAAATATGACTGGCGCCGAGTGCATAGGATCAAATTATCTGGATAGTTTTCGACGCTCGGGCCGTCTTGATTTATAAATGTTAAATTTCAATTATGGACAACGCAACATATGGTAAGGCTATGATAATTATATAACACCTACCTGTTATTATGTAACATGGAAATAAATTTAGCAACACGGGCAATCGAGCATTGCTTCACTGTAATGTCAATATATAATTTATTATGTTCAAAATGTATGGTTATGATAATATGTAGGCCTACTTACGATCAGGGATACTTAATCGCATTGCAAGTCGGAACTCGGAAGAATATATTTTCGAATAAATGTTTTTTTTTGCTAGCGGCTTGTTCTATACATATTATTTCGATCGAAATATCATCATATTCGGCATCTAGTTGTTGTTTTTGATGGGTACAAAGTAATAAATTTGCAGTCGGAATCAAAGCTGCACGGCAAATCTGACCCGTACCAGACATTACAGTGACACGAATCGATAACATAGGGACAACATCTGTGTGATATTGCCCGCTTCCCTTCTCTCATCATCTCTTTCCCCCCCCCCCCTCCCCTTGCCGCCCACCTACCCCTTCAAGCCCTGTCCGATAGGACACTGGCCATGAATTTAAAAATCGCTGACTTTATAGAGCGCAAAGCTGTCTCGCGAAGGTTTTCGCAGATTTTCTGTTCATTGAAAATTATCGGAGCAATCGCAGAGGTGAAATGTCACAGTAATTCGAACTCTCAATGTAGATTTCACATCAAAAGACACGAAATGTTTATCACGTTTTAGAATTTATTGCCTGGGCCATGATAATTCTGATTTATCTGGTGTTTTAATCAGTCGACCCCAATTATGTAAATTGTTTTGATAATTTTTAATTGCCGTTATAATGATAAGAGAAAACTGGATTTATTGCTGTTACCGCATGTTGCATTGCACGACTCTTGCACGAATTTTGCACCGAACATTAAAAATCGGTGACATGAGAACAATTTTCCTGCGGGCTACTGAGGCACTTTGACAAAAGTTTTTTTTGTTGGACTATTGTATAATGCTTCAACAATATCAAAGTTGTTCCATACCAGGTTGTGAATAGTTCGAGCCGCGTGAGGGACTATCGATTCAGAGGTATGTTACCTAAAATCAGATCGAAAAGTTGAAAAAAAAACGTGTATCGAACCCTCCTAGGGAGTTTCTACCCAATGGCGTTAAATTTTAAAATTGTATTTATAGCGACAACTTCGTGTTTAACGCACACCGAATATCTATCGGGTATGGAAATTTGATCTATCATTATTATTGAGGCATTTCTGAACCAAAAATTTAGGTTCCCTTGATGTATATTTGCCAAATTTTCACCGATGATCAGCAATGCTGTGTGGGAGAAACCTATAATTGTTTTGGAGTCGACTGGCGGGTCCGTAAGGTCCATGAGGATGAAATTGATATTTAGGTCTCCCGACGATAACTACAAAAATATTCGGATATTGGCTGCTAATATTTGCGTGGAGATTCATATACCAACAGGGAAGAAGCCTTTTGACTTTGAGACCGATCCAGCGAACGTCCTGCTCAGTAGACTCTTCCGAACCCTACTTTGCATATTTCCGAATCGAGCGGACTTGTCGCCTTGGATAAATACGTCTTAGGGATGTCAGAGATGAACTAAGACCTCGACATTATTATTTTGCTGAGTTATCTCCTGTTTCGATATATCGAGAACGACGCTTCGTGGATGGCAACAGACGGAGTCAATTTGGTTCTTGACCTATCCCCTAAAAGGTGTGTCATAGAGTTTAAAGGACTTTCTTTTTGCACTGTACGGTCCATGGTATAGTCATTTCTTAGAGGTCTCAGTGGGTATCTCTACCCTTGATCATGTTTTTCCTGAGTCAGCATTTCGGTTTTTTTCATGCTCCGCACTGAAATGCCTCCAAGGCCTTCAGGCCTTAACGTCTAAGTGATAGTATGTTGGCATGTTTTCCATTGTATACCTTCAATTCCAGCAGACAATTTTGTTATACTTCAGGTATACGGAATCGAAAATAACATCCATTAACTTGGTTTGCCCAGGTAATATTCAGTTGTATTTCGTTTCTATTTGCAGACCTGTTGGCATAATCATCCGTAACCATGACAACTCGATTACTGCATCAAATTTTGGCGGCCTTTGCCCTAATCACAACCGTGACGTCACAAAGTAAGTCCATTTTTTGATTGATTAATACGTGTCAGAAGCTCTCTGAATCACCTTCACAGTATAGTGTATATTTCCCATATATATAGTTTCTTTGAAATACACAAGAATGTCGTCCTGGGGCCTAACGAGAAAGAACAGAAAACATGTAGGAGTTTTGGGAAAACTAATGAATTTTCATCCTCATTTCATGCTTGCCAAACGTACGTCAATACAACTTGCCCACTGGACATAACGGTGGCGAAAATTACTATAACGTGACCTTGGGGATGGCAGAAAAACAGATATCCACCCGTACTTTTGGACAAAATCCAAGATGCACCACAAATGTGTTCTGATCAGTTCGTGTGCATTTTCTGCAGCAAACACATTGAATTCACCTTATTTTAGCGTTGACCCTCGCGGCTTCATTTACAATTCCATAACACCGGCTTCCTTGCGTGAGAATGTCGCGGATAATTTTAGCGGGTGCACTATTAAATATTAACGCTTTCATTAGCTGGGCGATATTCTTGCTGTGATCAGCGTACAACTGCCGTTATTATTAAGACCTGGGTGGATGGTTTGTCCTGTATCATCAACCTTAGACTCAGTGATGGTTATCGATTGAGAAGATATGCTTTAACTGTAGAACTGTTATTTAATACTATATTGACAAAGAAAACCTTCTACAGGCAACTTAAGCCTGAACATCGTGTGTTTGGCTGACGATATTTTAGTACCAGTAGCACCATGAAAGACGGAGATAATGAGATGTCGTGGCATATCGTTATTACTTTCAATGCAACATTATTTTTTGCTTAGATTTGTATTGAGTCATATCCACACTGGGTTCTATTTCAAGATGTCAGGTCTCATATATCGAATGCACAAAACTGTAACGAATCAATGTTTCAATGACACAGTTTTGTACAATATAATAACACAGAGAAATATAAATTTGATGCAAAACTGGCATCTCTAAAGTCAATATTTCATTCTTACGAAAACAATCTTTCTACTAGACAAAAAAGGAGAACATTAGATCAATAAAATCTTGCCACTCATCAAATGTGAGTGGCTTTTCCTTCATCCTCTCCAGCTTTGGGATATTGCCAGCACAAAACAAAATATCATCGTTGAAAATCTATTGTTCCATAACGTCGACAAGTTGAGATTTTCAACGGTAAATGCGTTGCGTCACTATAATTATTCTCTAACTGCAACTACTATATTTGGAGTGTGTCTTATCCATGTGATACTATTTCGGCATAATATCAGATTCTAGACATATTAATTTAATGTCTGCATCTTTTCAAAATGTATTCGTGAGTTCGAAGTAATGAAATCGTTTTTTTTTAACCAATATTGACACACGTTCAATACAAAAAATGAATGTGGGAAGGGATTTGATAAACATGGTTGTTCAGTGCTTATCGGTTGTTAGTATGAGTCAAAAGGCAGGTCTCTCTGCCAAACATGTTTCGGTCAATACACGCGATACTCGAAAAAAATGGAGATGTATTCGATATCACGAGTGATAAATGAAAAACACTCATATTAGCGGCATTATGGTACAATTTTGAAATTAAAACATCTTCACAAGCTGACGCAATGAATACTAATTATGTTATTTTCTGAGGAAAAAAAATACATGTACATTTTCACCCCGATCGTGGACATTAAAACGTAGGTTTATACCTCAAGCGCTGTTCAATATAATGTACTCCTGTTATTGTAAATAAAAACATAAAAACAATATGTGAGAAAATCTCACAACGGAGTGCATGGTATATTTTCCCACATGACCATGATCCGAGCTTTAGACGTATAATGAACTGTAGAGAACAACATTGTCGGTCATTCAATGTAAAGTTGATTGAAAAAAAAAAACAAGAACGAAATATAAACATTCCATCTATCTATCTCGATGTTATAGATAGAGGGAGGAAATATCACCCCGATATAGATGAAACAAATATAACATACAACAATAACAATTTGTGGCCAGGTGTATATACACTCTGATTTTTCTAACTCATTTACACTGTTTTTTTGCTGATATTTTGGCGATGCTAAATGGTATCGTTCTATAATTCGGCAATTTTCTGCTGAATTCCAGACTTCTATCGCGAAAATTGAAAAAGTCAAACTACTGTACTTTAATGTTAAATTTAGCCCTGTCATTTAATATCTGGGCCTACACGCAATTTTGTGTATTTGCTGGGTTTTGTAGCTTAGATTTTCAGAGGTCATGCTCAGATTTTCGAGATCCCGTTTCGGTCTGCAAGTTAACATTGGGGTAGATTGCCAACTTATTCAGTTTTTGAGATAGAAGTATGAAATTTGGTAGAAAATTGCATGTGAAGTACGCCATAAAACCAAACGATTCAGCATTAAGTCATAGAACCAAAGGATTCAGCATTGCTAAAATAGCTTCAAAAACCGGTGTAAACAAGTTGAAAAATCAGAGTATAGTATGCACAGAGTTGGCCCTATTTAACTCTACCCCATGAACAGATGTAAACAATATATAATGTATAATGGTCTATCCGCAGCGGTGGTACTTCCTTGGAGCTGTGACTTTGAGCTAGCGGGGACGTTCTGTAGCGGACTCCAGCAGCAGGCGGGCCCGGCCCAGTGGACCAGACAGAACGGCGCTTCCCCGTCCTCGGGGACGGGACCAGAGGGCCCCAACTCCGGCGCGTACTACGCCCTCTTCGAGTCCAGCTCGCCCAGGGCACAGGGTGACCAGGCAATGTGAGTTTTGCGAGGTACCCGCCACCTGCGGGTGTTGAACTGTTGTTGTTTATATTAATAGGATAGCGGTTATGCTTTTGTTAACTTCCAGGCTCCTTTTTTTCCTTCCAAAACAAAAACGAGTTTATTCTACGAACCAATACAGTATGTGCTGTAAAGTAAACAAAAATCTATGAAAACAAAGCAAACAAATTTAGTATTATTCTTTTTTATTAAAACATAAACCATATCGGATATTGTTCCCTTTCCCGTCAGAAGTATTGCGGATTTACTATCCTTAATGCAATTTAGTTATAGGGCCTGTAAGTCACATGCCGTCACGGTGTTATTCTTGTGACGGCCCAAGTATCATATCCTGCGCCATCCTCTATATTCAAGATGGAATAAAAAGGTGCGAGACGGATTAAATGGTATGTTTTCAGTGGACGAGTATTATTAAGGAGCAGTGTACGGTACTTGGGCCCTGGTGACCAACAAACATACACTCAGCATACATCTTTTGTTTAATATGAGTAATATTCCATTTAGGACTCAAATTATTCAGATAGCACAATATGTGTATGTTTGTTGGTCACCAGAATCACACCGTAACAGCACGTGACTTATAGGCCCTATTAATCAGACGGTATTGGTCGAGGACGTTATGTGCAACATTAGGATTCGTTATGATATTGTCACGTCAAATATAGGTAGCTGGCAATTCATTTTTGAAAAGAACGAATTATAATTTTACAGTAGTAATCAAGTATTATGTTTTAACAGTGTACAATTCGAAATCGGCAAAGAGCAGAAACGCGTTGTCGGATATTCGGATTAGCTGGTGTTGATTGTAAATTAATGAGATTGAAAGAAAAAAGAGAGAAAATATAAATAAATTTATTAGAATCTGGAAAGCCGGGCGTTCCATACATTAATCATACAATAAACACAAAATATTCTGTTAAAACCAAGAGACTAGGTATATGCATTGATGAACTATACACCCACGATTATTTTTCGTTCGCCCCGAAAATATGCACCTGTACAGGTATAACCAGAAATGGTGGAGAATCCGTTATATACACACGGTGTCGTTATGACGATAGCAATGTATCAAAACTATCATAATGTATCTTGATATTAAAATCGATACATGGAATTGGCTTATGTGAAAATCGTTTCCAAATAATTATTTGCTCAGGTACATTTTTAATTTAGTATTAAAAATAAAATATCACCCTAAACTCAAATGAAAAAGTATGCCTATTTCTATGATTCAACACATTGGTGTACACTTTTCTCTACGTTTCCAGTCTGTACACGCTGCCGATCCTCGCCAACCCAGGGACGAACCTCTGTATTAGCTTCTACTATAGCACGTACGGAATAGATCTGGTGGACGGAGCGCTCACCGTTCACGCCAGCACGATACGTAACGGCGGGACCGTGCGGGACAGCCTCTACCGCTGGACGCGGACCTTCGCAGCGCAGGGATGGCAGTTTGCCTCTTTGGCGCCGTACACTGTTCGCGAGCCTAACACTCGGGTACGGTGTCTTGGTCTCGGCACTTGGTTGTTTATCAAAGCCCTTCTCACACACAAATTTGTAACGCGGATGTAATTTCTGGTGAATTTTTTTTTTAAATTTCCGTGCGGTGTCCGTGATGTGATTCCACTGTGTTTTCAGATTGAGTTCACTGCCACGAGGGGTATCGATTATCGCTCGGACATCGGTCTGGACACGGTTGAGATTCGCGAGTGCGCTGGTGAGTCACCGCACAAAAACTTAAAGCTGAACGTACTGAAATTTGCATGTTTGATTGCTCATGATTTTTTTTCTCACATTTGTATTCAAGATTTTAAACATCACTTTGCATTTGGTTATCTTTTATTTTAATTGAAAATGACATTTGCTTAATTGAAAATTTATAAAGGAATATTCATGAAATATTTTACCGCATGCTCATCCTAGTTGAATATATCACCACATATTTTTATCACAATTATCTAGATTTTATATAAGAGGTTTTGGGTGGTATTTTCCCTGTGAGAGAAGTGATTTGTGTGTCTTGTATTGTACGTTTGTAATCATGTCTAATTAAGCTTTCGTATTTGTCACGTGTGACCCTGATTGTGTATTGCCTGCATCGTGCCGAAAAGCTTCAACCAATGACCCCAAATATCTCCTCACACCAACCAACTCTCAACAACAAACCTTTGTCCTTAATATGCTTGTTTTGTTTTCAAAATAAGTACCCACTGTGATAAGCCGAGTTTTCCAATCGATCAAACACACACACAAAATGGTTTCACAGGATGTTTTGTTCAGCTTTAATTTTTCCCCCCCAACGCTTGACCATTGTCCCCTCAGGAACCATAACGACATCCACAACAGCAGCTCCAACCACTGCCACTAGTACTAACAATAGTAAGTGAACCGAGAGACAGGGGGTGAATTTTTCTTGATGAGGAGGCCTACGGGAGATTGGGATCTGTGACCAAGATCACATTTTCTTTTGTGGCCACTGCAAGTAGACTAGAGTTTTTTTTATTGTTCAAGGCTGAAAAAAGCGCAGCGATCATTTCAAAGAGAGGACATTTCTTTTGAACTTTTTTTTCTGCATCGTCCCACCCTGAGAATTTGAAGTTTTCAATTGGTTATCATTGATTTTGTTTTGGAGATTTGACCCGTGAATTTTATTTCAGGATCTGATTTACAGTTAGTGCTTTGGACGCTTTATGTGTGTTTTCTAAATAATGAAGTAGTGCTAGAGGATTTAGTTTCAGCATTTTAATGGTGATTTCGAATCATACAAAAATAAGAAAATGCTGTCGTAATCTTAATGTTTTCATTTCCAGGAAAGGTTGATGTCTTTGCAATTTGTTTACAACATTTCAATTGATCAAACAGTACATTTGAAATTGTGTAAACGACGCTTGATTTGCGAATGTGCTTATTGCTAGAAAGAACAGTGAAAGAAAATTACGTACAGACGCCCACTCACGATGCGGCATAGTGCGAGTTCTCATGTTTTTTGACAGTTTATCATTGATTATTTCCCTCCAGATAATACAACAATTTTATCATCGACCACAACACTTTCACCATCACCGACCACGGGTACTAGTAAAACGCTGTATCATAGCTATACATATTACATATATACTCACCTTCAATGTGGTCAAAAGCTTAGTGTTTCCAAACTCAATCGACAAAAATAATGTCATAAACTAACATATACTCAAATTCTCGTGTATTATAAATATATTTACATATATACGACATTCGAATGGACTAATTATGCAATAACAGTGTAACTATAAAACAGTATATAACACGATATTTTTGTACAAGTTTACATATCTCACCAGATACCATGGAGAGAGACATGACATGCTTGTTGACAGCATGTAACATACACGTTTTCATGCCAGTATAATTTGTGTTCACGTTTTTCACATGCAGATTTTGAGAACACAACGGTAGAACCAGACACTACACTAAGCCCACGATTTGGTATTTACCCTTCCATAGTGTGATGTGCCGTGCTAGCCCTTCCATATACATGCTTCCTGTGTGCCTGATGTACATGTAAAACCTCCAAATCATCTACACTTGTATCTCCAAAATTCTCACCAATACACTGCCTTATCGATTTGAATACAACTTTGAATTCTTTATTATTTTTGTTGTATTGAAATGCGCACGTTTTTTTTTGTGCGCGTGTTACACTTTATTCTTCAGTACATCAGTATATATATATATTTCCTATCCAATATGATGTGTTTCCTTCGTGTATGCATGGCTTGTTGAATGTAAATAGCAGTCCTTTACAAATGATGAATCGTTTCACGGAATACAACAAAGCTTTTGCACCACAAATGAATTCATCGCATAATTCAAATCTCCCGCTTTTTTTCGAAAATTATTTAATTAAAAGGTATATACAATTCAACATTGAATTTCAATCACATATTACTTTCGTCGTTCCCATCCATTTAAATTCCAACCCTATACCCAATGCCTGAAATGTATAAAATAACCGTCACGGATTGTGCATGAACCAGCATGATTAAATTTTGTCATACATATGTACGCTGCTTTACGCGTTTCCTTTGTGCGTGGATTTGTGGTGTTCTGAGTGTGTTTGCGCATGCGTGCATGATTGCATGGTTCTTAAATATGAAATATATTTTGCATGTTTTGCATCCGATTTTTGGTGTTGTGGTGTTGTGTGAAACGTCTCACGTTTTGAATAGGATGCAATTAAACGTTTCTTGTAAGTTATAAACATGATTCCAGAATGAGGCCAGACCATAAAAAGGTAAAACTTGGGGAAAATAGTACTAAACAGGCTCAGCAATTCTGCAATGGACTCCTCAACTGTGAATAGTTCATATTGTCACGATAACACACACACATATCTACATCAATAATGAAATATTATCAAACAGTACGCATGTCTTGAACACATCATTCTCATAACTTTGATATATCATATACAGCTGTACATGCAAATATAATGTGTCATTAAAACTAAATGATATTCACTTTATATTTTTGTAACTTTTTTGTATTTTTTTTTGTATTTTTGTAACTTTTTTGTAACTTTCTAAAAAAATCGGAACTAAAAAAAAAAAATTTTCGTGAATCTTTTTTGTAAATCTTCTCTTGAAAAGTTTCAAAAAACCTTTTCTTGAATCAATCCAAATACTAGCAAAGATAATTAAAACTACAATTACATTTAGAGAAACTATACACCCCAAAGACATAATACTTTCAGCAACAAACATCTAACATGCTAGGAAATACCACACTGATGATCAAATGATCTCACAATATATCATATATGTTTAATGACCTCAACACATCTCTAAGTCTTATATATCAAATGTAAAGCATACGCCCTCACCCCTCCCTCCCCACCAGGACGACTGCCGTACACGTGCACCTATGAAGAAGGCTTCTGTGACCAGGAGCAATCCACGGACGACCAGTTCGACTGGACTCGCACGAACACGGCCACAGGGACGAGCGACACGGGTCCAGGGACGGGCCAGGGCGGGTCCGGGTGGTACATGTACACAGAGGCTAGCAGTCCGAGACGGCCGGGCGACAGGGCAAGGTCAGATACACTATATGGTTATCTAATTGGAAGAATATTGCGTTTTCAAAAAAAAATGGATATTAAGGCTCATTCAAGGATATGAATGAACCTTGAATATATAATATATATCCATATATAATATATGTAGATATATAATATATATCCACATATTCATTCAAGGATATGTTGGTTCTTTAATCCGGTTAGAAAACTACCATCATCGGTTTTCATCAACTTTTTTTTCGATTTTTATTTTTTGCATGTCATTATTTTCAGGATCGAGCTTCCGTCTCTGGAGGGTAATGCGTTCCCACTGCAAGTCTGCCTACAGTACTACTACCACATGTGGGGCGTGAACGAGATGGGCACCTTGAACATCCTGACCCGACAGCGGACTGGAATCCCATGGCAGACGCGCACTGGTGACCAAGGCAACGACTGGAGGCTTGAGAGGGTGACGCTCACGATGCAGAGCGCCTCAGACAGGGTCAGTGCGGCTTATAGTAGGCCCCTATTTATTTAAAAAAACATATATTTGTATTTCTGCTGTCAATTAGGCTACTTGCAAAATATGCAATTGTATTAATGTTTGGTAGGATCACTTACGTCATACAGTAGATACATACAAATTGCATCAGTGTAAAATTAGGAGCAAGTATTTCTCAAGAAAACGTGTGTGGATATACCTGAATTATTTATGTAATGCCGAAATATTTTTTCTTGTTTTACTCACTCGGTAATACTTCCACATAGGTGATATTTGAAGGTATCGTGGGGTCGGGGATTAGGAGCGACATCGCTGTGGATACCGTGTCCATGACAGCCGGGTCCTGCACCAGTGAGTGTCCGTAGTCTGGTCACAATAAACATCTCCTGCACATAAGAAAGACGCTGCTATGATATGGCAAAACATATAACTTGGTGGATACTCCGTAGTTACAAATTAATGCTGGGAAATAACATTTACTAATACATTTTACCTAACTTTCAGGATATACATGCCCTATGTTTATTCCCAATTCAATATATATGGACACAACTTTATCACTGAAATAAAACCTACACCCCCGCTCCTCCCCACGTTTTTGTTTCATTCCAGTCAACACACCGACACTGTTGACCTGTAGTTTTGAGCAGGCGGATATTTGTGGGTTTTCCCAAGTGCGTGACACGGACGTTTTTGATTGGACGAGACAGCAGGGAGCCACGCCCTCTCAGGCGACAGGTCCTTCTCAAGCCTTCGACGGCGGCTGGTACATGTTTACCGAGGTATCCAACAGAAACAACGGAAACAATGCAAGGTCAGTACTGTTTATTGCTTATATAGTTAAGTTAGAGAATTTACATCAAAGGTTGAACGTACGATATTAAAATGTATTTGCTGAAATTAGGGCCTAATGTGCAAAAAAAAAACTGAAGAAAAAAACAAGCTACCCTGAATATTTTTGGGAACACCAGAGAGAAAGGGTTTTTACTTGACATGTCTACAACGTTATGACGTTAACATCGTCAATGTCCCGAAACGTTACCTTTTGGTGTGCTCTACATCTTCTTCAGATTGCTGACTCCAGTCTTGAACTACGTGGGCCAGGTGTGTCTGACCTTCCGCCTGCACATGTTCGGGTCCTCCATGGGCACTCTAGCTATATACAGCACCCAGCGGCCCCAGGGCGGTGTAAACAACCCCTGGACAACCATCACGGGTAACCAAGGCAACGTTTGGGTCGAGCAAAAAGTCGATATCTTTCTCTACGACGACACAGACCGGGTGCGTTATGATATCTAATGATGTCGAGTATTATACATGTAAAAACGAAATCCATACTCATTCAAATAAATGGGAAACATTGTGAATTAAAACAACTTACTCTCTAGCCCCGCCATTTTTCTTTGTTTGAGGCTATGGTATTTTTGCCAGGATGGCTCTGAGTCCCAGAGCCATTCCTGGCAAATGGTATTTCGACAAAGACTGTTTTTTGTTACTGTTCGACCAATTCGCCGAAAATTCCAGAACATTGTAAACAATGAGAAGATTCACTGTATTTGAATCCAGCAAACGGTTGTTGGTAATGTGATTCATTACAAAATCGTACGGGAGCTAGTGCATTTAAAGTTGAGTTCTCATTTCCCAATAACAGGTTATAAACATTGCAAATAATACAACTAAAAAATGAAAGCGTTTTGATATTTTTCTAATTGCAGATCGGTTTTGACGGTCGTCGGGGCACAGGCGTCGAGGGGGATATCTCCATTGACCTTGTGACGGTGGAGACAGGGACCTGTACAGGTAAGATTTCCTCCCTGACACCCCTCAGATACAGTGGACCCTGTCGGCTTCAATCACTGTACACTTGCATGGGCACTAGCATAAAAGTTCAACGGAATATAGTGCACATCCCATATTGGCATGTCGTAGCATGAGCACTTGGCGTTTATATCTAGTTAAAAATATATTTATCTATCGCATGTTAGCTTTGAATAATATAGGTATTCACTAATGCACGAAACATGTGTTTTAGTTCAATTGAATATGTGTGTAGATTTGTAAATGTGTCCATATTGTCACCATCGTTCATTTTGTGGATTATAGAGGTTCAGCTGAAATCAATTTTTATTCAACTCATATGTTCAAATTTCTATAATCCACAAAATTTCAAATAACATGCATTTACTGATTAATATGTTTTGCTTCATTACTGTTTGTTTTGTATCGTGTGGATTGTCCAGTGCTAATGTTGGAATATTTTATTCAGGAGTATCTATTTCTGGAATAAAATATTCTCGTCCAAAACGTGTCAAAGTTTTATTAGTACATGTTTGTGTGTTTAACATTTGTATAATGTGCCTCAATTAATATTTATTACCGCATCTTGTGTGAAGCGTCGCTTGCTCACGTGTTTGTTTACATTTGCGCACGTGTGCTGTATACTAACGTGTATATTTGACCCCCAGGCACACCACCACCCACCCCACCACCCCCGACCCCTCCTCCCCCCACTACAGGTAAGTTACCATAGCAACCATCACGTATACTAACATACATGCACATTGGCAACAGCGTACTGCCAGTTCGAAATAAGAAAACTTTGCATGATATTGATTAACACAATTTGAACTCTGCCTTCTATGCATGAGCGCCATACAGCTTGTTCTTATTTATGTCAAGAGTGAAAAACGAATATTCTACATCACAAAATCTCACTAGATCATAACTGGCAATTCATTGGAATATTTGCATATGCAGTACTCACAAAACTTCGAGATATTGATATTTGTGATGTACTAGTAAGTGATATATGCCGCGAACCTATTTAATTTTAATAAAGATCCTTATCTTTTTGTGTATGGTGTATAATCTCGTGTATAATCTCGCACCTATATATATCATACACCAACAAGTATAAATACAGTAAAAAAAAAAAACTCCCCATATTTTCTCGTACACGCCTCTACAGACCTGTTCACGTGTGACTTCGAGAACAATTGCGGAATCACACAACGCGTTGATGACCGCTTCGACTGGATAATCCTCAGCGGGCCCACAAACACCGCTAACACCGGACCCAGCAACGCCCAGTCCGGGACTTACTACTGGTACATGGAGGCGACCGGCCGGGCAGCACGCGACAACGCCGTGTGAGTAGTGAGCGGGAGGGGGGAGAATTGATCGAATTTGGTTGAGGTCATTATAATTGTGGACACAAATTGCGGGGGATGAATAAAATAATGATGGATACAATTTCGGAATCCATTGGGATTGCGGGACCATGGAAATCATATCAAAATAACTATTTTCAAACCAATCAATTAACTCGATCAAAGTTCATTCGAATTTATATGGAAGTAAGTTGATTGAATCAAATAGTATTAAAGCATCTTTTACATATATCGGATCTATAATTCGTCTTTTTCCCCCTTGTAGAATCGAACTGCCAGCCCTGAACTACGTGGGTCCGGTGTGCCTGACGTTTTACTACCACATGTGGGGAGACCAGCAGGGCGTGCTGTGGGTGTACACGACCCGACGGACCATCTCCAACCCCTGGCAGGCAATCTTCGGCGACAAGGGAAACGCCTGGCAACTGCAGACGACTACCATACAACTGGAAAGCGTAGATGATCGGGTGGGTTTTGTTGGTACTTTCGGCCGTGAATTTTCTAGAATGTTTAGATAAGAGGTGAATGTCGACCAATTGTTTTAGTTGGGAATTCTGGCAGACAAAAATCGTCAAGTATCACGACAATCGGAGTGGATATGACTGAGAGCCAAAATTAGCAATTGACTGAGCGTGTATTTTTTAGCTTACCGAGCCTTTGGTACGATAACCTATTGCCGTGGCGTTGCGTCCGTCGTCCGTCGTCAGACGTCGTTTACAGGCGAAACTTTCTGGAATTTTGCACAAAAATGTTTAATAATATTTCAAGTGGGAGGTATATTTTTTTTTTCAAAATGGTGGCCATTTTGGACGATAAAACGGCCAATTTTGGACTTTGACGGTCGTATTCTCGAAATATGTTCAGTAACTTCTTTTTCTATTAGCCCAGTCCCACAGTTGCGAATGATTCCGGCGAATGCGAATTAGGCATAAGATTTCTCATAGGTTCCCCTGTGATGTGCATAAGTTTCGGTGCCATTGAATCGCTCGAAGTGGGCCATTTTGGCCCAAATTTGGCCCAAATGGGACTTCCCCATGTTAAATTCTGCTATGCCTTATAATGGGACACATTATTGATAATATCTCACTTAATATTGATATTAGAGCTCAGGAATCAATTGTGGACAAATAGATTACACGCTGAATATTCTCGTGACCTTGAATTTGACCTTTGACCTTATTCACCAGGTCAGAGCAAAAATGGCGAATATCTCGCTTATTTTCGACTTTACATGAATCAATTGTGAACATATAGGAAATGATATATGCTGAACATTCTGGTTACCTTGATTTTGATCTTTGATCTAATTCTCAAGGTCACAGGACAAACTGGCTGATATGTCATTTATTATCGACTTTACAACTTGAGAATCAACTGTGGAAATACATGACTTTTGAAATCTGATGACTTTTAAGTTGACCTTTGACTTCATTTTCAAGGTCGCGAGACCTCTTATTAATGAATTAACAACTTAGCAATCAATTATGGACGTATGGGAATTGAGATATGCTGAATACTCTCGTGACCTTGAATTTGACCAGTGACTTTTTTCTCAAGGTCACGGGACAAATCAGCTAATATCTAAAATATAAAACATATATTGTTCGGTAACCTTTCTTAGCCCTGGGTCCATTTTTTTTATTATCGTACGTTTTGGGATTGAGAATTGAGAGAAGACATATATTATCATCAATTGAACAGTTTGTTCGGATTAAGTGTTTCTATACCTAAAATTGTGCAATCACTAATATTTTCTTATATATTACAATATCTCCGAATTCTGCAATTTCACGTTTGATATATGGATAATTTAGAAAAAAATAGCTGTCCATATGATGTGTTATTTATATACAATTATAGCAATCATACAAAAAAAATTGCAGATTGGTTTCTTTGGACAACTCGGTGGAGGTGAAAGAAGCGACATTGCTATTGACAACATCCGTGTCAGGAGAGGTGCATGCGCAGGTCAGTGGATGAATAGGTTTACTGTATATCTGAAAGATAACGTACTCACATATATTGGAATTTGTTGCGATGAAAAATCGTGCAATTTTGCCAATTTAACATTCCATGTCGGGTTTCAATAATATGATACCTTAAAAATTTATAAAAAATGAGTAAATGTGAATAAATGTTCCATTTAGATTGACATGATTCAGAAGAACATTACCAAACTTTGGTCTTTTGGTAAATTTGGTAAATTATATTGAGAGTGCAACTACTCACAGATTTGTTAATATCCGTTGTTGCTGTTTGTTTTTTTTGTTCAGGAACCACCCCGCCCCCTACTTCAAGTAAGTTCACTGCATGTATACACTTCCATTCATCTATACATGTAATTATTTCAATGGAATGAAAATGAAAAATTCGACGTTCTCGGGCTTTATGTTTTACATGTATTTCTTATCGACAATAAAATGATTATGTATCATTTTACCTCCGTATTATATACTCATATCTAACATTTTTGCATATTTTACCACTTCAGCCGTTCCGTTCTACTGTGACTTCGAGTTCAACAATTTCTGCGGGATCACACAGCGCGCCAATAGTGACCAGTTTAACTGGCAGATCATTAGCGGAAGCACCCCCACCTCAGGGACGGGGCCGACGTCCGCCCGCACGGGCAGCTACTACCTGTACGCCGAGGCTGACAACCGTAACCAAGGCGACCGTGCCATGTGAGTAGTAATCCGTAACCAAGGCGACCGTGCCATGTGAGTATTGATCCATGGCGACCGCGTCGCGTGAGTTCAAAAAGAAAAAAAAACTTACTGGTGCAGTGCGTGGTATATATAGTTTATAAATTGTCCATATTATCAACAATACCGATCATTATCATGAATTTTTATCTTTGTGAATTAAAAACAAAGTTTTTTTTTCATTTACAATGTATTATATTATATCATATTTATTTTATTCTGTTATAGTCTATTCACATCCCAGCGTCCATATTCCAAATACCGATGATCATCTCGATTTTTCCACTTTGTAAATAAACAAATCTTTCCTCCAATTTACAATCTATATATATTTCTTTAAATCTCACCCCGACAGTATCGAGGTGCCCGCCCTCAACTACATCGGTGCCGTGTGTCTGACATACTACTTCCACGTGTGGGGTGAGGGACAGGGCTCCTTCTTCATGGGGGTGACAGACAACACGGGGGCCGCCAACACCATCCGCAGCGTCACCGGTAACCAAGGCAACCAGTGGACGTTCGATCGCGTCACGATCAACCTCAACGCCAACGACAGGGTAAGGCAAACAATCCGGGGTGAAATGTGGAATAAATGTCATACTTTTCTCAATATAAAAGTAAAAACTGGTTACTGATAACAAAGGATATTTATCGGTAAAACATTCTGAATTTGACGTTGACTCCAAAAGTTAAATATTATGGAATAATAGAAAGCAAACACTCAGCATTTTATCACCAAAGTTCGCAATTTGTCTTTCACCTGGATATTACGTTTTAGATTAATTGCAGAATAAGAGACTAATACTGGCTCTGAATGTGCAAAATGCAACAGTATATTTCATAGAAATATTTTGCTTTTTTGCAGGTTTTCTTCACGGCCCAGCGCGGCTTTAACCAGCTGAGTGATATAGCTATTGACGACGTCAGGATCGAGGCGGGAGCCTGTCCAGGTCAGTCAACAGTGTGGCCTCTCTCTTCTTCGAGGAGATGACAGTTTGGGGAGTGGATTTCACAAATACAGCTTGTTATAAATTCTGTTCAATCAGTGTCTCATTTTTATACCAGTCGAATTGATAATACAGACATAGATGTGAAACTAAATGTTCATTCATATATTTTCATGCATGACCATTTATTTTTTTAACAGGAACACCTCCGCCTTCCACAGGTAAGTTCCAGGAACATTACTTATTTCTTCGTGAAATACATGATTCTATTACTTTTTTGGAAATCCAAATTCCATTCATTCGAACAATTTTCTCTCCCATGAGTAAAAGATGGAAAATTGATAATTACGACATGAAAAAAAAATTACAATGGAATATAAAAAATACTCACCTTTATTATAAATGTACATGTATGTAAATTTAATAGTTAAGCAACTAATTACCGATTAATTCCTACCCCCCCCCCCCCCCCTCCTTCCCCTAACCTCGACCAGGTATCCCATATGCCTGTGGGTTCGAGTCGAACTTGGCCGCGTGTAGCATTGAGCAGTCGACGACCGACAGTTTTGACTGGAGTCTGAGGGTGGGCAGCACCCCGACCCAGGACACGGGCCCCCAGGCCGCCCGCCAGGGCTCGCAGTACCTCTACATGGAGGCTGACGGCCAGTCCCTCGGGAACTCAGCCGTGTGAGTATACGCGGTCAATACATTAATTGATTGTTGTTGAAGGATTGAATAATTTGGGTGATTTATGTTATTTTTGGAATTATCGGTACTTTTTCCATCATCTGATTTTAGCCAATAGAAATTCTGATACCCACAACTATACATGTATATGATATTCACAAATTTGTTGTTGGTCAATTGATTAAATACAGTAGGTGTTTGTGAACGATTCATTCTTGGGTGATATGTTGCTCGTTTCATATTTGCCTCCAATACCAAAATTCACTCAACACATACAAAATATCATATCATAGGGCGCGAATACGTGTTAAATACGGATAGTTTATCATTATTATTCCATCCAGTAAATACATATATATACGTGAAATTGTACAAAAAAACACATGCACAATTATTTATATATTCCCAACCACTTCCGCACTTCAGGATCCTGTTGCCGACCCTGAACTATATCGGGACAGTCTGCCTGACGTACAGCAATCACATGTTCGGGATCAACATCGGCTCTCTCGACGTGTTCACGACACAAAGTAATATCGATTGGAAGTCCCACAATGGGAATTCCAGAATTAACGACTGGATCCCGAACAGCGTCACCATTGACATCAACAGTAATACGGATAGGGTGAGTGAGACAGACTGATCAAAAGTAGTATTGATAGGGAATATACCCCGTAGAAACGGATGTTTGCTGCTTTTCGCACTTTTATCCTGTTTAATATTAAACCATTTTTTGGTCGTCATTGGCCAAGTCAATGCATGCACATATCTGATCGGTTTTATTTTAATGCATTTAAACAATTATTACAAAAATGTCATTGTGTTTTGTTCAAATGCCGTTTTTTCGAATAAAAGAACTTGCAAAGATGTAATGATGTCATTTTGTAGATCGGTTTCCGTGCGCGCCGAGGCAATGGTATATTCGGGGATATCGCTATTGATGACGTCAGAGTTGTGGCCGGAAGTTGCCAAGGTTTGTGGGCGGTTCGGAACGTCTGTCGCCAGAATCCGTAGGAGGTTTTAGGGAAATTTATTTCACACAAATTGCAAGAAAATTGTGCTTGAAAAAGTCACAGTATTAAAAGAATGGCAATATGAACTTGTTCTATCGAGAACCTTTTGAGGGTAGTTTGTTCTATTGAATTTGCCATGGATGTTTTAGCAACTAAATGTGCCATGATATATAACTATTCTAGTTGATGGTCGGTATCTCTCTGTCCCTCTCAAATACCGATATCTTGGTGATCAGTTCTTATAGTTGGAAATCCAGACTATACTGAAGTCACGTTCAGCGCATAACCCATAATTATTCTTGCCAATAACTTCGTCTTGGATAGTCGGATCGATATGAGATTTGGTATTATTTCCATTTGGCATAAAATCAAATTTCTACATCACGAAATCCTCGAATTTGCTTAAATTTTAATGACATAGCTTTCAATTTTGGAAGATTAAAATCCACATTTTTGATGAAGAAATGCGTTTTTATTCCAAATAGAAGCATTTAAATTTTCTAATCGATCAGACTTTACAAATCAAAGTTATTGGTAAGAATCAGCCGAGGTTTGGCGTCAAACTTGACTTTATATCTTTATTATTTGATATATCAGCTTCGAATATTTGAAACATTTTGCCCTGTATGGTGTCCAGAAATTCTTGCCGTCGATGTCACGCCTTCTCTAAACAAAGCATTAACTAGAACTAATGCTATATAAAGCAACGTGCGTTTTCCGCTGCGAGTTGAAAAAAAAACTCCAAAGCCATTCGCACGTTGGCTTACATAGTAGATTTGATGTTGGATGTTCGCTTGGACGATGATAGATGCTGATTCTGTTCCATGTTTTTTCCTTCCAATAGGCACACCACCTCCCCCTACCGCAGGTACCAAATGTTCATTTAAATATTCCAGAACCTATTCGCATAAATTGCCTATCATTTGTTCATATTATACACATAGAATATTCCAACCTTCGTGACCAAATAAACGTGTAGATATTGTTCACACCTAGTGTAAAAATATCAAATATATTTTAATTTACCCTTAAATATGTTCTGTTATATATGTATATATATTAACTTCCACCTGCATAGACTAGCAAACAATGCAACTGTACAACAGAATCCGTTTAAAACCAACCCTAGAAATCCGCTCTTCCGTTGACCTTGACCTTTACCTTACAGTGACCTTGCCGTTCGTCTGTGACCTTGAGGTCGCTAACCTCTGTGGAATTATGCAATCGACGAGCGACGTTTTTGATTGGACGAGGTTCTCCGGTAGCACGCCCACACAGTTCACGGGGCCGTCTTTCGCCCAGTCTGGGGTTTATTACCTGTACGCGGAGGCAGACGGACGGACGGCGGGTCAAAACGCCATGTCAGTACCCGCTACTCTTCATAGTTTCACTTTGAGGAAAACCTAACTTATAAGACGTTACGTAGAATGGTATAGCATTTAAATTACCGAGTTAACATTTCAACAGAAGTGTCCTCGCCAGATCTGCAAGTGTAATTTATAGCTAAAATTAAAATTGAATGAAAATTTTGAAAGCATTGATCCGATACATTGCAGACTCAAAAACTAGAAAGTCCCACATGGTTGAACTTGACCTACACCAGAACTCCAGATAACATAAGCAAATACTTTTTGGAACTCTCTCCTATCTCCCTTTTACAGCCTACTGATTCCCCCGATCAACTTCGCCGGTACAGTTTGCCTGTCTATGTACGTGCACATGCGCGGCACGAACCTTGGCTCCCTCTCGGTGTTGACCCTCAACGGAGACGGCTCTAACCCCCAGGCCGTGTACCAGGGTAACCAAGGCGACCAGTGGCTACTCAGGCGTGTGAGCATGCCCATCACCGGGGCAACTGACAGGGTACGGGAATTTCCACGACGCACATTTATTAATTTGCTTTGCAGTATACATCATCTTTTATGGAAGTTGAACATTAGGCTTAATTACAATTTTAAAAGAAAAAAATAATGTTGTATTCATATTCAAGAAGGCAGCGTTCATTGGAAGTGGGTTTTTTTTCAATATGTGTAAAAGAAAAAAGAACAATACTTATTGCCAAAAATAATCTATTGCACTGAAGTGAACCAATATTACTTCACTTCATTGTTCGTGATTATTTTAGACTAAACTTATGAGGAAAATTCTACTTTGCAACAATAATTAACTGATATTTCTACTTCGTAACAAACGCTGGATTGATACGGTAATTAAAATTGCACGTCATTGTTACGCAGATCATGTTGAATGCCGTGATCGGTAACGGAGTGCTCAGTGACATAGCTGTGGACAGTATCCGGGTCGAGGCGGGAAGTTGTGCGGGTGAGTGACCCTCCTCCCCCCTCTCCATTCAAGTTTGGGGACAATATCTACAAGTGCCCCCTCCCCCCCCCCCCAGTCATGATAATGTAGATAATATATGGGAGGTTTGTTCTTCCGATTCGTCCATTTCCTTATTGGCCCCATCTATCTGTGAAACTTTATGCTGATGTCTGAGTTTCAGTGTTAATTTTTATGATTGTGGACATATTTTTACCATACTGTTCATTATATCTTTGTTTTGTTTTTCTTCGATTTTGTTTTGATTTCAGGCACAACTCCACCACCCACTCCAAGTAAGTCAACACTTTAAAATTAATCTTAAAATTAATAACAACTAGTTACTAGTTTACTGAATTAATGATAACTAATGATCAATGGAACATTTCATGATCGAAAATCTACACGAAACAAATAAGATAATTTCCCCCTATTACGGAGTGATCACATATGTAACCATCTAAAATTGAAAGAAATAATAAATGCCAATAGCTAATAAAAGAACATAAAGAATAAACAAAAATGGAAGAACACATTTTTTCGACTCCACAGTCAACCTGCCGTTCGTGTGTGACCTCGAGGCCTCTGACCTTTGCGGAGTCAGCCAGAGCACGAACGATCAGTTCGACTGGACACAGAACGCGGGGTCTACACCTACCCCCAGCACGGGGCCCGGCTTCGCGCAGTCTGGCAATTACTACCTATATGCCGAGGCGGACGGGAGGAATCAAGGCGACACCGCAGTGTGAGTCAACGGTGTTAATTTATGTTTTTGAAAGAGTAGTTGCGATGGATAGTAACGGTAGATAGATAGGATACTTGGAATTGGAGTGACAATGTGAATTTTCATTGAGAAATATTGTGAATGATTAAAATAAAATAAAGATATTGTAAATATAATATTGGCATATAATATATGTAAAGTTTTTTTTGGCAAAATTATCCCAATAAAAAATTAGATTATGTATAAATATTTAAGATGTATTAGAGATTTTGTAATATTAAATGAGACGAATTGATTTAGGTTTTAACTGATTATTATAAAGTACCGTATTCGCGCGCATACAGTCGCATGTGCGTATAGTCGAAGGTGTGCGTATATTTCGAATATACGCACATGTGCTTGTGATTGAAAAAAAAATCAAAATCAAGAATGACAGTAAAAAAATTTTGATCGTAAGATCATCGGTTCCATGTCATGTGCTTGACTGATTTTATGAAATCGTGACTTCGTCAGTTCGTGCCAATCGCGGCTGTGTCTGCGGTCAATGGATTGCAAACTGTAAAATAAGTTGTGATGTTGATTGCTTAATTACGGTGAGTGTAATTGACACTTGTGATTTCGTTTGACATCTTATGATCGGGATATGTCATTTCTGTTCATGAGTGTAGAATAAACATCTTGAAAAGCCCGTGTTTCGTTCATGTTTGTGATGTTTGCCGCCCAGCAGGAAGTTGCCATTTTTCTAGCATGTACTCATTAATATTCATGAGCTGATTCACATTCCAACCAATCAAAAATTACCTTTCAAAACGAATCAACCAATGGTGAAAAGCCAGATATGACGTCATAAAAAATACCACCAATCAGGCTGCCTGTTTCACTTTCTTCTTCCAAGTGACATGTGGGTTTGTTTTGAAATAGCAACGAACCAAACAACAAATTTTATTTGTTTCTCGAAGTCTCAATAGCTTCACACAACAGTAGATTATACATCATGCACATCTACACCAACACAAGTACAGATGTCTGTATTCATTCGTGCACCAAACCGTGTAATTGCAATTGACGAGTCGGGCGGTTTTGACAGTCGTGCCGGCCTCGTATAGATCTAACTGTCAAACTGTCTGAGCCTGATGAAAGGGATTTGCAGTCAACCCCTTATCGAAAACGATCGCACATGTGCGTATGTACGAAATATTTTCCATATTATAAAGGGCCTAAAACAAGCAAATTTCGGATAAACGCACATGCGACTGTATGCGCGCGAATACGGTAATTATCGTTTGTTTGTATGACTAATTTAAAGATATGTTATCGGAATAATTTCCTTTTTTTTCTTCTGCTTTTAGTGGGAGCATACCCTCCATAAACTATGTCGGAAATGTGTGTCTGACATTTTACTACCACATGTGGGGGGTCAACGTGGGCACCTTGACCGTCTTCACGACCACCAACACGTGGGCACAGATCACTGGTAACCAAGGCAACCAGTGGCGGGAGCGGCGAGTGACCATTGACCTGCGCGGCTCCAACGACAGGGTCAGTATTAGAGGAATATTTGGTGTGGAATCCAGAGTGTGGCTGTATAATGGAATATTCACATACCAATATATTATGATTCTCTTATTGAATTTCCTAGTATTTAATGTATGAACGTATAAATACCACAAACTCGTTTTGTTTCTTAGCTTCTAAGCTCTTACCAAAATTCGAAAACTAATGAATAGAAAAAATATTTCTCGAATGATACCCGAGAATCATGTCTTATTTGAAAAAAGAAAGCACTGACATTTCAATTGTTATCCGTTGAAGCCAATAAACTATTTCAGTCGAGCTCGTTTTAATAATCAACTGACTATACATAACATAAACTTGACCTGATTAAGTAAATTTCAACTAAGTATCGACTCACGGTGTTCCAATTGATGTTCCTGCTGTAGATCGGTTTCCGGGCGGAGCGAGGCAATGGAATATTTGGAGACATCGCGATAGACACACTGAGGGTCGAGCAGGGCTCGTGTACTGGTCAGTCATACATTTGTACTTGTAGCTTCACAATAAATGGGCCATTATAGATAATTGTCGATTGTATATCATTTGCACAGTTGTGAATTAAGTATTCTGTATATTTTATTCCAGGTGAGCCTCCGGTGCCCCAACCAGGTTAGTATTGTAATTATATGTCTTGGGTTAATTCAATACCGGACCGATTTTCATTAATTACATTATTTTACAACAATTTATCAGCATCACTATGTTATTTTTTCATTACCTATATTACTCAGACAACCAAAGTGAAGTCGATCGATCAGGATAACTGAATCAATTGATGAAATTGAATGTCCAAATTGTTCAATTTATTTTAACATGAGTAATGAAGTTAATAAATTAATAATGGCAAACCAACTACCTTACCAAGAAACAGCTTTGTCATTTATAACTCATATTTATAACTTATATATATATTTTTGAAAATCATCTTTACCCCTAGTAAACCTGCCGTTTTCCTGCGATCTGGAGGAATCGAGCCTGTGTCAGCTGCGGGGAAGCACTAGCGATAACTTCGACTGGACTAGAAACACAGGGTCCACACCTACCCCCAGCACGGGGCCCACAAGCGCGCAGTCCGGGATCTTCTATCTGTTTGCTGAGGCGGACGATAGACGAAATGGTGACACCGCAACGTAAGCGATCAAAGTTTCAATACTGTATTTTTAGCAAACAACTAGGATTTTAAACTGATATTATTAGTAATATCTTTGCTGATGATATGATTAGTGGCATGCATATTTCCAGTCTTATACCGAATGGGAATTTATTTTAAATTGTACCATGTTTTAATATGAGCTAGGAAATTCCATCCAAAATTTGTCAACGAGTAACCAGCTTTTCACCATTTTCACCCACATTTTTTCACATACAGTGAGCTGTTGCCGCCGATCAACTACGTAGGAAGCGTCTGTTTGTCGTTTTACTACCACATGTACGGCGTGAACCAGGGAAGTCTCTACGTGTCCACGCAGAACCAGAACACCCGCTGGACGACACTGACCGGCAACAAGGGCAACCAGTGGAACCTAGAGCGCGTCACAGTCGACAACCGCGGCCCCACGGACAGGGTGAGTGGTGATGGGGAGGCCTATACATTTTCATTACGGAGCGGTTACAAAATGACGTGAGATTCTGATGAAAACGGTGTTGAACATGAAGTGAAAAATGCTGAAAGAAAAAGTGAATCATTTATTTTCTGAAAGAATATTTTTTGAAACGATGACTTGAATACGAAGAAATGAAGAAAAAGTTCTTTAATATTGGAGAATTTAAAGAAAATATAATGATTTTGCAGAGAATTTGCATACAGGTCATTGAATGACCACATGGACAGGGTCGCGAGAATTTCTTGCTTCATTTTTAAGTATTAACTCAAGATTTATACATACATTACAATACATTGAATCATGTTGCACTAGTGCAATGTATAGTAATGCAATTGTACTGCATCTTTATTAAATGACCTTGAATTACATAATATGAATGTGCGTTCGACTTTCTACATTACATTGATTGTACCGGCCGTGTTGTGGTGTTTACAGATCGGTATCACGGCCGTCCGAGGCAATGGAATATTTGGAGATATCGCTATCGACAACATCAGAGTGACTCAGGGGAGTTGTGGAGGTCAGTCGTGTGAAATAATCTGTTATTCTCTGAAATTCAAGTGAATTGATCCTGTTTGAAGGTAATACACATTTCAGATCAAGGCCTGTCTTCGCCCAAACTCGATGACATTAGTGAATTCGTGTATTAGTTTACCAGAAACCCTTTTGATTGTGACCGTTTTTTTTCCTCCGAACACACTACACAATGTCCTCCTATCCACCCAATTTCATATCCCATAATTTAAAATTCAATATTATTACTAAATTCCTTCACAAAACAAAACAGTTTGCTTTTCAATGTAACCATCTTCATCATTTTCTGAAACCATTTGTTGAAAATGTATGATATTATATTCCACATGTGCAGTCATGTAATGTGTGCAACTACTGGTAGACGAACTCAAACAGCAAGCCGAACTACGTTGTTATTTTCAATTATAATAGCATTTTAAAATGGACAAATCATAAAGTGGCAACCGGTTATTTGACAATTGGTTATCGATTACATGATTGCCCATGCAGCGAAGAGTTTGACTGAATATTGTTCACTGAATATTATGTTACATTTTATACATTTCAAGATATTTTCTTTCGACATGCATATTATAATTTGTCATCAGTTGGGAGATCAGTTTACCTTTTGACTCTGTATTCATTTGTTTTTGGTTGTTTGATGTGTTTCCATTCCATTTTCAGAAACACCGCCTCCAAGCAGAGGTAGATAGATGGTCTTTGTTTATATGCATATTTATTTACTTACTATACTCACCTTTCGTGTTTATTCTTCACTGTGGACACGGGCAACTAGTTGATCTGTATGAATACTTCTCCACTTCGCTTATGCATATGGTTTAACCAGTGAATATACTGTAGTTCATGATATAAAATCGGTGAGCCGGGCACACGCATGCCAATATAAAAACTGTGAGGTTTTTGTAATGGTTTTTAAATGGGCTTTGCTTGATGCACTACATTTTGAGAGAAGTAATGTAAATAACGCGTTTTACATGTGTAAGTTGTAACAACGAGTATGTCTTGATTCTTACATTATATAACATTTTGTAAATAACAATCGTAGATATACACACACTGGACATAAGAAGTGTCCCCCCATAAGAAGTGTCAGACGGCTTTGAAAATCACTACAGCTTGTTTCACAATGCAGAGGTGAAACTTCCTATGTCCTGTGTGTGTAATGATCACTTCTAAGTAATGTTTTCTTGTGTTATAATATACGCATGTTTACATAGAAATACCTGATTCGTTGTATCGGTGCCGGTATAAAGAGATAGTGGACTGTTCAATTTGAAGTTGATGATAGTTGATCAAACATATTTTCTATAGACCCTATGAAATTACTTAGTTGTGACTGTTCTGTATAAAACCATTACTACATCAAGGTACATTATGTACATTATGGGTATATTAATTCATGTGTATATTATGGATATTAAACTCACAATAATATGGTCTCTGTTTTTGGCAATTATGAATATATAATAATATTCCACCCCAAAACACGAAATTTACTACTTCAATAATCAACACAAACCGCAAAAAAACTGATTATAAAATCTCTTTGACAGATCTACCGTACTTCTGCGACTTTGGCGTCAATGATATCTGCGGGATCACACAGATCCGCTCAGACCGGTTTGACTGGGACGTGTACATTGGCAGCACCCCGACAGCTAACACCGGACCCACGGCCGCCCAGTCCGGGCTCTACTACTTCTACATGGAAGCTGACGGCAAGGCCAGCGGTGACAACGCCATGTATGCATCTTTTTGTTTATAATAATCCTTATAGATGTTTGGCTGTTTAGCTGTCATGTTTGGCTGTCATTCCGAATTGATATGAAAATAGGAAAAAAGAACGAGAAATTTCAGCAATTTTAAACGTGGAGATACTGTTTTAAGCACCTGTTTTGTAAAACTATAAAAACCATGGACTAGTAAAACATCTCGGAAACGTTCAATTAAACAATTACAAGCTATAACCAAAAATTAGGGGAACTTTTAAAATTCGATATTCGAAGTAAAGATTCTCCATCTATTTATAATAAATTCTAGAATCAAATAAATTACCTCGCCCCTCCATTCTACAGTATCGAGTTGCCGCCGTTCAACTACGTCGGTCGCGTGTGTCTGTTGTTTTACTACCACATGTGGGGGAGTACACAGGGTGTATTGTACGTCACGACGTCCACGCGTACAGTCGTACAGCCGTGGCGCACGTTCCGTGGTAACCGTGGCAACCAGTGGAACTTTGAGCAGGTGGCCATCGATCTCAGCTCATCGAGCGACAAGGTCAGTAGACAATCATCAAATAGGTATTGCATGGAAGGGAATTAACATTTTTGTACGAAAAGATGGTAAATACAAGAATTTATCTACACAAGTTTAAAGACGGAAACTAGTGATTGGTTCCTAACAATAAGTTTTCATGGATGGGAAGCCAGGGAAAAACTAAAACAGCGACAATAAATTATTGATGAATCAAATTCCAAACATGTCTAATTTCGGACAGTTATTTCAGTTTGTTTATTGCTGTTTTTTTCATCAAGATTCCCTATATTTGTCGTATTTCTCCATATTTGGAGAATCCTCACGGATAAGCACTAGAGTTTCCCAGTAACCTCACATACGCATTCTATCTCCGCCCAACAGATCGGGTTTTACGGACAGATCGGATCGGATCGTTTCAGTGACATCGCTATAGACAACATCAGGGTAAACGCAGGCGACTGTACTACAAGTAAGAATTACACTTATGTTTTAATCATATGTATTTAATTTTCAATAAAATTAAGGTTTGAGTATTTATCATATTTCATTTTTCGTCTTATTTCTTTATTTGGTATTGGTATTTGTATTTCATAAATTTACATTTATATTTTTTTTTTATATTCTTCAATTTTTGTTGAAGTTAATATAATTGTAATAATTATGTGCGATGTATTTGATAATATGAATGTTGGAATAGTATTTAGTATTTTGTTATGCAGTGTACATTGTAGTGAATATAAATGTAAGCTGCTGCATGTTATATTGTAAAAAAAATTAAATATATGTCTATAGCTAAGATAATGTTATTGTTCGAGTGTGCCACGTTTTTTCTCACTTGTTGTATATATGCATGTTTTATTTATATGGTACTATAGTCTACAAACCTTTAGTTAAAATATTTGTCACCTCAAATATACATAATAATTTGCACCACGGCGCCATCCAAAATTTGCCCTCATTTAGTTCCAACCAATGTGCATCTTCACACGCGCCTTTGGGCAGAACTTGTGTACGCTCAGACGCGTGTGTACGCTGTGTGTACACGGTTGTACTCCCCAGTGTACATGTGTAAGCACCTGTTTAAGTGCCCTAGTTGCTGTTCCAAACAGGCACCACGAGCACCAGCACCTCCAGCCCGACCACCACCACCGCCACCCCAACACCTCCCCCCGGTTTGTATACACGCTTAGCGGACTCATGTGCAACATCCAACTCAATACGTGTTTTTGATTGGTCTAGGATGTTTTACTGGGACGGTCGATCGATCGATCGATCGATCGATCGATTGATCGATTTATTGATAGTTATCTATAAATTTGTAGATAGTAGCAAAAATCTGATGTACAAGTTTTCCCTTCCTGAAAAAAAAAATAGTCATTTTGTGAACAGTATTCTAAATTTAACTTGTGATTTGATGAAAACATAGTTTGATTGACAAACGAAGGACACCAAGTTGCATTCTGAGACTCTTTTTGGTGCTTCAGTTTAGAATATGTTCAGAGAGCGATGTTGCACACGAATCCCCTATGTCGTCAAGGGTGTCACATGAACAATAACCCAGAACAACCCACTCCCATCCTTTCCAATATTCTGACTATACCGTGCTTCCACCCATACCAAACTTTTCTTTCAGAAGTTCACTGAGAATATTTTGTTGACATGTCTTAAATCTGAACACATTTCCAAGTAATAGCCTACATTTCTCACTTTTGCATCACCCTCACTTCTTTTCATCAGTCTTCCACTTAAAATAAATTAATGCATATTTCATTTAGTCATTTTAATTTTCACCTGAGTGCCACCCTGTAACACCAACCACATCTGTGCACCACCCTGTACTGTCCAATCCCCATGTGACTGACATCCTGTAGAATCGTAGTGTTCGTGTGTTTGTGCCACCCTGTAGTTTAGTTTATAGATGCTAAAAATGTGTGTAGATTTTAGGAGATAACTCAGCCTAGATTCTATCTCACGAAGTGCGATGTTGACGATGAATGGGCATTTTTCATTCTGTTCAAGCCTTTTACTAGATCATCTATCGATATTGTTCAATAATATCCACAGCGCTTGAAGTTACTATTGAAATGATATTTCTGGTTGCATGCCATTTTGTGTACGGTGTTTAGATCAGTGTTATAGTTTACATATAAACTGACATAGGCTTGTAGAAGAGCTAGAACATGGAAAGTATTTTGAAACAAACTGATTCTAACTTGGAAATAGAAATAGAACTTGAAAATAATTATATTTTGAAGTAGATATTTTATAGTTTCTGGAACGATAATATTTTTACCCTGCACCAGCAGTAGTTGTTCATTTCGTAATGTTTGTGTTTTCCAGCGTCTCCTTGTAACCTCCGTATGAGTTTTCTTATGATTTGTCAAAAATATTCAGTTTGAACCTCTGTCGTATGATAGTTATATCATACACTGTATGGCGTGAAAGTACATGGTTATCCTGAAAAGCCTTCAAACCTTCAATTATGTTTAGAAAACCATTTTCAAAAATATATTATAAACGATGGGTGAGATTCTAAGTTGAAACCATAGTGAAATGAAATTATAAAAAGCGAGCATATAGTAAAAAAACCCACAGAATCTTCAGATTTAACGGATAACCATGCACAGCTATGGACTTGATGACGATAAACAGAAAATACATAACGAACAAAACATAAACTGAAACCACTATAATTTTTCTTACTCCCGAAAACAACAAACAGACAACCTGGTGGTCGACTGTAGCTTTGAAAACAACCAGATCTGTGGCTTCATCCAGCGGACCAATGACCAGTTTGACTGGAGCACGAACAGTTTTGGCACAGACACGGCTAACACGGGACCTACCGGCGCCATAGATGGGACCTGGTACCTCTACACGGAAGCAAGCTTCCCTAGAAACTCCTTCGACAGAGCAATGTGAGTATAATTAGTAGTTAGGAGGCAGGTTTTGAGGGTCGAAATAGGTCATGTTGTCCCTTGGTATTACTCTTGAACTGAAAACATACCATTTAGACCGTATGGAACATTTTCTAGTTATTATTAAATATAAAAAAACAACAGTTTAACACGACCTGACTAGTGATTATACGTTTATACGTTTATGTACATGTATGGAGTCAGCTCTTCAGTAACTCTTACTTCAACACTATAAAGCTTCAACTTCACAAAGTACTCCTGCAACAACAACTTCTTCAAGTAAACCCCCGATATCACATGTTTTCTGATGACGACATGTTTTCTATTTTCCAGTATCCAGACACCGAGCTTGCAGTACAGCGGCCCCGCCTGTGTTACGTTCTGGTACAACATGAACGGCGCGGGTATCGGGCGCCTGATCGTGTACCAGTCCAACGTGGGGGAGGGAAGTCCGCTCTTCCAACAGCGGGGACCCACCGGCAACCAGTGGATACAAATCTCGCGGGATGTCACCCTCAACTTTGGCGAGAGTGTGAGTACACACGAGAGTTGGGAGGAATTTCAACTAAATCCATATGATATGTGATTTTCGAATCAATGAGGATGTGCCATAGTTCCGATGTTCACATGTGCACATGTACAGTCACTATATTACAGTGTCTCTCCATTCATTTAAACTTTCTTAATAGCCAGTTGAATTTATCAAATCCAATTTTTGCAATATGCAATTGATATCAACACTAATAAATATATCACCGTTAGGCCAACATGGGAGATAACCCCATAGACACTGACCAATACATCCAGTGAACACGAGTTTGCCCCAGATCACACGGATATTTCTCCCCACAGATCGTGTTTGTTGGAGAGCTTGGCAGCACACAGAGGGAACTCGGAGATATCGCTATCGACAACGTCAGGGTTCGCTCTGGATCATGCTCAGCAAGTCAGTATCCTGATGAATCTATAGGCTACTGTAGACTCTATGGGAAAATGGTATCTCTCTTCTTCTGTCAGCTAATACCAGTGGCTTACCTTTTCACTTCAATCCAACGTTAGATGCTCCTTTAAAATTGAAGGTTGCGTATGATGTAGACTTAGTGGTAAATCGACCGGGAAAAAGATTCTAAAATGATACAATGATAATATCCCATGAAATTTTTGGTCTATATAATTGGTGCGGCTTTTAAAAATGTACATGAAGTTGAACATATCAATTGGATAAAACAACGGTACTCGGTCAGCTACATAAACAGTCAATATAAAAGTGTTCCTTCTCTCCCTGCAGCTGGTGTAATCACGACCTGTGGCTTTGAGAATAACCAGCTTTGTGAGCTTGTCCAGAGGACGGATGACCAGTTCGACTGGACGCCGCGACAGTTCACGACCGACACCCCCAACACTGGGCCGAGCGGAGCCATCGAGGGAACCTGGTATCTCTATATCGAGTCCAGCTTTAGGAACCCCTTCGACAGGGCTATGTACGTACGCGTATGGCAGAGGAGTGATCGTTAACAAACGAATTGATTTCAGAGTTATTGCCTGGATGGTTTGGAAAAACATGGTCAGATACCAGAAACATTTTGAGAGGATACGGGCATTTTCAGGAAATGTTTAAAATCCAGAAGTAATATCATGTTCCCGCGACGTAGTCTTTGCAAACATTTAGAAAACGTTCAGTCCTTCCTCAACATCAGCGAGAATTTAATGAACTCCATTTGCTCTAACTATCAACCACATCAATCAAAATCCGTCCAATATCCTTCAGGATCGAGACACGTGCAGCCACTGCCCCCGGCCCAGTCTGCGTACGCTTCTGGTACAACATGAACGGCGCGGGGATCGGGCGTCTGATCGTGTACCAGACGAACCTGGGGGAGGGAAGTCCGCTCTTCCAACAGCGGGGGCCCACCGGCAACCAGTGGATCGAGATCACTCGAGATGCTACGCTAGCCACCGGAGAAAGGGTATGTCAGGGGGATATCAAGGATGTAAATTATCAAATACAAGTAGATGCTGTGTGGTGATGGATTTTGTGAACTGCGAAATTGCTCATTAATTTGTGTTTTATTTTTTCTCAAATTCAGGCGATAAAATAGATTGCTTATACTATAACTACAATTTCAATCCATTCCTGCCGATTTTTCACCCAAAAACGCATTATTTCCTACTCTTTTAATCATATCCATATCCAATTTTTTTGCCCCCCCCCCCCCCCCCTCGTAGATCGTGTTTGTGGGCGAGGTCGGTAACTCACAACGTGAACTCGGCGATATTGCCCTGGACAACATCCGGGTCACACAGGGAGTCTGCTCCGGTAAGTCGGCTTTCTCGTGTATTCATTGGCTGAAATTATATGATCCCGGGTGGATATGGAATATCCTGGGTGGATATGAAAACCAACACTTAATTTTGTAACATATATATATATATATAAAACACTACAAATATTAATGTAATATTATGTTTGTAAATTTGTTAAAAAGAAGTTTGTAATATACCAGGTGACTGTACATATATACTATTTAAAGGATACATACTTACTTGTAAACCTTTGTGTGTTACGTGAAAGCTTCGTCTTGTCAACAACACTGATTCTTATTATAGTTTTACTTGTGATTTTGAAATTAAAATAACCATCAGCCACGCATTGTAAAGAAACGACTGGCAAACATTAGTAAATCTAGAATTACAATTCCATTAATTCAGCTAAATAGTTGTTAATTGAAAATAATTAAATAATTGAATTTTTTATAGACATTTTTACCTCGATTCAAATGCTTGATTCATGTTTTGACGCAATATTTCACAAAACAAAGAGTTTGTTCCGTGTGTGTGTATCTTGTGAAACTGTACTGTTAATGTATGTGTCGTATGTTAATGTATGCACAGTATGTTAACGTCGAATTCTCCCTCTACAGTGACACCCCCTCCCCCCGTCACCCCTCCACCGTCAACACCGCCACCCGAAACCTGTAAGATATATGCAGCGTATACTACTCATTATATATAAGTGCGCCTTCTATATAATCTACTTATACTGGGATATACATTTTGTGTAATATACACATTTATATTATAATACATACTATATACTGTTGTGTTATCGTATATCTAGTATAAATTTTGTGATTGTACAGCACAATGTGTATTTTATTACTTTTTCAATTACAAAAGTGTACCCTTATACTTTTACCCTTATACTATAAACGACAAGTAGTTGAATTCCAGTCGTGAAATTTCACTGGGAACTTAATTATATGATATTTATTTATATGATTTTACGATTCCAAATTTCGTCATATTTGGTTTTCATTCACTTACTCATTTATCAGCTGTAGATTTGCCTTGTTGTATCAACGTGTTTCAACGGGTATCGAAGCCATGTTTCCATATAGTTACGTCATGACCCTTTCCCTTATATGTGCTTGGCAATATATAAATCTGGTTGGAAGATTAGTTATCATATATTCCTTCAACTCGCGGGAAAAAAAAGGCTCTTTTGTTAATGGAAATATTTTCACAAATATATAATATACACGTACATGTTTTCAAGTTCCAGTTGCAATAAACCGTACAATCACCAAACGAAACAAAACATAACGTTTCTCCCAATCCAGTACGCTACTTCACTTGCGACATGGAGACCGATGGCCAGTTCAACTCGCAGTGCCGCATTAAGAACTACGACACGGTAGACCGGCCGCAGATGTTTTTCGTGCAGGGGACCGGCCGTACGCCTTCAGGAGACGCCCACACGCGGGACGGGACGCACCCGGTGACGGGTCCAGACGGCGCGGCCCAGGGAGCGAGTTACTTATATGTGGAGTCCAGCCGCCGCAGCCCCGGAGACATCGCCAGGTATGTACTGTGCACGTATAGTGGGGTTTTTTTTGGTTAGGTCGCTGGTATGTCTGAGCAAAGATTTTTATTGATGGATGCAGAACTATTGGTCGAGGAATTGCAAGCAATAAGTTCCGAATATTGTTGAAACTCAGTCACATTTGAACATAAGCAGACCTATTTGCCTTCATATGGAGTTGATACATGTATGGGGTGTTGCAGAAAAAGTGAGGTTTCCACATGTGGCACCCGTTAGAAACTTCTTCAAAATAGTCCTGGAAACATGTCTTCTTTTTTTCTTGTTTGAAAAATCTCATATATATGTCGTATGCATTGATCCCCCTCTCTCCACCCGTAGGATGATTATCGAGGGGTCTGACGCCCGCCGGGCCGGTGACAACTGTCTACGCTTCAAGTACAGCATGAACGGCTACAACACGGGGTCACTGAGAGTGTTCAAGCGGAGTAGCGGGCCTAGAGAGTACCTCTGGTCCATGTCCGGGGACAAGGAATGGTTCTGGTACAGCGCATCGGTCAATGTCAACGGGAACGGCATCTCGGAGGTACATATTATGCCCTAATACAAGTATAATATGCAGCGCCTTCAAGAGTGGCGTCACCAGTACAGTGACTGTCTTCAACCTAGAAATCGGAGAGAGCCAGTGCTGAGGCTATTTCAATTCAAGAGGGTTCAGTTTCCTCATTGAATAAAATCATAGATATTTCATAATGTATCGAACATCCCTGCACATTTCGTGGTCTTGACCTATGAGCCTACTCACCATGCATGAAGATGGTAGCCTCAATTAGGGAATATCCTTACCCGTTTCTACATTTCAGCTCGGGCTGGAGGTCGAAGTGACTGGAGAGTTCAACTCGGACATTGCTGTCGACGATATCCGATACACTCAGGGAAAATGTCAAAGTCAGTAATGGCTCAAGTTATACAATTTCAACAAATATATATAAATTGTTAATAAAATTCACTGATTTGAATATTGTTAGAATTTGCAGCCAGTCATCGTGCATCTCAAGCATTAACTCTCAATTTACTAATTGTTTTTCATATTTTTTTCAGATATTCCAAGCCGTGAGTTATCCCTCTTCGCACTTTTTATGCAACTTAAGATGATCGATACTAATACATAAGATATAGAAGTTATACCTCCATATTATATTATGGAGACATTTCAGCTCATTAAAATATCGTTGATTTGAGTTGTTTGAACTAAAATTACTGAATGGATCTAATGACAAAAATAAAATTCACAAATTGACATGATGATGACATGCTTAATACCAAATAAAAAATTATATTATAAACCTTATTCTCCCTCCCTCCAGCATACGTTTGGTGGTGTAACTTTGAGCTGTCGGACCAATCAAGCACCATGTGTGAGATGACCCAAGACACGACGGACAACTACGACTGGACCCTTTGGAAGGGTGAGACGCCCTCAGATGAGACCGGGCCGGACAGAGCCTTCAACGGCGAGTACTACCTGTATTCCGAGGGCAGCAAGCCGCGACAGACCGGAGACGTCGCCAGGTGAGGGGCAAAAACTGGTGATACAATGGTAGTGTAGCATGTCTCAGATTATTCTGTTCTGGATGAAATTTGAACGATCATTGGTTATCAAAATCAGCAGCAATAAAACCGAGCAGTTGTAAATAATTTTCATCTATCTACTGGCAGAAACTGCCGGTTTCGTCAAGCATGCTATTTATCGACTCACTGATTAACCAATTATCTTTTAATGGTAAAGTAAAGTTCATCCATCAGTGAAACACGCTTTTTGGCCGTAGTTTTGTTTTGGATGATCGGATCAACATGAATTTTTGTGTTTCACAATTGGGTATCATGCCGTAATGTTTCACAAAATTTCAGAATTCTATCAAATTTGAAATTGAAAAAAAGTTGGCAATCTAACCCAATGTTAAAATTCAGTCGGAAATGTGATCAAGTAAATTTCAACAAATTCAAGGCTTTTATCGTGTTCATGCCCATATAGAATGAACCTACTCTGTTGATTTAGAGTCGGAAGGCATAGTCGGTTTATATTGAGTAAATATGTGTATTCCGAAGCAATATATAACTCTTACATCGAATAAAAATTGTTGTGTTTTGTGCAGACTTTGAAATTCCATGTTGGGGCCGAAATTTAACATTGGGTTAGATTGCCAACTTTCTCAATTTTTGAGATAGAACTCTGAAATTTGGTGAAAAATTACGGCATGATGTCCAATTGATACACACACAATTTCAAGTTGATCCGATTTTTTTATAACAAAACTACGGCCAAAAAGCGTGTTTCACTGATGGATGAACTTGAATTTACCAATTTGATGTCGCACCTATTTCTAATTGAGTAGTATGAGTAATGCAAGACACTAAAGTATTGTTGTTAAAAATAGAAGACGACCAGATGTGAAACGAGCTGATTTGTCTATCATTGACCCGTTTACTGTAAAACATAACTCATTGTGAAGTTTTTGAACACACCCAAACTCATGTCAACGGAGAATCTGCCCTGATAAAGTACATTTAAATCCTCACGCAGGATCATCACACCGAGTCTGGACGCCTCGAACGACATCTGTGTCGAGTTTTACTACAGCATGCGCGGATTCCACATGGGGTCACTGAATGTGTACGTGGCGGATCCGAGCGGAAATCGACGACCGAGCCCACAGGGTGGCCTCCCCATACCGGTGTATACCATCTCTGGCAATCAACAGGAGGGGTGGAGACAGCGGCGGCAAACCGTCAACAACTTCCGTTTCCGGGACAAGGTATCATGGGAACATTTATTTATTTTAGGGGGGTGGGGGGGGGGGGCATACGTTTCCAGGGTTCGCTTGGAGGTTTGTTGGCGAGAAAAAAACGTGAGTATGTTTGCAGTGAAGCTTTCTGGCACTATTTCTTGGCTGTGAATTATCTGTGTGCGTTTTAGAGGAATGGTCACTGAAAAGCCAAGTAGAAATCACTCACTGCATTAATAACACAATATATTTATACGGAATAGATTCACTTTTCTGGTACCGGTTATATTGCAAATAATATCACGATAATGACAAATAATTTTCACTGTGCATGAAAATATTTGGAAACGCTTATGGTAATATGAGCATATTTATTCGGAACTAAGCATTTTTCAACTAACAATGATTGAAATAATGTATAAATTCTGTGTGTATAAGTGTGTGTGTACATATGGTCATACAGTCCACCGTCTGTACATGTACATGTCCACTAACTGTCGCCTATCCCCCAGCCCATGTAGGTCACAAACATATCCACTACATTAGAATCTACGATAGCACCATCACATTATGAGAAGTTGTCAACAACAAAAACGCATCATGATGGAGTACGATGAGCAATTCATTGCTAGGTATTTTGACGTGATTACTATAAATTGCACATTTCACTATCAAATATTTTTTTGAGAATTAATTCAAAAAATAGTCAAAAATACACACGAGATTGATTCACGAGATAAATATCAGTCCTTATTATTTCAGACATGTGTATTCATTACAGAAAAGGAATTTGTTGAATTCGAACATACTTCAATTATTTGAAAATAAATCTAATCTTTTGGTCCCAAATTTAAAAATGCAACTTTACAACACAGGTCGGTGATCCTTCAGAATAAATATACAATCTAAATATACAAACATAACATGTAACATTGTTAATATACATGTATGTATACACACTGACAAGTATCAAGTGAAAACGAATCAAAACGCATGAGACTTTTTTTTCAGTCATGTTAAATCATGTCAACACAGCACAAATATAAACAGCACGAACTAACTGCTAAAAACACTACATGTAATTGTGTGTGCGCTATCCCTCTCCTTGCTGCCTCTCTCCCTCCCTCTCTCCGTGTGTGTGCACTCTATGTCCTGTCCCCAACATCACGAAATCCTAGAGCTTTCTCACTCTGCACGTTTCACCCGCTCTCCTCTCCCCACTTGTGTTTCAGGTTGTATTCGAAGCCGTCCAAGGCACGGAGTTCTCATCTGACCTGGCCATAGACAACCTGAGAATATCCCCCGGGCGCTGTCTATAATAGTGTGTCCATTGTGTGTGTGACGCACTGGGTCTAAGGCTTTCTGCGCATCCTCCAAATACACGTGGTCCTTACCTCTGGGTTCTGGTCATGAAGTAACGTCGAATATAACATTTTGAATTATGATATGAGGGTTTACTTTGTATATCAAGGCTTATTATATTATTATTACTGCAAGTGTAACGGTATAGTCGAAAACTCGTAGCGACAGCGTGTTGTCAAAAAATAATCCAAAGATATTTTGGAGATTAAATTGGTGCAGGGATAAAAATAATACAGTGTAGTAACATCAATGATAATTAATATATAAGCAATCAACGGTTGTCACAATGTATTTTAATCACGTGATTTATTTATTTTATTTGTGCCTTGTGCTACTTATGTAACATTGATATTTACGATTCAATCAATAGGTTCGCAATCGATCTTGTGTAATTCCATCGTCATATTTGAGAGCAGTATCGATCTCATCCTCATTATTGTATCACTTTTGCAGTAATTTTCATCATGATAAACTGCGTTAACATCAATTTAATGATGAAGATAAAAATAACATTGAGTGTATTCGATTTTCTGATGACCAATTAGCCTTGCAGTCAAATTAATTGGGGGTATTCGATTTGGGCGGGGTTATTTTTACAGATGGTTTTCGAAGCGAGGGCCGGTCCAGATTACTCGTCGGATATTGCCATAGACCACATACGGATCAGTCCTGGGAGGTGTTAGGATCCGCCTCTGTTCATGGCAGGATCCGCCCCTCTCGTCAGTCATTACGGATCCGCCCTTACGACGCCATGTAAATCGCAAAATCCGGATCCGCTCATTTCATAGACTGAAGTGTTGGGGATCCGCCTCCATACATCCAGATGCGCCATCACTCCAAGAAAATAATCCAGGATCCGCCCATTCCCCGATATTCCTCCGCGCATGGAAACAAACTTACACAACATGTGTTCATTGGTTATTTTAAACATATCCAAGTCATTTTTATCATGTTCATCCTCTGTTGTTACGAGTTCGTGTATGTTTGGCAAGTCATGTTTTTGGTGGGTTTTGATGGTGTATAAGTGTAAAAGAAAAATTAATGGTGTGTGCCTCCCTTCGAAAGTAGGTGCCCAGTTCACTAGGGCAGTAATTATAAGTAATTTGAGAAGTGAGAATAATATGTCACTTGTTTTGAAAATATGGAGATTTTCACAATGGTATAAAACCTGTGTCGTTTGTTATCTCATGTCATACCTTAGTCGTATACTCGATTATAAAATCATGTGAAGTAATATATCACCAAGTGATAAAATAAGATCTGATTGTAATCTCAGGGTTAACACGAGTGCTTCCATTTAATTGTTTTGGACAGAAAACTAGGAGTAAATAGGGATATTGATACCAATTAAGGTGAAGGCGAAGATTCTCCGATTGTTTGATTTAGCAAGTGTCCATGGTGACGATATTGAATAAAAATGAAAATTGTGGTGCTATAGGATTAAATCATGCTTTACTCATCCGAAATCTTGCACAGTTTGAACGCCAACTAACCAGTTTCTCATATATTTACCGTCTTCTTCCCGACAGGCTATTGTAGAGTGTGTATGTGTTGTTTTTAAACTTATCAATCATCGTCTTGTTGCTACGAATATATACTTATTCACGAGCATGAGCCAGTCTGCGGCATGCATACTTAAAATATGTAATTACAATGTTTTTATCTAGTGGACTGCGTGTAGTCGGCTTATTGTTTGGTTTAATTAATTGATACGTTTGTTAATTAGTGGCGTTTTCTTCGTATAGGGGCGAATTGTTTTTGTTTATTGTGAGCTATATGAGTGTACTTGGAACAGAGCGTCTTCTGTTCCTTTCACCACGTGATGATGAAAAGTAGGTCAGTAAAATTCACTGCTGTACAGGCTAGAATTTTGTAGAGGAAATAAGTTTCTCAAAATTTATTTATTGCTTGTTTTCATGGAAATACATTTTCTTTTTTTTGTGGTTCTTTGAATTTGCTACCATTTTATTATAATCTCGTTTAAACTTTCCAAGGTTAACTGTCCAGTTGAACTTAAACAAAAGAAAATATAGATTCAATGAATGTTGAGATTGCGCATGCGCAGTTTGTGTACAATGACCAATCACCCTCGTCTTCCGCCATTTTGAAGGCCATGTCACGTGGTGTTGTTGTTATGTGAACACGTGCTAGCTTAATTGTAGCTTGTACTCGATCAATGAAAGGCGTAGTAGCTTATGTAAAGAGTTATGCTAACAATTGCCATAATTGTGTACATGTACAAGTGCAATACAGATGTGTATTCAAGAGATAATATTTTAAATAATATATATATAGTATGTATATTTCATTGTGCATTTTACTGTGTATCGTGCATTCTTTTGAAAATATTTATTGTAGCTGTACATATGATTTCACCATTTCAAAATAAAGGACGTGGTTTTTATCACAATATTTCTGACTTCTTTGTGGACTTCTCTAACACTAAAGACATGATTACATATCAACTAAAGTCAGGATACTTATTTTCCAATGATGATAGAACAAATCTCATCGATTATTATATTCTTTACAGCATGTCAATATCTCAATTAGTTATGAAGATATGTCATTTTAGTGTAAATTTCATGCTATTTTTTAGGTTACCGTCCCTTTTGTCTGATAACCTATTGCCGTGGCGTTGCGTCCGTCGTCGTCGTCCGTCTACATTTTTATCTTCAAAGTTTACGGTCGAATCTTTCTGAAATTTCTCACAAAAAGACCTAAAAATATTTCAAGAGGGAGGTTTATTTTTTAGCATTTTGATTTTCGCATTTTTTTTTCAAAATGGCGGCCATTTTTGACGAAAAATGGCCAATTTTGGATTTTGGCGGCCATTGTCTCAAAAACTGTCTGATCCTTTTTGAGATTTTTGTTTCAAAAGATTCCCCTCATATACTTCTGTGACGTGTATGAGTTTGATTGCCCTTGAATCACCGGTCTGCGTGTGGCAGCCATTTGGATTTTTTCGACGGGTCCCAAATGGGACTTTCCCATGTTAAATTCTTCTATGCTTTAAAATGGGGAACATTTTTCCTGATATCTCACTTATATTGAGATTAGGAATCAATTGTGGACATATAGGAAATGATATATGCCAAACATTCTCGCGACCTTGAATTTGACCTCTGACCTAATTTTCAAGGTCATAGCACAAAATGGCTAATATCTCGCCTTTGCACAAAATGGCTAATACCTCGCCTCATTTTCAAGGTCAAAGGGCAAAATGGCTAATATCTCGCTTATAATCAACTTTACGCTTACGAATCAATTTTGGACCTATAGGAGAGAATACATGCTCAATATGCTATTTGATCTCAATTTCAAGGTCACAGAACAAATTATCTTGCTTATTATGATTGTGCTGAATAATGTTATGACCTTGAACTTCACCTTGTTGTCAAAGGCAGAGCACTGAATGACTAATATTTTGCTGACTTTTGACTCCACAGTTTGTGAACCGATTGTGTACATATTGGAATTGATATAAGCTGAATATTCTCATCAACCTGAATTTGACCTTTGACATTAATCTCAAGGTCAGAGCATAAAATAGCTAACACTTTGTTTGTTAGCAACTTTGTGGCTCAAGTATCAATTGTGTACATATGAAATGATATATGATGAATATTGTTATGACCTTGAATTTGACCTTTGACCTCATTCTCCCTTCATAATGGTAGCTGCATGGAGTAAACTCCTAGAACTTTTCAAGAGCAATGCGACGATGAAAAAAGTTTTTTTAAAACTAAACGTTTTTTCCGGTAACCTTTCTTAGCCCTTGGGCTAATTTTTCTTAACTATCACAATGAGTATCCATGGCGCACAAGGGTACAACAAGTTATTTAGGCTAATGAAACTTCCATTTCCAACCATAAAATGATGACAATATTTTGCTTCGTATGAGATATTAATCAGTTACTAATGTGTTCAGATGCAAAATTCGTTTCCGATGCGATTATCTTTGACATATGTTCCGTAGCACCCGTAGTTGTTAGGGGGCCCAAACCCATGGATTTTGGAATATGTGTCCCAATAGCGGTAATTGTTTTATACTATTGTGACGTTTAGTAAGGACTTGTTTTCGGTGTGGCCCAAAAAACCTGGTTTCTCTGATCGTATAGACTTTTGTAACTCCCGCTCGTTGTGATTCGAGAGCCGTCACTAATCTGGCGTTCCCCAACGCTGGTGTATCATCACTCAGTAGCTCACCGGCTTCACTTAGGCAAGAAGCAACTCAGATGCAAATAAATTGAAGATTTATATACATCAAATCAACTTACAATTGTATGGCTGGTCACCCACGTGACGTACAGATATGAAGTTCAGACATGGAGCACTGTATGATCACATTTCAAAAATAAATAGTGCACGAGGGCACAACTAAAAAGAGTTCTTAGTCGGCGGCGTCTCTCTGTCCCGTCCCGTTTAGTCGAATGGTTTCTCCAGGTAGTCGGTCTAATCCCGGTTGACTCTAAGGCCCTGAAGAAGGAGTCGTCCGCACGGAGTTCGTCGAGTCCCTTGGCTGTGGCGGTGACGATCTCGAAGTCTCGATCCGCGAACGGTTCTTCCGCGAAGGCTCCTCTTCCGCGAACGGTGCTTCCGCGACTGATGCTTCCGCTGACGATGCTTCCGCAATCGTACTTCCGCGAACGGTTCTTCCGCGAACGATGCTTCCGCTGATGATGCTTCCGCAATCGTGCTTCCGCGAACGGTTCTTCCGCGAACGGTGTCTTCGCAAGTGGACTTTGAAGGTCACGTGACCGTTCCTAACGAACGTTTCAGCGCGGCAGTTGCATGGTTTTGTTACACTATGTACAGGTAATTCAGAAAATGGTTCTGAAAAGTAGCTAATTTAAAATCATCTGCCCCGTGGGATGTTGTGAATACTCATTATAATAGGCAATCAGCTTCTAAATTTCTGAATAAAAAAAACACTCACACAAAACTTGATAACAAAATTGATAATATCTCAGAAACGATGGGAAAAAATCAGTTCCTGTAAAGGCCAGCATACTGACATTTTTGTTTTTATCATACAAAACACGATAATTTGAAATTCATCTTTACTAGAATTAGAATTTTGATAGAAAAATACAGAGCGAACAAATACCTACAATGAAATACATTCAATAAAAATAGTTTGCATATAGCCTCGTAACTATGCGAAATATTCAACACCTGAAAATTTATGTTCATTTATTCATTGGAGAGAGATGTCTGGACATTTCAATGTTCCAAATTTGGTCGTGTAAAAAAACACCATGCGGGCTAGTTTCTTATATTAAACATACAGAAATAGAATAGTTCGTTGGCACCATAATAACTATAAAAATTTTATGTTCAATTATACAAGCAGAAAAATCCTCCCATACGTATGATTTACAAGAATATGTGTAACTAATCGAAGTCGGCCCCGACGCAACTCTTGTGTCACTGAATCATTCCGCTTCAGGACAAATAAGAGGCATACTGTCTGCTTGACAAGAGGATGTCTGACCCTAAATCAATAAATTTTGTTTCAGAGACTAAATCTAAGGAATTGAATAAACCGCTTCACAATATCATGCTTATAACCAGATATACGTCCTTCACGAATTGTCAAAAAAAAACTCTCGGGCCCTTCTCAACAACTTCACTGTTTGTTAATACCGTACATACACCGCAATCACCGTCCTAGGTCTAGAGAGACAGAGACAAAAATGTCCTCGGTTTTACCTCAGATACAATGCTAGGCGTTCAAGCAAGCGTGGCGCGGACATCAACATATTTATGTAGTACTTTACATACATAAGCGAGACAGGGCTGAACCTATCAACATGTCATTCGGGGGTACGATACGGTACCGATGGAACGACGCCAGACTTGTTGACAAGTATGTCACCGATCTATTCAGGCGTTCAACGGGGAACTTGTCAGTCTAAAACACCTGTCAAACTTGGGATTATGTGATTTCTATGGGATTTGGGACGCGAATAACTCAACCAGGATGTCACCGGAGATGATACTGGGGTGTATCTACTGTGTCTTCTTGTTAACTCAACAGGTTTGTAACTGACTTTGTAATCTTACATGATACCGATTAAAATTCACTTCCTTTCATAGTAATAAACGAATGTGTGCATGTGTACCTTCACTCATATGACAACTTTCAGGGCAATGATATTATGAGTTATTTGAATATTATTACATTATATCGTGCGTTAACCAGTACCCTTAAACTAGTTTGTATGTGTGAAATTATTTTCTAAAAATAGAAAAATCGTGCGAAAATTCCATGTGTTACGCCAAATCACACGCTGAAATTTCACTTTGAATAATTTGTGAATGTGCCTGTGAAATTCTCAAACATATCATAAAGCATTACATGTCATTCAAACACAAATATCTGCTCACGTCAATCTATTCGAAATAGATTGTCTCGGTGAACTTTTGCTGAACGCACCGAAATGAAAACACTAATAACGACCTTTTGTTGGACCAACTTCAAAACGCCGAGGGTCGAATCATTTATGTTCAGATTTGGTCACGCAACTTGAGGAGAGTTCTGAATAAATTGAACACTCAATGAAAGAAACATATAAATATTACCGGGTTCAAACGAGTTTTTATCTCACGCAACGATTGTCATTGAATTTATTACATTTTGTTGCTTGACCATGACCTATTTGAATAACATAGTAGAATACCAAGTAGTTCATTGGATAATTCCAAAATTTGTTACTATTAATTCCTAAATATTAATAAATTCATTCGAACAATCGGCCAAGTTATCGAAAATGTTGTCATCATTGGTATTTTTGGGTAATTGGAAGATAGATTGAATGAATGAATTAAAATATAAAATATTTGGCAATTACAAATTATAAAATAGACGCATTATATAACTCTTGTAGTATTCGGATTACTACACATGGTCGCAGCCAAATAAATTCAAAATGCTGTGAAACACTCAGATAGCACATGGCCTATACATACCGGAAGTGAATACGTCACGTGTGAGGCGCTCGTGGCGGCCCCAAGCGGACGCGGGAATGAGTGAGGACGTATTTTATGAGACGTACGGAATGGGCCGAGAAATTTTCGACAGACTCCAGAGAAAGGCTGCAACACTGCGAACCATACAAGCTCAAAACAGTGGCACACCGGTGAGAAGATTGTTTGAAATATATATAATACAAATTCGTAAAAAAAAGTATATGTATAGGTAATTGCACAACTCATATAATACATTATGATATTTCATGATATATTACTAGGCCTGCTGATTTATCCGTTAATGTCGACGCTAATTTTCTCACAGTAAACAAAACACGTCACCTTTTATTTACCAGTTCATATGTCACTCAGATAAGAGCATATTTCTCAAAATGTTGCCTTTTTAACACACAGGTGCCGGAAGAACCATATTTATCAGATGTCAAGTTCGATGACGTAATATTTCCTGAAGATATGGTAGATTATCTCATCGAAAATGCCAAGAAACATCGAAACGCCAACCGACGACGTAAGAAACGGAAAGTTAGAAACTTCGACACAGCACCGAACCTGAAGTGGCCAAATGCTCAGGTTCCCTATGTGCTGGAACGCCATAGTAAGTATTAAATCTGGATGTGCCGATCACTGAAACTTATTGTTGTATTTTAGTTGCATTTTATTGTGTTTTATGTTGCTACAGTAGCATTTCGATTATCCGAAATTTCGTTTATCCGACAAGATGCTTAAACGATGAACTCAAGTAAAATAGTGAAAATAACATACACAAACTTCCCAGATCATGGCAAAGTCATCATTTTTTATTACTACATGTAATTTTTGCAGCTGTGGGTTATTTAGGCTCTGCAAGGTCATCACAATAATCACCGTCATGTGGGATGTGTACCTAACAAATAACTGCTTTGTATTCCCGTTGCCCCCTACATGTGGTGCCCAGGTGTCCGTGATCCGCCAGGCTATAGCTCACTGGCAGAGCGAGACTTGTATCCGCTTCTACGAGCTGGGCTCGTCCTCAAGGCCGGATTATGTCGTCTTCACCAACCTGCTCAACGGGTCAGTGCGACGGATTGATGTCAAACTCTTGTTCTGACATAGTATATAAGCATACAACTAATACACGCAGGTACAAACTTGTCTAGAATGGTAAAACTTCCTATTTTGATCGGCCCAGGAACACATTATCTTTCATTGAACAAAGGTTGGTGAATGAGCTATAAACAAGGAAGGTTCCATTAAGATTGTTTCATCGACCTCATACAGGTGTTACGCAAACTACGGGCGAACGGGAGGCGCTCAAGTGATCAACCTCGCCCCTGAGTGCTTCGGATACGTAAGTCACTCGACTAAGTTTTGACGTGGATCTAACTAAATAAAGCCATTCGAGTAGAAATGAGATGAACGAATATTGTATCATGAACATCGTTTTCTGGAATCTGCCTGTAATTTTCAACAAAACCCTCCCATCCCTCTGTAGGTGGGTTACACGATCCACGAGTTGGGCCACGCGCTCGGCTTTTACCACGAGCACTCCCGCTACGACCGCGACAGTCACGTGCGTGTGCTGTGGTCCAACATCCTGCCCCAACAGGAACACAACTTCCTGTCATATGACCGTGACGTCATCACAACATACGGACTGAAATACGATTACGCCTCCGTGATGCACTATTCCGCCAAGGTAAATGTGCCAATATGACATTTCAAAAATGCACTTATCATATTATTGTACCAATGGGAGCAAAGGTGGAAGGTGGAGGATGAGTGTGAGCGAGCTTTCAGAATAGGGCCTGTAGGTCACGTGATGTCATGGCGTGATTTCTGGTGGCAAACAAACATACACCTTTTGTTTAATATGAGTAGAACTCCATTCAAAACTCAAATTACTCAGTTAACACAAAAGGTGTAGGTTTGTTTGCCATCAGAATCACACCGTAACGCCACATGACTTACAGGCATTATACAGGCCAATATATTGAATGATGCGGAATTTACAGACCATATAAAATAATATACACAGTTGCAATGTAATACATCATTTCGAGATATATGATCGATCAAGTAATCTGAATCAATACAAAGGACACAAAATTCAGTACATTTCGTACAACGTCGAGTATTTCGATAAGTATGGTAATACTAGTTTCAACTTCTTTACCAGATTAAACTGATAACATCCAAATATTCGCATGAGCGTTGTACTCTCGTTTTCCAGTCGTTTTCCCAGAACACGGCGACCCTGCCGACCCTGGAGTCGCTAGAGCTCCTGTACCAGCACACGATGGGGCAGAGGTTCGGGCTCAGCTTTCTGGACGCCAAGGCAGCTAACATCGCCTACTGCTCGGGTCAGTGTTTTCACTGGGTCATTGTATATCGCTTTGTAACACCTCTATCTAATACATAATACATTCTGATATTTCAGCATAGTGTATTTCGACCAGGGAAACTTTCTTCAAGACCTACAAATATGATATTTTCGTTTACAATGATTAGATATCAAATATTTCGACGTCTTCATTCTAAGACGGAAACCATGAACCCCTGTAGACATACAAATGTTTTTTTTTGGTTATTAAGTTATTACCAGTATAGTATATTTTATTCAATCTGCTGTTCAAATAACTCAATAGGGACCCATGCGTGTCCAGAAACTCATCTGTACTGTTTAAGCTGAACTTTCCGCTTACAGACGCGTGCCGGGGTTCCAGCACGACTTGTCTCAGAGGTGGTTACCCCGACCCGAACAACTGCCAGCGGTGTAAATGTCCTGACGGGTTTGGTGGTACACGGTGTGACCAGGTCGCTTCCAGCTCAGATACCGGTCTGTACGACAGAGTAACCTATTATTTTCAATTCTCTTTTTAATTTTTTAAAACTATAAACTACTATAAACTACTATAACGGCATCATAATACCATATTTCCACAGGCAGCATGCCGATTTTCAATGTGAATAATAATAATTGTTCTTACGTTAACCATTGACTCTAAACAGCACAATGCCGCGTGAGTGGAGTTGTGAACGTCCAGTCAACCCAATCTGCTTGTGTACGGGTCGGCCCATACCAGTCCGGGCTTTCTTGTAACTGGCTTCTAAAAGTAAGACATAGCTGTTAAAGTTTTTTTCTTAAATTGTATTTGCAGGAAATGATAGTCATTCGCCCCTAACTGGATACATGTAGTTTCTATATATAGTACAATAAGACAATGCGATGATGGTTCCATCAACGTACATCAGGATTGCTGCGTTCATGAGAGCCCTCTAAATCAACAATTGTAAACAAAGAAGATAACCCATCCTTGCTGTATTTGTCTACGAAGGCAAGCGCGGGGTGCAGGGTGCGGTTCCGTTTCCAAGGCGACTTTGACGTGCTGTGTAGCGGTGCCGGGTCCGGTCCGACCTGTCGACACTGGGTGGAGGTCAAATACCAGGGCAACCTGGAGACTGGGCCCAGGTGAGTCGAACAACAATTGGCAGGGGATATAATGTACATTCTTTGAGTTGGTTGGGTACTTAATAAAACCATTTCGCTCTTGTGTTTGGTATATTGAATTCACTGAAACAAGCATCTTCATGAACCAATATTCCTTGGAATCAATTCAAAGCTTTGTGAAGTCTTTTATCATATATAGGCAATCAAAATTCCATCACATGCGTATACGCGTTACTTATATATGCAGGTGTTCGTTGACATGCGTATACTAATTTCCAGGTTTTGCTGTTCATCACGACCGAGTTTTGATTATCTCGTTTCCGACGGTCACGAAATGATGGTGACATTTAGATCCCCTCAGACCGACGGTCGGCGATTTTATGGGTTCACCATGTGTTATTCAATAGGTAATTCATATTGTATGCTTTAAAGCAGCTGCCTTCGAACCCGGGTCAATATTTTTTGAAAACTATATTTCATATTAAACATGCTAAACTAACTGAATGAAACATACTCACATCAAATGTAATGAAAATAGCCAGTCCTCAGGGAAATTTTGCTCATTTGAACAGGCAGTTCTCACGTAAATACAGGAACTGTATCCTTCACACGCAGATGTAAACAAAGCATAGAAGTGCGAGATAGACTGACAATTCCACGCACATCATGGTATAACTTTGATTATTTTCTCATAACTACACTATATATGCGCATATGAACTAGAAAATGTACTTGATGTGGACTTTTAAGCGCGATTTGGGCATTTGTTTACATTCGGGTTTGATGGATACACTTCGTTTGTTTATTTACAAAACCGGTACAAAATTTGCACTAAAACGGATGAAAAGACAACTCGGACAGACTGTAATCGTCAAAATCATTGAGCACACATTTTCTTATATTGCATTAGATGTGTTTAACAAAAAATTGGTTTTGAAAAAAATATTGCATACATTCGAAGGCAGCAGCTTTAATGTACTGGTGTGTATCGTTTCAAGCCAAAATTTCATGATTATCTACGTATTTGCTTTTTATCTGAATCACTGTTTTTATTCTGCTTCCAGAAATTGCCGCCTGTCTGGAAACAACAATTTACACGAATCCATTTTCGTCGACGCCGTTACCAGGGGCAACACCTCCACCCAATCAGAATACAGACACGACCACGTGGTTCCCGCCGTGGCTTACCTCACTGAGCCCCGCCCACACAACGTCTAGTTTTAACCAGGCGGCTTCTCCACAAACTACACTACCTTGGTGGCTTGCCTCTACCTCGTTCTGGTCCGGATCCAATCCGCCTTTTATACGGACCACAACAAACTGGAATTCGGAATCACGGTCCGGGTCCAGTCAATATTCTACAACAACACTATGGACTCCAAGACAAGTTTCAACCACATCTTATCGAACAACGTTATGGTGGTTTATTATCTACCGAAATTGATTACATTCATTGGGTGAAATGTTTGTACACTCACGAATGTACACTATCTTGCAATTTTGGCATTCAATATACATTTGTACATCATTTCATTAAGGATATCAAAAGTATTCGTTTTAGCATTATCAAACCGAGTGTATGTATGTCAGTGCTGTATTTGTGCCAAGGTTATTGTTGCTAGTATATTTTGAATGATTTAAGGTGATATTAATATTATTGCATTTATCGGCGAACGGTGACGTATTTTATTTTAGGATAATTGTAATAAATTTATTTATATTTACGTGTTGTGTCTTTCGGAGAATACAGTTTATTTCACATTCATTCTCCTTTCAAACGAAAATTTCTAGTTTTTTTCCACACTGCTGAATTGATTTTTCACATCAACATAAAGTTACAACGTACTATATTAAACTCCTTGTATAGCACTGAACGTTTTGCTGATCATGGCGGAGGAAAGCGTTTTTGCTCGATTGAAACATCATGCCACCTAAAAACTCGATAACACAAAGTTATATTTAGGTGATATTAATGTTATTGCATTTATCGGCGAACGGTGACGTATTTTTATTTTAGGATAATTCTAATAAATTTATTTATATTTACGTGTTGTGTCTTTCGGAGAATGCAATTTATTTCACATTCATTCTCCTTCCGAACGGGAATTTCTAGTTTATTTTCCCACACTGCTGAATTGATTTTTCACATCAACATAAAGTTACAACGTACTATATTAAACTCCTTGTATAGCACTGAACTTTCGCTGATCAAAGCGGAGGTAAGCGTTTTTGCTCGATTGAAACATCATGCCACCTAAAAACTCGATAACACAAAGTTATATTGATGGATACCATTCCCCACCCAATAGACACTACATTCTTTACATATTCAATTCGTGTATGCACTATTTGAATAATTATATCAGAATCGATGAGCGAAACTAATGTAGCGTTATGACAACGCTACACTAAGACATGCAATAAATTTCAAATCAGCACAAAATTATTCTAATTCAAACATGGATATCAGTAAGAGTATTGAGGTTACCAACAAAACTAAGGAGTAATGTTCGTATTAGCATACTATATGCTGAGACAAAATGGAGAATAAAAAAACATATCTTCACTGGCACAATCATCAAAACGTCAACTATTAAAACATTTAATGTGCATTATTCATGACTATGGTTTGTGTAAATGAATATGTCTACCCAGAATTTTGTGTGTGCATTGAATTTGACTCGACATTGAAAAAATCGGAACAAATATTGACTGTAGTCTGAGCTATCACATTAATCATATAATATCAATTCCGCTGTTGTTGAAAAATATGTGTCATTGAAGTGCGTCACCATATCAAGAAAATTCCCTTTGGGTACCAACAAATATTCTAATTGTGGTCTATCCCAATAATGGTTGACCAAATTGCACTTCGAAACAGAAACATTATGAATAACATTCAATAAGAACATGCTTTTTGCAAATTAGTTTAAAATTCTTGAACGAATATCTTTTGGATTCATATTCGCAAATATGGATGAGTGAGGAACATCTTTCGAATTTTCAATTTTCCCTTCAGACTTTCCAACAGAGTAGACCACTATTATTTGAATAGACGCATTTATTTACCATAACATATCAGTGTTCAAAACGCAGCAGTGTATAGGTGAACATGAATATATGTCGGATGAAGATATGAATCGCTGCATAATAACAACAATAATCAATCGATACATGCGTCATCCTATATCATTACACTTGTTATCCATAATTGACCATTGATTAATCTGTTACAGATTATCGATATATTCAGTGCAGTTTGGACTTTGAACTCAGTCTGGTTTAGTAGCCAAGTGGACTTGGGATGGACTCTTCTGAACTTTGAATGTAAACAGTCCAACATAACTTTGTCATAAATATAACGCTTCCCATAAGCATATATTTGCTATAACAAAAGTTTTATCGGCCACTGTTGTGTTTATGTAGCATTTACAACCAAATCGCATTATTTATTTCAGAATATAATCATATTGGAGCAGACATCATTGATTTGGAACAGATATCGAGGTAATTTTGTTTGATATGTGTGATCTTGTATGATTTTCTCGTAAAACCTCATTGTTGTTGAAGATGAAATCATTATATTTTTTTTTATTATACTCCGATTTTTAAAACTTGTTTGCAATGTTTCTTGCTCGTACTTATGCAATGGTATCCTGCTATAATTAGTCTTCACCTTTTAGTCAAATAGCAATTTTTGCCTAATTTCAGATCCATACAAAAATGAGAAAGTTAGCAATTTACCCATATGTTCTTTCGAGCCCCATCACATGATTTCTTGAGCCACATACGACTTTGTTTTTTTTTAACTGTGTAATATTTTAAGATCAACATGGTTGTTTAAAATAAACCCCGATGTGTGTTCTGGTTCAAAACTACAGCAATACTTCCATTCTTGATGAATGTACACACGACAAAATTTCGGATTATGTTCAGATTCCTGAGATGCCATTTTGGGCTGAAATTGGGTAGATTACCAATTTGTTTGGGTAGATTACCAAATGTTTGAATTCTGAAATTTCTGAAATTTTGAGCCCTCGTCAACCGCCTCCTTAAATCCGCTTCCATATTAAACTTTATGCTTGAAAACAACTACAAATACTTTTCACAAACAAACTTCGCACGATTCATCCTATGGCTCGGACTTTAATTGAAAATATCCCTCAACCACATAACTAAACTTCAAACCCCGATAGACTAAGACAAGAAGATGATTCCGGGGAGCGGTCAGTGGCAGCCCCCGTCCCGGGGCGGAGAGCGGTCTGACGATGCGAGCGTCAGTAGTGAGGGGTCGTCGCTAGTGGCAACTGACGTGGATACACGCTGTGGGTACTACAAGTGCAAGCCCGGCTGTCTCCAGCAGTGCGCTAAACCGCGCTTCATCCTCATTGTCATGTGCCTCTTCGGGCTGGTTCATGGTGAGTTCGAGACCGAATAACTAATGAAAAATAATGCTTGTAAGCATTATAAGTTCATGGTAACGATTTTCTCATTGGATTATAGGAAACTCTCCAAATAGTCATTCCGTATAACCCGCTAAGTACACACCACATAATATATTGTTGGGTTGTTTCACAGCTCTACAAATACGGCGTTGTCTTGTCGGAGAATTGACCAATCAGAATTGCGCATTTTCTGCAATCCGATAATAACCAAATACTGCCCTATACGTGGTTTTATTCCGCTCGCGGTCGTTTCACGGAGCCCGAGCTTGCGAGGGATCCGCGGAACGACCAAGGGCGGAATAAAACCACTTGTAGGGCGGTATTTGGTTTATTATATAGCTAATCTTTGATTACATTCATCTTTCCTGCCTACCGATATATGATTTATTTGGAATTTAATCGTTATAATGCAGGGAATAGCAATCGAAGTGTAAAAAGTTGCTCACAAAAATTATGAATGGCGTACGAACACTGATCGACAAGTATGGTTGCCGGGCAACGTTACGATACATAGTACGCAATCTCGCGCATGGTTCACTTGTTTCAGTTTGTGATACTTATGAATGAAAAGGATCGTTGACAAATCAGAGCAGGGGTGGAATATGGATGGTTGCTAGGGTGGAATACGGGAAAAGATTACACTGTAGTCGATTCCTATGAATAAGACTGTACCATCACTCGTAGCTATATAATAAGGCATGATATCTGCCTTCAGTTAGCATATCCCACTCGGCGTGCGGCCTCGTGGTATATATGGTGACTTCAGGCAGATATCATGCCGTATTGGGGTTTGAAGCGCATGATAACTTAAAATATTGTAGGATATCTTGAATACGACATATGATATTTTCATATCAACCGAATATATGTTCGAGCATTCAAATGTACATTTACCCAGCCATGGTACAGTTCGGGATCGTGGTTGTGAACCTGAGCACGTTAGAGCGCCGGTTCGGGATGACATCTACACAGGTGGCATGGATCCTAAGCTCACAGGATATGGCCAGCGGTATCCTGGGGCCCGTCTTTGGATACCTGGCCAGCTTCATGCACAAGGTCGGGGCCGATCGTACAACAGGCGGACGAATCTTTTCATACATCACAAATTTAACCCTAAATTAATTGTTTTTGTTTGATGTCACGTGATGATAAACAATAGGGCTTCAGGTAGATAAAAATAATAATATTTAGCAACATAAAAGAATTGATGTCTCCAGAAAATAATTCAGAGAGAAACGTACTCCTCAAAACTTGAATGTCATGTTGACAATATTACAGGGCCGGCTGATGGTTGGTGGAGCTGTGGCCATGCTGCTTGCGAACTGTCTATTCCTGGTCCCACACTTCGCCTCGGGGGTCTACGAGCTCTCGGGGGCGTACGGCGAGGACATTTGTGACTTGAGTGGTGCGTACAAATTTTGTGGAAACAGTGCGCCCCAAATTCGAATAGTGGTGTAAGATGTTATGCCGTTGTGTTTAATTTGTGTTTACACTACGAGAGCAAGTACTTTCTTTACTATGCAGTAATTTATTCGGACATGATTTGTGTAAAACGAACCTATGTTCCTTAAGAAACTGACATGAAACTATGCACATTTTATGAGGAATGCAATTTCATAAGGAATCTTTGTTATCCGAAACTTCCAATTGGGCAAACACCATCTGAAATTTTTATTCGAAATTCTTTAATTTATCCGTGAATTTTAATCACAACGACACAGAGAACAGCACGCTGCTGGACAAATGCGATGATGGTTTCACGGACACAAACATGGACCGCTGGCTGGTCGTCTTTATCATCGCTCAGATCTTCAATGGGTTCGCGTCAATGAGTCTGTGGACTGTCGGGATCACCTACCTGGACGAGAATAGCCGCAGAGAAGATACACCTTTCTATCTGGGTAGGGGAGAGATCATCTCCGTATTATTCATGCAGGAAATTGTGCATTTATAAGGCATTCTTTGGACTAGTAAATAGTCACAGTTTTACTGTCAGTTTCCTTGAAAGTTTCCAGAGTGGTGGCATTTTATATTTAAGTAGATATTTCATATACAACAGAAAAAAACCCTATAACCCTAAAAACTGTAACTGAGTTTTGCTGAAGCAAAGATTTAATTTTGTACACTTATGGACATAATACATGTACATAGTTTTCATGACAAATCAAGGCAATAAACCTACTCTTATATATGTACTCACATAAAGCATTCGAATATGAATATTTTGCAGTAATGTTTTGTACCACTATCAGTCGTGTCCTACCCCGACAGGTATCCTGTACACGATGGGCGCTGTGGGGGCCATGATCGGCTTCATTGGAGGCGGGCTCTTCCTACAGATCTATGTGGACATCGGACGTGTTGATATGGACGAGTCAGTTAGGATTTGTATCATTTATTAGAATAAAATAATAATGCGGAACCTATCATGTTCATATGTCTGACTGTTGATCAATAGCCTTTTATTTGTGATTATTTGTGTTTATTTTCAGTTATATGGCCTAATGATTTTTTTTCAAATTACATAAAACGAAGTAGTGATTGGATTCATCGAATACAATTTAAATGAATAAGATTCTCATTTTGAGACCTAAAGATCATTATGTGATGAAGCCCACCGTACTATTGCCCATGAAAATGCCTCTGACGTTTCCGTTGCCAGGGTGACGATAGACCCGTCCGACCCCCGCTGGGTGGGCGCCTGGTGGATCGGTTTCGCCCTGGCGGCTCTCCTGACCGTACCGACTGTATTACTAATGCCCTGCTTCCCGAGGGAACTGCCCTGTAAGATCTTGGTTCCGAGTATTTTTGGCCTTATGGCTTCACGAAGAAAATAAATTGGTCATAATCTGATTTTATGAGGTCACGGTAACAAAGCCTTATGTTATTGATTGTCGAAATATATAGTTGTCGAAGTACAGCTATACATATAGCTATACTAAATATTTACCAGTTAGTAAATGATGAGAATAAACTGAACATAAACAAAATTATTTAATAGTAATTTTTGATAACAGCGGCGGCCAAGTTTCGCAAGGCAGGTCGGTCACAGGCACACAAGGGTATGGGCGAGGCGGAGGGGAAGCGGAAAGACTTTGGCAAGAGCTGTGCTGACCTTGGGCTCTCCCTCAAGGTCGTCTTTGGAAACGCCGTGTTTATGTTGCTCACAGTGGGCGGGATATTCGAAATCGGCGCCGTGTCGTCATACGCAGCTTTCCTACCAAAGATCCTGCAGTTTCAGTTTGGCCTCAGTGTTACCATGGCAGCCATTAGCGCAGGTCAAAGCTGTTTTTGATATTGACGTATATCACAGAAGCGATTTTATGAAATATTCCGAAATGAACCAATGACCAGATACACAATGAGCAAACCCATGGACCAAGTTTTGTTTGACTTTCCAGGAGCCATTCTGGTTCCTGCCGCAGCCATTGGACAGCTCCTTGGCGGCGTGATACCGAAGGCGGGCAAGTTCAAATTTAGAGGTAAAGAACGTCAAATGTTACAAAACGACACGACTGTTGAACCCACAAATGTTAAAACGCCCACAAATGTGAAAACCCACAAATGTGAAAACAAATTTTGTAAATCACCCACAAATGTAAAAAAATCAACCACAAATGTGAAAACGTTTTTTGTCAACTACCCACAAATGTGAAAATCTTCACCCACAAATGTGAAAAAAACTTCACCCACAAATGTGAAAAAAAAAATCAACCACAAATGTGAAAACGATTTTTGTCAATTGCCCACAAATGTGAAAATCTGACACAACATTAGCTTCAACATGAGGAATGTTTTTAGGTTACCGACCTTTGTTCTGAAAACCTATTACACAATTAATACTTTACCCTATTATCATCATTTTTCCATAAAAACCTTCATATCTCAGTAAATATTGATCGTAGAGCAAAAAGGACATTATTTTCGAACCCATAGGGCTAATTGGCAATATACTAGGCGTGGTTTGGTATCAAATTACACCTGTGATGTCAAATTACACCAAACCGGAAGTAGAAATATTTTTCAAGGAAATGGGCTCAGGATGCCCAAGGATCAGTTATTAGGCCGTTTTGGTGTGTTTGAAGGCCAACAATTTACACTTTCCCCTATTATCACCCACTTTTCCATAAAAACCTTCATATCTCAGTAAAGATTGATCGTAGAGCAAAAAGGACATTATTTTCGAACCCATAGGGCTAATTGGCAATATACTAGGCGTGGTTTGGTATCAAATTACACCTGTGATGTCAAATTACACCAAACCGGAAGTAGAAATATTTTTCAAGGAAATGGGCTCAGGATGCCCAAGGATCAGTTATCAGGCCGTTTTGGTGTGTTTGAAGGCCAAAAATTTACACTTTCCCCTATTATCACCCACTTTTCCATAAAAACCTTCATATCTCAGTAAAGATTGATCGTAGAGCAAAAAGGACATTATTTTCGAACCCATAGGGCTAATTGGCAATATACTAGGCGTGGTTTGGTATCAAATTACACCTGTGATGTCAAATTACACCAAACCGGAAGTAGAAATATTTTTCAAGGAAATGGGCTCAGGATGCCCAAGGATCAGTTATTAGGCCGTTTTGGTGTGTTTGAAGGCCAAAAATTTACACTTTCCCCTATTATCACCCACTTTTCCATAAAAACCTCCATATCTCAGTAAATATTGATCGTAGAGCAAAAAGGACATTATTTTCGAACCCGTAGGGCTAATTGGCAATATATTAGGTGTGGTTTGGTATCAGATTACACCTGTGGTGTCAAATGACACCAAACCGGAAGTAGAATTATTTTTCAAGGATTTCAAGGATGCCCAAGGATCAACAAGGCCGGACGAACAACATGCCCAAGCGTTGTGGTTCCGGGGACCCCTCCCATGGTTCTCGGGCCTCACGTAACGGCAACATTACTATTATTATTCATTATATGATGTGTGATATGTGATGTGATGTTTGTCTACTAACCATGCTATGACGGTACTAACCTGGTTGCTACTTAACGAAGTCACATTCGTTACAAAAATTTAAAGATAAAATTGTTTACGGACGACGGACGACGGATGGATGGACGACGGACGCAACGCGATGCCAATAGTTTATCGGACCAAAGGTCCGGTAGCCCAAAAAATCTTTCAGAAAAGTGCTTCCCTGTATTCTTAGGCATTTTAGCGCAAAATTTCGAAAGATTCGACCGTAAATTCGAGATAAAAATAAAAATGTAAGACGTATGACGGACGACGACGGATGAAGGACGCAATGCCATGCAATGGGTTATCAGAACAAGGTTCCGTAAAAAGACATAACAATAAAAGACATTCCTCATGTGGAACCTAATTCGTCGTTTTAAAGGTTAAAACTAGTATTATTTACTATACTTACCTCCATAATACTACACGGGTAACTCCTAACAGCCTACTTAATTTAGGCTCCCCCATAGAGAAACCTCTCATATGGGGAAGAATAAAGAATGACCCCTCCCTTGCTGCCACCAGGGGCAGCACCGTAGCCACTTCCTCCATTCCCAATTCCTTGTCTCAGGGACGAGTACAAAGGAAACGGGGTAGGTTGGGTTGGCACTTTGGTAGTATTATGGAGGTAAGTATAGTAGGTTATAAGCCAATGACGCAGCCATGGCCCGTACTTCATGCGCCCGTACCCGAAAAGAACAATCAGTCGGCTGATCGCCAAGATCGTAACAGAGTCGAATGCATTTCTTAATCCAAGAAGAGATAGTCGGGGAGCGAATATCGTTCTTGAAGCTTTTCAGATAAGAGACGAAAAGAAGCTTTTTGCCTTGTCGAAAACCCTTGGTCTTGTCAAGATAAAAGCGCAACGCACGTACGGGACAGAGCTTCGCGTCACTCTCCAAGTCCGTGCCAAGAGAGGCATCGAGAGCAGGGATCACAATCGCCAATGGAGGGGCCATAGAGAGCTGGGTTTTCGAGAGAAAAGACGGGAGAACGCCCAGTCTGACCTGAGCATAGTTCTCCTTCCAGCTAATCTTGGTATTATTCTGGAAGAGGTAGATGCCTACCAAGAAGACGGAAGATGGTTTTGAATCGAATGTGTCCTGCCATTTTCAGCAGGGAATTAAAATTAGAAAATGATGTGATATGGTGTAAATATTCATCAAACACTACAAATTTCCAAACGGTATTGACTCCGCGCATAAAATAAACATTCTGTGATAACAGGGTACAACTGATGTCTGGTACATACCGATATTTCGACGATAACTGAGGGAGCACCATTTCGGCCGCCATTTGCAATTCAGCCCCCCGCCATATTGCAAAACTCAGAAGATCTACCGTAAACCAGCCTCCGAGCTGGTAGAGCGGCAGAGGTCTTCCTCTTCCAGAATAACGTCTTCCGTGAGAATCGAAGGGAAAATTTTGGTAAACTGGAATAGGAAGAGGCGAATCGAAGAGGCCCTTTGACGCATCCAAAGCATGGATCTCACCTCGACGCCTGCCAGAGGCTATGGCAAGGAGAAAAACCGTTTTCCAAGTGACTAACTTGAGGGGCGCCGAAGCCAGGGGCTCGAACGGGGCTGATGCCAGACGGTTCAAGACCAACGACAAGTCCCACTCAGGAGTGGGGTTTCGCGCCACGGGACGATCTACCTCGAAGTTCTTGAGCAATAAAGTCAAGGCATGATCGGTCCCGTAGTCCACACCTTGTCGCGGCAAAAGCGTCTTAGCAATAGCCGTTCTGTAGCCTGCAAGGGTAGACGGCACCCGACCTTCAGAGAATTTTAACATCAGAAATTCAGCTATTAAAGGGGCATTGGCCGTGAAAGGATCAGTCTGCCTGCGCTCACACCAAGCACTGAAGACGACCCATTTCGACTCGTAGACCGCCAAAGAAGACCTTCTATTTGGTCGTGCGAGCCGAGAGGACACTTCCTCAGAAAATCCCTTTGCGCAGAAGGATCGCTGGACAACATCCACGCGTGAAGGGCCAGCTGGCGTGTGTTCTGGTGAAACACCGGAGACCGTGGCTGCCTCAGTAGATCTCCTCGCAGAGGCAACGGCCTCAGAACATCGACAAGGAGATCTAGAAGCTCTGGGAACCACGACTTCTCGGGTTGTAGAGGCGCAATAAGCAGGATCCGACATTGTTGTGCTCGAACCTTGGCAATCACTTGCGGAATCAGAATGGCTGGGGGGTAAGCATATGCATACAGGCCCTCCCAGTCCATAGACAGAGCATCCACACCCCAAGCCAGGGGGTCTGAGATTGGCGACACAAAGGTGGGGAGCCTGTTGTTCCAACGAGTGGCAAACAGGTCCACATGAGGTCGATCCCAAAGGGTACATAACTGTCGAAAGACCGCTGGAGACAAGGTCCATTCGGTAGGCTGTACCTGACCCCGCCGAGACAGCATGTCCGCCAAGACATTGAGACGGCCGGGAATGTGACGGGCACGGAGCATAATCGATTGGGCGTTGCATCACCGTAGCAAGGCCGACACCTGACGACTGAGTGTCAAGGAACGAGTGCCTCCTTGCTTGTTGATGTAGGCCACGACCGTTGAGTTGTCCGTGGCAACCAAAACTGAGTGTCCTGCTAACTCGGATACCCAATTGGCCAGGGCCCTAGATACAGCTTCCAACTCGAGAGCATTGATGTGCCAAGACAAATAATGGTCGCTCCACAAGCCCGAAATCTCTTGGAAGTCCAAGTGGGCACCCCAGCCCTCCGTGCTGGCATCCGTAAACAGATGCTTGGATGGCAGCGGCAGACGGAAGGGAGAACCTTGTGACAGGTTTCTGATTTGAATCCACCACTGCACGCACTCGCGAGCCGCTGGAGACAACATTACCATCGTAGAGTCGGGGTCTGTAGCTTGACACCAACCCAAACTCAGGCAATGCTGCAGTTCTCGCATATGTAAGCGACCCAAAGGTACCAGCTTCTCCGTTGCCACCAACAGGCCTAGCAGAGACTGCCAGGTGGCTGCCGACTGACACGGATGAGCCAGGAAGGAGGCTAGAATAGGGCGCAATTTGGAAATTCTGTCCTGAGGTGGGAAGACCATGCCTGACGTGGTCACAAACCTGTAGCCCAGGAACACGAAATCTCGAGATGGAAGGAGCTCTGATTTCTCGAAATTGATCACTAGGCCTATTGTCTGACACGTATTGATCAACCAATCGCGGTGCTCCAACAACGTGTCCCGAGACTGACTGCGTAGGAGCCAGTCGTCGAGGTATTGATGAAGGAACAATCTCCGCTGGTGGGCCAGGCTCTGGACCTCCCTCACCACCATGGTGAATATCCAAGGAGAAGGTGACAGGCCGAATGGTAGAGCACAGAACTGCCACACACGACCCCGGAAAGCGAACCTCAGATACTTTCGCGAGGCTGAGTGTATCGGAATGTGGAAGAAGGCATCCTTCAGATCCAGCGAGATCGCCCATGCATTCTCTGGAAGCGCTAACCGAATGAACTCGGGCGTCTCCATAACGAACTTTGGAGTCTGCACGAACGGATTCAGAGGCGACAAGTCTATAACTGGGCGACAACCGCCGGAACTCTTTGGAACCACGAACACGATACTGTAGAAACCCGGAGTCCGCGGATCTGCAGGTTCTACTGCCCCTTTCGCGATCAATTTTTTTATCTCTACATCCAAGGCTGCTCGCTTCGCCGGAGCCGACGGCAGAGTGAATGACTTGGGGATGGGGGATAATGCAGGTTGAGTTATGAACTGAATCTAGAATCCCTTCCGGAGTACCCCCCCCAGATCCAAGGGCTGGCACCCATCTCTTGCCAAATGGGCCAAAAGAGATTTAAGCGCCCGCCGACTGGCGGTTCTACGTGACCAAAATGAGCGGGAGTCGCCATTGGTGACGCGTGGTACTCGGAAAGTTCCCTGGCACTGGTACTTACTGTCGTGACTGGGCCTGGACGCCCCTGCTCTGCCCTTAGACTTGTCGCGGCGGCTGGACCCGGAGTGGCGACCACCACGCTTGGTTGTAGAGGCAGGGGCTCCTGAAAAGGGCTGCTTCTTCCTCTGTTTCTTGGGCTTTGAAGAAGCGGTCTGTGGCTGCGGCCTGGGCTTCCAAGCCTTCTGCTTGGCAAGCAGTTCGGAGACCAGCTGGGCATTGGCCGACTGGACGCGGTCCGACACTTGCCGTTCCTCGGCTGAAAGAGCACCGTCCTCTCCGTGGAACAGGGTGTTGGCGGCCTGGTTCGTGAGCGCCTCCTGTGCGCAGGACAGCAGCATGGGGGCGGAACGTAGTCGGGATTTCAAATCCAGGGACGGCTTGAAAGTCAGGGACTTGAGGAAGGCGTCCCGTCGCCACTGCTCCATGGTGAACGCGCCGTAAGAGAGCTGGTGTAGGCAGTCCCGGATAGACAAGCCCGCGCTGGACAGAAATCCGATAGCGGTGGAGATCTGATCCTGAAGGGCAGCTTGGGGGACGGGTCCAGCAGAGGCTTGCTGGGCCAGGTTCTCGAGGAGATCCCGCGCGGCGGCTAAAAGCCAGTCCTGGGTGGAGTCGATGAGAACAGCTGAACGAATCGACTGTTGAACATCTGCTACCTGGGCAGGGGTCACCGAGATCTTCGAGGGGGCCGACATATACTGAAGAGTCTTCTTGGAAGGCTCCGACGGCTTCTCCGTGAAGTCCTTGTGGGAAGGCAAGTATGAAGAGGAGAGCTTGGGTTTCTTTATCTTGTCTCCCTTGGCCTTGATGGAGGCTTGGCGACGAACCTCGAACGCCTGGCATACGCTGCGGCTGAGAGGCAGTTGCTGGCGTGAACTTGATGGCGGTACTGGCTGGCCACAAGAAACTGGTTCCACTGACGAGAAGGTTTCCGTCGGAGGCTCTGGCGGAAACTGGGAACCGAGACACGCACGCGTGAGAACCAACTTCTCCCGGAACTGGAGATCCTGGGAGGAGCCAAGTTCATCTACCAGGGAAGGATGTATGGACGCGGAGTCCATATCCTCTTCTTCGTCCTCTTCTTCCGAGTCGGACTCCGGGTCGGGACAGCGACGCTTCCGTGAAGCCGAGGGAACGAAGCCGGAAGAGGGCAGCACCTGGAGCACCTGGGCCGGGGTGACTCCACGGGAAGATCCTGGAGTAGGGCCGACAACCTGAGCCGGAGTGGCTAAGAGCTGGTCCGGGGGTAAGAGGCCTGGTGACTGTAGGGACTGGGTCCGCTGCAGAGGCGTGGATAGTCCACAGGTGGCCTCGCTCGCACGGCCTCCGAGCGGGGCCCGGGACCCGAGCGCCAACGTGTAGCTGTATAGCTGACAGTGACTCGGAACCCGGAGCCGTAATCCCACCGGGACCCGGGTCCCGACCGGGACCCGGGAGCCGAGCACCGTCATCTGACATGAGCGTGACAGATGAGAGCACGGGAACGGACGGAGTGTTCCTGGGACCCGGGCTCCGAGCGCCCACGCAAGGCATGGACTCGGAAACACGACGCTCGGAGTGAATGGAGAGAAAACGATTAACCAGGCTAGCTGGAAAATCTAACAGACTCCGAACACTCAAAAGCTGAGGGCGCAATGCCGAAAGCAGAGAGCGGCCCACCACATCACCCACCACACCTGACGGGGCCAGAGCCGCACACACAGGTGGGGGAGAGGGAGGGACAAACATGACATTACAATCAAAATTATGACAAAATTCCTGTGAGTCTAAGAGGGACAGGGCGTCTACACTCACTGGGGATTGTAAAGCTAAGTTAAGCCGAGCCGACTCAAGTGTCGAAGCGACGGATGGCGGCGAGACAATGCACCCGGGCGGACCGAGAGCAGTCAACATCAGGTGGGGAGGGACGTGAACGGAGGTGAAGTAAATCCCTCAACGCCCCATACACGGTTGACCAGTCTTCTGGTGAACGAGATTCGCACTTTTCGCAAGGAAAATCGTCGATGCAGAACGAATCCACACACCGCCAACAGAAGTCGTGGACCTCCCACGCTGGTAAGAACACGTGGCACCGGCCACACACACGCGTGGGCATGGTCAGCTCAGCTCACTCAAACAGGAAAACCTGGGCGTGGACTACCGTCAACGTGTTAAAAAGGACACCCCTAACGACTAAGAGTCCTTTCCTGCCGAGTTTCCACAGAGGTGGAACGATCCAAGCAATAAAATTAAACAGAAATATAGAGTAGGCATAAGTAGGTCTGCTTCCTTCAATAGGAGAATTGGGAATGGAGGAAGTGGCTACGGTGCTGCCCCTGGTGGCAGCAAGGGAGGGGTCATTCTTTATTCTTCCCCATATGAGAGGTTTCTCTATGGTGGAGCCTAATTTAAGTAGGCTGTTAGGAGTTACCCGTGTAGTATTATGGAGGTAATGTATAGGACAATAATGCTGTGTTTGATTTTCACATTTGTGGGCAAATGACAAAAACCGTTTTCACATTTGTGGTTAAATTTTTTTTTCACATTTGTGGGTGGATTTTTTTTCACATTTGTGGGTAATGATATTTTCACATTTGTGGGTGATTTACAAAATTTGTTTTCACATTTGTGGGTTTTCACATTTGTGGGCGTTTTAACATTTGTGGGTTCAACACACGACGGAAAGTAAAAACATTCACATACACAGAGATGTTATTTTGTTCGTTAACGACAGTAATCACGATATCATATTTAACGATATTTGTTTTGCTCGCTGTCCAAGTTCTTAGTAATAAAAACGTGGTCCTAACCAAATGTTACAAAATAAAATATCATATTTGGTTGGTTGTGCGATGCTCAATGTCTCGGTTTTGATATGTGAAAACTTATAAAAGAAAGACTGAAAAGCTACAAATTTAGGCAGTAGGATGAAATATTTAATTTTCAACCCATTTTGGTATTTTACTGTTGTTGGGATATTGAAAACTAGGTGATTATGGGATGGTATCTGGAGTATTTGATTTGAGAAACCTATGAGAAATAAATAAATCATTATCATGAAGAATACCGACATTAACTTTCCTCATACCGGATGCCTATAAACGAGGTGAATGCAGTGACCCCTGGTCGTGAGTACAGATGAATCAAACAATTCATTGATTAATGCTTTATATCTCAATAGGCATTATGTGGATGTTGGTGACTGCCCAGTTCGTGTGTGTTCTGACCGCGGCAGGATTCCTCACGGCCTGTCCCACACCGAAAATATACGGTTACAATGAAGAGTACCAACTCAACTCGTGAGTACACACACGCTTTAACATGCTGGGTTTTATATTTCCAGTAGTACAATGTGTGAATTGTACACACTTTGAAGAAGAAAAACAATGTATTGAAACGTACATTGTACACATGATACAATGAAAATGAAACTTTTCCAAATCATATAATATGCATATCAATATTTAATAAATAAAGGTATTTGAGCACTGATTGCAACTAATACCGATTGCATGGATTCAAAACAAGTACCGAGTTTAAATAGGCAATTGGTGTAAACAATTCAATGAGTATTTCATTTTCTCGTACGCTATCCAGGACCACAGTATACGACGACCCAGTAGCGATCTTACGTTAATACGGTTACGGATGCGTGAATTCACAACTGAATATATAATCCACCAATGGGCTAGCGAGAAGAGGACGGTCACGGTCTGATGGCGTTCGTCGTGACCGTCATGTCTCTATTTTCAATGACTAATGAGGACTGAATATGTAAATGCCGTAAGACTTTGTTATCACGCGTGGAAAACTGTTTAATTTGGGACTGAACTTACATATGAAAACAACACATGAGTACATGCTTATAAGATATATTTCCCACAGATCATTCAAAAGTTAAACTAAAGTTGAATGTTTGTGAAGGAAAACATACTTTTCTGTCAAATCATTGAAACAAAGTGTTATACGAAGCATTGCTGATTCATTGTGATGTGATCGATATCAGACTCAAGTCAGGGAGGTGAGGGATGTTAGCACGTTATTACAGTACTAACTGATTGTGGCCACATGGGTTCCCTCAGACTTTGAATGTACGTGTCAATGACGAAAAGATATTCGTAATTTTACTCGTGGAAATGGACGCATGTAAAGTATAACATTTCTGATGATCTTGGAGTGGCGAGAGTATTGGACTTGCAGAAGTGTCGTTTTTCTATGATCATGGTCGAAATTGACATGTTTTTATCAATATACATATATTAGGTTTATAACTGTAGCATACTTTCCATTAGGACCCAGCCCCAAAACCTATCCCGGTGCATACACTCATGTACATGTACGCGTCCCCTTCCACGCTTTAGATTACGAACATTTTCAATGGATGTTTCAATATTTATAGAACATTGCCGTTTGACTCTCTGGTGCATTATGCCAATGTGCACGATGATATTTTTATCCGTTACTGAATCGCGGCCAAAAAGGAGTTTATTCAGTGAATTTTGCTCTTTGTTCTACGGCATGCATGCCCAGAACGAACATTAGTGTTCTTCAACAGTGCAGTTGTTTATATCGGGTGATCATTCCCGGCGCTTTGCACGAGTTGCGCTCATCGAAATTGCCTCATGCATATATTCGTCACATTAGTAGATTCTCCTCATTGAAAATAGAGACAGAACGGTCACGACGAACTCCATTAGACCATGACCGTCATTTTCTCGCTGCTCCATTGGTTGATTATATATTCAGTCGTGAAATCACGCATCCGTAACCGTATTAACGTAAGATCGCTACTGATACACGATTGTAACGCGGACTGTAACTGTACGTCCTTGGAGTACGCCCCCGTGTGTACGACCTCCGATATCGCGTTCTTCTCGCCCTGCCACGGCGGGTGTACCGCGTCCGCGCAACTGGAGGATGGTGGCATGGTGAGTTCCCACCGTGTACTTGTCTTGGTAGTGACTGGCCGCCGTGAACTTTGTGCGTGATGAGTGTTCATTGTGGACTGTTGTGGCTGATGAATATTACGTGTGTACTATCGCGTGTAAGGTCAAATTCAGCACAAAATCTCAAATGATTTTCGCCTATAACTTTGATTATCAATGATCGTCGGATCGAATGAAAACATTTGAAATTTTGAATTGATCCATACAAAAGTTATTGGCAAAAATCATCTGAGGTTTAGTTTTGAACTTAACTTTAGTGATTTAAAACATCGAACAAGTAAGGAATATCATTAAGACGTCGACGTTGTTTTTCCAACAAAATCAGAACTCGAAACTCTTTTTGTAACGTACGTATTGGCATTATTTGATAATCAAAAACGAAATAATTTGAAAAATTGCCATTCCATCTAAATTACTGACTTCAGCCTCATCCATGCACTTCTACACCCGAGTACAAGTTTGCTTGAATGTGCATTAGTTTGATTGTGGATTGAGGAATCATCTGACATCGGTAATTCTGGCCGAAACACCTGAATTTCTTTTCATTCTGTAATACAGAACATATTACAAAGCATTTCATGATACTGGCGTTATGTTGTGTTTCGTTTATTTGGTATAACGCATTGAAGTAAGACATATACAACTGTAACCATATGTATCGTAAATGTATAATATTCATGTATAATATCGAATGTGAAATGTAAATTTTCCTGACATTATTTTGTTGCCATCGGTTACTTCCCATTGGAAGTAAAGTAGAGCCATTGATTGTCAGACAATCAATCCTTGATAAAACCAGCGTAAAATTAAAAAAAAAAACCATGAGTAAAACAAATAAAAACGTGAAACAAACAAATAGATGATAAAATGTATGATAAAACACAAATCATAAAATAAATATGATAAGAACAATTACTCTACAATAATATTTTGTACCTTCATATATATTCGAGTGTTATGCGTGTAAACCGATCCATAGTTCGTAGATAACATGTAGGCGTTGATGTCCCATACATGTACAAGTCGGATGTCATGGCAATCGTTGAACGTGTCCTTTGATCTACAAGGTTTTGGGGATATCGTTGCACGTGCAGAGAAACCCGGGACAGAAGCCTAGCCGACAGTTGACATTACACCACTTTGTGAGAATGTCTCCCCCTTTCCATGCACTCACGGCTTGACAAATGACGTCATTGGACTTCGTTGTGACGTCATTAGTTGTCGTAGTCGTGGAAGGAACCAGGAGAGCTGACGTCAGAGAATGGGTTTTCGCGGTCGTGACGTCATTGGGCGGGGCGGTGGTCGTTTCCTGATTGGCTGGGGTCGAATCAGAGATTGTCCAATCAACGCTCCCCGTGATGCTGACGTCAGCACAGCCGTAGAACTGCTCCTGTGGTCCGCAGCCAACACATGACTCGCCTGTTCTCACGTCTTTGCCCCAACTGTTACCTGTGGAATTCAAATTTATTAAATAATTATCAAGTTTATTTCTCGTAAAACAAACGTTATTCTATACCAAATCAAGGCCAGTCAAAAGATTTTAAAAACCCAACAAGTTTTTTTTCTTTTGGTTCGTCTATTATATGAATCATGCGAGTTTGGTGAATACAAGAACATAATTTGTTCATCGTGGTAAGGTAATACATTCACCTGTGTTGTATTTCCACTGCATCACACACTGGTCACACACTAGACCGTCCGGCAGCTTCACTTCAAAGTTATAATCACCCCTCTGATCCTTGTCGATGTCAAAACGAGTTGTGAACCCCGATGGTGTCATAACGCGCAGTACGTTCGCGTCTAAACACGACTGTGTTATGGCTTTAGTGACGTCATTATTCATGCAAATACGAAACTCAAACCAACCCTTGTGGTAAGACGTGAGCTGCACGTGGACGTCTATGACGTCACCAGACGTGTACGAGCGCGTTATGACGCCTCGTGCGTACTTCCCGCCTGCCTCATGGTCACGTGGTCCGTCCCAGGGGTCCCCGCACACGCCACATTTCCCGCCATTCACGTGCCACTGGCGCTGTGATTGTTCAAAATAAATATAGCATCATTAACTGGCTTGGCAGTTGACAAAAAGTGATGATTGAATCAACATTCACTATAAACGCTGACGGCAGGCTAGAAATTGAACACCCTGCAGTTACTACGGTGTATTCCGAAGTAACACTTGGCTATCCTAAATCTTGTCCATTATGGGACATCAGTTATTACATGCATCTTGTTGTGTTACTGACAATCTCTCCGAATATTGTCTTTGTTGTCAGATGGGACAAAATTACACAGGAGATTCAACAGCTGCACCCAATCTGGTGGTTCCAACTCTACTTACATTAAAGCCTCCGCAGTATAGCTGGTTGTCGTTATAATTGACACCAACTCCGGGGATATTGCTCCTCCAAGCGCTTGCCCGCGAGGGTGGCTCCATCAAGCGGCCGTGACCGGCTACCAAGGCAATGCATCCCACTAGAACATTTATCCAAATAAGGGCTGAATTGGAAGTCATTATCAGATCTATGCTTTAACAACGTTCTGCGATGTTTCTCAGATCACAGCTTTTTCCCAAATCACAGGATTTTTTATTCTCAGGGTTTGTTTGCTCTCTCGCTCGGTAAAACCGCTGTAGGCCTACAGCCACAAAGGCACACCAGGCATTCTGATCTTTGGGAATGTTCACGTGATGCAAACATATAGTCGACTCTAGTACCTCATAAATTTTAATGATTACAGAGGAAAATATATCGGCCTAAGTATCATATCCTGGGCCTTCCTCTATATTCAATAAGGATTAAAAAGGTGCGAGACGGATTAAATGGTATGTTTTCAGTGGACGAGTAGTATTAAGGAGCAGTGTACGGTACTTGGGCCAATATATCATAGACGTCATGGCCTTATGGGTCACTTTGGGTGACTAATCGGCTTGTGAGATGTCAATACGGGCCAAGTTTCATACGCTTGGCCCTACGGCAATCCCACGATAATGCCTTCGTCATAAACATCACAACCCAATTGTCTCAAGTATATTGAACTGTCCCGTAATAGACCTACTAACGTCACTCCTCCACTGAAAATATACCATTTAATTTGTTTCGCACCTTTTAAATCCTTATTGCACATAGAAGAACATGCAACAAAATTTACTCGGGCCGCCCAGTTTATTATGGGGGTCAATATCACGAGTAGGGGGACCGAGGGTAAAACGGGCCACCAGTCACAAGTCGATCGACACTTTCAAAAACCTAATGAAGTTAATAGAGGCCTACACAGGAAGACGCTGCAATAAAGTTCGTTTGAGAATTCGTTTGGCCCTTCATAGTAGGAAAAGTAGACTACAAAAAGCATCCCTGAAAATGGTGAATTTTCCTCTATTTATTCAGGCTTATTCAGACACAACAAATGGTGTTTCGGCTTTAAAACTGTCAGTACGACAACCAACAAAATCAAGTTATCCCCAACCCACTTACTCGGTGTTCAGGCCCTTCAATGTCTCCAAAATATGGAATCATTTGACGTCCTACAGAAGTGTGTGACGTCATAAATTAGACTCTCTACCATAATACACCGCATGAATTGTACTACTCTCAGTAAACACCGTCTACTTTTTAATTCCCCGGACAGATTTACTACAACTGCTCGTGTGTGGCCAACTATACGGTCGAGTACCAGGCCTGGACTGGGATCTGCGAGGGCGACTCCGTGTGCAACCAGTTCTGGATCTTCATTTCTCTGCTCTTCGTCACGACAGTAGCCACCTTCCTCGAGAGTACGGGAGCAGCTGCCGCCACCATGAGGTGAGTAGTTAACAAAGCCCATATGGCTTTCGACTTTAGGAATTGAGGTGTATAGTGTAGTCAAAAATGTACGAACACAGGTATGTGTTAAATTTGAGCAAAATAGTACAATTGGGATAAGTTCATTCAGAGTTGTAAATTATCATTAGAAGAAATTTCCTACAAGACACAATATTGTTGTTTATTTTATATTTCTAAAATGTGATTTATTTTGCTTCAGAATCGTGCCAGAAAAACAGAGAGCCTTCGCGTTTGGTATTTCCAGCACTATAACAAAATATCTCGGTGAGTCAATGTCGCAAGCTATTTAGCTGATGAACCCCTAAGTGGCATTTGAATCAAACAAACCCATTTCGCATTTGAATCAAACAAGTTGATGCCAACAAGTCTTTGGTTTTGTGTTCTCATTATATAAATAGTTCATAAATTTATGCATAATTTAATGTACATTTTAGTTCATATGTGTATATGAGTTGCGATGGTTTGCAATGGTATTGCATGTTACTATCTGTTATATATTTCGTTGACAGGGAGTGTACCATTCCCGATAATATTCGGTGTGATTTTCGATACTTCCTGTGAGATTTGGCAAGACAACTGTGGGGAACAGGGCTCATGCTGGATCTACGACACGAGGTTCCTTGCGCTGGGTGTCTTTGCCTCGGCGTTGATCGTTAAAGGAATATCCGGATGTCTATTCCTGATTGGTATCTGTATTTACGAGGCTCCAAATGAGGACGGACTCGGTGGAAAAGTGGAGGAATTTGTCGTGGACGCGAGCTACGGTGCCGGGAATTACAGGGAAAAACCCGACCGGTTTTTGAGCGTGGATGGCGAATACAAGATGGCGGACGAGCCGTCGCCTGGCAACGGCATCGTGCAGAACAAACCCGTGGAAAATGGCGGCTTTGTGATGGATGAACAGGATATTGTCGACAGTATTAGGTTTTAGCAGCGTGGTGCCTGCCTCAAGCACTTGCAGGGTGTTTTTTCACAAACTGAATTTCTTGTGATTATGGACATGCAAACAACGAGAGGAACTCGATACGTCGTGTACTCATATACAATGTCATGTACTGTACTGGTACAGATATGGAATATACGTTGTGACAATTGGTGTGTGCCATACCGGAGCAGTCGGGCGATCCCCTCCCCCACCCCCCATCTCCCTACCTTTCATGAAATACATATACATGTGAATACGTTCGTGTTCTCTCTTTCACAAAATTGTCTTCACTGTGCTTCTCTACATTTTTTTGTTTCCGTTTTCTGAATTTAAGGCCTACGTATATATGGATGTCGACAATGGGCCTCATCAATGTGGTACATTATCGAAAGGTGCAAATTGTTGGCGTCTTTCTGTATTTTGGCCCACTTTGCCATATAAAGATACTTCCCATTTTCGGTTTAATCATGCATGACTAAAATTAATGAATATTTAAAGGACATGGTCGGTACTGACCAGTATAAAGCGTCTGAAATTTGTCAACAATACTGGCTTCGCTATGCATGAAACGTTTTCCCAGAAGTGGGCATGAAAAGCAAGGTGGATCTTTACCGAATGACTTCATGAATTTGCAATTGGCGTAGGCCTCCATCGAGTTCATGTGGTCGGGGCCCTATATTTACCCGCTTTGACCCAGTTTAACGGTGCGCGAATTACAGACCCGTAAACTCTGTTGTTTGAAGTACTATTCATAACTCCCATCAGTGTTCAAATTTGTCCACGACCCACCAGAGCCTTTAGAATCCATTCAGTTTTTAGGCCCCAGGCCATCATCTGGTGCTCGGTGACACCGAATTTCAAAATACCTCTTGGAGGCACAGTTGTAAATCCAAGGATGGAAGTACGAGCCATTAATCAAATGTGATTACTTTGTTGAAATTTTATTTCGCAAGATGTGGGGGTATAGAAAATTTTGCTCTATTCGGGTTTTGCTCATGGGGCCTGCAAGTCACGTGCCGTCACGGTATGATTCTGGTGGCAAACAAACACCTTTCGTGTTACCCCGAGTTTTTAATGGATTCGTCTGAAAATGTGTATGGTTTTTGGAGTACAATTACCCTCAATTTATTGGATTCGAGTCAAACGGAGAAAAAAGCCGGAAAGCCTTGCTCGATTAGGCCGGGACAACCGGTTGAACCAGGTTTGAATGACCAGGCATACCAGAAGGGTTTACGGGGAAAAAAGCTGAAATTAGCTGAAATTTCCCATGGCAATGGTTTAAGCCAAAAGTGCGGTTTCACGGGGATTTTTTCAGGACTTGTGCATCCGTTTGCACGTCCGAGTCATACACCGGTCAAATTGTTTTTCTACGAAGCTATAATTTTGTCTAGTAATCCATAAAACGTATGAAACCTGGATGGTTTCGATCAGCCGTGCGAGGCCAGGGCGTCGGTTTGAAGCAGACTTTGCTCAGGGGAACTTCAAAACAGGATTCCAATTTCACTTTTCAGAAACATTTATCCATGGTCTTGAGTTCGAAAAATAATAAACAAAACCAGAGTAACGTTTCAAATAACAATTTATTCGCAACGAAAACGATAACAAGCGAATACATCAATTCTTCGTATGGATGATGGACGTTAACTCCCCGGGCGACCGAGCTGTAGCCAGGTCGGGTTTAGTAGTCGAGTTTCTTGAGCAGTTTGTAGAGTCGCTCGGTCATTGTGATGTCCTCGACCTTATACTCCGCGGTATCCACTTTGTAATTACCACACGACCCGACAACCTGTAAAATAAAAAAGTAGAATGTAGGACATTTAATCCAAAACATACAGGACACCTCCCATTATCCCTTATATAAATTTAGTTACTTTAGTAGCAAGGACATTGACCTGACAGCCAATATAACGATGTAGTAAAAATTTGCATGTATATGAACACAGGTCCGGTTAATAAAAAACGATAGTCATATCGCGATTGAAGCGGGTAATATACGAGTGCGGATAATACACGAGCGCGGACTATAGACGGACATTAACGGTACAGACCTGGCTGATGGCGACGGACTGGTGCGGGTTCAGATTGACTCGGAAGGTCCTGGTGGTCGAGGAACTCCAGACGTTCCTGTTTGTGGTGGTCGAGGACCACGAGAAGCCAGTGGTAACGGAGACGGACATCTTAGCGTTGAACACTCCCTTCAACTCAGCTCCGACCTGAGGAGACAATACAGGAGTTGTAAAACATCGAATTGCACGTTTGGTCACCTGCAAACATCTGATTGAGTCGACACAACGGTCATTATGTATAGGATAATGCCCTAGGCTGAGTATTTCTCACGAATAGAGACCGAGGCCGAAGGCCGAGGTTTCTATTCGTGAGGAATACGAAGCCGTAGGCATTATCCGACATAGTGCATGCACCCCCCCCCCCCCCCACACACACACACACACACACACGCACACATTTCTGGTACAAGCCACTACCCCCTCCCCCCCCCCCCCCACACACACACACATACACTTCACGTAATTCACTATACATGTATATCAAAAGAACAAAACTGCAAATGCAACGCACAGTCCTTGCACAATCAAGTGTATCCGTCAGGAAAGCTTTGGATCTATTACTCGCTACAGAAACTGCTTCACCACATGACTCAGCTCATAGATTTGTAATTCTGTACCTTCAACCCTAGCCCGCATTCTGTTGTTATGGCTACAGTATGCATGGTTCCAATTGAGTGTGTTTCTGGTGGACTCGCACTGTGCCTTTGAGCTGTTTTCTCCCCCTCGTAACGCGTTTGTGAGTATTGCTCAAATGGAACCCTATAAAAACAAACGCGGCAAAAGGCGCGCTCACTTTGAAACAGCAAGCTACGTGACATCAACTTTTCGTGATGAAAAATGCAACACATGGATACGATGCATGCGGATATAAACGCGTGTTCTGAAGCGCTTGTTTGTTGGATACAGTTGCTAAATCTTCTTCCTGGGAATGACTCAAAATTTTTGTCTAACCAGATGCAGTACATGAACAACATACCAGATTTGTAAACCGGTGAGTATATCACTTTTTTCTTTGAATTCAAAACAAAATTAGCATTTTCTCCTTCTGCATTATCCAACGGGTTGTACCCGTGTACAAAGAATTGAATCATAATTTATGCCCGAACAAATATCTTGCGTTCTTTCAATCCTTATACGAAAATAAAAAAACATTTGTACACATGTATTTACAGAATTCCTCGTAAAACCACTACGGCGATTATGAAGTTTAATCCATGACTTCCCTGACTTCAACGTACGACTGGTAGGTAAAGTTTGTGTGTGTGTGTGCTATTCGTGCGTTTAATTTATATGGCGGAGTGAAAGTTCTGTTCAAATTGTTCCAATAATACATATGCTGAATAGCTATAAACTAGATTTGAAGAGGAAAAATCAAACATTCATGCTTGTATATTTCATTCATGTTTGCAGGAAAATTACGTTATGCGTGATCTTTGCAGGCTTCTCTAGGATTTCGGTACATTTGCGGATGTGGAATATCGCAGGATTATTATCAAAACCTCCGGAATTCCAAGGATATTGTGGATATATACGTTTTCACTGGATTTCCGCAGAAGGCGGATGATTTCATGAACCAAATGTCCAAAAATTAACAACTGTTGTGACCCATGGATTAAACTCACACACCAGAACGATTAGCTGTTGATGTACATCGAGTAATATAAGTCTGATACATGTATCCGCTTGGGCCTTCCTCTATATTCAATAAGGATTAAAAAGGTGCGAGACGGATTAAATGGTATGTTTTCAGTGGACGAGTAGTATTAAGGAGCAGTGTACGGTACTTGGGCCATGCTGGGCAATAAAAAATGCAATCCCCGTGTGTTTATTGTGTCCACCAGTATTGATTTATTTTCACTCCATACCTGGGACAGGTATTTATTCGAAATAGATACCTCTGTGGGAGGTATTTATTACAAATAGATACCTGCTCGAGACAATGGAATCATGCACTATATAATGATAATCTTTTTCGTTTTACAAAATGTTCAAACCACATTTAATCTAATTAGCAAGGTTAATTTGGATTGTAGATCTAGAATGATTGATGCAAAAGAGCCAGCTCACCTCAGATGAGATTGTTGACGACACTGAACCCCCGGATGTTGAAGAGGACGAGGTCGAGCGCTCGATCCCAGTCTTCATCTGGAAGGAGCACGTGAAGGAGCTAGAGGACGGGTTCCTGCAGACCTGTACGGGAGACCAGTTGTCGCTAGGCTCGCACTGCATGACGGGCGACAGGCACACGTCCAAGTGACAGCCTATCCAGTCGTTTGCTCCAGGACTTTCGTTGAACCTTCCGTCGATTTGGACGCATTGGCGGTGGGTCATCGTAATGATGGTGTATGCGACTTTGTTGGCGCAGTCGCCTCGCACGCCGCCGTAGAAGATAAGCGAGTCAATGTTTTCTCGGTCACTGCCGTCCAGTCGTACCATGTACAAGTGGCAGAGCATCCACTCATCGATTTGGAAATTCTGGTTGTAGTAGCCGTGTATGTTGTCACAATCTCTCCTCTGCATTCGCAAGCCGACGTAGGTTCGCGATTCGGACGTCGCCGTATTGCTTTGGTCGGGAGCAATCCCCCACACGTAGCTCGTCGACACTGCTCGGTTTGAGGCCATTGGTCCAGGGATCTTGCAGAAGTCTGTATGGCAGCCTATCCATTCATCAGAGGCAGGGTTACCGTTGTAGGCTCCTCCCATCGTGTCACAGACGGACCGCTGTGCCCTGAAGATTCCGTAAGCCATCTTCTCAATGCAGTGGGGCTTGGACTAATTTGCACTCCGCGCGCCGCGCTAAATATGGCGCGGCGCGCTAGTTTGTTCCAGAAGGGAGGGAAGTAGGCCTAATATTTAATTTAGCCTACGTGCATTGTAAAGAAATGGCTTCGATCCGCCCGCGCTGATGGAGTTCCTGTTATTGCATTAAACACCGACGACAAATTTATAGGACAATATATTCGAAGTTTAGAAGCAAGCCAAATAGTCTGCACTAAATCCAAAATTACCAAACAAACACTCAATATGGATTTGCTCAATATGGACTTCATTCAGAATGTAGATGTTAGTGTTTTTATTTTTATTCCTTTGTTTTTTGTCATTGGTTAATCGTGATGTCATATTTATCCATCAGGCCTTTCTCGTCCTCCCTATTTGTCAAAGAAGGGCAGTGTGTCCTACTATTTTTGTAGGTTTTGAGAGCGCTAAACTTGTTTACCCCTAGAACTGTTTACTACTAGAATTGTTTACCACAATGCTGTAACACTGCAATTAATGCTGTTAAAACAGTGATGACATTTATCTGAGTAACACGATAATTTTAGCACGATCACCCGTAATTGGACTGAACTACGATAATTGTGACCTATGATATCGACAATCTTCAGACAGGGGCGGGTGCAGTTTTTAGGTTACCGTACCTTTGGTCCTTTTCGGTCGCTATAGATCTATATGATAAGCTAAACACCGACTAAAATATAAAATACGTGCGCGGCGCGCCGCGCGCCGCACCGCGCTCGCGCGGAGTGCAAATTAGTCTAAGCCATGCAGTGGTCTTTTGGAGCGGGTATGAGCCGAAAACTTGCCGAGGCGAGGCCGAGAAAAGCCAGAAACAAAACCACGGAACCCTGCATGACTGCGCTGTTCTGTAGGGAAAATGGAAATAGGTCTCAAGAATTTGTTGACGATGGTTAAAAAAATAGTTCAAAACGGCAAGGTTACGGAACGGTGTTGAACCACACCTAATAGGGCCTGTAAGTCACATACCATTATAACATTGCGTAACACTCAATTTATTTTACTCGTATTACCCAGAAAACATGTGTATATGTTTGGTCACCAGAATCATACCGTGACAGTATGCGACTTACATACCCTATTTTAGGGCCCGAAAGTCACGCGATGTGATGGGGGCGATTTCCTGTGGCAAACAAACATACACCTTTTGTTTAATACGAGTAAAACTCCATTCTGAACTCAATTACTCGGGTAAAACACGTGTCCGTTCGCCCCCAGAATCCCATCATGTACGGCACGTGACTTACAGGCTCGGAATTTATACACGACACAATAGGATACCAGGATGAATGTCCTCATATTTCAGAATCGTAGAAAGGTTCCCTCCCCCAAAAGCCCTAATCTATAGCGTAATTCTGTCTAATTCTCATCAGGAAAAGCGGACACATTAAGTCTGAAAATGCTTCTAGAAAGCCTCGATTTTAGATTTTTAGCCAGCCTTCACATTGGAATATCTAAATGGCCGCCATGCATATACCGGCGATTAAGGGCAACAAAACTTGCGTCAGAAGGATGGATGCTTATATGGCTGCCATGTGTGCAGGAATCGGGGAAATTTCAAAACCGATTGACAAAAGATCGTCAAGAGTCATAGCTAGCATAGGGTCTATATGTACGACGGCGAATTTGGTACGACGGCGTATTACATATGTAGGGCCGCTTTCGTATACAATTCGCCAACTCAATATTACCCGAGCTCAGAACTCTGTGGAGAAGAAATTGCTGGTACAAAGATTGGACATCATAGTCTCGACTGATGATGAATTGTTTCTCTTCTTTTTTTTTGCATTATAAGGCTTGAAATCACTGGTGAATTTTGGAATGCGGCGAATTTAGGACGGATGGCTCATAGTGGGCGTAATCGAAAACGGCCGTCATTTCGAACATAAAGTCCGAAAATATTCGACACTATTGTCTACGAAGACACTCTAAAACGAAATCAGCACAGGTAACTGATGAGTTACCAATGTACTATTGTAACCATTTGGGAGAATACAGAAAATAAAAAAAATATCGTCATCAAATTGCTGGAAGTTACCGACAAGACCAAATGCGGGGAAGGGAAATTTTCAGTATGGTTTCTCAGTTCAATCTATTACCGAAAAAGTTTACGGACAGGAGCCCAAGCCCCAAGTTTACACCTTTCCACGACTACATGCTGGACATTGGTCTGTGCCGGAACGGTTCGAATTTACTTTACCCGGTGATGGACACAAACAATTATACAGCCGTACGTGTAAACAGAACGAACACGATCTGCGATTTCTTCGCAAAAGATTTGGGAAAGAGGGAGGTTATGGGATACATTTTATTGTTCAACAATTTCGATTTGTATAAGCTGCACCGAGCTCAGTTTTACAGCCTCGCACGATAACAACGGTCGAAAACGACCAAGTCGGCTATTATACGAGTTGGCGACCTATCAAGACGGCGACTCATTACCGCATTCAAAGATATTTTAATTTATCGAGGAAAATTTAGTCTACGAAACAAATGTACAGATCACATACCTTCGATGTGGACGTCGTAGACTGGTAATCTCCCACAAGATACGTGAAGCTGGCAAGTCTTCGACACCGTGTGTTACTCGTCCGCCGTGTCACTCTCCCGCCAGTGTGACTGAGCCCGTACCTGGTCGCCCCGAGCCGTGCCCTTTATACGGCTTCTCCACGTGTGTCTGTACAGCCGCGTGCGTGAGTCAAGACGCTCGGAGTCGGCCACTCCTTCCTTAGTGTCTTAGTGACATCGTGTGTACACCGTCGCTCAGCGTGAGCGGAATGACAGTGCAGGGACGTATCCAACTTGTGGCAGCAACTCCCTGTGTGAAACCGTGGGTACTGTGCATGCAGCGCAGTGTGCAAGCAGAGTGAAAAATATAAAAAAAACAAGCGCGTAGTTTCGGCAAATTTAGCGAAGAGTATGAATCGAAGATCATTAAATCTTTCTTTAAGCATAATTGAAGAACTCAGAATGGAAGAACTCAGATTTTGGACAATACACAATTTTCGGCTGAGTTTCCGAATGGTTTTCGATCGATTATTGCCTTTGTATGTCCTCTTTAATATTGAATAAAAGTATAGACTGTAATGCACCTTAGCCAAATTGAATTGTGTACGATTTGAATATTAGGGATCAATCAATATGTAAACGAATCTGTACAATGAACAAAAACTTAATCAAAAACATCGTGATGTGCTGACGGACAAGTATTATTGCTTGCGTTTCGGTTCGGATTCATAACAACTGTGACAACGACCACTGGTCAATACCACTGCCGGTACTGCATTACCTCACCGAGTTCAAATGATTCACTAAGTTTTACCTCTCCGTGTGGTTTCGAGCTCGGCAAATGATAATTGGTAATCCGTTGCTTTTTCTTCTTGTATGAAAACATCGCAAACTATCGGCAGTTGCAAGCTACAAGCACAATTGACATGCAAAATTGAAGTTTCAGTACTGTCAGACTGCGACAAAAAAAAAAGGGGGGGAGGGGGGGGGGGGGAGGGTCAGTAAAGTGTAATATTTCACAACGTGATTTCGGTGCGTTTCTGATGTATGCCAGTATATCTTTGTAATTTCTCCAAAAGAATGTTGATTTCTCCACAACTGATGGAAGTCAACTAGTCCTACGACCCTTGGACGCCTTTTCGTCATAAAGTGGAAAACATCATTGGATGTTTTGCATAATGCGTCACAAATCCCGTAGTTTCTCTTTTCATTCATTCTTCTTTGCGACATGTATGCATTATTAGCTACGGAACCGTCTTCTTGGCGCCAATGCTAGATAAACTGAATGCTCACCGCGACTTGGAATTGAGAGAGGGTGGTGTGTTGTGAGGAGACACAATTGACTCAATGGGTTTCTGTTGTACAAGTCCAACAAAACGGGGATGTATATAGCTATGTACCGAATATGTGCCGACTTATTTACTGGCTTATCCCCAAGATTCAACTACGAAAAAATTAGCCTAAGGGCTAAGAAAGGTTACCGGACAATATATATTTTAGATATTAGTATTTTGTCCCGTGACCTTTAAAAAACGTCATTGGTCAATTCAAGGACACGATAATATTCGGCATATGTCATTTCTAGTATGTCCACAATTAATTCCTAAGCTGTGAAGTCAATAATAAGCGAGATATTAGCCATTATGTCCTGTGACCTTGAAAATGAGGTCAAAGGTCGAATTCAAGGTCATAGCAATATTCAGCATATATCATTTCCTATATGTTCATAATTGATTCCTAAGCTGTAAAGTCCATAATGAGCAAGCTATTAGCCATTTTGTCCTGTGACCTTGGAAATTAGGTCAAAGGTGAAGTTCAAGGTCATGACAATGTTCAGAATATATCATTTTCTATATGTCCCCAATTGATTGCTAAGCTGTAAAGTCGATAAAAAGCGAGATATTACCCATTTCGTTCTCTGACCTTGAAAATGAGGTCAAAGGTCAAATTCAAGGTCATAGCAATATTCAGCATATATCATTTCCTATATGTTCATAATTGATTCCTAAGCTGTAAAATCGATAATAAGCGAGATATTAGCTATTTTGTCCTGCGACCTTGAAAAGGAGGTCAAAGGTCAAATTCAAGGTCATGACAATAATCTGCATATATCATTTCCTATAAGTTCATAATTGATTCCTACACTGTAAAGTCAATAATAAGCAAGATATTAGCCATTTTGTGCTCTGACCTTGAAACTGAGGTCAGAAGTCAAATTCAAGGTCACGAGAATATTCAGCATATATCATTTCCTATATGTCCACAATTGATCCCTAAGCTGTAAAATTGATAATAAGGGAGATATTAGCCATTCTGTGGTGTGACCTTGAAAATGAGGTCAAAGGTCAAATTCAAGGGCATCAGAATATTCGGCATATATCATTTCCTATATGTCCACAATTGGTTCCTAAGCTGTAAAATCGATAATAAGGGAGATATTAGCCATTCTGTGGTGTGACCTTGAAAATGAGGTCAAAGGTCAAATTCAAGGTCATCAGAATATTCGGCATATATCATTTCCTATATGTCCACAATTGGTTCCTAAGCTGTAAAGTCGTTAATAAGCAAGATATTAGACATTTTGTGCTCTGACCTTGAAACCGAGGTCAGAGGTCAAATTCAAGACCCTGAGAATATTCAGCATATATCATTTCCTATATGTGCACAATTGATTCCTAGTCTCTAATCTCAATATTAAGTGAGATATTAGGCTTAATGTGTCCCATTGTAAAGCATAGGAGAATTTAACAAGGGAAAGTCCCATTTGGGCCGAGTTTGGGCCCAAAATGGCCTACTTCGAGCGATTCAAGGGCAACGAAATTTATACGTGTCACAGGGGTACATATGAGGAGTGTTATGCATTGATAAGACAAATAGTTACTGAACGGATTCTGAGAAAACGACCGTCAAAGTCCAAAATTGGCCATTTTTCGACTAAAATGGCCCTCTGACCTTGAAACCGAGGTCAGAGGTCAAATTCAAGGTCACCAGAATATTCAGGATATATCATTTCCTATATGTGCACAATTGATTCCTAGTCTCTAATCTCAATATTAAGTGAGATATTAGGCTTAATTTTGTCCCATTATAAAGGATAGGAGAATTTAACATGGGAGAGTCCCATTTGGGCCGAGTTTGGGCCCAAAATGGCCCACTTCGAGCGATTCAAGGGCAACGAAATTTATACATGTCACAGGGGCACATAAGAGGAGTGTTATGCATCAATAAGAAAAAAAGTTACTGATAAGATTTTGAGAAAATGACTGTCAAAGTCCAAAATTGGCCATTTTTCGACGAAAACGGCCGCCATTTTGAAAAAAATTGGAAAATCAGAAAACTAAAAAAAACCTTCCTTGGAAATATTTTTAGGTATTTTTGTGCAAAATTTCAGAAATATTCCATCATAAACTTTAAAGATAAAAATGTGAACGGACGGACGGACGACGGACGACGGACGACGGACGCCGGACGCAACGCCATGGCAATAGGTTATCGGACCAAAGGTACGGTAACCTAAAAACTGAGCACTTCCTTCCGCGGTTCCTAGGACTGATGTATATAGAACATGTATGTGAGTTTTCTGACTGCGCATACGATTGTGAGCTTTGAGACTGTGACAGGGTTTTCCCAAATATACACATCGTTGTAGAATTGTTGTTGCTGTTGGATCAATACGCCATATTGTCCTTACACATGATTCAGATAGTTTTAGTACGCAAATTTGACTGACAATAACAGTGAAAAATCAAAATGATACAAATCCCTGTGTCATCACGGAAAATTGTACAATCATGGAGCCGTACAGACCAAATGATTGTGAAACGCATGACTTTGCGAAAAATGCGAAATGCGCAATTTTGTACATTGAGGTTTAGGCTATCTAGTTGTACACACAAATACAGTTTTGAAATGAAACAGGGCGCAAATTTTGTACACTGTGATTTTCAGGCTACTTGATTATCATGATTATACAACCCATAACATTTCTAAAAGGTTCATGCTGTAAGTTTGTGCGCTGTGTCTTTTAGGCTACTGAGTCATACAGCTCATACAATTTTAAAATGGACCATAGCGCAATTTTCTACACTGTGATACTTAGGAATCGTACAAGCCATAAAATTTTAACATGGACTATATCACAATTTTGTGCACTGTGATTTCCTAGGCTACCTAATCGTCCAGCCCGCCCCCGCCGCCTCCCCCTGAAAAATTGAAATAGATCATAACGCAATTTTGTACACAATTTTGTAGATTTTAGGCTACCGAGTCGTACAACCCACAACATTATGAAACGATGATAGCACGATTGTGAACGTCTGTTTTTTTAACCCGTCCGTTCACGTTATTACGGTGCCTGTGATAGGACATGATGAAAAAAAACTACTTCGTACGCACGGAGTACTAAGTCGTTTGCACGAAGTACTACTTCGTTCGCACGAAGTACTAAGTCGTTTGCACGAAGTACTACTTCGTTCGCACGAAGTACTAAGTCGTTTGCACGAAGTACTACTTCGTTTGCACGAAGTACTAAATCGTTTGCACGAAGTACTAAGTCGTTCGCATGAAATAATAAGTCATTCACATATCCATACATGGTATTCGAACATTGTAATTAGCCTATGAAGTGATTGATCCTGGTGTTACCAATTAACCCTTTATTTACCATGGTCAATTTTCAGGGTCCTCCCAATGTCCTAATCTGGATACCGCTATTCACATTTATTAATCAACTCATAGAATAATGAATAGTCCATCGATACATACAAATTTACCTCAAATAATAGCAGAAGATTGTATTCAGTAATATCTATTAGATCAAGATTTTTTTAAAATTTAAAATGACCACATTTTTGCTAGGGGAAGTATGGATGATTTAGAGCGTCATGTGGTGCTTATGGAGATATGAGGCACCAAATTTGGAGCACCATGTGGAGCGCCATGTAGCGCTTGTTATTTAATGGGGTAAGAGGATGTAGAGGGGTTTGTCAACTATGTAACATTAGTACAGTAGTACTTCGTTCAAACGAAGTAATAATTCGTGCAAACGAAGTAGTACTTCGTGCAAACGACTTAGTAATTCGTGCAAACGACTTAGTACTTCGTGCAAACGAAGTAGTATTTTTTTTCATCATGTCCTGTCAGGGGCACCATACGTTCTTATCTTTGAAGTTACATAATTTTAACAAAATATTACGAAATAATTGAAGATTGATGTGTTTTAGTTGGTTTTTTTCGCTTCTTTATCGCTACAATTCGACCTCGAAATGATGAAACGGCCATTATACTCGACGAGCTTCGGCCTTTCTGATGTACGCAAATACATTATTGCTATTCTATAGATATAAAGTCGAAACATCTATGCAATATGATGAACATGTCACTGGTGATTGTCAATGACAATCTACGCATACACGTCATATCATCAATTCAGAAGAAAACTGCTGCAGCTCATGTGCAAAACAACTGTCAACAATATACTTAGACGGCCAACCTATTACACAAGCTAAGTATAATAAAAGTAAAACAAAATTATAAAATTAGATGTCATATGTATGAAGATACTACGATATTTTGTTTCAGAAACAACGATAATATTGAGAGAGATAGACCGACCTATATTACATTATGCGGAAAGTAGATGGCATAGTTCAACGCCATTGACTTCAGGGGGTTTCACAGCTCATATTTCGAAATTATCCCGATGAGATCTCCCCGAAATCACACAAATCATTCACCCGTCCGATTTTCGAAGAGTTTTCGAGTTCCAAACCAGGACACAGAGAAAGTCGCATATTTCAAATATTGTTAAGAACGTGCTCCCGAGCACAAGCCCAAGGGCGCCCCCTATGTCGCACATCAGCGCCATGACGTTATAAGCGGGCACCGTCTCTATCCGCTGATAGGCTACCTCGCTGAAGAATATCTCTACCATTGCGTAGTCTCGTCGTATTTCGGCCTTTACTGCCTCAGTATCGTTTCGCTCGGGTTGTAGGATCGGCGCCAAGTGGTCCAGAAACATCTCTGAGGCCACTGCAGATGACGTGGTGTATGTATACCGCACAGTTTCGCAGGCTTTAGGGCAGGGGCATGATCCAACCATGTGCTCTTGTATGTACCGTTTGCACTCAGAGGAGAAACAGTCGTGAAACTCCTCCGGGTTACAAACGGGGGCATTACCTGAAAAACAGAGAGAGAGAGGTATGGTATTGGTATGAGGTTACACAGCCACGCAATCAAAACCAACTTTCCTTACGATGGTAATTGAAATATCAAAAAAAAACTACAAGTCTCTGAATAATGAAAATGAGAAATTTAATGATATATAAATCTCGATAGTATTACTGACCAGGCATGTATCTGTCTTTACAGCCACACTGGTTCATTATGTACGCGGCCTCACACCGCCCGATACAGTCGTTGTAACTGTACCCTTGTTTATTGCTACAGTTGCTGTATGGTGGGCCCGCCTTCACTTTCTGGAAATTCAGACCAGTTATCAACATGCTTTAAAATTGCAATCCGAGGGTTTTCTTGAATTGGCATGATTCTGCATTTGAGTTTGGCATGCAGTCTTTGCCACGTGACCATCATGCAGTCACGGGACCAGCGTTTATTTTGAATACAGTCACATGACCGGTGCTTACCTTGTGTACAGTCACGGACACGTGGGTCTGTTCGTTCGGACTGATCCGGAAAGACCACTCTCGCATCAAGGGTATCTCGTCACTCGGATGCAACGCGATCTGTTAATAAATAATCATTTTAGCAATAGTAAAATGCATCAACCCAGAAGAATAAGCAAAAAAAAAAAGATACACCACCATTGCTAGTGGAAGGAAACATAACCAGTTGGCGCAAGATATGGACTCAGGTGGTCATCAGTTTCCGAGATATATTATTGCCATTTTCGGGTAGCAAACTTGCAAAATTCGCTTGAATTTGCATGTATCATCGTGCAGTTTGATGATTGTTTGATTTGGTCCTGCAACAGACTTTAATATTGTACTCCCGAAAACATAATTGATTCCTCCAGTTGTGACAGTATAAAATATTTGACAAAGTATAACACTTGGATCACCAGCCGTACCCTGAAGCCTGCAGACACCGATCCAGGCACCTGGACCAGATATTCATCCTGCTCTACGAATAGAATCATCTTGAGTCCGTACAGCGCTCCAGCTCGCAGGGTCTTGTACCTCGACACACCTGGGTGTGTTGAACGGAGGGGAAGTATGGTGAAAAATACAGGATATATTCATGAAGGGATAAATGCCATAAATTACTGCAGGGCTGCTTTTGGTGACCTGCAATTAATTCTATTTTCTGAAATTATTCATTTCTGAGACAGAATATAGATTATTATTTCTGAGACACAATAAAGATTGAAGAGCGATTCAAATCGAAAACTCCAAAAATTATTACATAGCAAATCAGAAAATCCAACAGTTTAGTCTTTTCAAGTTACCATGATTGAACTGGAAGCAATATCCGAGGTTTGTGTTAATCTGTACGAAATTGGACGAGTTACATTCAACTCCATCGAACTCGCACTGCAGAACCAAAAACAAAAATTAGTCCAGGCAAACTTTATCAGAGAAGGGTAACTTTAATATCAATAGTGAATGCACGGCACAAGATATCTACGCTGTATTTTTTTGAGATCTCACTTAGAAGGTCACCGACCATGATAAGGGCCTCATCCACGTGTTGTGAGAGATTATTGTAGAGGGCCCCGAAGTCGACCCCTGTGAAGTTGTACATGCTGTAGTTGAAGGCAGGTCCATCCCCCAGGCTTGGTCCTGGCGAGAGGGATTTCTCAACCATCTCCACCAACTCAGGACCTTAACATACAAACATTAAAGCACACGGGCGAGGTATATATGGTGTCAATATCGAATATGATATTTTTATCGAATAACCTTATGTACAAGATGAATAATATTGTATATTCTGAATCGAATATTCATACCATAACTATTGAAAAACTTATTAGATTATATTAATAAACGGCTCTTAACAGTATTATTGCCCTATCATATTCTCAAGCATGATAGCGGATAATCAAGGGTAAGAATTATCACTATATGGTGATTCACCATTGGTGAGTTATCAGAAATGAGTTGAGTACAGCGTCTTACCGCCGATGTCCAGCGCCTTTCGTCTGACCACCATGTTTTCCGGACAAAAGGTCACGGTGGGGAAGCGTAACTCCGGTGCATGTTCCAATGTAGCGTGTAACTCAGTGGGTCGACTTTTGAAGTATTTGACTCTGTCGGTGACTTGTGCCAGCGCCAGGGCAAAACCGCAGGCTACTAGACAGGTCCAAAGCAGCTTACGGTAGGAACTGGCGGATGGGAGCACCGTGTATTTTATTCCGTTAATGGTGACTTCTCGGAGAAAGTTATGGAATGTGGATCGAATGCTGTCTTTTTGCTTCGAAATTTCCACTTTCTTCTCAGATTTGTTGCTCTTTTCTTGCGAGTCATGGCCGTATGGACATACTTCTGCTTTCACCAAATCACTTTTTGATGTTGAATCTCTATGACCTTCCAACGACGTTTTCGTCCGCGAATCAGACTCGTAGAACACTCCGGATTCCTTCATTGTAATGATTTAATCTTGGGTTGTAGCATATTCAATGAATTTCGACGCAGGCCGTCACAAAGTTAACTGACTGGCAGTGACCGTTTTACACCAAAATATATGTAAAGACGGGAGATACTTTGCTCCAACATCCGGGAAATAACTCATCAAAACCCACTTTTCTGACCCTGGGGGACGGTGATAATGAATGATAACGACTGATAAGACTTTGTTACCGTTCCTCGCAATATCAAACTAATTCTGATGTTTTGATATAATGACAATCATCCCACGGGGACCAAAAGTGATTACGCGTACGATGTCAAAGGCTTTTTGCGGTCGCAAAATACACCTATAAATTGTGGAAAGCACTTTAACCGCGACTTTTTTTTTTTTGTTCAAACAGACAATATTCCGATGCAAACACTCATTTCATACATAAGAAGGGCAATAAATGGAACTGGGTTTTCCCAGTCGGGTATTTTATATGACATTTATACCATGATTTGTTCAAGGCTATGGTATTATACAAGGTATTACACAATTGCTACATCGATTACAGTTGTCACATTGGCACTATCAAATTTCATTACGTACTTTGATAGCTTATTTTAATATGCGATGATGATTAGTTTTTGACATTTTTTTTCATAGATGATCGTCTTATACATTTACAAATTTGTCTACATAAGCTATGCACAAGTATGTTTGCAATACGATGCAATCTATACATAAGTATGAATTACAAGGTACACGGAAATGATTAGTTTACCGTGTCTTTTTATATTGACTAGATATATCGCACTTAAGTTTGAGTTTAAATATTTTATCAAGAGAAGCCAATTAGCTTGAGTGTCTCTTCAGCCTTGTAAAAATATCCACTCACTAATATCTCAGTCATTGAAAAATGGCCGGAATATTAGTATTAAGCCACTATAATATATTGTGTAGAACGTCAGATTATTAGCCGGCAAAAGCAGTTCATTTGAGCAGAAGTGACGATAGGAAAGATTGAATGCATTGCCGAAGGAATGTTGATTTCGGTTACATGTATTTGGTGGAGTTTTCGGTTCGTAGAAGGTAAGTGCTACCCGACTATACAAAATGTTGTGATTATGATATTCCATTACATAGAGAATATTATAGAGTAAAATATGGATTACTCAAAAATTTTCTCTCTTTTTTTTGGTGATGTGGTTTGTTGGGGGGGGGGGGGGGTTTGGGGGGGTTGACCTAAAAGAGGGTCCTCTTTATACAACCCAGCTGAACGCATATTCGTTGTCCTGTTTTTACACAGCCCGACTAGAGTTTATTCGGCAAATATTAAACACGGCTCAGCAGGACGCAAATTATATTCGGTAATAAGTTTGAACAGTTCAGATGGCCATTTACTTGATAACGGGTGTTTTTTTTATACACAGCCCAAGTGGATATGGAGATCCTAGCGGCCGGGGTACAACCCCAGTATGGCGTCAACGTCTCCGTCCTGGACGATGCCGATGGTTCCACGTGTCTGGACTTCAGCACGACCCGGGGGCTAGGGCCGCGGGCCGTTACCAAGCTACGGGTACACGTGGTTTGGCCCCGCGGGTACCGAAATGTGACAGTCCGCGGGGACAACCTCCAGTGTGCGGGATCTGAGGCAGCCGAGTTGTCCTTGAGAGCCCTGGGTCGAAGGGAGCAGACCAGATGGTGCGGGGAGAGCAACTGCCACCTCTACAAAGTTGATACAAGTAAGATTGTTTGCCGGGTAACATCAAGTACATTGAGCATTTAGAATACTAATCATTTCCATCTGCTGTTTTTTTTTGCCTTAAGTAGATATCTATTGGATATCTATACAGGCCCAACTCCGAGGTACTGTAAGTTTAGATGTCTTTGTCCCGATGACGGCTGTACGAGGCTCCAGTTCACGTACAGGTCCAAGAAGATGCCAATACAGAACTGGAGTCTGTGTGGAGTGTACGACCGAGGTACGGATTATCTGTTTACTTGTGTAATTTCATGTAAGTACCATGCCACTAACCACAACTTTTTCATTCGGCATAGGAATTCCGAACGACTGTGCCGGCTATCGTGACGCTGGGTATACAGAGGACGGTGTGTATGCGATCAGGATAGCCACTTCCGGTGGAGGCCACGAGGTCAAGGATGTTTACTGTGACATGACAACGGACGGTGGAGGGTGGACGGTAATTACCATGGCAACCCTGTCTTATCCTCTACCTGCATCACCATAATGTATCATATGGCGTAATGGTCGAGCAAATCTACACGAGAAAGCAATTGTTTTTTTAAGCTCATTTGGTAGAATGAATAGTTTGTGTGCAAGAGGTCCCGGGTTCGAATTCAGTTTCCCTGATGCATTCTTCGCTTGGTGAACGCTTCGATTTTCAGATCAAGAAAAAAATGCGAGAAGTCACTGGAAATTCCTGGTAAAAAAAAATGAACGTAAACAAACTGATTTCATACACTTCATCAACAACTGAGTTAATATTAAGAAGTCTCCAGACTCACAAACGTTGATACTTCCACAGGAACTCTGTCAATTTGATTTTGTGAAACCACAACGTATAATTATTTCCACTAGAGGGGCGGATCCAGGAATTAGTGGGGGGGGGGGGGCGCTTGTTGCGACCAAGGGCCCCAGAACCAGAGCCTTTCCATATTTTTTGGTGGCTTCCTGGACTATAGTAATAAAATCCCACATAAACTCACTATGATCAGCCTGTTCTCAAACATATTATGGCATGAAATTCTTTCGGGGAGGGGGGGGGGGGGGGGGCGTAAGACATGCAAAAAATACATATTAGTCAATCGCTTAAAACAGAAAAGATAACAATAATTGTTTTTCCCTTCAACCAGCATTAATATTTCAATTGGTATTGGGTTTCTGCAGATAGAATGAACTATACACTACGGATACTGGGGTTGACCGGGTACCAAACCACTCACTAAAGAGCCGAGTAATATCTGTAACAGTTGGTGAAACAAACCAACAAACATTTGAAATTGATAATTAATAAATATGACCGGGTTGTTATAACTATTGGCTTTTGAGGAAAAATCAGCAGATGGCGCCAAGCAATGCACCCATTGACCTCAATTATCCCATTGTTTTTGGATAGCAAGTCTGGATACCTCGACAGAATGCTGCCTGTCAATGCCACAAAATGAACAGGCCGATAACGCGAGATTTGAAAAGATAATAAATAATCAGTGAAGAGATACCTTATATCCCTTATAAGATACTGATGTTTTCATGAATTTGCCGCTTTTTTCGATTCACTTGAAACTTTTAACGGAATAAACAAACCGATACTGTGAGATTCGAAAAGATACATAATTTATCAGACGAGATTTCATTACATTAAGATCGAGACATTTTCATTCATGAATTTACCGACCAACGGGTATATGTAATCGATCATGTTTATTTATTCTTTTTTTCCGATTCGTGTTAATATTTTTATACATTGTAGTTTGACCCTCACTCGGGTCCGTAACTTTCTAGTAATTAATTTCCGTGTTTTTTAGGTTGTGAGCAGACGACAGGACACGGATGTGGATTTCGCGCGAAGTTGGGCCGAGTACAGACAAGGTTTCGGTGACCCGGCCGGGGATTACTGGATTGGTGAATGTCAACTGTTTTATTGTGGTTTACGTGTCTTGACTATAATTAAAGTACTAGTAGGTAATACATTATAGATTTAATTTCATCCCTGATGCGAGAATATTTCATTGAGGCAGCGAAAACTATATTTCGGCGGGGCGAAGAAATGCAAGGATTATTACAATTAAAAAAACTTGGGAAAGTGGGAATGAATTACGCCACACATTCTTAGCCACCCCTGACCTCAGGTATCCATATGGTAACGATATGGCTTTCTTTAACCAAGATCAATGAAAATCCTTCAAAGATTTGACGATTGAAAATATAATATTTCTTGCTAATATTTAGCACATTCTTGATAATATTTAGCACAGAAAACATAACTAAACTGGATCCCCGCTGAAACCCTGTTATATATTTCCGCTGTGCCCAGGTAACTCTATACTACACTCTCTGACGGTGTACAATAGTCGGTTGTACCAGCCCCTTGTACGCGTGACTAGAGAGTCAGAGACCAAGTACGCCTTGTACTCGTACATCGCTGTGGGTAGTGAGAGCGACTCGTACACTCTGCATCTGGGAAAAATCATTGAGGGTACGTAAGGTAAAAACAAATATATTGGTAGGCCTACATATAGTTTGTTTTATAATTGAAATCAGACAGCAAGTGTTTATCGTTTATAAGTGTGTCGTCCCAGGTTTGGATTCAGGTAATGGATAGATATTTAAAATTGAATTCAAATCGTTTTCATTTGACAGAGAAACTTCGACATCCTAACCTTCAAGACTGATTTTGTTTCTGTTTTTCTCATTAAACCGTCGTATGGTTAGAGAAAATTCTTCCATCGTCAGGTAACAAACGTTTTCACGAAAGGCGGCGCTCCAGCACCCGTCTTTCACACAATTCATCCTTTGCATTCTGGGATACCGAAAATAGTTCCAACATGGATGCCTCTATGAATCGAAATAAATTTGAATGTTTGGGATATTTTGTTACTGACAAGACATATTGTCGAAAACTATACAATTTTTCAAGAGATTGTGATAGAATAACTCCAGTAGCGGTGTCCGTGGCAATCTTTAGTGCCTCTGAAAAATCCATGGCTGAGTCATGACTGTCGGGTCGACCCCTGGCCAGCCCTGGGTCGACCCATGCAAAACAAGAAAGCACGTGCTCGTGTTTACAAAACGCGCATTAATACGGACTATTTTGTTACCGCGCATTGACACTGTCCCCTGATTCAGGGGACCAGAGAATCGGTTATTACAAAGACGGGTGCTTCAGAGTGCCGTCTGGTGGACAAAACGGGTAACAAACTCATGGTCTATGGCGGCGAGCCATTCTCCACATCGACAATCAAAAATACGACTGTATAAACAACTGTTCGGCGAAGTATGCAGCTGGCTGGTGGTATACCTGCTGTGGGTCGGTACGTTTGACCTAGCACTATCAACGGGTAGAGCCCTATCGCACCATATGATCACAGTTTTCAAAACAACAAAGTTGTGAAAAGACGCGAAATTTGGTTCTATGTGTTCCTACCTTCATCAATAAACATAAATATACAAGTTCACACGTCCACTTTCCACTACAACACTCAGAAGATCAGTTTTTATTGGCATGTTATCAACTGACAATTCTCCGTGTGGTTTTGAAGATGTTGACGCTAAATGTGGGGAAAACCCACCGGTAATACCGACTACTACCGTACTTTACCGAATATATACGGACATAAATAACATTTCTCAGCCTTTCTCTCCGGAGAGTTCTAATGAAAAGATCGAGGATCCGACAAGATTAGACACACGGATTATAAGACAAGCATCACAACAGCAGAACTTGAGGTTACGTGTGCGGCCACAGGGACAAAGGAGAGTAGAACCAGTACTCGAGGCTGAGTGAATACGAGAAAAATCAAGGATAAGTAGACACGAAACCCATTTCTTGGTTAAACAACCCTATTGATTAGTTTGATAACAATATGAAACAATGAACTCGAATCGTATTGTAACTCGAACTCGTATTGTAATAACTCTCTACTTCCCTCTCACAGAGAACAATTCTCGTAGATGGTCTTACAATACCATAATACCTGCAATACTGGTGCAGAGCTTGTCCATGCGAAAATTGATTATTACTCGCATTTGTTTGTCGATTCGTCCATTATTCTTGCCAAAATGTGTTTTAGTTGCACTTTCCACAAATGACCAAGGTGTATGTTTTCTTTGTTCAATATTTGCTACTTAACTTTGTTGTAATCTGAGATTGTGACATAAAATATGGATAATGTCATCGCTGACTTAATTCGGTAGCAATAAGTCCACGCATGGACAAGCGCCTCACCAGTAGTACCATGGGGTCAAAATTACACTAACAGATATAGTACGGCTAACGCCGCACAATTATGGCGTTTTATCATCAGCTGGTTTATGCATGATGAAAGTTTTTCTGATATGGATGTAGATGAAGATTGCGAGGTGCATTGTGCCATTTGTAACAATGTTGTTGACAAGAAGAGAAGGTGTGGGTTTGGAGCAGGACTGCGAGATGTCGAGGGTACTGTTTACAGCGCCCTCAACGAACTATTCAGACTGGACCTTACACCCATAAAGGCTGGGACGGGCAGTCAGTAAGTGCAAATTTTTATTTGACAAAAAATTTGGATTTTAGGCATGTGCATAAGCTACATATATGTATGCAGCATTAGAACTGAACCTGTTGCTACCTTAAATAGTCTGTGAGATCATCCTGGTCATGATCCCAGTTCACAAGATTATAGTGTAGCCACTGTGCATAGTATGTCAGGGAAGATAAAAATTCCACTGAGTGAAAAATCAGTGAAAAATATCTATTTTTAAATATATCTAGATATATGTATTTTGCGAAATTTATAGTGGATGTACATGTATCATGTTGTTGAATTTACAATTGTGTATGTATTTTGTGTGATAATTATGGACACTTGTTTTGTAGATATTTGTGCCGATCTTGTTTCGGCTTTGTTTCGACTAGCTTGAAGAGGAAGAGGGAATTGGAAGGGAAGTTCTCTGAGGCAGCTTCTCTTTCGAAAAAACGCAAAAAAAAAAAAAACGCAAAAAAAAAATCCCCTCAGAAAACACCTGTTCGAAAGAAATTGCCAAGACTGTCGAGGACACCAATATCAACCAGCAGGAAAAAGCTGAAGACCCCTCTCAAGAGGCGAAAAAGACAAGTAGGAAATTCAATATTATTATAGATGTACTCATCATCGAAAAATATAATCAATACATAAAATTTGTGATGTTTATTCATAAAGAATGTGTTGATATTGAGAATTTTTTCGTTTTAACAGCGCGGAACGTTTTTGGAAAGGGCCACTGATGCCTTGGTGAATCACCAGTACCGCAGAGCCCTAAAAATAATGATGAAAAACTCATTCAGAGCTTCCACAGAAATAAAGCAAGTTCTGATAGATGAGGTAAATCATCAAATATGTGTAATTCAATATATTCTGTGTTCCAATACATGAATGTGATCATGTAGGTACACAGACACAATGTAAATGTATTTAGTGTAACTGAATTTGTGCATGAAACATGCAGATACGGGAAGAGGTCCGGGGCTATGCATCAATTACCAATGCAGACTTGGCAGGGAAACTGAACAGGGAGACATTGGAAGCTGTTTCTTGGGACGAGGTGGCAAAGAATGTGAAATCTTCCATGCCTTACCTCTTCGGAGCAGTTTCGGCAGTGACCCTGACCCACGAACAATCAATTAAATGGTAATATAAAATCACTTCTATAAATATTTTCATGATTAAAATGTCAACTCTGAATTTTTTTATGATACAATTTTTTAAAGTAATTAGGATGAAACACTGTTTTTTTTTACTTTGTCACCAAACAGGCAGGATGTACTTCCAACAGTGGTATTGGCCATTTCCATGCTACTGTATCGAGCAAGGCCCTTTAAGTGGAGGTTCGTTCCATCCATTTTGGGAGTCATGCTGTACAGAGGGGGATGCGCGAAGAAGGTACAATCATAACTTGTTAATGGCTTCATAGGCAACAAAAAAGCTCAGTATTGATCTGTGTAACAGTACGTAGGTAGTTAATTTTCAATAAAATTTGAAAAAATATTGAAAAACATTGTTTTTCATGCAAGGATACTTCATCATTTTCCTTACCAAGGCAAACACTGTTTTTCATGAGTTTGAACCTAAAGTTATATACATGTATATCATGCCATTAGTTGTCTTTTTGGTAGTTTCAAATCCTAAATTTTCTTCACAGATATCTTTAATTTGTGTTGAAAAGTTTTCAAAGATAATTGTCCTGTTTTTTTGTCATTTTTTTTCTACCGGGTACATAGCAGATTAGGTGTGGCCTTATCTGCTTATTTTAATTTGTGTCACGAGTACAGCTTTTATTAATGCAGACTGTATCAATCACAATGATCACAATATACATATACCGGTACTTCAAGACATATATTTCTATGGATCAAGTATTGTCTACGCAACAACACTGAAAACAAAATAAAACCAAACATGAACTACATAAAACATGTGTAAACACAAATAAATGAGCAATGTCCTGCAGGGTACATGTAAAATGTTTTTGACCACACGATGTTCACGTTACTGTTGATCAAATTCAAGAGAGCAGTTCATCTTCCCAGTTTTCTTCCATAATTGCTTTGCATTGACATCTCTTCATACAAAGTGTACAGCACCTGAGTAGAGGGCATGAAGTGTCATCCCCGGAGCAACTCTTTGGATCCAGAATGCTTAGATCTTCCATTTTTTCAAGCAGCAACTCCTCGAGCAAAGCTTGTCGCAAACAGGGATGATGTTCTCCATCGTCCTTGCTCTCAGCTTCCTTCCCTGTCATTTCGGGCAATGATGTCTCATCCGTTTGTACACCCTTGTTCTTGATTTTTGATTGCCGCCTTGGAATTATGCCACCTAACTCCTTCATTTTGTCGGTGAAATCTGTGTCATGCAGTTTATGGTAGACCAGTCCAGTCACAACAAACAAGTGTCCGACTCCTGGACTTCCATCACGTGCAGCCCGTCCGATCTTCTGCCATTGGCTCAGGGCATTCTTGCTGCATCCCCAGTGAATGACAGCATGGATGTCTGGAATGTTTATTCCGAGGCCAAAAGCTACCGTAGACACAAGTACACGAATGACACTATCCGATTTTGGAAACTCTTCTTGTATATATTTCTTGGTATTTTCTCCGACGTTGGCATAAAACACAGCAACATATCTCTTTCTGTAGTGTCTCTCTTTGTCCTTATAGCCACTCAGCTTGAGCCTGGATGAGAGGTAGCTGAACACATCAGCACAAGCACTCGTGGTTGGGCAGTAGATGATAGTCTTACGCAGTTGATCCCCTTCCTCTTTTATGCTATCCACCAGCCAGTCAAGTTCATGTAGTTCTATGTCTGACTTGCATGTAAACTTCAGGAAAATATTCGGCCTGCAAGTAGAAAATAACATGTTAGTATATCACTTGGTTGTATTACAGATTTTCCATTGTCTGCATCAACTGGGCCTCTGTCAAACTTATGGAGCTTCCCTTGCCACTGCTGACAGAATTGGAGAGCAATGCACCCGCGAGCTCATCAAATGGCAGAAATGTTTGGAAGTATGTCAACGTCAGATGTGTTGTTATTATATTGAAGAAACAGAATATTGTGGATAGGAGTGTTTTCATCAAATGGTTTTAAATGAATGCTCCATATATGATCCTGAGGTTTATGTTTATTCATCTTATTTTGGATTTAGAGAGAAGATGAACAAGAAGTTGAGACTGGCATGACAGCAGAAGAGGATGCCAGTGTCATGCAAGATAACATCAGTGAAGACGACTTGTTTGCGAGTGATGTTTCCAGTGCATCCTCAAAAGATGTAGATGAGCCTGAAACTGCCCGGTCGGAGGGAATGAGAGCAAAGCGGCTCTTCAAGCCCACCAACCATAATGACAGCGATGAGATATTGGCTGTGCCATTGGCAGACATCCCTGTAAAGGCTGGTACGTGTTGTATGTATGTACAGTATGTGTGATCTATTCTAATGGAACTTTTTTTTTCGTTTTGGGTTGCAAGGAAAGTGGGGATAGGTATGTTTTCAATTAAACATGGGGAAAACATATTTTAGCAACACTGGTATATAAGTACTACAATGTATCGACAGGCATACCAAGCTTCAGCATGTGCTTTGACAATGTGGGACTTGAAGAGAGAACAAGACATGAAGGGCAGGCGACCAAGAAGACCCACATCTGGACGTCAGCTTTCGCAGTTCAGAATCGTGTTCATTCTCAAGGGTCCAATGAGCGAGGATCGCCTAGGCGCTGCCTGGAAATGCCGCTTCAAACTTTCATGCCCACGGAGGAGGACCAAAACGGCAGAAAAAACAGGATGAAAGTCATCGTAACAAGGATTTTGGTTTCTCATCTCAAATGTTTCCAATTCTGTCCTTCACCGAAGAGGATCTTCCACTTGCACACAGAGGAGATGGATAAGAAATCTCACATCGTAACAATCGGAATTGTTCCTTGCAATCCAGGCTCATCAGAAGGGTCACACGAGGTACTGGATCGCCTCCATCACTTCGTTCCCTTTCCCGATGGACCGCGACGGGAACCGACACCCATACCAGTCCATGGTGATGGAGCAAGTGTGATTGGCATGATGGCAACCCAAAGGGCGCGGAGAGCCAGTGTCACGCCAACAGAACGGTTGCAGGGCATCATCCCAGTTCCTTGGGAATTCCATCGCAGGATGTTGCTCAATCAGGACACAATGAATCTCCTCTACAGTCTGGAGTCCAAAAGACCAGCAGCAGTGATGTCTGCCCAGAGCAAGATAGAGGAGTTGGAACGTGTGGCAGAGAAAGTAACCAATTTATTTTGGTTCAGGACGCCCGCCACTGATGTCATGAATGTGGTTGAAGCCGACACAGAAGAAGACACAAAGTACTGCCACTGCCAAGAACCATGTGGTATGCATCAATAAAATTAGATTTGCATATATTTTCATCCCTAATTATCTATAATCTGCAGTGATTGTCATTCGATAAATAGTTGCTGGCCAAATTTTAAATGCAAATTACGAATATCACAGGAGATTTTGAGATGGTCGAGTGCTCAAACATTGGATGCTCCAAAAGATGGTTTCATCTTCCATGTGTTGGACTCACTGAGGCACGACCAGACCAGGAATGGTTTTGCAGTGATGAGTGTGGCACTTCTGGAAGAAGCGGCTGGTGTCTATGCAGGTCCAAAAAAAGTGAAGTATTGATTGAGTGCCAGGCGAAAGATGACTGCAGCAGAGGACGACTCTTCCATCCCAGCTGTGTAGGATATGTGCAAGAGCTATTTGAACCAAAAGGTGGGACAATTCATGAGTTTATTTCTGTTTAATTACATGTTAATATACAATTGTAGTATTTAAACTGAAAAATACATACATTTATTTTTTTAATACATTCTAGTTCTGCTGTGATGACAAGGATAATTATGTTGGTAAGAAAGTCTGAAGGGTGCTTTATTGTACAGTGTATATTTTACTTAGAACTGGCTTTTGATCTTCACCACATTCTGCCTTGCTTTATTTGTGCTTGTTTCTGTATCACATTTATGTGGCCACACTTTACAAACTAAATGAATGTGCATGTACACATGTAATATACTACTAGTCATGCATCTGGTAACTCTTTCTTGTGATGACATATATATGTACATGAACCTTCGCTTTCCTCCAAACTCGAATAACATGGTGGTTGAATGTATGTATTTCCTTGGACATGTGGTACTTATTTTTATGTTTTTATATTGCTTATACATAGACTAGTGGCATATTCACATGTGCCTGATTCATCACAATGGTGACAACATAAAATGTACCTACAATCATCATGATCATGTTTTCTCCTACATTTGGTTATTTACTTTGACATAAAATATCCAGTGATATGATTCAGTTCATTTGAAATAGTACTTTGTCATACATTGTACATGGGTGGTACATCATACTGTCAGCACAATAGCACAAACTTCCTTATGTAGTATATGCCATTTTTCTTCTCTACAATGTCTGCAATAGTATGACTTATCAATAACCATTTTAAACATTTGTGACTTTCTGAAAAAATTATGACGGAGTCAATGACCTAAATATGTATGCCACAAACTTAACATAAACTAACCCCAAATTCATCTGCTTAATTTATTGAATGTGCAGGGCGAGGTAGAGTGTGCAACATGCCAAAGAATTGGTGGTGTAGCACTCAGTGCAGGAAGATCAGCGGCAAAGACTCGACCCACGACAGAGTCCAGGAATATTCCCGAGCCCTGGGGTTTCGAGGTCTCCTGGACATGGCTGTACGGGATATAATCAGAGAGGGGGATGGGCCAAGTATGAACGCGGAATGGAGACTTTCCATGCCTGAGTACTCCAGTCTGAACCATAGGAATTACTTCCAAATCGGCCACATGCTTCTCTCTGGTAGGCCATATTGTTCAAATTACTTATTTATTACAGTGTACATAAATGTGTGTGTTTACATCTTACCCATTTATGAACAAGTAATTATTAATGAAATCAATCTATGTTCCTTACTGTTTAATATATCATGCATATCATTTTCATATACGATACATGTATTCTTCAATAGGGGTCAGTGGGGTCTGGCCAGAGACTATCCAAGAAGCAGTCGTATGGAACAGGACAGTGAACGAAGCTGGAGGGCCAAGCAGGAATATTCCTATGGACAGATATAATGAGTTCATAAACAACGACTTCAAAAGTAACCATTTTTTTTTCATTCATAAAGACCCTCTCACAAATGACATGTATAGTTATTTCCAAATATTATTTGTTAAATCCTCCCCAAAAGCGATTAAAATGACTGAATTTAAATTCCTTTTGTATCCCATCTATACAAGTACAATGTATATGAATACATCATGTAATTGCATGTTTCCACCTCCCTTGATTTCCTTTGCTGTGTTGAACAGGGATGCTTCGAGACTCCAGTGGGAGATACACAGCAAGGCACGTGACAAGAGCAGGGCGTCTTGCAGGTGCCATGGGGAAGTCTTTGGACAGATTGTTCGTTCAACATGTGGCCCGGACATATATGCCTGGACATCACAAGACAGTGCAGAGAGAGACCACACAGCATGACCTAGTTGAACAGTTCGTCACAACGTACAAGCCACAGAAACTTCTGACGAACATTGGAAGCCGTCGACACAAGGGGTTCGAAACATTCCAGTACAACCTGGATATCAAGTCCACTGCGAAAATGAAGGCCTCCTTGAACAAGCATTCAGAACGCCAAGATGAATTTGCAGACAACCTTCCAACAGACACGGAGGACTGTTGTGAAATAACCCCACCAAACGCCTGCACAGGAGGACTAGAGTCCAGTTCGGAATCCGAACCAGGAGATTTGGACATTGCCAACATTTAAGAGACAACACAGGCATTTCATGATCTGAAAGTACATTTCATACAGAGCAGGATGATTTAAACCAAGTGCGAGTGCATGTAATCATGATAAACATACAATGGTAATTGAGGAGCATGCATTTTCTCAGTGCTGAGTTATATCTCTTCATTCATGCATATGGACCTGGCGTTTCCCATGTTAGATTTCTTTATCATTCAAAATCATTTAGTATTCATTGTTGTTTTATTATTATATTTAGTATTATGAAGGTTAAGTATTTAGTACAAAATGTTACATGTACCTGTCAGGAAGAATTGCAACATGTGGAATGTACTGAATTCCAAATGACACTAGAAGTTCATCTCGAATTTTCTTGTTGCATGTTGCTGTCAGAAGACACACAGGTTTATTTGCAACTGTTCGCAAATCACAAACTTCTCTGTATGCTGGTCTGAAGTCAGAGCCCCTGCAAAAAAAAATATGGACTTACAAAGAGTATTCATCATGGGGTTGTTTTTTTTAGCCATTATTGTCAACTGCAGGTAATCTGAGTTTATTCACCAATCAGAGATGCAATGGGCTTCATCATAAACAATGGACAGGAGAGATGTCCATGGCTCTTGGCGTAACATTTTTCTCCACTCTGTAGAAATTAGTGCCTCTGGAGAACTCATGACTATACTATGTCTGCACAGTTTAATGCCTGCAAAAGAAGTTGACAATTGGTTATGATCGTCATCAGCATACTTCAATATCTGCATTCATTGATTTGTAAGTGGCACTAAAACATCGGTGTGTTTGAAATATGCTTATACATATTTAGGACGTCACCAAATGCAACGATATCATCAGAGAAAATATGGTGAATTTGCGGTGTGGTTGCTCTTTTCTTATATCAATATACTGCCTAAAGTCGTTTTCACTGAGTTTTTTTCCTCATAATTTCAATATATATCCATGCTTTATTTCATGAATAAATATTTTATGAATCCACTCTACTCACGCTCTACTTCTTCTTCTGTCATGCTGCTCCTTTCTCCTATGACACCTGTGCTGATATTCATATGTTCATTATGCTTTCTCTGGTCAGCAATAAGGGACAGCATCGGTGAAACAACAAGAACTGTATGATGGACTTCTGGTTCAAGCTAAGGAAGTGACAGTAGTTTAATATTAATTACTACTATATGCTGGAGAATATATATGGAGTTCCGTTTTAAACTGGCTACATATTTGGCACGATGTTATATATGACTGAACTGGGTATATACATGAAAGTATGGTAATTTATTCAGAGCTTCATTTATTTCTTAAATTTATATTGAGACAGAAGTTTTCGTATAAAATACATTAAATTAACCATTTGTTGCTCTAAAACATTTTACCTTGTCCATTATCAAAGGTGCCAATTGATAGATGAACGATTTCCCATAGCCAGTTGGAAGAACACCTAAAACATTTTCTCCATTGCACACCATGGTCAGCACCTTCAATTGTTCTGCCTTCAACTCATGACAAAACACACCCCTGAAGTACTGTTCATATGCTGAATTGATATCTTCCTTGTTAAACATGGCTGATTATTCCGATTTACCCGGTTTCTTTCCAAAATGAATTACTGTTGCCCAATGAGTGTCTCTTTTTCGATAGTATTCTTGTTGAAATAGTGCTCCACAAAACCACGGCCTCTGATTGGCTGTTGAAGTCATGTGACCTGTGGCCATTTTGACATCTCAAACAAAAACCACCGGCGAACAGCAGCAGAGAACAAAAAGCTCAAATCTAATCAAAAAGGGTGATAACATTGGTGTCAAGTACATGAATTTGAAAGAGAACAACCAAAACTAGGTTTGTGACACGTTTATTCAACTGCAACCCCGTTTGTGTAGTCATAAACCGTGACCCACTGTGACAGGGTGTCAGGCGAAAACCGTTGTTTGACCAGCACGCCTATACAGGATCCAAGTCAAGTGGCCAAGTGATATGTCTCTGTTGGACCGGTCAACATTGTGAGGACGCGGCAGTGCTCATGTTACGGCACGTGCCGCAGACGTGTGCCGAACACAAGGCGGCTGGTGAACTCGTGGACGGTTTTTAGGTTACCTGACCTTTGGTCCGATAACCTATTGGCATGGCGTTGCGTCCGGCGTCGTCGTCCGTCGTCCGTCGTCGTCGTCCGTCAACAATTTTATCTTTAAAGTTTAAGATCGAATTTTTTTGAAATTTTGCACAAAAATGCCTAAAAATATTTCGAGAGGGAGGTATTTTTTAGTTTTTTGATTTTCGCATTTTTTTCAAAATGGCGGCCGTTTTCGACGAAAAATGCCTGATTTTGGACTTTGGCGGCCATTTTCTCAAAATCTGTTCAGTAACTTTTTTTTTTATTGATTCATAACACTCCTCATATGTACCCCTGTGACATGTATAAATTTCGTTGCGCTTGAATCGCTCGAAGTGGGCCATTTTGGGCCCAAACTCGGCTGAAATGGGACTTTCCCATGTTAAATTCTCCTATGCTTTATAATGGGACACATTAAAGCCTAATATCTCACTTAATATTGAGATTAGAGACTAGGAATCAATTGTGGACATATAGGAAATGATATATGCTGAATATTGTCGTAACCTTGAATTTGACCTCTGACCTTGGTTTCAAGGTCAGAGCGGCCGTTTTCGTCGAAAAATGGCCAATTTTGGACTTCGACGGTCATTTTCTCAAAATCTGTTCAGTAACTTTTTTTTCTTATTGATGAAAAACACTCCTCATATGTACCCCTGTGACATGTATAAATTTCGTTGCGCTTGAATCGCTTGAAGTGGGCCATTTTGGGCCCAAACTCGGCCCAAATGTGACTTTTCCATGTTAAATTTTCCTATGCTTTATAATGGCACACATTAAGCCTAATATCTCACTTAATATTGAAATTAGAGACTAGGAATGAATTGTGGACATATAGGAAATGATATATGCTGAATATTCTCGTGACCTTGAATTTGACTTTTGACCTCATTTTCAAGGTCACAGGACAAAATGGCTAATATCTCGCTTATTATCGACTTTACAGCTTAGGAATCAGTTGTGAACATATAGGAAATGATATATGCTGAATATTCTTGTGACCTTGAATTTGACCTTTGACCTTATTTTCAAGGTCACATGACAAAATGGCTAATATCTCGCTTATTATCGACTTTACAGTTTAGGAATCAATTGTGAACATATAGGAAATGATATGCTGAATATTTTCGTGACCTTGAATTTGACCTTTGAGCTCATTTCCAAGGTCGCAGGACAAAATTGCTAATATCTCGCTTATTATCGACTTTACAGCTTAGGAATCAATTGTGAACATATAGGAAATGATATATGCTGAATATTCTCGTGGCCTTGAATTTGAGCTTTGACCTCATTTTCAAGGTCACAGGACAAAATGGCCAATATCTTGCTTATTAGCGACTTTACAGCTTAGGAATTGATTGTGAACATATAGGAAATGATGTATGCTGAAAATTCTCGTGACCTTGAATTTGACCTTTGACCTCATTTTCAAGGTCACAGGACAAAACGGCCAATATCTTGCTTATTAGCGACTTTACAGCTTAGGAATCAATTGTGAACATATAGGAAATGATATATGCTGAATATTCTCATGACCTTGAATTTGACCTCTGACCTCATTTTCAAGGTCACATGACAAAATGGCTAATATCTCGCTTATTATCGACTTTACAGCTTAGGAATCAATTGTGAACATATAGGAAATGATATATGCTGAATATTCTCATGACCTTGAATTTGACCTTTGACCTCATTTCCAAGGTCACAGGACAAAATTGCTAATATCTCGCTTATTATCGACTTTACAGCTTAGGAATCAATTGTGAACATATAGGAAATGATATATGCTGAATATTCTCATGACCTTGAATTTGACCTTTGACCTCATTTTCAAGGTCACAGGACAAAATGGCCAATATCTTGCTTATTAGCGCCTTTACAGCTTAGAAATCAATTGTGAACATATAGGAAATGATATATGCTGAATATTCTAGTGACCTTGAATTTGACTTTTGACCTCATTTTCAAGGTCAACAGGACAAAATGGCTAATATCTCGCTTATTATCGACTTTAAAGCTTAGGAATCAATTGTGAACATATAGGAAATGATATATTCTGAATATTTTAATGATATTGAATTTGACCTTTGACCTAAATTTCAAGGTCAGTCATTTTATTTTCAAAGTCAGATTACAAAATGGCTTATATCTCGCTTATTATCAAATTTACAGCTTAGGGGTCCATAGTGAACATATAGGAAATGATGTATGCTGAATAGTTTGGTGATCTAGAATTTAACCTTTGATCCCATTTTCAAGGTTAGAGATATGGCGATTTCAGTGGTCACCTTGAATTTGACCTTCAACTTTCTCGGCTTAACTCTGTATATTTCTCCGGTAACCATTCTAGCCCATTGGGCTAATTTTATCACGTGAACTTGCTTCCGGTATCGAACAGAGGCGAGCTACCGGAAGTCATGAAGATTTACTGCGACATGACAACAAACAACGGGAATTGGAGCGTGAGTTTCAATCATAATAAGATTTTTAGGTTACCGGACCTATGGTCCGATAACCTATTGGCGTGGCGTGGCGTTGCGTCCGTCGTCCGTCGTCGGCATCGTCCGTCCACATTTATCTTCAAAGTTTACGATCGGATCTTTCTGAAATTTTACACAAAAATACCTAAAAATATTTCAAGAGGGGGGTATTTTTTTGTTTTTTGATTCTCAAAGTCATATGTCACTTGCAATGCTTAAAGCCAAAATTGTCCGGTAACCTATCTTATCCCTTGGGCTAATTTATTATCTTTAAAATTTACGGTTGAATCTTTCTGAAATTTTGCACAAAAATGCCTAAAAAAATTTCAAGAGGGAGTTTTTTTTAGTTTCGTTTATTCTCATGTTTATCACGGACATTGTCTCGAAAACTGTTCAGAGATTATTATTTCAAAAGATTACTCTTATGTATATACTTTCGTTACGTGTTTATGTTTGTTTGCCTTGAATCGCCAGTCTACGCGTTGCGGCTTTTGGATGTTTTCGACGGGGCATATCAGGATTGTCAGGTTTAAGACAGTCATAATGCGCCATTGCGATACACTGCGGCTGCCGTTGCAAGTGCGAATGTTGTGACGTTATGATAGATTGTTCGGCTGTTGCTATGGACGTATGGTACCGCCACCTCGTGGCGATCATCATTATCGTTTATAAGTTTTGGTCAATAACTGTCTCCATCGTGTTTGTATTAGAAGTAGAAAAAGTTTATTCGAACTCATCATTTAAAATTCATTAAATAAAATGTATGCATGCAAATAATCCAATTGCTCGTATACACCACACGCCCTATTGGGACTACTTTCATATTGCGGAGTGAGAAATTTACTGCTGACAGGAAAATGGCGATTCATTGACAAGTCGATGTAAACACAACGTGATCGCTTTTCGAACGTTTCTTTTTTTAGTTCATATGACTGGTATCAGCTGTCAAGACATTCCAATTGGCTTCAACAATGTTATCCAATATCATATTACATTTTATTGGTCAGTGCTTTCGTTATCAATATGAGTGCGAGGAATTTCTCAGACCTGGTGTCAACATATTGGCTAGTGATAACAGAGTCAGTTGCCCTTCATTTTGTCCCGATGTATTGTCCTTTTTTCGCATATACCGAATACCGAATTACCTATCTGTACATGGTTTTGAATTCTAAAATATATTTTTCTATTCTGGTGTATGTGCAAACAAATATTGTGCCAGACGAACGAGAATGGCAGGACATGAAATTATGACTCATATACGTATTTGCACATCAATTTGATATGGATGTCGATGGAATATTTGATATTGAAGGGTAGGTTATTGATCACGGATATATGCACTCGATGTAGTTAAAATAAACTACATCATACAATGCTTCATGTACGCAACGTAAGTTACATTAGCAATATTCAACTATTTTACAATATTCATACCAACTTAATGATGAATTCGTCAATCTCTTATTCGCGTTATCTTCATAAATATATGCAGAATATATATTCCAAACTTCATGTAAGTTTCTAACGAAACGGCGGAGATATAAACCAAAATTGCACATGTTATGAAACCATTGAAATTTCAAGAATCCTACCTGATATACAATCTTAACTGCGGTGTATGACAGTATAAATTTCGAAAAATCCAACCCACACCTAATAAATAATAAGAAAGAGGCTCGCTGATTAGCTGTAAAAAATGGATCAACCCCCAAAAATGACTTCATCTGTGTCAATATAAATGTCAAAATATTTTTTAAAAATCACCAATCATTGAAGAAACGGCTAACTGACTGGAAACACAGGGAAAAAACAACAACATGGCCTTAGCTGCATTTTGCAGCGCTCCGTTTTACGCCCTTCATCAGGTCTCTTTATAAGCACTGTGGCGAGACTGGATGCACTGAATGATAGTTGGTGCATCCCGCAATGGCGGACAGTAAACACGGTCAGTTTGGTTTTTAACCGTATTTTATCAAATGACAGGTCCATTTGTGATAAATGGATACTTCGAAGGTAGACTGTAAACAAACAAACACATCCATCCATCCATCCACGAACAGACCAACATACTTTCGGAAATCGTAGATTCCGGCAAGTAACGAACCACGAGTGGTGTTCGCCATTGCGAGATATCGATCGTTAGTGTCCGATGGCGACCATCTCGCAACCTCGTAATTTCGTGGCGAGGTTGCGACACGAAGTTGCGAGGTAGCGACGCGAAGTTGCGAGATTTTTCGCGTCGCTACCTCGTTGTTTCGCGTCGCTGTCTCGCTATTTCGCGTCGCAATCTCGCAACATCGTGTCGCAACCTCGCAATTTCGCATCGCTCTCTCGCCACCAAATTAGGGGCCGGTCATTATTTACTGGGTGGGGGGTTGGATGGTTTTTCCAGGAAATGAGTTTTGAAAGTTTGACCCCCCACCGATATCGAAAACCAATCTATGACCCCCCCCCCCCACCAAGATCCAAAATAAAAGTATGACCCCCCCCCCCCCCCAATCCCCATGTATGAATATAAGGCTATGCTTCACAATTGATGACAATTACAACGCACCAGTATCATAATATATATGATACTTGAATGCTTTTTACGCTTTATTTACATTTCTATTGAAACAATTGTGACTTATGTATCCACCATTCCTTCGCTTCAAGTGTGAATGCCATTACAACAATTATTACTTGTATGATACTAGCATATCCTTTTTCACTACACAAGCCATCGTTTCGGAGCCCACTTGAAACACTCGAGACCTAGGTCAAAGATGATTCAGTTGATTCCTTGACTCCGAAATTTTGATGGAATGGAAAAAATGTATGAAAACCCTCACGGACTGACTGGACACCATAGCGAAAAATACAGGGCTCTTCCACATATCATTGATGCCCAGGGAAGAATTGGTGAATCAGGCCATTCAGAACTGGGTTTTTTTCTAGTCTTGAATCAGGTCTGTGTATTTGTTCTGCCACTGAGGTCTTCGGGGAATATCCTCAGTGGGGTCATGTGTTGACAAACTTTTGAGTGGAAAACCGGTCTGTGGTTCTGGCATGCTGGTTCGGGTTCATCGTAAGGGTATGTTGCTCAAGGTGGTATGGACTGGTTGATCCGTGGTTGGTTTGTGACAGGACTCTGCTAATCTGGGTTCATCCTTGCTGGCACCGTGTTCAGCTACATAGTGCTGCTCCGTTAGGTCCAAAGTTGATTCTTGGTGACAATGTTTCAATCTGAGTGATGAGCGTTGATCAATGCACATCAGGGCTCAGAATTGCCACTTATGGGTAGCCATAGGCCCATAACATTTCAGATTTGCTCCCAGGCAATAGAGCTCTCGAGCCAATTGGCTGATGAAAATCGGTTTAAGGTAATATTGAAATGTGCTTCTAGGAGCCAATTGGCTCCTAAAAATTGTTGAATAGGAGCGAAATAGAGCCTTTGGCTCCTGGATAAAATTATAAATTGTGAGCCCTGATGGACACGGATTGCGGCATCTCTCGATGTTGGTGTTCCTGGATGGTCTTCTGCGGGATCCGGTTTCAGTGAGATTATGGTTTTACTGAAAATGTTTTGAAATTTCATTGCGTACTCCAATCAGTCCATGTACTGATATTGAGTGAATTGTTTCCACCTAATTATGTAACTATTTTACTATTCAGATTTTCTCAAAATAACTAAATTTCAAACTCCGAGCCCACCATACCCCCCCCCCCCCCAAGCCCAATGAAAATAAAAGTATGACCCCCCACCCCCCCCCCCCCCCCCCACCCCACCCCAATAATGTTGAAAATGAAAGTGTGACCCCTCTAGTTTTAACCCCCCCCCCCCCACCTGATAAATATTGGCCCGCCCCTTAAGAGGTTGCGAGATGGCCGCCATCGGACACCGTAAGTATACGCTTCGTCGCTCGTCACACATCAATTCACCGGCTGTACCCGAGCGCGTCCGCACGACTCGAACCGTGAAGCCCATATCAATCATTGGTTGTTTACCAAATGTGCCGGCCATGATGCTGCGGGTGCATGAACTTGTACGCTCGGGCGTAAGCTAAGGAATATTCAGACGTAAGATTATGCTAGATCGTGTCGATTCGTATGAAAAACATTGTGTGAAATGGAATATGTCAACTAGGATTTGCCCCACGAGATTCGAGATCCGAAACATCTACTAATATTCAACAATCTGATGGCTAGGATAAGACATGTTGTTGTTTTGGGTATCGTGGGGCTAGCCTGGACAGAGAAGAAGTGGCAGTAATCTGGCGAAACAGGTAAATGCAAGAAATGTGTGTAAAGTATAATTATTTACTCTATTTTCCCTTTTTTTGAGGACATCAATAGAAATAAGTCCCCTATTGGATTTTTTTTAGTTATCCCCGATGTTTTTAACAATGGTGTCTAATAGTGATTTTTATGGCGCCCCGTTCGTGCCACCAAAAAGGGAAGTTAAATTTCTTTATTTATCTCACACGTATGAAATAAAAAGTCATACGTAGGAGATACTAACACATACGTATGAGATAACAAGTCATACGTAGGAGATACTAACACATACGTATGAAATACTAAGTCATACGTATGAGATACTATGACATACGTAGGAGATACTAAGTCAGACGTATGAGATACTATGTCATACGTAGGAGATACTATGACATACTCATACGTATATGAGATACTATCTCATACATATGACTTAGTATCTCATACGTATGACTTAATATCTCATACGTATGAGATAGTATCTCATACATATGACTTATTATCTCATACGTATGACTTATTATCTCAAATGTATGACTTTTTATCTCATACGAATGACTTTTTATTTCATACGTATGACTTAGTAACTCATACGTATGAGATACTATCTCATACATATGAGTTAGAAAAAAATTAAATTTTCTTTTTTGTGGCACGAACGGGGCGCCAAAGATTTTCATGTCACAATTACTATACAAATATTGGATGCTGAGGAGTATAATTATACAGTTTACGGGACGAAGAAATGTCATATTACCCGAGGCGCAGCCGAGGTCAATATGGCATTTCTCAACATCCAATATTTGTATAGTAATTGTGACATGAAAATCACTATATTCAGACATATTTAGTCTCGAAAAGACACCTATTGGCAGCACCTGTCGAATCTCGTGGGCAAGGTTGGCACCATGTGATAGTCGATGATATTGCTGGGTTTATGTGTATAAATGGATGTGACATCACGACCGGTCAATATCATAATTTTCTTCAGTACAGATCGATATCTCCTAATCGATATTTATGGTGATATAAGGACGCACTTTCTGCAAAATAAATTTGCTTAGAAATATCTATTGCGATGAAACCGCTTACTTGGAAAAATCTTGATGTCATAATACCCATACATTGTGATAAGAGTTTTTCATGCAGAACGACTGAATGCTTGAGGCCGCTTCTATGCACAGGGTGAATAGGGTCGAGATGTAAATAAAATGTGTGAATATTGAATATCACTGTGGTGATACTGGATGCACTAACGATCGGTAGTGCATCCCGCAATGGCCGACAGTAAACACGATCAGTTTGGTTTTTAACCGTATTCTATCAAATGACAGGTCCATTTGTGATAAATGGACACTTTGAAGGTAGCTTAGTGTTTTGGTCAAAGACATGCGTAGTTATTTCAAGCAGATCACGCTTCTTTGTTTAGATATGTTGAGGAAAAGAATAAGCGATAAGATTCACCAACGACAAAAGTGAGATTCCCTAACGATATAGGCCTAATACGTGTATATTGTAATACGTCCATATCATACACCATTGTGAATTCGTCGATTTATGCGACATAAATTAGCGAATGTCACATCAAAAATACGAAATCTGTATTAGAAGATCATCTATACACATCAATACATGTCAATTGGTACTTTATTTCACGTTTAACATTTAAGTAACGTAGATTTGAAATAATAAAGAAAAGATCGTTAGGGAATCTTCACATGTTCGTTACGGAATCTTCGATTTTACAAAAACAATCGTTAGGGAATCTTTCGGCTTTTTTTCAGACGAGTTTTTCATGCTTAAACCAACATAAATCGCCATGTATTTGCAACGAACGGTTGTTTCGTGCGCATAAGAATCAGCAGATTCATGTGTGTATCGATCACAATCGTAATTATCGGGAAAATGAAGAAAATTCGGCCCAAGTATCATACCCTGCGCCATCCTCTATATTCAATAAGGATTAAAAAGGTGACAGACGGATTAAATGGTATGTTTTCAGTGGGCGAGTAGTATTAAGGAGCAGTGTACGGTACTTGGGCCGTATCTACCATGTCGTGATAATGTCCGCGACAGGCCGGAGTCGCAATGCGCTTTATTCCGCACATGGGTTTGAGAAATCTCGACCCCCAATCTATTCTGTAATAGCTCGAAAAGGTGACAAATTGCTCATCATAATAAACCACAAATAAGATGATAGCAAACAGGTTTGCTATCCGCGGTGGACAGATAGTACGTTTTCATACAATGATACCCGGAACCATCAGTTTTCAGAATGTGAACCTATGACTTTCACCAAATATTTATTTTCAATTACCGGTTTGAGCAAAATCTGTTTTCATCGCCATTTTGAATAAATGGAATTATTTTGGTCAATTTCATTTTATCAAGGAAAACTTCATTTATGAATGACTTAAAGATACATGTAACCTGTACATGTATGTTGTACAAAATATATGCTCATACCATAAAAGAATTGGTGTGCTAGAAGGGTCTATTCTTTGTCTTAAGGCCAATACCTACTGTTTCTGCTGTGCATCGAGGACGAATATCCTTCAGAAATTTAAATTTGGTTAATTTGCAGACGGTCTAGTTGATACTTGAACAGCTAAGACTATCACTAATGTTTACAGAGTTATCAAATTCACCCAAAATAGGAAGAATATCTTTCATAGTATTTTTACCACGCACATTGAGTAGTACGGAAGCGTATTGCTATCAAGGGTGTAAAAAATATTATCTCGTATGTACGACTTATCTCGTACGTACGACTTAATAACCCGTACGTACGACTTAATAGAGAGTTTAAGCTGTGACCGCCGAACGTGACCCAATAACGTGAAATACAAAAGTAGGTTACGTAATCGTTACGTTTTCGTCTCGCGTGGAAAAGAGTTTAAGCAGATGGCTGTACACGGCGGTGATAGATCTATGTAGGAAATTTTATATGAGGGCATACCAAGTACATGTACATACCAATGATTGTAGGATCATTCTTGGTTTAAATTCAGTCAAGACACCGAACTCAGTGAACTAGCGGCGCGTGATATTGCCTTGAAATAATTTGAATATATGGGCCTATTGAAGTAAACAGGTTTTAAACATATAAATATTTTATAGTCAGCGTCATTTATTTGTGAGCGGTGTTTTTTCGGCGATTACTTCGTTCATATGACAGGTATGTCTCAAAACCGCCTCACCAAGAATGTATTTTCAAGAAGATTGTACATGTGTATGCGAAGCAAAAAAGATGGCCTATCTCGTCCATAGAAAAAAATCTAGTGAACTCGGCCGTGGACCGCCTCCGATTGCCTTAGCATTTCTATAGATAACGTTTTCATATTTTGTTATATAAGTCAAATGGGTTAGCTTTTTGTTTACATACCATTCTCTCCGACAATTTATACCATATTAGGCGAGTATAAAATAACACTGTTGCTTTCATATATATATTATTGACGGAATAATCGCGAAAAAAACACCGCTCACAGACCAATAACTCTGACTATAGCCTATAGTCACCCCATTACTCTATAATGGTCTACTATTGCTTGTAGATTTGTTAAAACTCCCCATTTGATAGTGTTCATTAGTTGCAATTATTTTCTTTTGTAAACTTTGTAACCCTGATTCATAATTCGTATTCACGGTAGCTATGTTCGCGTTTTCCACAACAATACACCTCTATTCGATTATAAGATTACATGTACTTTGCTTTTTTCTGCTGTAGGAATAGGCCTATGCTGCATAACTTCGTCAATAAAGTAATGGGAATACTACTTTATTGACCTTTTTTTAAAACTTATTTAACTTTTTTTTCCTTCTTTTTTTTCGGCCCAGCACCGTTAAATACTTTTGAAATAACAAGATTTTGAAACACGACTACTATGACGCCTGACCACCATGACAGGTCATTCAGGATATCCAAGCTCGAGAAATATCATTTCTGAAACTGGGATTGTGAATGCACATCTCGAGCCATGAAACACCATTTTGGAAATGACTCCCCTCAAGTGACTCAGTGATTGACCGCTGCACTGTGAAGTATGTCTTCCAAGCCTTTTCACGACGGTGCCGTTCAACTTTATAACACTATTAATTCAGCTTCATTTCAGTGATAATTTATGCTGTATTAACTTCAGAGATCCCACTTTGTAGTCAACACTTTTATTCTATGTCCTAAGATACAAGTGATCATTTTTCTACAGTACTCGGTCTGTCGAGTTGTTTCCGCTCTCACGTTTATAGCTTAAGCGGCCCATACACGATCAATAATATTGCGCAATATTTAATATTGCGCAATATTATTGATCGTGTGTGTTGAATATTGATGGTTTGCGCAACATATTGACGACATCAAAATCTTTTGATTTTTATTGATGGAACGTCAATAATATTGCGTTGATTTCAAAATCCGTCAATAATATTGCGCAATATTTCAAAGCTAATATACAAGTTGTGATTCATAAAAATCATAAATTCAAGAAAATTTTTCACAAATATGCTCAGAAAAGCTATACCTAATGATATTTTTGTTCGTGCATCATTCGATAAGCTTTACGCCCACAATTGTAGATGCATAATCCTTCAGGCTCATGATAATTTTGAACATTTCATAATGATTGCATATGCCTACCAAATTTCCACCTTACTCGATGTGCTTGTCGTGCGATATTCATGAGGTCCAGTGCAATTCAAACACATTGTTGATGAAATGTTGTCAAAACTCAAACGGCAACGTTCGTGAGGTACATGTAGGTCTACAATTGGGGCCTACTGCTAGATATAATGTAATAATCATTTTTTTTCTTCAAAATGTAAAAAAGTAATTGTACGGTATCTGAACAGAAAAACATTGACCGAGCACACAAATCGTATTCGAATATTGTAAAGTTACTGACCGAGCACACAAAAGGCCCTTCACTCTGCTTTGAACAATTCTACTAGGCTAATTGAAAGACAGATATTTTCCCAAGCCAATCCATACGATGCGAGTTGCTATTCATACTTGTGTTCATAAATTGCTCCTGAAGTAACTCGAAATATACTATTAAAAAAAACAACTAGTACTAATAAATTATAATATATATAAAAAAATACTAGTATATCAAGCGTCGTATTTCAGCTTCGTGTGACTATATATATATATATATATATATATGGAAAATATTCGATTGAACGGGGATCTATAAAATTACATGTATACTATTTTGTCCCCCCCCCCCCCGCAAAAAAAAAAAGAATCACCGTCCATTCTTAAAAAATTCTTGTAGTCTTCCCGCTCGTTCAAGCGCAATTCTGCAATAAATCTCTCATGAGAGATATCGTTTCTCCTCAGTAACCAATTTTTCATCCATAATCGCCTTTTTCGTTTAAAATTTTTATTTCCTGTGGATGATAGGCCCAAAGCCAATAATGCCACGCAGTCATCGTGATCTAGATCCATCTCGGTGGATGACATGTACAATAATGACGCTTATGTGAAAAATATTGCGCAATATTATTGAACCGTGTGTGGGAGGCATTAATATTGTGCAATATATTAACACAATAATATTGCACAATATTATTGATCGTGTATGGACCGCTTTACGTGTCACAGCCTCCAAACGCGTTGAGAACGAACGGAATGGGAAACATTCGTGAAATGTGAAACAAGCAAAACGTCAAAAATTACGTATTTTCGCGGTCACACGTAAATAGGTCACGTTCGGCGGTCATAACTTAAACTCTCTATTAACTCGTACGTACGACTTACTGACTCGTACGTACGACTTGTTAACCCATACGTACGACTTAGTATCTCGTACGTATGACTTATTAACCCGTACGTACGACATATTAACTCATACGTACGAGTTAGTAGGTCGTAGTTATGAGATACTAAGTCATACGTATGACTTATTAAGTCGTTCAAACGAGTTAATAAGTCGTACATACGACTTAATAAGTCGTATGTATGAGATATAACTCATACGTACGAGATAAGGAATTTTACGCACTTGATAACAATACGCTTCCGTAGTGAAACGTATTGTTATCAAGTGTGTAAAAAATGTATCTCGTACGTATGACTTATATCTTGTATGTACGACTTATTAACTCATACGTGCGAGTTAATAAGTCGTACGTACGAGTTAATAAGTCGTACGTACGAGTTAATTAGTCGTACGTATGACTTAATAAGTCGTACGTATGACTTAATAAGTCGTACATACGACTTATTAACTTGTACGTACGACTTATTAACTTGTACGTACGACTAAGTCGTACGTACGAGTTAATTAGTCGTACGTATGACTTAATAAGTCGTACGTATGACTTAATAAGTCGTACATACGACTTATTAACTTGTACGTACGACTTATTAACTCGTACGTACGACTTATTAACTCGCACGTACGAGTTAATAAGTCGTACATACAAGATGTCACAATTAATGGAGTAAATATTGAGAAAATATTCGATTGATATAAAGTTGATATGATCACCCTGATACCCTGCAGTTGTTGCCAAAATAATGACTGATCTACATTTATTGTCTTGTTTTTTCCCCCGCTAGGTGACTGACGTAAATGACGTAGAAGGTGCTATTTATCCTCGATAACGATATATTTGAAGCAAGTTCCTGGGGGAGATGACGCAAACAGACCGAGTGCCCCGGTCACGAGGTCAAATTGTGTGCAAGTATGGGCTGCTCGTGGCGACAGTTGCTTCACTCTGTCAAATAATACTTTGGACATTCAAATATCAAGATTTTTTGATGCCAGCATATATGCCACCACACCTATCAACAGTTCAGCCAACAGGTTCAGTAAATGAACACGACACGAACGTGAATAGTTCAATCAGGAATAAAGGAGCCAGAAACAAAATCATATTGATTAGTAATACATTTTATCAAAAGGCAATTTGGGCTGGGAATTCCGGTCGAATTGGATTCCAGAATAGCTTTTGTCACTACCAAAACTGCATCGCTACAGATGACCGCGTGCGCTATGGCCGCTCAGCCGATGTCGTGGCTTTCCACTGCAGCGACAGGTACAAAAAATGGCCCGAGTACAGGCACCCGCGACAGATCTACGTGGCTGCCTGCATGGAGTCACCGCCTCACACCTCGGAGTGGAGCTTCAAGCAGTTCAACGGGATAATAAACGCCACTGCCACGTATAGACTGGACTCCGACATCCCCACCCCGTACTACCTCGTGGTCGCCAAGGGGACTCACGCCCAGCCTCTCCCGCTCGAGCAGGTGTCCTACCAAAACAAAACAAAAGGCGTGGCGTGGATGGTCAGTCATTGCAACGCCATCTCGCGGCGTGACGATTACGTCAGAGAACTGAGAAAACACATCGATGTTGACATCTATGGCAAGTGTGGCTCTAAGTCTTGTCCATTTGGCCGCCAGTGTCGGGAATTACAAGCCACATACAAGTTCTATTTGGCTTTTGAAAACAGTTTTTGTAAGGATTACATTACAGAAAAAGTGTACAGTCAATTGATGAACGGGGTCGTGCCCGTCGTGTTAGGCGGCGCCAACTACTCGCAACATATACCTCCCCATTCTTACGTGAACGCAAGGGATTTCAGTCCGAGAGAACTGGCTGAGTTCTTGAAAAGAGTGGGCGATAATGAGGAGGAGTACATGAAGTATTTCCAATGGAGGTCGAGTTACGACATAATTGCAAGCAGCAGATACAAGTTTTTCTGTGACATGTGCAAACTAGCAAACGAAGGAACGTTTCATAAACTTCCCTGGGACGTCCATGAGTGGTGGAATAAGGATACGTGTGATAACACCGTGGTGAAAAAGTTGCTCAAACAGAGACGTTGATAAAGACACATTCAGACCACCACCAAGCGTTCGTCTTTATACAAGTACATGTATATATGTGAGAGTCACGTGGTTGTTTTATGTTCAAATATTGTTGCTATAATGGTATATGAAAATTTGGATATTAATGCGGTAATAAACTTTACTATACCTCAAGCGAAAATATCGTGCTGTGATTGGTCAATCGCCATGCAGTTATTTGATTTACTATACCTCAAGTGAAAATATCGTGTGATTGGTCAATCGCCATGCGGTAATTTGATATACCTCAACGTTCCTTAGCTTGTGTATTGATGACGTTTTTATATTGGAAATCTTATCCATTATGATTTCTGTATAGTAAAACAAATACTGCACTGTTGCGCTGCAGGTACATGGAATTACTACCCTCGGCATAGAACATTACTACACTCGGCTTCGCCTCGTGTGGTAATGTTCATGCATCGTGTAGTAATTCCATGTACCTGCAGAACAACAGTGCAGTATTTGTATAATGTAAAGAAGTGTCGACGGATACTATGAAGTATGGCATCAACGGATACTATGAAGTATGTTGTTGCCGTCATGCTGCCGCCGCCGCGGTGGAGATATTTTTGTGAGCACTCTACAGCAAATCTGAGCCTATTCTGATAATAATTTATACGGACTTAGTTTAAATCATATTTATTCAAAAATTTTGCATTGACCAGCAGGGCAAGCCCTATTTCAAGATCTCTGCGTGTGCAAATATCTACAAGGTGCATAGGCATATATTCACAAAATAAGTCCGCTTTAAGAATTGATACAAAGAAACATATATACATCAGAAGTATATACAATATTTACAACGAAAAATATCAGAAAGATAGATGGTAATAAATAAAATAAATAGGACAATAAAACTTATCACAATAAGTTAAACAAAGTGATTTTAAGTTACATAATATTCCAACTATAATAATGACATAATTGTAACACTGAATTTTCCATTATCACGAAATCTCAGTACAGTACGTAACTATTTACACAAAATACACTGATGCATACCGATTGGTGATCGCATAATTTATGGTGTATGTAGATGACTCGAATGGATGATTCGGTGCAGGTGGGAACAACCCCCGTTAATCACCCACGAGAAGAGTCCTGTGATGTCTCAGTATTTTGCATGTGGATGTATCTTGCGAATGATTCGGTGCAGGTGGGAACAACCCCCGTTAATCACCCACGAGAAGAGTCCTGTGATGTCTCAGTATTTTGCATGTGGATGTATCTTGCGAATGATTCGGTGCAGGTGGGAACAACCCCCGTTAATCACCCACGAGAAGAGTCCTGTGATGTCTCAGTATTTTGCATGTGGATGTATCTTGCGAATGATTCGGTCTATACGGACTTGTCTTGTGGTAAGATCACGACACCTGTCGATTTGGGTTGCCTTAGCAACCAAAATGGCGGATTTGCGACACATTTTGTGACAAAATCAGCCGCTTCAACATACATGGCATGTGAACGCTCTAGGGTTGGTAATTTCATTGGAATCAATCCTGTATTGAGACGCGAAACGTATTTTCTTGGAAAGACTAAATAAACTTAATAATCCAACGTATTACAACATTATAATCCAGAAGAAATATCCAGTTTGAGGATACTACAGTTTCCAGTTTGTTTGAAACAAATCACACGATGTGTGTTCAAGTATATGTCTGATGGTTTTGTGCAAAACAAATTACTATTACTGGATAAGTTAACATCAATTTTAATAGTTGATCTATTATTGCCCCCCATAAAAAATAGCTAAGATGAGAAACATTTATTATTGGACTGAACAAGACAAAGCTTTCTTAGGTAGAGATTGTATAGCTGTAATATTCACAATAGTTCGTTAATATTGCTAATTTAATTATATTAACTAACTATTGTGAATATTGCTACAATGATAATATATTCATTAGGAGCAAATGTAGATATGAAAATCACCCATAATGTTGGGTTGCTAAAGGTTCCATATTCAAATCTTGTGACAAATCCTTTCTGAACAATATTTAGTAAGAAATAATAATTATGTTTTGGTTGTTAAGAATACTTCTGCATGAAATAAAAGAAATAGTTAAGATCCGGAACTTGTATTATTGACACTGATGAAACATACTGGCCCAGCAATAATGATATCTCATTTGAATTTATTTAGTTTGTGGGCATAAGCGACCGAAAGCGTCTAGTTTGATAATTTACCTCTCAATGAAAACTTGAACATGTTGATGTTGCTGCAGGTTTTAACTTCCATCGTCGCCGGTCATGCACTATATCTAGGCCTGGTTAAACTCTGATGCAAGGCATTGAATTGTATGCATATATCATTAATATATAGTAATTAGACGGTACCTGACGACTGCGTGTGAAAACTCTGAAAACATACCACAATTTTATCGGTCTTACACTTTTTAATGCTTATAGGCCGTGTTGTCTTTGTTTAGCGTCCACGTGTGGGTAGCTTTTCAACGACATTTGTCACTAACACACACAGGAAATCTTGGTCATTTAACCATAATAAAATTCAATCGGCCTCAATGTCGGATAACCAATGAGCAATAAAACGATATTTCCTTTTGAATATATTGCTTTGTTTTTTGTTCTTTGTTCTGGCGTCCATAGACCATATTTCCACTTGAAATGTACACACGAATTTATCTGTTGCGTGTTGTATTTTGGCTTGTGTTAAAGTCACCCCCTGTAAGCGGCGCAGCGGTGAAATGTTTTTGTCCAGGCATACGGTGGGTTTTGCTCGAGCAGGTCATGGGTTTTGCTCGGGCAACACTGTTGGTGCTGGGCTTTGCTCGGTCACATGGATGGTATGTACAACACGCATTGTTGTACATTGTCGCCAGTAATTCGGAAGCTCTCCTCTCATTGTTGACGATTGTTGGACACTTTGTTTTTTAACCAATAATATTGTACCTGATAGTCTTCTCTCTGAGGATCAACTTCCGATACAAACAAACTCTCGGAAAGTACAAATGTAACAAAAATCGAAAAATTAGCAATATTTGCATGTATGGTGAGGCCTGTTCACGTCTGTGATATTCAGGACAGTATTTGTGATCGATATATCGCTTTGGTTTCTGTGTGTCATGCACCTCGGAACTCTGTGGCCAGAACTCGTCAAAATCTGTGTCCTCATTTGTATTATTTATAATACTTGACTAACGCACACATATGGTCACGAGCAACTATGATGGAGCATTGTATGTCGATAGGAAATACACATTGGTCCAATTTATGAATATATCTGTAGTTTTGCACGTTTTGGGGGTAAGTTTTGATATATAACATCATACTCTTGGTCGGAAAAACAGCGAGGCGTAGACTACGTGAAGATATTTACCTATTACAATCAAAATCTCATTTTGTGAAGCAGTAAGTGAAGCGTAATTGAACTGTGTCCAATTAAAATATGGGTGGTTTTGTCCGGGCATTCCTCATTGACGGTGGGTGTTGTCCGGGCATTCGGGTCCGTCGTATCGTTTTGTCCGGGCATATTGAAATATAGAGTATTGTATTTGATGATGTTAAAAGGATCCCACGTTATGAAATAAACCAAAATATATCCCCAAGTGCATAACAATAACATACAAAGCAAGTGGCACATAATTGGCGAGATTAGGCCAATATTATTAACTTTTCATTACCAGCACACACCATGACGACCCTACGGTGCTATTACTGCAAAATCCCAGTGATAGATGACATCATGTTGGCTACAAACATGGAAGAGCAACATCCTGAAGATAATTTCAGCAGTTTGAGAAGGAATGACAGATACAAGACGGGACAATACAGTGAATGATACCAGTTCACACGTTAACAAACATACTTGTACACAACAAAGGAAAACACAGAATAATACATATATGAAACACATTTCACATACGAACACAAAACGGGGCACAATTTAAACGATAAAAGACAATAAGCCCGAAGACAGATTAACGGACAATATATGTTTTATATAATAAATATTAGCTATTTCTCCCGTGACCTTCGAAATAAGGTAACTGGTCAAATTCAAGGTCACGAGAATATCCAGCATATATGTGTACGATGTATATCATTCGTCATTATGTCCACAAGTGATTGCTAAGCTGTGCATTCAAAAACGAGGAAGATATTAGCAATTTTGTACTATAACTTTGAAAATGAGGTCAATAGTCAAATTCAATGTCATCAAAATATTCGGCATGCATGCCTGAAACCTTTTCGAAATCTGGCGGACGCTAAACAAAGTCTTAACACAACACGGCCTTATTGAAAATAGAGGAACGAGCAGCACACATTACTTGGGTCCGAATGTCAAGCGAACGCATTCCCTACAGCTGTGAGGAGGGCCGTTATCGCCCTCAGGCTACAGTATATTAAATATATTGGCCATTCAACTCAATGTTAAATGATCTTACTTTGACGGTCCATAACACCTTCCTGAAAAAATCCAAGCCTAACCACTATGCTAGTTTTATCACTCGACGTATTGGGCATCGCGTGGTAAGCATGAATATATTTGACGACACATGGGATTTTTCGCTATTCTGCCTCGAATGGACCCGGGGTGAAAATACCCAAAATTGAGGGTACTGATGCCCATGCAAAATCCCTTTGATTCCCCAGCTCCTGAGAAGAACACCAACGAGATACTGCCTTGAAAACCGGGTCATTATATCCCAGCACTGCGTTCTTTCAGGTGAATATACACTCGTCCAGAAGTCTGGCCTAAAAAAATATATGGGGCGATGTTTAACAACAGTTTCCCTTTAAATTGCCTAAATTGCCTAGTTGGATTTGTTTCTGCAACTTAACAGTGAATTTTCCAAAGCAAAGGTCTTCCTCTTCGGAAAGTCACTGCTAAGTTGCAAAATCAGGTCCAACGGGGTATTTTTTGTCGCAGGTGACTGCGATATTGTATCGAATCTCATGCCAGTAGTCATGGGCATTTGATACTCCCTGGTAGTTTTCTTTAGTTAGCCACTGGATTCAGAAATAACAAAATGGTTATGTTGAAAAGATTTTTGAAAAAAATAGCTTTATTATGACACTGTAATTACTGATTTTCATTTCAAAATAGCCCCCTCATTGTACAGCGTCCCGCCGCACTACTATCTATGAGTTTGTGGAATAGCATTTCCGGTAGCACGGCCATCTTGCCGCGAGGGGTTATGGGATAGAAGTGGTGAGATCGCTACATCATCGCTTTTGTGTGCGGGGTTGCGGGCACTCGAGCACAGAAATTTTCAAAGTAGATCTTGCATGATACATACGAAGGTCCGTCGAGTATACGAAATTGAAATGATCGAACATACTTTTCCGTTTACCTGTCTACAGTAGGCCTATAGTTCTGGGGAATATGTAATTCCGATATTTTTTTTCTGTTAATTCTTGATACCAAGCATTTTCTCAATCTTCAGTCATCCTACAAATGAAAAAGTTTTAGCGCCATTTTTTTCATAGCCAGAAAATGCATCTTTGGCCCCAAAACGGGGGTCGTGGTGAAAACGGTGGCGCAAAATTTGAATTTTTTTTCAAACATGTAAGAAATATGTCGTGTAATATACCAAAATGACCCAGAATAGAACTAAGACATAATAGTAAGGTTATGGATGTTATAAGCAAGTAAAGACCCCAAAGCGTAGGTAGGGGTAAAATTGGTGTCAGAAAATAAGGAAATTTGTGATAGTAAGGCATGTATAATAGATGTGCCTGAATTCCTCAAGTATCCTCTCAAACCAAATTTCTAAGTTCATTTATATGATATTTATGAATATTAGTTACGTTCTGGAGGCCCATATACGGGAAAATGGGTTTTTGGGCCTTTTCCAAAATGGCCGCCGTCGAAAAATCCAGAATCGTGTTTTGGGCCATAACTAGGCTTCTATTGCAGGTAGGAGCATGATTTTGGTGTCTATACCCATGTTGTTAATAACGGGGAAAGCAAAGGTGTCAGTGCTGAGTACATGTGACTGTTGGTTGCCTCAAAATTCAAAATGGCTAATAATGATTTTAAAACATTTCCTGTTATGGTGTAGCTGATATGTGTAGAAATCCTGTAGCTATACGGGTCCAGATTGAAGGCAAAAGCAGATCCTTGACCACTAAGCAAGCTGAGCGCATAAGACTTATCTCACTGACATAGTGCCAAGATGAATAGTCTTGAATTCCTGGATATACGACCCGATGATAAACGCGACGTTCGTTTCTGGTCGTTGTGAGTTTTTGCCATTTGTTGTCATTGGACCTAGTAAAATGGCGAATGAGGCTAATAAGTATTGGAAACTGCAGAAACCATCACTATTAGTTGTGCATGACAAGCTGGTGTTTACCTCCACAGAAATAAGGGAAATCCAAGATTGCTCTCACAGCCAACATATAATTTCTGGATATTGCAACGCTTTTGCCTAAAAAGTACCGGTATGTAATGATGAATTTAAAAATCTAACGATAGACCACACAGTACAGAACACGCAATGTCCATTCTTATGCATTGGAATCAAGGCTCCGTAGCAAGCCAGTAATGTTTACTTCTATTATTTGTTTTATCAACTGCCATGAACATGTGGAATATTCCCATCTCAGTGTCAACACCCAGATAATTTGGTACGGTATCATCATGGGTGCATCATGATCTAATTTTCGTAAACCCGGGAATATAATATTGACATAACCTTCCCGTTTTCGTGAGTGTAGATCTACTACCCACAGTGGAGTGGGTAGCTTAGTGGATAAGGCGTTGGTCTCGTAACGCAAAGGTCATGGGTTCGAAACTCAGGCTGGACCACTGGATTATTTCGCTAACAAGGTGTGCACCACCAATTGTCTATATCTACCCAGGATTAAATGGGTACCGGTCATTCAATAGGATGCTATAGTGTAGCGCCGGATTGTGGCAGCTGTGTAGTCATTCTAGACTGGGGTAAAGTGTACAGCGCCCTTGCTTAGAACTACGTTCTATTTAAGGAGCGCTTAGTAAATGTTGACTTTACTTAACTTTACTTTACCAATCACAACTAATCACCGTGACTCACAACTGACAAGACTGAAGTAGGCCTACATGGCCGAGAATCGTGTAGCATCCTACAATGGGAACTGTAGCAGCTATGATCCTGGAAAGATAGATAGAGCCTATGTTGGCACTTACGAATGGGAAGTCATATAATAATGGCGATTTGCATGGTGACTTTGAATTTGACTTTTGATGAACTTAAATGCTCAAGAGAGCCATATTTTGGGGTTAAAAATGCCAAATTTGTATCTTCAAACAAAATGTTTGTAGTACATTATGAATATGCAACAATCCATGATGACCTTGAGTTTGACCTCGGATGACCTTGAGTGCTGAATGTCTGACGTGGAATGTGTAAACTGGCCTCTGAGGCATAAATGCTTGCACCTAGAGGTTAGGATTGTGTTTTAAACCATAATTGCTTTGTTCTCGTTGGCGTTTAATTAATACTGTATGTTGGTTAAACCACAGCCGGTCACGGCTGAGTAGTTTTCTGTATGATTTAAGACAGAGAAGACCCTAGAGGGTTCTTCAAAATGGTCCTGGACACAAGTATGAACATATAGAAAGCCATATGCAGCATACATACTGATGACATTGAAGTTAACAAAGATGACCTTGGCTGGTAAACCTCAAGGTCATATGTCACTTGCTACGTTTAAAACCAAAATTGTCCCGAAACCTATCTCAGACCTTGGACTAATTTTTCTTATATTGTTCTCTTCACAATATTTCTGTAATGAAAGTGATTGCGTCATAATATAATTATATATGTATAATATAATACTATGTATCGATAATACAGCATGGACAATGTTGCTATTCAATATTTTCGAAATTTTAATATTAAATAAAATGCAGAGTGTGATTTTATTATTACGTTGTATGCAGCCACACAATGTTTTTAGACTGGTGAAAGGATCAGAACTCTATACACAAGAGATATACCACGTTATGATCAAACAGTGTACGGGGTCCTTATCATAATGCTGTTGACACCAAGTACACAAACCAGCAGTATACAGCTTTATCGTGTCAAGCTATTAAGGCCAAACAAACGAGGTCATTCTAATCTTATCTGGACCAAAGGCCAATCAAGAAAGCGCAACAACTCACTTTTTTGTAAGTCCATACAATCCACATACTCTTATCACCGGTAATGTTTATTTGATATGCATAGTATAATTTAATAACTAGTAAAGTTTCATATCATCATTTTGTCAATTTAAGACAGTAAAATTATAGGACATCATTTAACATGTATAATCATATCTACTTTTATGCCCAGTCTTACCTACATGTAGATAACAAAGGCGAGCAATGAGCACCGTTAAAGCTTCGATAAGTATGAGTGTACTGGACTATACTTTTCCAGGTCGAGGACAGAGAAATCCTTTTTGGACATGAACTTTGTGCAAGGTTAACAAGGAATAATTGCTTATAGCAGCCTCAGTTTGGAATATATTGGTACATTTTCACTCGATCAGCGTCGGAAAATTAATAATAAAACTATTATCACAACATTGAAGAAATATACACCACGAGACTTCGAAACGATTTCCGTTTATATAGCATGGAAAAACAGCATGTCACATAATAATACCTTCCATTATCAACAAAAAGTTACGTGATGAAATCGCCTGAGGTATTAGACGCAGTTCCAGTTGTCACTGGGAAGGAAGATGGAGGTGACAAACCGGAAGTGGACAGTACTTCCGGTCATGGATCACGTGACACCTCTATAGCGGAAGTGAACTCCACGGTGGACACACGTTGCGGCTATAACAACTGTAAACCCGACTGTTTACAGCGCTGTGCCAGGCCCAAGGCTTTGTTGGCGTCGCTATGCGCCTTTGCCGTCGTTGACGGTGAGTCGTAATAGTCGGGCATGTACGGGGGGTCCCTTTGCACCCCCCCTCCCCCCCATGATCCTCCAAAACCAACTTTTTTCTCAAGGTTTTTTAATACTAATAAACATTACATATGTCTCCGGTTGCGCATCCATTGCAAAAATTGGTTTTCGGGCCATTTTTCAAAATGGCCGCCCCGCAAAATCTCGAATTTTGAGATTGCTTCACTTTAAGCTGCATAGGTCTACAAAATAAAATCTTTGTTATCTTTTGCTGCTCATTGTAGGGGCCTTATACATTGTACATGAGAAAACAGTGGTTAAATAAACATTTATAATATGAATATGTCCATAAATCCAAGATGGCCGCCAAATTTAGATAAGTTTTCACTAAAATGTCCATAACTTCGGACTGAGTTAACCTAGGATGTTCATTTTGGGGTCTATACCTAGGTTTTCATATACAGGAAATCCATTTAGACCAGAATAAATACAATCAAGCTATTTCTTTTGATGGATGCATCCAAGATGGCCGCCAAATTTAGATAATTTTTCACTAAAATGTCCATAACTTCGGACTGAGTCAACCTAGGATGTTCATTTTGGGGTCTATATCTAGGTTTTCATATACAGGGAATCCATTCAGACCAAAATGAATACAATCAAGCTATTTCTTTTGATGCATGTGCACTTGCACACATGGTACACGCTACACACTCAATATTTTTCTATTTGCTTTCCATCTCAATGAGATGTTGTTTTCATTTCAAATTGATATTATATAGCTAGAATAACACCAAAAATGGAATCTACATACCAAAATACCCTTGAAAGTAAGTATCACACATCTTTATAGCACAATTAATTACGAACTTGAATTTTCGGGGTGTGTTTAGCAGGCATCTTGGATTTCTGTTAATTAACGAAACTAATCAAATCAAGCTCTATTTGTTCAAGGATTTATTGGGATTGCAAATCAGTTAAAGTCTCTATCAGAAATATCCAAGCAAGATCCACAATTGAGACCATAGGGGTGTCAAGGGGGCTATTTTCGAGAGATATCTAAATGAATGTGTAGCGTGTACCATGTGTGCAGGTGTACATGCATCAAAAGAAATAGCTTGATTGTATTTATTTTGGTCTGAATGGATTCCCTGTATATGAAAACCTAGATATAGACCCCAAAATGAACATCCTAGGTTGACTCGGTCCGAAGTTATGGACATTTTAGTGAAAAATTATCTAAATTTGGCGGCCATCTCTGATGCGTGTATCAAAAGAAATAGCTTGATTTTATTCATTCTGGTCTAAATGGATTCCCTGTATATGAAAACCTAGGTATAGACCCCAAAATGAACATCCTAGGTTGACTCAGTCCGAAGTTATGGACATTTTAGTGAAAACTTATCTAAATTTGGCGGCCATCTTGGATTTATGGACATATTCATATTATAAATGTTTATTTAACCACTGTTTTCTCATGTACAATGTATAAGGCCCCTACAATGAGCAGCAAAAGATAACAAAGATTTTATTTTGTAGACCTATGCAGCTTAAAGTGAAGCAATCTCAAAATTCGAGATTTCGCGGGGCGGCCATTTTAAAAAATGGCCCGAAAACCAATTTTTGCAATGGATGCGCAACCGGAGACATATGTAATGTTTATTAGTATTAAAAAACCTTGAGAAAAAAGTTGGTTTTGGAGGATCATGGGGGGGGGGGGGGTGCAAAGGGACCCCCGTACATGCCCGACTATAAATTGTTATTCACTTTGGATCTGCATTTCCTTGATAAATAGGCGATATAGTCAACAATTTCAACTCGTTTTGGGCATTTGATATTCAGGAATTTTAGTTGATGTATCAGTTTTAAAAATGCGATTGCAAAGACACTAATGCATATGTAGTAAAACTCTAGCTGTTTCGATTTTGTTATACATTTAATTGTTTATAATTTTCAAACCACTCTAGCACTGCTTTTTTCCCCCAGCATTCGTACAATGGGGCATCATAAACGTAAACATGAGCACGATAGAGCGGCGCTTCCAACTGAGCAGCACCCAATCATCAGGCATCTTGATATCCGGGGACTTGGTCGGCTTGATCTTGAATCCCATATTCGGTTACCTATATTCGGGAACGCGCTACCACAAGGGTCACATGGTTGCTATGGGAAGCGTCTGTATGACGGTAGCTAACGTTTTATTCCTAGTACCACACTTTGCTACGTCGCCGTATGAGCTCTCGGGGGCGTACGCCGAGCCGACTTGTCAGCTGGATACAAACCGTAAGTAGTAATCTTCTAGTGATTTTGGCTCATTGAAATCTTTTTGCATTGGATGTTTTCTGTAAGAAGAATGACTCGTTAGATCGAGCTAGACCAATTATTATGACGCGTGTTACTGAGTACTGTTACAGATTTTGGAATGTTCCCTTCGCAATTTTTTTTTTGGACATCTGACATTGTCCAATGCACTTTGAAATCTCTTTAAAACCTGGAGCGCGTTCAACACAACAAAACGTTCTGGAACGTTTGCTAATTATTATGAATCAGTGGGGATGACTCAGCATGCGTTCTCATAACAGTCGGTTTTGAACGCGGATGTTGTGACCTTTACCGTTATCACCCCAGCTAATGTAACGCTGCTGGATCAGTGTGACGGTTCGCTGGACACGGATATGGACCGCTGGCTGGCTGTCTTTGTCGTCGCCCAGATGTTTTACGGTTACGTGGGGACGGCTCTTTGGGTGGTCGCTATCACGTGGATAGACGAGAGTGTCAAGTACAAAAACTCGCCCATGTACCTAGGTCAGTACACTCAGGAACGGATCCAGAGAGGAGGGGGGGGGGGTACACACCAGATACACCCCAGAACACCTAAATTTGCAAAATTTCATTGGTTGGGTACCATCTCGAACCCCCTACCTTCTTTTCTCCAATCTTGGGATCCGCCCCTGATACTACATAGTTGGCATATGGTTGCAACTTTTTCAGAATCATGATAATAGCCACCAGGGAATCGTTTGGTTTAAGAAATATTTATTGATCAAAGTGAGCATTGACCAGCAGGGCCAGGTCCTATGTTAGGGTCTCTGCTTGCTTGATTCCCGCTTAAAGCAAGCAAGGTCTCTGCAAAATATACAGGCGCCACACGCAAAACTTTAACCACCATTGAAAAAAAAATTACACATTAACTAATTATATCTACATGAACGGTAACACAAAAATTATTAAAATAATAAACCCGGAAGTGTATTTGAGCATAGAAACTAATAATGCACCTAAAGTATGCTTGGTACCTGTGGAATATAAATAATCACGTAATCCTGACCAAATTTCTATCAACAGATCAGAACATTGGTATATCTACCCTCTGTATCAAAAAGTAATATCCCATTAGAAATGTGTGATGTATAAAGTCTAATTTGACACCGATGCTCAATTCATCGCCAGGTATTTTCAACACGTTCTCCGCTCTCGGGGCCTGTCTCGGGTTCGTGTTTGGAGGAGTTTTCCTCCAAATCTACGTGGACATTGGACGGGTGGACATGGACGAGTCAGTTTGTGTGCTTGCATTATATATTTATTGTGTTTATTCGAATAGTACATGTATTTTCTGTCAAATAATGATACGAGTGTATATATCGACCAGACTTCCTGAAAGAAATACAGATTATGCTAGTGAAAAACCTACTGATGAACAAAACTCAGAACCAACCCCAAACTAGCATCATCATGGACAGACAGTGTGTGAAATATAGTTGTTCCTGTTCATTTAAATCAATTAATTTACACCCTATAGAAATAAATCAATTTGGAATTGTATCTCAACTCCCATACACCACATCAATATACGGCCCAAGTATCATATCCTGCGCCTTTCTCTATATTCAATAAGGATTAAAAAGGTGCGAGACGGATTAAATGGTATGTTTTAAGTGGACGAGTAGTATTAAGGAGCAGCGTATGGTACTTGGGCCCAATAGACCATGTGAATGGATGAATGTTGTTACCCTCCTGCTCAGGGTGACTATCGACCCCTCCGACCCGCGATGGGTGGGGGCCTGGTGGATAGGGTTCGCGGTGGCGGCGGTGGCGGGTCTACCCTCGGTCTTCATGCTCTTCTGCTTCCCGCGGGAACTACCAGGTATTACTCAATAAAACTTAACTCGAGTACAATTTTGATGCTCAAGTATACATACAATCTAAGTTTCAGCGCTCCATTCCATGTGAACTGTAAGCAAGTTTTAGTGTTCAATTTCACATGCAATGTACATATATCCTAATGCTTAAACTTATTTAACGTTATTAAACCATTGCTCGAAATCGAGTGGGAAAAAGGCAACAAAGGAGTTCAAATCTGATGCCGATGTAAACATACAACTTTAAGATCTTCAGAGAAGACTGTTCAAACTTCATCAATCAAATTTCAAACCTAAAATTCGTTTCGTATACTTTTATGATGCCGTGTATCCCAGATGCGGCACGCTACCAGGCTGAGAAAGTCTCGGAGGCTTACAAAGGTATCGGGGAGAAGGAGATGCAGAGGGAGGACTTTGGAAGATCCTGGAAGGACGTGGGTTTTTCCCTCAAGGTTGTCATGTGTAACCCCGTTTTTGTGATGATCACGGTGGCGGGGGTGGTGGAAGTGGGTGGAATAGCCGCATTTGCCTCGTACCTGCCTAAGATCATACAGTTCCAGTTCGGGGTGTCTACCAGTCTGGCTGCTATTGTGGCAGGTGCGTATTTGTAATCTAATTCATTGTATTTAATTCATTTATAATAATTGTGATTCGATAATTGTGTCTTCTTTTTTGTATATTCATATTAACAAAAAAGACCCGAAATAGATTCCTTCAACTTGCACACAGTTTTTTTTGAAGTTTCACATTAAGGTAAATTGAACAAAGTGTATGATGTTGTCGCGTTATGGAATATGGAATATTGTGAATATTGGATATTGTCACATTATGGAAAATGCTATTTTCAGGTACCATCTCCAATCAAGATGAAATATACATAGTTATTTTACCACTAGAAAACATGAAATATGAATATATTCCGAGATTGAATTTGTGAATCCTCTCTACGTCACGATAAATTTGTCCAATTTGTTTGTTATGAATGTTCATGAAAACCAAATATTTCTTTACACATATGAAACCAAAACGGGATCAAAACCAAATACTGTTAAACAGCAAATTTAGCATTATTCTAGACCGCAGCGAATAGTTCGGGAACTTGCCATTGAATGGATTCTATCCTCCTGTGTAGGCGCGGTGTTGGTGCCGGGCGCTGCTCTGGGACAGCTCCTCGGTGGGATAATACCCAAGTGTGCGGGGTTTCGGTTTCGGGGGACGATGTGGATGATGATAACGGCCCAGTTCACGTGTGTGGTCTGCTGTCTCGGACTGCTCGTTAGCTGTCCCATGCCGCAAATAGCCGGATACAACGCCGAGTACTATTACAACTCGTGAGTGTTACACAGGTTGGCTTTTTTGAGATTATACTAATTTCAAATGTAAGCATCGAAATAATGAACTTATCTCTATAATCTGTCACACAATTTGTAAAACACATTATGTCATTGAGGATCCACAAGTTTATCATGGGATATATCTGCACAGTAGGGTCATTATTTTATCGGGGAGGAGGTGAAATTTAGGTAGAAAAAAAACATATGATCAATCATTTTTAATCGTCCAAAATATATACTCGAATAAAAATCAAAAGACGTACTTCACATCCTTGATTTTATTGCCTCAGACACATTTCACCCGGGGTAAAGGGTTGCGTGCGTACTGTATTGAATGCTAAGCAAAGTCCCGGATGTGTACGCACTCAAAACACAAGGTAAGAAGGAATCGTAGGTTATTTTCTTGTTGTGTTTCGCCCACTAGAGTCTATTCAGAAGGAATCAAACACACAAGTACCTGGATTCGATGTCAATTGTCACAAGCTCACTAACTATGAAGCAGTTTGGGGTTCTTTCACTGCTAACATTGTGTAATTTGGTACCAAGTTTACATGTACCCCTATTATCGCCCCATTCGAATGTTACAGTCCCTCACTGTCGTCCAAATTCCCAGTGTATTAACCACTATCATTCGGAGAGGGTGGGGGTCCACATAAAGTGTTATCACTCATCGTCAGGGATATGTGGCTAATAAAACGATGGCAACCAACAAGTATGATAGTAGTATGAATAGCTGTAAATGTAGTTAGATTGTCAATGTCATATATGAAGGAGGTTAGGGCTAGATGTCAAATTTGTTGCACGGTACCTCTGAGGCCCCTGAATGACGGATAAAGTTTCCTATTTTATATGAACCCTACTATAGATTTTTTTATATATGCCCAGGGGCCTATACTCTGATGTATATTGGTAGAAATTTGGTGGAAAACTGCCGATTGACTCTCAGGTGAAGTTTGCCAAGTTATACATGTAGAACGATAACATTTTGCATCGAATATGGTAAAAAAAATGGTAACACATAACATCCATTCATTGTAATAGGCCTAGACGTACTTATCAAATCCTGCCACCTGTTTGTGAATATTTAAAGGGAGTGGAAAATCTTTCATGATAGGATGTTATGCAAGGAAATAAGCAGTTCATCAACTACATTAAGTAAATCAACTACATTCTGTGGACTATACTCTGATTTGTCTAACTTGTTTACACTGGTTTTTACAATATTTTTGCGATGCTTAAATTTATCGTTCAATAACTTGACATACTTCACCTGGGAGTTAAACGGCAATTTTTTTTTACCAAATTTCAGACTTCTATCGCAAAAATTGAGGATGTTGGCAATCTAACCCAATGTTAACTTTCAGCCCAAAACGGGATCTAGAGAATATGAGCATTTTCGAGGATTTGGCCCTGATTACATCCATCAGGATTCGAAGTATGATTGCGATTTTGGACCAAAAGACACATTGGGTGTATTCTACACAAACATGCTGATTTCGAAAGATTGCACCGCTAGAAAACCGAGCAAATGCACAAAATTTGTGCGGGCCCAGAAACTATATGACAGGGCTAAACTTAACCTTGGGGTAGATTGTCAACTTTTTCAATTTTCGCGATAAATGTCTGAAATTTGGTGCACAATTGCCGTTTGACTCCCAGGTAAAATATGCCAAGTTATAGAACGATACCATTTAGCATCGCAAAAAAATCAGCCCAAAACAATGTAAACAAGTTATAAAAATCAGAGTATATATATGTGGGTGTGTTCCTTGTTTAATAATCATATGCTTAAATGCACATATGTTTTTTATTAGCATCATCAAAATTTGGTTATCAGCGGTAATAGGTTGATACATACATAACCATGGAAAACATCGCCGACAACTCTTAAGTCTTTTGACTCCAAGCCCTCACTTGAGTCTAAAATTAAAACGTACAAAACCTTTGTTAAAATTCTAGTAGGGTAAATTTAGTATGTAGGGTAAAAAATGTATGGCCCATGTCCGAACAATTTTTACCTCCCATACTGAAATTACCCCCAATGAGTATTATTCTATCAGGGTAAATATAGAGTGAGAAAGTGTACAGGAGTAAAAAATGTACGTGGCACCGAATTTTCTGCCATGTTGTTTTCTAAAAACATTGCGTTATACTTGTTGAACTGGTGTGTTTACTTGGACTAACATATCCTAATGAAACCATACTGAGTATAGGTGCATTATGTGCGTACAGAAGCCATTGACTGCGTACATTGGCGAAAATTGTCAATTTAGTGGCAAATCCAAAGTTTTGTCTGTATATTTCATTATACACTGAAGCATTACTTATTTTTTGATCGAATTGTGCTGATACTGGTTAAAATACTGGTAATTTGGACGACAGTGGGGGCTGTAACATTCGAATGGGGCGATAATAGGGGTACCTGTACACTCGGTACCAAATTACACAATGTTAGCAGTGAAAGAACCCCAAACTGCTTGATAGTTAGTGAGCTTGTGATAATGGACATCGAATCCAGGTACTTGTGTCTTGTTTCATTCTAAATTGACTCTAGTGGGCGAAACACAACAAGAAAATCACCTACGATTCCTTCTTACACATCAGGGACTTTGCTTAGCATTCAATACAGTACGCACGCAACCGTTTACCCCGGGTGCATTTGTAAATCCTGACGTGCTATGTTAATTTGTTACCAGGACGGCGGTATACGACGACCCCCTCGCGCACAGCTGTAATATCGATTGTAACTGCACCACCCTAGAGTTCATCCCGATCTGTTCCCAAGGCGACGTGTCTTACTTCTCCCCCTGCTACGCGGGGTGCGCAACAGAGACCGAGGTCGACGGCGTCACGGTTAGAATTATAATCGCTCTGTTTGACAGTTGTTGTCAGCAGTTAGCCTACCATTTTGAAAAGTGTCCCTTTTCCATTATTTTATGTATGGAAGTACGTATAACATTATGAATGAATAAATTTGGAAGCCGTATGCACAATAAATGAATAGTCAAATCCGCATGGAAACGGCAAATATGTTCTTTTCATCGTTGTATTTTTTTCTCTTAATGTGTCATAACGACAAACCTGCCGTCATTTCTACTCTCGTCAAGTTGTGTGTTTTTTTTCTTCTTTTTTTTCGTGGGCCTGCAAGTTTTATAAAGTAGTGTACATATTACTTGCCTTTTACCTGCATGTGTTCCTGTTGTTTTACCTTACTGTATCTTACTGATAGCTTGATTTTGTTCTACGTTTGGGAACTCATTGCGGAGAAATAATGTACATGTATACCCAACTCTATAGTACTGTATGGTAACTTGTTTCCATGGTTGCAGGTCTATGGTAACTGCTCCTGTCTGCCCAACGCCACCCTCCCCATATACCAAGCCGAGGACGGGCTCTGCAGTACTCAGTGTAATAGATTCTGGATCTTTACTCCGCTTGTACTGCTTTTCATCATTGCCACCTTTATAGAGAATACAGGAGGATATGCTGTCGTTTTGAGGTGACATACTTTAATTATTAGTCCTTATCTGCTTATTGGCTGAGACCTGGAGTATGATCCAATTTGACGCTGAAATTTGACTGGTTTTGAAATGAAATCAAAGTAGTTGAATTTTTTGAAAAATTAATTAGAACAAACTTGTTGTTTTACAGATGTGTTCCAGATAAACAAAGAACATTCGCCTTCGGTGTCCAAGGCCCATTACTCAAAATATTCGGTTGGTAGGAGTAGAGCAAACTTATTATTAATGGTTGTAGGCCTATATGTATATGGGCTTTTTTTATTCATTTTCGAACATCTTATTATTTTCAAGTTCTTTTTGATCAGAAAGTGCAATATTGCGTCAATTTATCCATAAACAAGTCTTTTCCCTTTTTATTCTATTTTCCATTTAACGTTTATTCCCGTAGAAATATAAGTTTGACTCACATTTGCAGGTACGATCCCGATTCCTATAATATTCGGCGTAGTGTTCGACTCGGCCTGTGACATTTGGCAGGATAACTGTGGCGAGAACGGGTCCTGCTGGGTGTACGACTCTGAGTTCCTGTCTTGGGGGATGTTTACAGCGGGACTGATAATCAAAGGCGTGTCAGGGACGTGTTTTCTCATCGCAATTTGTATTTATAAACCGCCCGCATGGGACGCCGAGGAAAAAGGCGACGTCGTGGGACGCGAAAATACGGTAGATATCAAGGACGAGGTCATCGTACGCGCAGTTACGGTAGGAGAAATGGCGGGAGATGCCGTCGTCAAATATGACGCGTCAAATGGCGACGTAGTTCGAAAAGGAAGTGTGTCGGACGAGAAAGAAGATATTTTAGACTCGGTGAGACTGTGATATGATGCAAAACAGTAACATGTATTATTTTGTCTCATGTTTACCGTAATTGTTGAATTGGTTCAACTTGTTCACAATTGACCGAGAACGTGTATTTATGTTTGTATGATTTGTTTAATGTGTATTTATTGTTTTATAAATGCATTATCATAATTCCTGGTTTTGTGACATTATTTCGTATACGGATTTATATATTTGAGAACACAATTGGTCAGGATACATACAGTAGATGATTGTAAAGTGTTTAAGATGGTCCCATGGTTGTGGTTGAAAAAATGCATATTTCCATACTATTTTCATGCTCAAATATAATGCACGGTGTCTTAAAATAGTTGTTCAACTACGCATATTCACCATTCTTTAAACAATTCTTCAAATGTGTTCTTCAGTTAACCAATGTAAAATATTATTTGGCTCTTCCAAACGATCAGTTATAAATTAGATTGAGAAATTATTATCATTCTGAGAAATATTGTTGTGTTTGCCGTTTATCAAACTCCATAGTTATTTTACACTTTACATGTGCATGTCAGGTTTAGTTCAATAATCGTTCGTGGAACATATTATTTTGTTGTAGTCGTCAAGTTATAATTAACCTAATTTCCAGCACTATTGCGTTAATATTTCAGCCGTAGTATTCATTCGAAACGGCATACATTTAAATAAAACTGGGCAGCAGTATGGAATTATTCATGCCGTTTGTTTATTGGGGTTTGTTGTACAATCGGTAAATGTTATAATTAATTTTCCACACATAATCCAGGGGCGTAGTTTTATTTCAGTAGTGATCACATATGTGTGAGTATGGTATATAAGACAATTATACCGTACTTGCTGGGATCGATGTCCAGTTAATTGAGTGTTACCTACGTGACTACAGTATTGGTGTCCAATCCAATACACCCTCTTCACCAATCAAAGGTCTTGTTGCACGACCGTGTACTGATCATAACAATGGGAGAAATATAATGCTCAAGGAAAACGCATTGATAAAAGATAATAGTCGCTCACACTTGTAAAGGTTGTCGAATAGTTTGTGATGACAACGTCGAGATAAGAAATGTGTATGCGTCAACCACCCACATGCGTTGATATGTCAACTGCGATTGAGTGGATACTAGGCTAACATTACGCGAAATAGATCTGCTGATATGTCTGTATAAATTTGATATTGATGCATATTTTGGGCGTATATTCGCGAGGATGAGTTTATCCGGAAAGCCAGAATCTCAGGGCGAAAGTCAGAAAAGATTAAGTGATCTGCCTAGAGTACAAGTGGGAAACGAAAACGAGGCTGAATCCGGAAGCCGGAAGCAGAAACATTCTGAGAGCTCTTCAGCGGAGGAGGAGCAAATTGACACGAGATGCGGATACTACAAATGTAAACCAGATCGTCTGCAGAAATGTGCCACGTCAAAATGTCTACTAGCCGCCATGTGCGTGTTTGCGGTGGTAGAAGGTATTATGTGTTCTTTTCTATATCATATTGACATAAAATAAGTCATCGTAAACTTGGCGTATTGCACGAATATGTGCATAACTCACTGATATTCGTGCAATTATTTACTAGTATTTGCAAAAACCGATCCTCCCTATTCAAGTAGAATAACGGCATGATCCGTAATCGGTTGAATGTAATAAGCATTTTCTCTTTCGAATACGTCACCTTTAAACAACTTTGGTACACACTATCTCGTTACCATTCCGTATCAATAGCTCGCCATGCACTGATAACTGTTAACTGTTATCACTCCCAGCCTCCGTACAGTGGGGGATCATAAACGTAAACATAAGCACATGGGAGAGACGCTTTCAGCTGAGTAGCACCCAGTCAGCATGGATTGTCATAGCGGGGGACCTCAGCTCCGGAGTTCTCAACCCTATCTTCGGGTACCTGGCTACATTCTACCACAAGGTCAGATTGACTCTCCGTTCTCTGCAAAAGAAACGAAGTCTAATTTCTAAATTAGTGTCCTCGACGTTTCATATTGGTTAATATTGTTATCATATTTCAAAATAGATCTACCTTTAATTTTTATGATGTTGAAGTCTTTGTCGTTTTCTTTTTAACGTTTCTCTGGAGTCTAATTCCTGTTCACAGTTTCGTACAATTATTATTCATTTGCTACTTGTTTACAAATTGTATGCTATAGTTTTTGTTTTCACTTTCTTCAAAGGGTCGGATGATCTTCATAGGAGCGCTTTGTATGACCGTAGCCAATCTGTTGTTTATTATACCGCATTTCGCGTCTGGGAACTATGAGTTATCGGGGGCGTACGGAGCTTCGACATGTGATATCAAAAGTGAGTTCTCCAAGTGAAAACGGCTGAAATATATTCTCCTGAAACCAAATGTCTATTGTGTTGCCCATATACGAGACAGGAAATATTTTGTTAAGCACACTTTTGATGAATACAAACGAGTATACGTAAAATATATGTGTTCGCAGCGGGGAGGGGGGGGGGGCAGTTCAAGATCACTAGAAGTTTAGCCATATATGACTTGCCACATGTTCCTACTATTAATGTCACCTTGAATGTGACCTTATTCCACCCCCCTTTACCGCGGTGTCAATAGCTAACATGACGCTCCTAGACCAGTGTGACGGACACATAGACACGGACATGTCCCGGTGGCTGCCCGTCTTCTGTGTGGCCCAGATGCTCTATGGCTATATCGGCTGTAGCATGTGGACTGTCGGTATAACCTGGATCGACGAGAACGTGAAGTATGAAAACTCTGCGCTGTACATCGGTACGTTTGATTTGTAATTCGATTTATTATACTACTTTTTTGTTATCTTTGTGTTAAATACATTCTCATGATACGCTGGTTATTCCGTGTCGGATGTTTTTCTCTCATACAAATCATTTCTATGATTGAAAGTTTCGATGAACTGGTTAATGTTGCTTTACCATATTCTTAGTCCAAAATCTTTGACTTCAGTAGGATTTCCAAGTATGTGTCTACTTTGTAAACTTCCAGTTCGTAATTGCATTCATGCTTTCCGTTCACTCGACAGGTATATTCAATGCCTTCTCAGCCCTGGGTGCTTGCCTAGGTTTTGTGATGGGAGGACTCTTTCTACAATTATATGTGGACATTGGCCGAGTCGATATGGATACGTGAGGCCATTAAAACTTGTCCTTAATCTGGGAGACCACGCATACGTGTATTCTAAAATACCCTGTATCCAATGTATTGATGTCTGATTTCGTCAGTGTCTATCAGGTGATGACACGGTGGCGGGTATGAATAAGTACATATGATTCCCCAGGGTGGAGATTACCCCTGACGACCCACGCTGGGTGGGAGCTTGGTGGATGGGGTTTGCTGTTGCTATAGTAGCGGGCATCCCCTCTCTCTTCTTGCTGCCCTGCTTTCCCCGGGAATTGCCTTGTAAGTGGTGGTATTTTTTTTCGATAAAAATTTGTTATATACAAATCATCAAGGAAAACGAATCGTTGGAACATTTTTATAATTACCCATGATAGAATCACGTTTCAAAACAATACGTTCTGAAATTTTATCAATAGTGTTTCAAATCAATTGATGAATAATCCAACGTTCACTTGTTTTCAAATTATTCGAATGTATAGATATTTGTGAATGAAGTGAAATATATATTCTCCAGCCGCCGCCAGATACCGAAAGGAAAAGAAATCGGAAGCCTACAAAGGAATCGGCGACAGCGAAACGAAGAGAACGGATTTTGGGAGGTCATGGGTTGACCTTTGGTTCTCTCTCAAGGTCATATTCTGTAACCCTGTGTTTGTACTGATCACAATAGCCGGGATAGTGGAGGTAGGCGGAGTGTCAGCCTTCGCCGCCTACCTGCCTAAGATCATTCAGTTCCAGTTCGGGGCCACGACAAGTACTGCGGCTCTTGTGGCTGGTGAGTTCTTATCAAACTACAAAATAAACATTTGGTGAGCGACTTTTACGTTGTCTACAGGCGTTTTTTATTCTTCTTCAAATCATTACAATTCCAGCACCGCCCAATTTCGTAAGGCTGAAAAACTTTTTAGTTGTGATATTGTTGTATAAATGTTTCTATTTCAAATAACGTGTGTATATAACATGTGTATATTGTATTTCAAAATGTATTATTAAATATTTTAACGACAACAAGACGCCAATATAATGATATAAATGCATAAATGGGGCCCCTTTTGCGTCAATGATCACTAATTTAATGCAGAAAACAATACGACCATTGCTATTTAAATGTTCAATTTCAAGACGATAATTGATGTGTTACATGAACAAGTCACACTTTTTCACTCTGCCTCTGACAGGCGCCGTCCTGGTCCCCGGGGCCGCGTTAGGACAGCTCCTGGGCGGAATCATTCCCAAGGTCGCCCGACTCCGGTTCCGCGGGATCATGTGGATGCTGATAGCGGCACAGTTCACGTGCGTCCTCGCCTCGGCCGGCTTCCTCATCAGCTGCCCGGCGCCCCAGATAGCCGGGTACAACGCCGACTACTTCTACAACTCGTGAGTTATTTGTCGCTTTTTTGGCTTTGATAATAAACGACAAAGGACAATAACCTTGAAATTAGAAACCAATGATGATGATCCCTTATGGGTTTCTATGAAAAGCAAAAGCGTTAGCTCTAGACAGTTATCATAAAAATATCAGGGAGAAAGACAATTAGCAGAACTAAATATTTCATGTGTGTATATATATGTATGCATTTTTGGTTCCCAAACAAGAACTAGCTTTAAAAATGGGTCTCAACGCAAACGAGTACACCCATATAAACGGCGACATCAATGATCTCATGTTCTAGTCAGTACTGTAAATGTGACGGTGTACAGTATCTTTAATGTGCTTTTTTATGTGTTCTGATACATCCCGTGATCCCTCATTAATAGATCTATCATTGGTATTAGATTTACCAATTTATAGGACTGATCCATGAAAGATCAGTCAATGAAGATACTTCGTGTATAAATTCCTATTTTTTTTTATTGCATTGCCATGTAACGAGTACATAATAATAGTATCATATTGTACAATGTAGAAGATAAAACTACAGAAAACCATTTATACCTGTATGACTGATAATACAATGTCATGTACACATCAGGCGATGATGTAAACAATCACTCGTTTGAGATAATATCTAAGAGCTTGATCAATGTACATATTTATGTGGAAATCGTGTCGATGAGAACCCTTATTGTGTTTTACAATACAATTCACCTAATTATGATATTTATATCTCAAAAAAACATTTTTCAGACAGACACCTGGATATTCGTGGTAAACATAATGAATGTCTTTGGTTTTGTCTGCTTGTATCATAAATATTGATACACGTTTGAAAACAACAATAACAACAACAATATACATCCACTTTTTTCAACAAACTAGCCGTCATCCATTCAACCCAACAAACCGTTCAGGACTTCATATATGGGTGTAAGATAAGATTAAAAATAAATAATTAATTATAATTAAAATAAGTTGGAAATAATTTCATTAATTAGGCTTGAAATTGATTCCTAATATAAGCTTATTTACTTTTGTTTCGGCCATCACAGCGAGAATGACGATGATACGTTTCAGTTGAAATCATAGGCATACTACATGAATGTGGCCATATACCATGTATACGCGTGTACATTCCAGGACGCTAGACTCTCCGGATCCGTTGATCCAGAGCTGTAACTCGGACTGTAACTGTACAACCCTGTCTTTCATCCCGATCTGCTCCAAGCAACAAGTGTCCTACTTCTCGCCTTGTCACGCGGGCTGTGCCACCGAGATCGAGATAGACGGAGTCAAGGTAGAATGTGCGCCCCACTGGGCATAGCAGTGAAAAATAATTAAGCGTAATTCAACGTGGAAAATGATGCTTGTTTAAACAAACAAAAAATTTCACAGTTGTGCACGCTAAAAGGTATCTCTAATGCACACAAATGCATTATATTGTTCTTCAAGTTTTGTCCTGTGGCAAGATTATTCGAATGGATCAAGTGAAACATCAATTTTTACGTCCCTTCAACACATCACGTTATGATATAAAATATACCAATTTTATGTCACTACACTTCTAGATATTATTGTTTCTAGGTGTACAGAGACTGTACTTGTCTGCCAAACATCACACAGCCCGGGCACCAGGCAGTGGATGGCCTCTGTCCCTCCCAGTGTCACAACTTCTGGATATTTATGCCGCTTCTTCTCGTTTTAATCATAGCAACATTCGTGGAAAACACTGGAGGATATGCCGTCGTCATGAGGTATGTTAATTAGTACAAAACTTATTGAAACCATTGTGTTAATTTATGAATTCTCCGTCAATGCGGAAGTCTTCCAAATATTTCATGCACTTCAGTTCATCAGTTATTGGTAGTTCCTTTTTTTTTGCTCAATTTGTAAGATAACTGAATATGCAGAACAGTAATATTGGTGTCATTTGAAACGTTTATTGGACTTAGATACCACAATGTAAAGTTTTTGCCCTTTCAAGATGTGTTCCCGAGAAACAAAGAACGTTTGCTTTTGGTATCCAAGCCCCTCTCATTAAGTACATAGGTACGTTTGACTGAACGCAACATCTTAAAATTAGTATCATACATAAACACAGATTATGACAAATATGTTTCCACAAATAGGAACCAGTATTATGTAAAACAGTCTTGGTTCACCGATGAATGCATTGTATTTTGAACATCTATTCTTGGACGCTTTTTTTACCATGAATTACATGTAAATCTTATTTACCTGTCAACTGCGAGAAAACAAGATTGAACTAATGAATTAACCGGTATCCATGCATGTTCTCATCTTGCAGGTAACGTCCCCTTCCCTGTCGTGCTAGGTTTAATATTTGACCAGGCCTGTGATGTTTGGCAGGATAACTGTGGAGAGAAGGGCTCCTGTTGGATCTACGACGGGGCTTTCCTATCAATAGGAATGTTTATAGCGTGCCTCGTGATCAAAGGGATATCAGGCGCTTGTTTCCTCATAGGCGTCTATATTTATAAGCCTCCGAAAACGTCAGATGATAATTGTGGTGACACTGCCGGGCCGTCAAGTACGGACGCTATATCAGGCGACGTGATAGCGCCATTAAAAGGTGGCGATCCTTTGGGGATGATAGTACCATCTAAAACATATGATGACGAATCTTCTAACTCAGAAGAGGAAACCGAAGAAACTTTTCTGAGTGACAACACAACCAACTCCGTTAATGAAGTTTGACGGTCTGGTTACGTATGTAATGAGTTTGTTGTTTTCGTTCAAAATATTTATGTATTGATGTATTCATTATTAATCTCATTTCTTTTAGATATTGAGCTTATGTAGTCCTGTTGTAAGTTAACTGCTCCATACTTTTTTTTATCAATGTTTATCTTATTGATTATTATTTAATTTTTAACGTATATCCGAATGAGTCTGAGTGTTGGATGTTTGGCTGTGCTTTATTTCCTGTTATATTGTATGCGTGCTATTGTTCGAACATAGATATTACGGGTAATATGATACTTGTGTTGTGTTGCCAGAAAATAAAAAATTATTCATGACTGGTTTTGTTCCTGTTTATGATCACCAAAAATAGTAGAAACTAGTACATGTAGAAACTGGGAAAATAAGACTTCATCAAATGAGACTTCACCCAAAAGAAGAACAAACAATGTGTCTCAAATAAAAGATTGTAAACGCATCGAGAATAAACAAAAAAATGATCAATGTAAATTCCTGAATATTCCTTATGTAAATTCCTTTCGTAAACCCACATTCCTCCAGGCATAGATACATGTAAACAAAGAATACCGGGGTATAGATTTTTTTTTATTTTGGAGAGCCCATATGTTAGCTTCGCTATTTAGCCAATAATACATTGGAATATATATATTTTTTCGAAATAAAACACGACAAAATACCCGTCGTAGGATGACGTTCGTATAGTCATTTTTTAGTGATTCCTAATTATACCATGATTGAGAAACTTGAAATACTTCATTTTGGTTTCACATGACAATTTTCCACCACGTTTCAGATCTTCATCTCGAAAATTCGATAGGTTTGCTGTCTACTCCAAATTCAATTTCGGTCTCATTATGACATTTCCGGAGCTTGAATCAACATCCTTCTGAATCGTTTGAGATTATCGTGTTTCTGATTCCAAATTTTTGGTGACATTGCACTTCATTGTGGATACAGCATTACCAAATTCTCGAAACTCCTCAGATTTTAGACTGGAATTTTACATTACGGTGAAATGCCATCTTTCTTTAATTCTTACATGAATCTCTTTCCCCCCTAAAATGACCGTTTGACTCTCATGTGAATCAGCTATGTCAATCTCCATATACAGTACTAGTTCCACAAGACGCGAGCCTTGAATGACGGGGCATTTCATTTGTGATCCACGCCTTGTGTTTGGTGGTCTCGAACATGAGGGCATCGAATGCGTAAATAACATGCGTCTAATATTTCATCAACATTTATTTCATGACAGCAGAGCTCAGAAAAAAAATGATAGTATATATGTTTTAACGTCGCCGAGCTACGCTCGAAAACATAGGCCTATGTAAACACTAAAAAGGTTGAAAAAAAATAGAAGTATAGTTGATAGTGTGTATTAAATTTTTCGGACAAGCGCACTACCATAATTCTGGCCAGTGAAAGTATAAGTGCTTCTAGTCACATTCAAAGACAATATACACTTCAAAGTGTCAGGATTCAGAGTGTCAGGAGCAGTGCGCACGAAAGGAGAATGCACTCAAACGATAAACACCAGCAAGCTGGCTGTTAGGTATCATTAATCACTTTAAATCGTGTCACTCAGCGCGATAAAGTCCAAAACTCTCAGCTTTTGGACTGAAGACCATGTACACTGCACTTTGAAAGGGTTAGACGCTTAAGATTAAGATAAACATGTCTTCAGTGCGTGTTACATATTCCACATGGAGTCACATTGGAGCTGCACAATTCGAAGTACGCTGAGATTTTCACCATAACTCCTAGATATTGGTGTCTTGGATTGGTATCAGACTAGCTAATAACTTAAGATGGGCTCGGGAGAGACTTCAACCGACGATAAAAAAGATGGGTACTATTCATCATCCAACGACAAAGAGCACGGCCGGATGCGGAAATCCAGCGACGCGTCTTCAGTGTCGTCCGAACCGGAAGAAAACAATCGTTGCGGGTACTTCCGGTGTAAGCCCGATTGTTTACAACAATGCGCTAAGCCGAGATTCGTGCTCACGTGCATGTGTATCTTTGGATTCGCTGAAAGTAAGTTGATTTCATCGGATATCGCTATTTTTCAAAATATTATCGATTGACTTCAAATTCATTTTGAACGTCTTGTTCACTGTGTTTAGTAAATACATAGTCTATTACATAAAGATACGTGTATTTACACGAGGCTGGGTAGGGACTGTTTATGTAGGTCAGTAGGTACATGTGTTATCGATAAGTGATTCTAAGTACATGTATGCCAGGGTGTCTGTTATATATACATATATGCTGGTATATTTCGGTCGTGGACGTGTATCACCAATAATAGTCACCAAACAATTATCCAAATACAATATTTAGAGATCTGTCTTTATGTATCGGTACATGAATTTTGAAAAGCAAGACTTACAATTAAGGCAAAATGTAAAACAAAAAGCAGTGTGCCACATTCGATTTCTTTCGCCTTCTTTGCACTATCTTTACAATTTAATGATATTGGTTCTGGCCTAACAACAACAATATTTATTACCAGAGTGATAAGCTAAGTATCACATTAATGTATACCTGACTCGTGCCTCGCATTTGTCAAACACACCGCTGTCATTTCGCAGTGTTTATGGGGACACTTGCTGGACCATTGACACCCGTACAACTTCTTATGTATTATTTATGCAAGTCTGAAGTCTATAATAATTATGGAAAATAAGGGCCTCATTTGGGCGTGTGTCCATGTATCAAATGGGTTTCGTATATTGATTTATTTCATGTACAATATCCAATATTTACCACATGATGTGATCCAAAACCACTAAAACAAACATAAATCGCCATTATTTGTTAGGAATAAACACGCGAGATTCATAGCAAGTGTTCTTAGCAGTGTTCTTTCGGAGTTGTACTGTGAATGGGTCTACTTTGAAGTATAGTAAACTTAACGGTATTTTTATTTTCTATTCAAAGTCTAATTTTTTGTCGATATTTCATCCTTCGTCGCCATTCTCTGATAAAATCAACACCGGCAGTTTCCGAATTGACTTCAACACTATATATTTAAGAAATGGAAATTTTATAGAACCTAGTCTCTTTGTGGTATACATGTCAATTTCTAAATTCTGACATTCATGCTTGAAATCATTATTGTGCTATAAAGTCACATATAAAATAAGTATTGTGGTATCAGTAAAATAGCAATGTTATGGACAATTGATTTTTCGGTTAACCGGGTTTCCTTAAATCGAGTTTGAGCTGTATGCAATTAATCGAACAAATGACAAGCAGTGATTGACTGTTGTTTCTGGTGCTGTTTTCAATTTACTGAATATCACATCATTATTCCACCTCAAAGTCCGTTCCTCGAAGCTATCACTTTCGCACCTTTATCCTCTCGAAAAGCGTACGTACAATGGGGCCTCATCAACGTCAACATATCGACGTGGGAGCGACGTTACCAGCTCCAGAGCACGCAGTCGGCCTGGATAGTGACGGCCCAGGACCTGACCCAGGGGGTGATCTGTCCGATATTCGGCTACCTAGGGGCGTATTACCACAAGGGGCGTATGATCTCATCGGGCACAGTACTCATGGGCGTAGCTAGTCTGCTTTTCGTCATCCCGCACTTTGCGTCTGGAGTCTACGAGTTGAGCGGAGCATACAAAGATGAGACCTGCGACTTGGCTGGTATGTATTCTTTTTTATGTGTAATTGATTTTCAATCTAGTTCAAACTTTTAGAAACAATCTGGACACAATGTAAAATACTGCGATATGTATGATCCTTGAACTACTGACTTGTTGTCTTCGAATGTAGATCTATCTATTTAATTGGCTTGTGTGTTCCAGCTAATGTGACTCTGCTGGACCCCTGTGATGCCGGGCTGATTGACACTAACATGGACCGCTGGCTGGCCGTCTTTTGCTTTGCTCAGGTGGGGGTCTTCCGAAAATATTATTTTTTTTCATTAAATTTATATGGAAATGAACTTCAACAAGCCAATATTCTTAATTCAATATCACAACACTACCTAATCCACATTATTTGAATGGCGATGGTTCAAACTGGTGCCACTACTCTCATACATACCTCCCCCCCCCCCCTCACGCCCAGGTGTTGTTCGGGTTTGTGAGCTGTATGATATGGACTGTCGGTCTCCCCCTTATAGATGACGTGTACAGCTCCGAGGATTCAGTCATGGCCATTGGTAGGCGTTTAGTTCGATATTATACATGGTATAAGGGCGGTAACCACGATCTGCCAAGATTTTGTTGCCATTTATTCGTAATCAACTATACAGTTTTATTACTCATTAGTTAGTAGATTCACGAATGGGTATCAATCAAGACCGAGTACTGATCTCTAACGTTATGCTAAAATGTCATTTTCCATGTTTTTACCATTGCCAAAGTGACATTTCATGCTAAGGTGGGCGATCAGCACTCGGCCCATAGATTTTACCATAAAGCCTGACTTACCAGTAGATACGGTCAGCTTGCAATGAGCTGAGATAGGTTATCGTTTATTCCGCACCATCACTGTATAATAAAACCAGAGATAAATGAAAAAATCGTTTAGTGGTTAACTCAGTTCCTGTCGTATAAATCAATGACATATCTCACTGTTCTAGGGGTATTCAACATGGTGACAGCCATTGGATCGTGCTGTGGCTTCCTCCTTGGCGGCCTGTTCCTGGAGATCTATGTGGATATAGGTCGAGTCGACATGGACGAGTAAGTATTGAAATAACCCTATCACCATTGATCTAACTGTCTCTGTTCCTTTGTGAAACCACGTCACATACATGTTGTAAAGCTGAAACGTTAGGAGTTGCCATTTTCTATAAATTTCCCAATGAAATTTTGACCTTTGATGGCATCAAAAAATGCTTGTTTGTGTGAAGTTTGCGTGTGCATATCCTAAATTTCCGATAAATATCATGTATTGTAAATAAGCTGTACAGAAGCTGAACGTCCATTGAGTCTAGCATTTTACACACATACAACTAGATATTCGCGTTAACTGTTTCATTTATTATTCTCACCCCCAGGGTGGACATAGACTCGTCCGACCCGCGGTGGGTAGGCGCCTGGTGGCTCGGGTTTTTTGTGTCCTTCGTCCTCGCCATACCACTCATGTTCATCATGCCCTGCTTCCCGAGGGAGCTTCCTAGTATGTTACTGAGAATATATGTGTATGACATTTTGTTGATTTTACAATGTGTAATGCGAACCGATTTATAAAAGAATAAATAGTACTACAAATAAATGTGCGCATTTCCCAGTAATATTATACATAATAAATCAACTTTCAAGAATACAGATGTACAATATATACCCATTTGTGACAATAAGGGGACTAACAAAGCATACCCAGTTTAGGTAATACATTGTCTCATGACAATCAATTCGACTTCATTTTAGAAATTATCAATAACGATCCAAAACATATTATATGATGAATGTTTATAAACGTTCAAATAAAAAAACATATTTTGAATACAATACACCATTCCGGCCTCTCGCACGCAGTCGTAGCCAAGAAGCGTAAGACCAAAGTCTCCGAGGCCCACAGAGGGAAGGGAATCGGCGAGACGGAGCGAAAGGACTTCGGCAAGACCTGCTCGGATCTTGGGACATCTTTGAAGATCCTGTTTGGGAACCCGGTGTTTATAACCATCATCATAGGCGGGACGATAGAGTTAGGCGGCGTGACCGCCTTCGCCGCATTCCTGCCGAAAATACTACAGTTTCAGTTCGGGATGACCTCCGGGATGGCTGCTCTCGTGGCCGGTGAGAGTCTAGGTTCACGAAAATATAAATATATTTTTTTTGTGTCCAAACGTTGATTGTGGGCGTGTTAGCAGAATGAAGAGAACGAAATTGATGAAGATTGACATACGTTGTCACCATTTCTTATATATAATTGTCTCATTTTCTATTATTGATGAATACTCGACACAAACACGCGCTTATACATAGACAACACAACTTTAATTGGTAGTATAACCAAGGATCCAGATGATCCTTGGTATAACTGCATTACCCTTTATAGAATAAAGATATCCTGGTATGTGGTGTTTCTTCATTCTATTTTCTTCGCTAGGTGCCATTGTGGTGCCGGGGGCGGCGCTGGGGCAGCTCCTGGGTGGGATTATCCCGAAGTACGGCAAGTTACGGTTTAGGGGCATCTTCCGCATGATGATCATCAGCCAGGCCATCTGTATCCTCTGCTCCCCGAGCTTCTTGATCACGTGTCCCATGCCTTCTATAGCCGGATATAACATCGACTACCCTTATAACTCGTAAGGGCGTTCAATTTGCTTAAATACCATATATTTTCTATATCTTTGAAACAGAACCCGTAAGGGTATTAAAAAATATTGCAAACTATGATTTATTTATTTATTTATTTATTTATTCTGGTGGTCATAAGAAAGGAAGAGATTGATAATTCATTGCGAAATTGTCTCCTTATCGCACAATATATTGTAAATTTTAAAAAAAGTACACACTTTTAAATGTACAGAACGATACCACCTAGCGACGACCCGTTCACCCAGAGCTGTAACGTAGATTGTAACTGTACGACACTCGAATACGCCCCGATCTGTTCTACTGATGACGTCACATACTTCAACCCGTGCTACGCGTCGTGCGCTACAGAATCGGAAATTGACGGAGTCACGGTACCTATATAAATATCAATAACCTTACCATTTTTCACGAGAAGGTCGTGAATTTTTTCAAAGAGATATGGCAATGAAATCGCCTATTTCGTTTCTGAACGTGCTCGAATTGAAAATATAGTAATATTAGGTACAAATTATGAATTTTATTTGTGCAGATGTCCCTAATACACATTTATTGCTAGTTGCAGTAAATATAGACGTGTATTTTATTTACACAGTTCGATCAGGAATAAGAACGAATACTGATGAAGCAATTGTGGATTTAATGTTTCGCCACCACCCATTAATAAACATTCAATAACAAAATTAGTAATATAATCGGTAGGTTTACGGTAATTGTTCCTGTATTCCGGACGCCAACACGACTTCACTCGGATACGAGGCGGAGAGCGGAGTATGTTCCACAACCTGTAAAGAATTCTGGATCTTCGTACCGTTCTTTCTGATAATCATCCTATGTACATTCGTGGAGAACACAGGGGGCTACGCCCTCGTGCTCAGGTAAAATAACAAACGCCTATGTCTGCATGTTGAAAAACGGTTACTACCTGTGCTCGGGTAACAATAAATAATGGAGGTTATTGTGCTCAGTTAAAAAGATAAGCTGAGAATTATTTTAATTATAAGAGTAATTGTAATGAAAATATCCCGTCATTGTTAATGGGACGTATTAATGAGATGGTAATATCATGGAAATCCTTGTTAAACTTAACACCAAATGTCCAGGAACTACCGAGACGAATCATTCCGCAAATAAATTGGAATATTACGTGGGAAATTATACGATTCGTTATAGTATATTATAAAAAAAATATACGATTTGTTATATTATTTATTGGATAAAAATTGATTTCTAAAACTCTGCAAGAATATAATGTTATGATATATTTCCAGAGTCTGTCCGGAGAAACAGAGATCATTTGCTCTTGGTGTCCAAAATCCATTCCAGAGATTCCTAGGTAATTATAAACTGACTGCGCCCATTTCCAGGGCAAAATGTAATGTGTATAATTGTTACATATCAAATATATTAGTAGATATTTTCGGCTAGAAGCACCGTGAGACAAACTTGTTTCCTTTCTCCCCCTTTTTATGACGTCAGAAATAGAAACGAGTATTTCATGTGAGCAGATATTCACTTATTTATGGAAATAAATCATGTTAATTGACAGGTACGGTGCCTATCCCGATTCTGTTCGGGTTTATATTCGACAAAGCCTGTGACGTTTGGCAAGATAACTGTGGCGAAAAGGGTTCATGTTGGATCTACGACCAGGAATTTCTCGCGTGGGGCATGTTTATCGCATTGGTAGTGATCAAAGGGCTCGCCGGGATCGCTTTTATCGTGGGCGTCTGTGTTTATAAACCCCCGATTGACACCATCGACGTCATATCCGTCAACGCGGACTCGGATGCGCAGTCGACGCGTGGAGACGATGATTTTACTGAGAAAGAGGGACACATTCTGGAAAATACTACGGAAGCTAACGGTTATATAGTGAGGCAAACTGGTCTAGAAAATGGCGGGTTTCACTTGGAGGAAGCAAGTCACGGACGCGGCGTTTTATCTGCGGATGAAATCATGGACAGTACACGGTTCTGAGGAAGGCTGATCGACAGTTTTGTTGTGGAAAAATTATGACAATTGCCATCTACCGTTTGAGATTCTTGCTTGTTTTTGTATTTTAGGAAATACATCCAATAGAGTGAATTTTCTGAAGTAGTTTATTACCGAATTCATAGTCCATATATTCATGATTTACGCTCACTACGTTAAACTGATTCAAAAGCACTATATTGAACTCAAGTGGGTATTCTGTATTTGTTACATGGTTGTATTTGTGCATGTACAGTGTAGATGCCAAATTCAACTGTGACCATGTCTAAATGTTATATAACTATGTGAAGACGTACATGTTTTTGTTAATTGAGGTCTGGTGCTCAGTGAGTTGTGAATATTGTATTTTTCGTGAGTAATTTTGCCCTAAGATGCTGTGTAGTTTTCACTGAATCTAATAAATGAAAAAAAAACATGGACATTGCCGTTGAAATAAATACGTTTGAAAAAGCAAAGTGAATGCAAATATTTATTACATAAAGACATATACAGTGTACATATTGAGAGTAAACGCAAATACATGTATCATATTAATATGATCTTTGGTAAACGTCACAAACATTTGTCTTTGTGTTTGCTGAATATCATGCTGACGTTTAGACATGTTGTTAAGCATAAGCATAATGATAATTATAGGCTGCATTACGTAATAAAATGAGTTTATTCTCTATATTCAAAATTTGAGTCTGAACCAACAGCAACAGCACATGTTTTAACAACAACATATCGTATAATTGTGGAGTATCTTTCTCTATGAGCTCACAGATCATTGCAATAGAACTCTAAACTGTATCTGAAAGTTCGAAAGAAATAAACTCTGCCTAACACTTGCAACAGAACGCCTGACAATAATCGTTAACCACATCGCAACACCAATATTGTGTATTGTTCAAGCCCTATCAACACAAGAAAATGCGTGTTCTTTGCATTTGTCAAGCACACAAGTCTCTTCAATGTAATGTACAAAGATCTATATCGCCATAAATCATGGAAACTTTGGAGCGGCATGCGGACCAAGGTTCATTTTTGGTGGAGTTTGCTCGATGAAGCTGACCGAGAATACAAAGTCTGGTATCCAAATAGATATCAGATATCAATATTTATGCTTGTACAAACGAAAAAGAATCTAGTATGGATTTAAACAACCTTACACTTGTTCTCATAAACTATGTATATTTAGGTTTCATGATTTTACAGACATAAATTTTCCTAAAAGTAAAATCTATACAACAACAAAGTAAATAGAGATTTTTTCATTTCGAAATGAAATCGGAGATACATAGAGACGAGGAACAATATCCCAGCAAAATGCCGGACAAAAGTGAGATCTCGTCAGTGTCTGACGGACCGGAAGTCGATAGCCGCTGTGGTTACTTCCGGTGTAAGCCAGACTGCCTCCAGCAGTGCGCTAAACCCAGATTTGTGTACGCCGCTATGTGCGTCTACGCCTTTGCTGAAAGTACGTACTGGACGTCAAACAGCAGGGAAGTCTACGCTTGTCCTTACAATTTGGCAAAATAAAAATAGAACCTCGTAGAAAACAAATTAGATGTATTTATCTGGCTTTTTATGGGATATTTCACTATGGTATATTATACAACCTTCATGGTCGGAATACTTTCTTTTTTCAGCCTACGTGCAGTGGGGCCTCATTAACATAAACATATCGACGTGGGAGCGACGTTACCAGCTCCAGAGCACCCAGTCAGCCTGGATAGTGACCGCCCAGGACTTGACCCAGGGGGTGATCTGTCCGATATTTGGCTACCTAGGAGCGTACTACCACAAGGGGCGTATGGTTTCAGCCGGAACTATTTTCATGGCGGTGGGGAGCTTCCTATTTCTTGTACCGCATTTCGCGTCTGGAGTCTACGAACTTTCCGGGGCGTACAAAGAAGACACATGCGATCTCAATTGTGAGTAAAACTCACTATAGGTAACATGACATATGTGTTAGTATATCCGTCCTCAACAATAATGTGAAATTGACCATCGCCAAAAAATACAGCCCACTATTACTATATACTGTACATATAGTAGCAAATCCTGAATTGGTGGATTCAATGCAAACTGGTACGAGCGAATGCAATAAATCGAGAGGTGTCCAACCAATCAGCATTCAGTGTACGGGTGAATTATATCAACTTATGCACATATACCAATAAGTAAATTTATGATGATATTCCAGCTAATGTGACACTGTTAGACCCCTGCGATGCCGGGCTGATCGACTCCAATATGGACCGCTGGCTTGCCGTCTTCTGCTTCGCCCAGGTTAATTTTTACGATATTATACGCAATACTATCCTACAACCATTATATTAAAACGCATGAAAACAGTGCATAAATTTATGATAAACTTAACTTTAGCGTTATATGGCATCAGTTGTCGCACAAAATTATCACGATATATTACGTCGATTTATCGGCTCAAACTCGCTGGACTACAAGTTTTTAATCAAAAACTCCTGATCCACTCATGTCACACAGTAAGGCATATAGTTGCTTCCAAACACTTTTATATTTATTCCCCAGGTGTTGTTCGGTTTCTCGAGCTGTATGATTTGGACCGTAGGAGTGGCGTGGTTTGATGATGGCCTCACCAAGGATAACTCTATCGTTGCTCTCGGTAAAATACGCACCCGTTCTAAGATACACCAGTATGAATTGTGTATTTTGGATTACAATGTTTTAGTTCACGAAATACTACAGTTAACATATAACCTGCTACACAGAAACGATACTTACACATTTCAGCGAAATGATACACCTTAAGATATTTATTGTAAAATGTTGTAATTGTTTAACAGTAATGGCTCAAATGAGCATCGCTTCCACGATACACGCATGTCGTGCTGAAAAAAACAATAGGGCTTATTAAAGCCTTGATAACCCTTGATAATTCCCATGTATGCAGGCGTTTTCAACGCGTTGGGCGCCCTGGGGGCGTGCTGTGGTTTCATTCTGGGCGGCCTGTTCCTAGAAGTCTACGTGGACATCGGAAGGGTCGATATGGACGAGTGAGTGGTCATATCTGTGATGAAGTAAACTATTCGATCCATTGCAAAGGACATTATTTGTGTATTCCACAAAAGGCTACATGTATGATGTTCTTAAAACAAAACTAGGCTTATGCTATCGTAGAGGATGATATATCGAAGCCTACGAAGAAGCGAAACATTTGTACAATACCGTATGAATTCACAATATCCTGAACGTATCGAAATTTGTCAGTCGACTGAACGCGCACTATCATTCCAGCATTTGATGTGAATTTTACATGTCTATCAACACATTACCACCATCACCATACACCGTTGATAAAGCCTATAAACTACTATGGTCTCACACGACAGGGTGGACATAGACTCGTCCGACCCGCGGTGGGTAGGAGCTTGGTGGATCGGCTTCCTCCTCTCCCTGTTCCTCGCCATACCGCTCATGTTCATCATGCCCTGCTTTCCCAGGGAGCTGCCAGGTATGGGGGTTTTATTTGAACAATGAGGATCAACCATCAAGGGTCTAAAACTATCAGTAAATAATTTGAATTCATGTAGGCCTAATAAATGGAATGGGTCATCATTGTTCGATTAGTAGAAACCTAAATGCCTATCCATAAAGCCCCATCGGTGAATAATTCACCCCTTGACAGCTGTGGCTGAGTTGCGTAAGACTAAAAACGCGGACGCACACAGAGGAAAGGGGCTCTCTGAAACACAGCGTCCCGACTTCGGCAAGACCTGCTCCGACCTGGGACCCTCCCTGAAACTGGTATTGGGGAACCCCGTGTTTGTCCTCATCATGGCCGGCGGAACCGTCGAATTGGGTGGCGTCACGGCATTCGCTGCGTTCCTACCAAAGATATTCCAGTTCCAGTTTGGATTGACCTCTGGGATGTCTGCAATAATGGCGGGTCAGTGATCAGAGAAAATTCAATTGAAACATTATACTATATTTGCATTTTTACAACGATCTTTTATAATAAAAAAATACTCTTTTTATCTGCCGACAGGGGGCGTGGTGGTGCCAGGTGCCGCATTGGGTCAGATTTTAGGCGGTTTGATCCCGAAGTGTTGTAAGTTTGGGTTCCGAGGCGTGTTTTGGATGGTGATAGCGGGCCAGATCGCCTGTATCCTGTGCTCTCCCGCCTTCCTGGCTACGTGTCCCATGCCGGCCATAGCGGGGTATAGCGTGGATTACCCGCTTAACTCGTGAGTCGGAGGGATAAATACCCAATTGAATTTTTCTATTATTTCATAATGCATTTGAATAGTGTAAAAATAGTGGAATACACCTACTTCTAGTATGTTTGATTGCAAATATGGTATGTGAATATTCGCACAGCCATATTATGGATGAATGCATTATGAATTTTGAATGAATGCATTATGATTCGTGCTCCACCTATGGAGTCTCATATTCCATCCGGACACGATAATGTTACGTCTCAATCTATTCTCCAAACCCAGCACGACACCACCTAGCGACGACCCGTTCACCCAGAGCTGTAACATTGACTGTAACTGTACGACACTCGAATACGCCCCGATTTGTTCTACTGATGACGTCACATACTTCAACCCGTGCTACGCATCGTGCGCCACGGAATCGGAAATCGACGGAATAACGGTATAGCCTCTAAATTGGTCGAATTTCAGTGAAACGCACGGCCACTTAAAAAAGACAACTGAATCGTGAAAAGCATTACTTAAGCGCAAAAGCAATTGGAATAAGATGCATCGATATAAGACACAGAATTAATTCCACCACAGGTGTACGGTAATTGTTCCTGTCTCCCGGACGGTAACATCACCTCCCAGAGTTACGAGGCGGAGAGCGGAGTGTGTTCCACAACCTGCCCACAATTCTGGATCTTCGTACCGCTGTTTTTGGTCATCATCGTTTGCACTTTTATAGAACACACCGGTGGATTCTCACTCGTGCTGAGGTAAAGTATACACATCGCTAATATTCATTCGTTATATAAATGCATTTTTAATAGTTTTAATTGCGGAAGCGATTTGATAAGGGCATGATATTGGCTAATCGGTTTCATTGCAATGGTAGACAATATGTGAACTTCAATCACATTGGATTTCATTTCGTTTGTTTTCTTTCTCCTCGCAGGGTATGTCCAGAAAAACAGAGATCCTTTGCGTTGGGCATTCAGAGTTTGTTTCACAGATTTTTAGGTGAGTTCATGTTTAGTAACGGTCAACACCATTTCTATCATCCAAGAAATCGAAGAAATAAATGCAGATCTTAACGGTATCAAATTGCTATTCATATTATATAAATATGAAATCATTAAATAAAACAATGTGTAGTATTTTGAATCCCATGACTCTTGCGGCTGAGAACTCATTATTGGCTTAGTAGAAATACTATCCTATTCATAGCAGCCATTAGATATATTTGATTTCATTCGATGAAACAGGGCTGAGCGGTCCAAACCAATGAATAAAACTGTCATTACAAGTAAAATCTAGATTCTAATTGCATGACACTTGACTATTTGACAGTTATGATGTCATATTTGATGCGTTTCCCTCTATATTGCCAGGTACGGTACCTATCCCGATCCTGTTCGGGTTTATATTTGACCAGGCCTGTGATGTCTGGCAGGATAACTGTGGCGAACAAGGGTCATGCTGGATCTACGACCAGCAGTTTCTCGCTTGGGGAATGTTTCTAGGCATACTCGTCATCAAATCTCTCGCCTGTGTCGCCTTCATCGCGGGGATCTGCGTTTATAAACCTCCACGTGAAGAGCTCGTCTGTGACGTCATTTCCGTTTACGCGGATTCGACACAAAGTGGAGATTTCACGGAGGAGAAAGCCAACGGGAGTTTTAAAATCGCACGATATAACAGTGGGTATGAAGTTGATGAGCCAGTCCAGACGGGAGTTGTTGAGCCTGATATAATTGACAGTAGCAGACTATAGACCTTTGTAGTTCTTGACGACTGGGAACAATATGTTGATCATAAATATATGGCAACTGCTGAATATCTTTGCACAGAGAGTTGAAAACGAGACACGACATAAACAATGATCAGTGTGAATCATAGCATAGATTAAATCGAATGAATCGCTAGAACTATGTGACTGCGTTTATGACATTCCGATATAAATACGCGTATGTTGCACAGTGTGTATGCAATAACTGTCCATATAATATAGTTACTGGCTATTACATTTAGAAGTCTTATCTATAGCCTACAACCAATTGTATATAGGTGTTTGTATGCACATTGTATATAAGTTCTTTATGATATAAAACTGTAAAATGTCGCAATATTTGTTGATCTTCTCTAGTTATCAATGATAACATGCCTCTCTCACTCTCGTCGTTCCAATGATATCAAACATGATCAGACTGATACACATAATTCAACAAACTCGAATAGAAACAAAAACCTTGGAAATAGGACTATGAACTTCCAATATTAAAACCTGACCGTGGTTGGCAGACAATCCAGGGAGATGTGTTTGGTTTGGGCTTCGATAGTGAATAATGATTTGATTTATATCAGAGTACATGTATGTTACATATTATGGATATTTACTACCAAAACATAGATGCATTATGTATTTTATTCATTTTCTCACCCCTGATCATTCATATTCATATAAGCGATACACATTGGTATAAAATACATATCATCTACGTAATAAGTCACAGTCGCCATTGGAACAGTTTTCATCGCAATAGTAACCATAATTCGGATCAACGCACGCACACAAACACTCCATCCCAATATCAAAGACAATTTTCAAATTTGTGGAAACTATTTCCAATATATTGAAACATGGTGGTAAATGCAGTAGGGAGAGAATTCAATTCAAAGGACACAATCCAAATTTGATCGCTAATTTGTTATTTCAATATTGCCCCCATCACCCAGTTCTATGTCACTCGATTCTTGTCCTAGAAATCGGCTGGACGAATCTTCATATGAAAGGATTTAATGGGCGTGTAACAATCCGCATCATTCAGCCAGTTGCACCAGTGTATCCTCTTGGCGTTATTATTTGTGTTGTACAGTCCGGTCGGGTTCACCAATCCGCAGTCCGTAAACCACCAACCGCCAAATCTGTCCGCTGCGCAGTTCCGGACTGGGGAGGCATCGTTATCCAGATCATATGTGGAGAAGGGCGCACCATCGGCCAGAATAAACTGGGGTGCTGTAGGATGAATTATATGGTTGATAACCTTAATAAAAAGTATAGTTTGACTTGAGAATGGAAGTGACTGCATTTACAATTGTTTAGTTATTGTATTAAAGATCGAAGTCGTTTCTTATTCCAATGTTTAATTATTCAGGTCACTTTTTTATTGACCGAAAAGCATAAATTTACGGTGGCTGATATATGCCACCACCGTACAAATTACATTACATTCCTAAGCCCTACTGTCGCCAAATGTTACTGACGTTGTTGCTTCTGTTCGGGACCAGGGTGTATAAGTCGACTGACCTGGTGTTCCGCTGACTCTGTTGAGGGTCACAGTATAACTGTTCCCTTCCGAGTCTACATAGAAATTATCGAAATATACAATTCTCCAAGTATTGTCGAATGATTCCAGGTGGATGGTCATATTCCAGTTGTCATGGAGACTGGTCAAGCGATGGATTTTCTCGTTCCCTCAAAGAGTTTTAGAACATTAAGCAAGGTTCATTGTGTGGAAGCCGCGCATGAAAGTTACCAAGATGGGAGGCAAAAAATAAACTGACCGTAGATCTATGAACTGCAATAAGTAGAGATATATAAAAGATATGATGTATAATGGGGAAAATAGGCAGCTCACCGATCCAGAATTCTCGCGTTATCGTCCCAAATCCGTCTTTGTACGCAGCCCAGTTACGGTTAAAATTTACACTCCCGTCTTCTCGTCGCAAAAGAAACTGTGAATTATATAAAGAGGAATAATGATATTTGTACTTCGTTAATACCAAAAGTCTGAAAAAATCAACTCAGTTCAAGTCAAGTGGGTTCAGTAAAAGTTAGCATTCTACTCATCGTGTTCATAACAGAAAACGTCCCCACTACACACCGTATAGCCGGCTCCGCCTTCCAGATCACAAAAGACGTCGACAATTTCTGGCACCTCCCCCGGAGGCTTGAGATTGACCCCATAGACCCCACTGGTCCTGTACCCGGCTGTAGCGTACTCGTGGCAACTCTGCGGTACGGGCGAGATCTTCATCTCGGCAAAGCTTAGGAAGGTATGGTAACCGAGCCAACCGAACCAAGTCATACCTTGTGCGTAGCCTAATACCTCTCCATAACGACCCGTAAGTCGGGCTCGGTGGCAGGCTTCGGAGAAATAAAAAACCGGTAAATAATACTTTTCTGAGATGAAAATTAATACATGAATTGAATAAAGAAGTATGTGGGTTTACAGAAACTAAATGAATAAACAAATAACTATATCTATTACCGCTGTACCAATATCCTCCTTTGAACACAGCGGCACAATTTGCGTGATCTTTAGCATCGTTGTCCCGATCTGCAGTTGAAAACTGCATACCACGAGTGTCTTGGAACGCGTTGCCTGGCAGAGATATAATTAAACATGTCCATATGCGGCCCACATCATACAGTTAAACATGGTCACGAGTGACACCTCCATTAGCATACCACCTGTTTAATTGATACACTTCATCAGAGTCCCAATCATCCACATATTGAGTGAGAGTGACAGCATCATTGACCCTCTCTCTCTCTCTCTGACAGCATCATTGACTCTCTCTCTCTCTCTCTCTCTCTCTCTCTGCGTCTTATAAAGGCGGGTTACTTTAGCTAAATATCCAATGTATTCAGGTGGTTCAAGCCAAATATATATATATATATGTGTGTGTGTGGGATTGTAACAGCGACACGCCCAGAACTAGCCGAGAGGAATACACAAATAAATCAAACTAATACACCCAGATAACAAGATGGCATTACATTGTGAGTTATTTCAATTGAAATCATTTCAAAATATGAAAAAAATGCAACTCAGTGTCTGGTTAATATCTCACCGGCTTCTCCAGAGTATTGGCCCAGGTACACTGTGTAATTCTCAGTTTCACTTTCGATTCCGAAAAAAGAGTACTCGGCGTAACTCGTGTTTCCCAAGAAATCACCCAGATCGAAGCGGAGCTTGTAAAGTTTTCCCAATTGCATTGTTAGCTGGTGTATGGCGTCATTTCCTGCTTATCGGGAACCAAACAAAATTCTGTAATTTTGTTTTACCGCATGCTGGTGATAAAAAAATCATTTATACACAAGAATGGTTTCTCAAAAAAAAAAAACCTACAGAATTTTCTCGTATGTGCAGGAGTTTATACCTGGACATATTATCCAAACAAAATCTGTGATAGGCTCTGAGAATATATATTTCTTATGATATGAGTCAATCATTGACATTCAAGAATTGAACAATCATAATTCATGTCATATTCTGACCTATCCAATATTCATTCTGATCTCCAAAGCCTTCTTTGTAATCGTCCCAAAGCTTGTCGGCAAAATTCACACTTCCGTCAACACGTCTAAAAAGCACCTGAAGAAAACGAAAAAGAATGAAGAATATGAGAAGAAAACTATAGCTGTTTGGTCGCTGACGATCGCTGGGGCGTATCCCCCGTAGCCCTACCATCCTTGTCGTCCCCAAACTATTAATTGACTCAACAAGCAGAAATTGATGTTAACTCATTTCATAATGAGACCATTATTACAACAACCATCGAATTTCTACTGACCAGAACCGTTACCTCGTTGAGCCCAATAATGAATGTGTCTCGTCCTAAATAATTTCATTGTGGCCAATAATATACTTAACTAGTAAAACTGTTTTGACTTATTTGGTTACAGCCATGAAATCTCTACTGCACAGAACCTTCACCTTGTTGAGCCCAATGATGAATATCTTTTTGTCTTAACTTTTTTTATTGTGGTAAATGTTAGACTTAACAGGTAGATATAATTTTAGCGTATTCGGTTATAACCATGGAATCTCTACTGGACAGAACTTTTATCTTGTTGAGCCCAATAATAAACATTACTCGTCTTACCTATTTTTTTGTTGTGGTCAATAATTTACTCAACTAGTAGAAAATAATGTTAACTTATTTGGTTACAGCCATGAAATCTCTACTGGACAGAACCCTTACCTTGTTGAGCCCAATGAAGATATGTCTTGGCTTAACTATTTTTAACTATTTTCAATAATAAACTCAACTAGTAAAATTAATGTTACCTTTTCTCTTACACCTATGAAATCTCTACTGGACAAAACCTTTACTTCGTTGAGCCAAACAATAAATGTTGCTCGTCTTAACTATTTTAATGTGGTCAATAATAGACTTAATCAGTAAAACTAATGGTAACTTATTCCGTAATATAGTTCTATTTTCACAAAAAAAAACATGAGTTCTCTATTTGAACAAGAATCCAGTGTCATTTGCTTTCATATACATGGTATTGGAGTGATCACATCTGATGTCATAGTCGGTATTTTAATGATCGTAATAAGTTAGTATGTTGACTAATCAATATTTATTCCATCACCCTGGAAACAATAGGTTTCGTGGGACGTACTTCCTCATCCAGCCTGTGCGATTTCATCATCATTCCTTAAAAACTCCTACCCGTAGGGCGTTCACAAGCCATGTAAGTTAAATAGGCTAATTTGAGCACAAAATGTGTGGCCAATCGGTCAATTAGGTTGCTATGGCAACCAAAATCGATTGGTGTCGGGATCTTAGAACATGATGTGTCTGCATAAAAAATCATTAGAATCGGGTAAGATTTGCAACCTGTAGAGCGATCACAAGAAAATCTCTACGGCGGAAGCAGACGCGGACGCGGCGGCGCGACGGAGACTAATCCATAGTGTCCGCCGAACTTCGTTCGGGGGAATACAATGAAGAAGGAAGAAAAAAGGAACAGAAAGGAAAAGCCACAATAAAATATCAAATAATTGAACTAGGGTTCCTGTCATCAAATTAGCCTATTTCGCTGGGACTCACACACACGGAACAATGGATTTCCGAAGTTGATTATAAATGTATGGCATGTTCTATGAACCATGCTTGTGCATCATTGTTCAGACCTGATACCCGTTATGTAAATATGATTATTATATGCCTACGAAAATGCTACAATGGATTACGCAGAGTGCAATCGGTCCGATATACTGTGGTATCGAACTCTTTCATATTGATCGGCGTCGCGCATAGCAACCGACGGTCTTTTGACGATTTCGTATTCATGAGCTGGTGAAATGAGTTTTTTTGGTTTTGTAGTGCACGAAAATGTCCATAGAATTCTTTGCTTTCAGTGTCTAAAATGGCTAGAAAAGTCAGCATTTGTAATCATATCACTACGGTGGCTTCTATCTGCCAAAATTTTGCTCCCAAGCAAAGATTCGAAGAAGAAATTAAAAATAGTCAATTTTGTATGCGTCTAAACGCGTCGGAAATGTTTATGACGCATCGGAATTGTTTTCGACACATCGGAAATGTTTTCGACGCGTAAGAAATGTTTTCGACGCGTCGATAATTATTTCCGATGTGTTAATACTTGTAATTATAATTTTGGCCGGAGCAAAAATCTAAACTAATGATTGTGGCAGATAGAAGCCACTGTATATCTCTCCCAACGTGTCATGATGCGTCATATAATAATATGTTAACCGACCGGATACAGTGTTTGAGGCCCTCGGTCGTGTCTGGGTCGCGGACACACTCGCAAGTTCGTGCGTACTACGGCCCAGACACGACCTCGGGCCTAAACCACTTCATCCAGTCAATTACCTACGATCGCTAGGTAGGCCACAGTGCTATGAATGCAGCCAGTCCGTTTGTATAAGTTACTACCAACATGGTAGGCTAATTACCGTCCAACCTCCCCCGTCCGTTGTCAGGTCACAGAAAACGTCTTTGGCCTCGTGGCCTCCACCGGAAGTGGCTATCCTGATCGGGTAAACACCGTCCTCGTTGTAACCAAGATCGAGATAGCCAGCACAGTCGTTCGGTAGTCCTGAGTCAGGATGGAACATCGTGATATAATAGCAACATAATTCAAAGTGGAATACCTCCACTCGAATTGTCCACAAGAGCTTTCAGATAGAAATACCAGAGTTACAATTTGCATCTGCATTTGTATGTAGCTATCTCGATTTCGGTTTCAATGATTTTTTAATCTCTAATCGTATTTCCGAACGCAGTTAGCCCGTACCTCCGTCGTACACGTCACACAGGCTCCAGCTCTGTACGGGCAGCCTCTTGGACCTGTACGTGAACTGGAGCCTCGTGCAGCGGCTTTCGGGACAGAGACACCTGAACGTGCAGGACCTCTGGTTCAGGCCTGTGGCAAATATCCGTTCATTAAAGCATCTTCGTGCATGTAACTACGAGTTCAAAGAAAATTCTTTATACAAAAAGACGATTCACAAATCCTTCTTTTTTTTTTTAGAATTTGGCATCTTTTTTCTCAATCGTGTGACTAGATTCATACAAGATTAAAATCCGGAAGGTTCAATGTATGTGATGTTCTCCGGACAGGCACGCTTACTTGTATCAACTTCGTACGGGTGACAATTGCTCTCCCCGCACCAGCTGCTCTCCTCCCCTCGGCCCAAGACTCTTAGGTACAACTCGGCGGTCTCGGACCCCGCACACTGGAGGTTGTCCCCGCGGACTGTCACGTTTCGGTACCCGCGGGGCCAAACAACGTGTATCCGTAGCTTGGTAACGGCCCGCGGCCCTAGCCCCCGGGTCGTGCTGAAGTCCAGACACGTAGAACCATCCACATCGTTCAGAACAGAGGCGTTGACGCCCGACTGGGGTTGTACCCCGGCCGCTAGGATCTCCATGTCCACTTGGGCTATGGGAACAGGACAGTGAATGAGATGAAGAACTAGTGAAAGTTCCATATTGTACCTTTCGAAGTTTTACAGTGAATAAATCCCAAATCCAGCTGTTATGGATATTTTCAACACATAATATAACACATTCCTATAAAATGATTTTCCTCCTGGAATTGTGTAGTCTTGAATGGGAAAAGCGTCAACATCAACGTAAACAGAACTATTTAGATATAAATAATTTAATTATTCAGTGGATAAGTCAGCGACTGTACACCAATGTACACGTGATTTTTGAAAGAAAAGTACAACTCTATACCAGTGGTATTGGGTCAACACATCAATTTTTTTAAACTTTATTTTCAGAATGTCTGTGGCCGAATCCAAAGCAAGCAATTAAAATACACTCTGCTTTCGATGGCGCATGCATGTAAGAAATGCACCAGTAATATTCTATGAAACACCAGTAGACGTTCCATACTGGGCGTTTCAAGGTTCCATAAAGAAATAGTGAAGGTTCTATATGCACCTTTCAAGGTTCCATAAAACTAGTGAAGGTTCTATATTATATATTTTAAGGTTCCACAAAGAACTTGTGAAAGTTCTATATTGTACCTTTTAATGTTCCATGAAGAACTAGTGAAGGTTCTATGTTGTACCTTTTAAGGTTTCACAAAGAACTAGTGGCGTTCTTATATTGTACCTTTTAAGGTTCCACAAAGAACTAGTGGAAGTTCTATATTGTACTTTTTAATATTCGATAAAGAACTAGTGAAGGTTCTATATTGTACCTTTTAAGGTTCCACAGAGAACTTGTGAAAGTTCCATATTGTACCTTTTAATGTTCCACAAAGAACCAGTGAAGGTTCTATATTGTACCTTTTAAGGTTCCACAAAGAACTAGTGAAGTTCCTGTATTGTACCTTTCAAGGTTCCATAGAGAACTAGCAAATGTTCTATATTGTACCTTTTAAGGTTCCATAAAGAACTAGTGAAGATTTTATATTGTACCTTTCAAGGTTCCCTAAAGAACTATTGAAGGTTCAATATTGTACCTTTCAAGGTTCCATAGAGAACTAGCAAATGTTCTATATTGTACCGTTTAAGGTTCCATAAAGAACTAGCGAATGTTCTATATTCTAGCTGTTGAGTTTCTATAATGAACCTGGTGCTTTAGTGGTTCTATTTTAAAACTCAATTGGTTTGATATAGAACCAGTAAATATTGAGTGAAAGTTCTGCACTGAACCTCTTGTGGGTCCGTATGGAACCTTTTATCAATGTGTGAGATAGGTTCCACATGGAACCTTTATCCTCCATTAAAAGGGTTCTATACGACGAACCTTTCCTGTCTCGTAAAAAGGGTATTTAAAGCGAGACCATGAACTTTGAAAGGTTCTATATTGAACCATTTATTTTCTGAGAGCGTACCACTCAATGCGCCAAAATACGCAAACGATTTCTTGGTAAGACCCCTCTGCTTAAAAATGAACGATGAATGAATGTACCATTATGATGAGCCAGCATCTAGGCCTACATAATGGGGCGTTTGTGCACGCAACTCCACTTTTTGTCTACATGCTAACACGTTTCTCTCCTTCGCCCTTATTCCACCTGTGAGACTGGGGCATAATTACTACATGTGGGTGCAGGTCAATTCCTGATCAGCATCCGATGAGTTCATTTTGTCCCTCTGACGCAGACAACATTTCGTACGATGCATTCCTTTAACGGTTGCTTGAAATTTATCATTTTTTGTTGTGAGAAATATAAGTTTCCGATTTGAGATGCAGTTGTCACAACCTGGGCCACTATGATTAGCATTATCCCTACGTTGCCGTTTTTGCAGACTTCACAAAATTCAAACAAGGCATTGAGTCTAATCCACATCACCCAGCACCCGCCAATCAGAATCAGAATAATTTTCATTCTTTTCAGTTCCCTCAAGGAGGTACTCTGTAGAAGCCTTGTATTTGATGTACTCCGTAGAAGCCCTCTGTTTAAAGTACTATGTAGAAGCCTTGTATTTGAGGTACTCTGTAAAAGCCTTGTCTTGGATGTAATCTGTAGAAGCCTTGTATTTGATGAACTCTGTAGAAGCCTTGTGTTCGATGTACTCTGTAGAAGCCCTGTGTTTAAAGTACTCTGTAGAAGCCTTGCATTTGAGGTACTCTGTAGAAGCCTTGTATTTGATATACTCTGTAGAAGCCCTGTGTTTAAAGTACTCTGTAGAAGCCTTGCATTTTAGGTACTCTGTAGAAGCCTTGTATTTGATATACTCTGTAGAAGCCCTGTGTTTAAAGTACTCTGTAGAAGCCTTGTATTTGATGTACTCTGTGGAAGCCCTCTGTTTAAAGTACTCTGTAGAAGCCTTGTATTTGATGTACTCTGTAGAAGCCTTGTATTTGATGTACTCTGTAGAAGCCATGTGTTCGATGTACTCTGTAGAAGCCATGTGTTCGATGTACTCTGTAGAAGCCTTGTATTTGATGTACTTTTTAGAAGCCTTGTATTTGATGTACTCAATAGAAGCCTTGTATTCGAGGTACTCTGTAGAAGCATGCCAGAGTGTTCAACATCAAATATGTATTTAAAGGCCACATGCTACAAAGCAAAGGTAATTTCATGTCTCTAAGATAATTGGATCAAAAGAGACGTGCGTGTATTCAAATCTGGTCATTGCTCAGGAAATTGTGTTTATTTGGAATCAGTTATCAGAACATAACTAGTCTTAGCTTTATTATACTAAAACGTATGCATAGCATGACCAATACCTTAAAACCAGCCTACACACACTAGAATAATCATCGAAAGCATGGAGGTACTTGGAAATAATTTATATATTTTTTCAGAACGTCATACCACTCAATATTATTCACCTGGTAGTATTCAGAAATGTCATATTGACCTCGGCTGACGCCTCTGTCAATAGGACATTTCTTCATCCCATGAACTGTATATTGCACTCCTCAACATCCAATATCTGTATTATATTCTCAGAATAAGTCAATGTCAAAGTTAAGTTCGACCTCAGGTGCTTAGAATGGCTAGACGTGTACATGTATTCAACTTTGAAATTCATCATACGTGATACAAACTATCCTCGAAATTTCATTTGAAAATAACACATAGTATCACACGGACGTCCATGATATATCACGACCGAATTAGCAAGTTACTTCAGTGAGACCATGTTGTTGTTGTTTTCTTTGTTTCCCCATCATCGGACGGGTGAAAATAGCAATTATTTTGAGAAAACAACACAAACGTTTTGGTGGCATTTCTCCCAAAAACTGATGTTTTTCCCCCAAAAAAGCCACCGAACACTGAGAAGGATGTGAATATTTTACATTTTGATGTATTCCCCTCCGTTATTTATACAGCAAGTACAGCAAAAAAGTATTTAATAGCTTAGCACAAGGTCGAATACCATTTATTTTACATTTTTGGCATGAGTTTCTTTGTGAATAAAGGTGCTATTGTGATAATAAACGTCTGTGGGTTTTTTTTGTGTTTTTTTTCCTGTCTGGCTGGAACTTTTCGAAAAAAGTAAAAAATTGACAGGAACCAAAGAAAAATAACATTTTGTAAACATAACATGCTCTTTGAGCATCATATGTGATATTGTACTAGTATCATATGTGATATTGTACTAGTACTTTGCTGTCAAGCCAGTGAAGTCTGGAGTATCATCCAGTGAACGTATATGACATGCAAATAATCACCAAATTTAGGATTATTCAATTCCAATACATTATCTATATATAAAAATGAAATTGGAGCTACCTGTTTGTTTATCATATCTTCCTCGTTGAAGATAATGGATGAAATCTGATTCATATGAGTATGAAAGAACACACAAACGTATGGCAATAATGTTCGGTTTTTTTTATTTTTAAATTACCAAAAGTCTTTTGAAATGACCCTACCATAAGAGAATTAATCACGCCCCGACCAATGATTGGATCCAGCTGAAAATTGGCAAGTGACTCGTCACCAAAACATGATATTCAAACGTCAGATCTGCATTAAATCATATAACATCACACATATGAACAGATCAAATTACTTACCATAATTGAGTCCGCAACAGCAATTAAGCCAGATAATCCAACGCCACATTATAGTACCGATTAGATTGTTCAGCAAGCAGCTGCAGTAGTTGATCTGTATGTAACATGAAACCTAATTGTTCAATGGCCAAACTCCCAGTCAATCTATATATTTCTTCGTGTCATGCTCCTCACAAACATGGTAAGATGTGCAATCCTATTTGTGGTCTGTATTTATACACATATCGAGGACGATTCAGCATACATGTTAGAATACACCCGTACGTCCGACACTGCGCACAGCAGGACAGACAGGTCACCTCGAGCAGCTAGCATGCAGCAACTCACGGACGCTACAGTATTGACAAGTTGTTTTGTACAACTGAGAATTTGCAAGGCTTGAGAAGTATATGGGTGACAATAGGAGCTAGACAAGGAGCATTATATATGTTTATTTATCATTTACATCCGGAATGCCCGTGAGTGGCACGGAGAGGCTAAAACATTCTTTCCTCGAAACATTTGCGGATCTGGTATTGATCGACGAATTTGGTCAAAGGAAAACATCTAAATAATTCAAGGTTCTATGTAGATATGTACAAGTGTTTGTAATGTACGTACATTACATATGCATCAGCTTGGTACGATGTCTGGCGCCCATTTTCACATTGATAAATTTGTATAGCTGATCTTAAATATATAATCATTGGAAGGTGTATGCATTTTTAACACACTTTTAACACATTTTCAAACACACTTTTATTGCATTACACCAAAAACACATTTATCATTAAAACAAAATACAACACAAATCTTTACGAAAATGTAAAATTGTTAAATATATATATATACATTGTCAACAAGATACCTAATTGAACAGACTAATAACATAAAATGGCAAAAAGGCAAAAACAAAATATTACAAAATGTCATTAAAATACACACACTAAAGGTAACTTTTGTTAAGACACTGCGTTCACTAGAAAAACATCGTCATCGATAAAATCCAATGACGGATACCTAAGGTGTAACACACTCGAAGTCTCGCCCGTTGAGATATCACTCTTTATCTGAGCATCTTGTCTGATGTTACCCTCATTATTTAGACACTTTTCTTCCACCCTATCACTGTCGTTATCACTAACTGACAGTTTGATTTCCTCCGTTGAGATCTCGTCTTTGTATCCGGGTGCTTTATACGAGAAAAAAGCCGCGAAGAAGGATAAAGTAGACAGAAATTTGACCGTTATGATGAAGAACATGATTCTTTTCCCCAGGTTCTGGTTGTCGTAGATCCAACAAGAGCCTTCTTGTGAACATTTCTCCTGCCAAACCAGGCAGACTTTGTCGAAGATTATTCCGAAGAAAACTGGGAACGGCGTAGCACCTAGGATGGAATAAAAGCGAAAATGAATTTATAAACACCGATAGTTGGTCTCGAGTTCCTTCAATATGGCTGAGTGTCTGTGAAACAGTATTAGCCTCCTCTTTTCAGAATATCAATATTTGCAAGAATTGTGTTCCCGTGAAGTAAATTGCAACAATTTGCTCCAATTTGTTGTAATAATCTTAACTTATATACAGATGTATATATCAACATTTTACCGCTTAGTACATGATGTGGATGGTGATAGAATATGCTTGAATAGAATATACTTGAGTTTAATAATTACTGTACCCAGAAACCGTATCGCAGTTCCCTGCAAGCCGTAGGCAAATGCTCTCTGTTTCATGGGAACAACTCTGAAAATACATTACAAATGTCCAACTTAATGTAGGTAAAATTTAACCAATTATCAGATTTTAGAAACCTGTTCACACACGTCTTTTCCATAGTACAACGACGGTTATTTATCATCACGTAACTTGCACATTTCGCTTGGGAGTCGAACTGAAATTTTCGACTAAATTTATGACTTTTATTTCAAGATTTATCCCCATCTCAACACTTTGACCCCAGTGTTAAATCAACATAGAATAGTATGAGAGACCCACGTATATGTATAGTAATATCATAAAAAAAATACAAAATATCGCATATAAAATACATGTAGGCCTACGCCGTTAATTAAAATATGTCTCGTTCATTTCCAGAACTGCTTGTTGTGTATTGAGAATCAAATGCAGAATAAATGCTGAAAATGTGTGTACGAGATTTTATGAATTTATGTTATTCCAATGAACCTAATTGGCAAAAATATATATATACCTCATAGTAATGGTGTGGAAGGCGGTGTTTGCGATGAAAGTCGTCATACACATAAGGAACATGATCGGGAGGAAATACTTCAGGGCGTCACAGTCCTCAGTACACATGCCCTCCATGGCAACGGGAGGGGCCAGGCTGTCGTTATGTCTGACGTCTCCATGGAGATACGCGTTGTCGTGGTAACTGTCCAAGCACGAGCAGTTAGTGTGGATCTACGAGGAATAGATTGGTTCTGGTATTCATACATTTGGTTAGTTGCTCAAAGATTATAATCATGATTATAATGAAAATGACCTTGATCTTAACGAGTACTTTTTTTTCATCATACTTTTGAATTTGACGACACTATAACGTGATTTACAATAATATAATAACGTCTTACGTCTTATATCAGTTTTGAAATGATTATATCACAAAAAAAGTCAAATGAAAACACTGCCCATGACCTCGTAGTCCTTTGACCTCGACCCGAAATCTTTTCAAGGCGAGTCTTTGCTCCATGAGCATGAGCGAATTACGTTATATTAGGCCTACATATATTCAGTTTAGAATATATTCGTAATGGACAACCTGAATTACCTTGACCCCGTGTTCGGTGATGTACGACCCCGTGCACCCCGCGTGACAGGGGGAGAAGTACTGCAGGTTGTTGGAGCCACAGACCGGCTCATAGCTGTGTCTGGTGCAGCCGCAGTCCGAGTTACAGGGGTGAGACAGGCCGGACGGCGGTTCCGTGCTACGTGTAGGAGGGGAGAAAGCTCAAGCATTTGTAATCAAATTACAATACCGTACCACAATTCAAGTCGTATTATTTCGAACGAATATATACTGAGTATACCTAACTACTCGCTGTGCAATATCATGATATACTTAATCTTTGTAACTTTGAAAGTATTAAATTGTACCTATTGCGTAGTGTTTAACTGTCCAGGTATTGAGTATCAACTTGTTGAGGTAGTATTTACCTGTCCACGTATTGAGTATTTACCTATTGTGGTAGTGTTTACCTGTCCAGGTATTGAGTATTTACCTGTTGAGGTTGTGCTTACTTGTCCAGGTATTGAGTATTTACCTGTTGAGGTATTTTTACCTTTCTAAGTATTGAGTATTTACCTGTTGAGGTGGTGTTTACCTGTCCAGGTATTGAGTATTTACCTGTTGAGATTGTGCTTACTTGTCCAGGTATTGAGTATTTACCTGTTGAGGTAGTGTTTACCTGTCCAGGTATTGAGTATTTACCTGTTGCGGTGGTGTTACCTGTCCAGGTATTGAGTATTTACCTGTTGCGGTAGTGGCCACCTGTCCAGGTATTGAGTATTTACCTGTTGAGGTAGTGTTTACCTTTCTAAGTATTGAGAATTTACCTGTTGAGGTAGTGTTTACCTTTCTAAGTATTGAGAATTTACCTGTTGAGGTAGTGAGTGGTGACGCCGGCTATGTTGGACATGTCACACCTGAAGACGAAGGTGAAGGAGAAGATGAGAGTCACGCCGGCCCCCAGGGCACACTGTAGGATCAGGCCCCGGACCCTGAGGCGGAGCCACTTCGGGATCAGCCCGCCTAGGACCTGGCCCGTGGCGGCTCCAGGCACTACTACCGCCCCTAGCGAACGAGAGAGGAATTGAATGTACATTCCTAGCAAATAAGACGGGAATCATTGGTTGGTTATTTGGTAAAAAAAGTTATTTGAATCTAAACTCTTATTAGACATATATGTTTCCAACGGTACATTGTAGTCAGTTTAGAGTTTGACCCCAGCCATATAACCGTGAATGAATAGCAATGCAAATGGATAATTATCCATTTTCATCTAATTAAATGATAGATATCATCGATTACTATACCTGCCAGTATTGACTACATCTTTAATTCCTTATAAACTAACCTCCAATTAAGGCAGCTTTAGCTGGCGAGAGGACAAACTGGAACTGTAATATCTTCGGCATGAAGGTGACATAAGCTTGGATTATCCCCGCCTCCATGATCGCCCCAAACGTCATCAAAACGAACGTGGGGTTTGTTAGCACGATCCGCAGTGACGTCACAAAGTCCGACCAAGATCGGCCAAACTCGGCAGTTTCCGTCTCCTGGTCACCGCGCCCGGCGTAAGCTTCTGACACTCGGGAGGCGCGGTGTCGGGCTGTGTCTGTATGGGAGGACGAACGTTCACATGGTCACTCGTTGTTAACACAAGTAGGCTAAAACTGGTTGGTGATATCATGCACCCGACCGAATATTGATTTTTCTTTTTCTTTTTTCCAATGTGATACAAAATGTATACAATGTAAGATTAATATATACAATACAATACAAGGTCACAATACAATATATACAATACAGTACAATACAATAATGATATACATGTATTTCGAATCGTTAGTTGTAATATATGATTCACCTACATGTAGAAGCTTCTACACCTACAGAGTAGAAGTAACATCATCAGCTACCATGGTTACCTGGGAGTTCCTCGGGGAAGCAGCCCATGAGAATGACGACCACGACCCCGGCCCCGGCCGCCACACCGAAACCCACCCACCAGGCGCCCACCCAGCGGGGGTCAGCCGGGCTCACCGACACCCTGGCAACGTGGGTGTAAGGGAGGTGAGAGGGGAGGGGGACGGTTGCAGGGAGAGGTTGGAAGGGATGTGGAGGAGGTTATAGGGGGTCGGGTTTGAATGGTGGGGGTGGCGTGTGGTTGATGGCATGAAGGTTCAGGAAATAGTATAATATATATCGGGATATGTTGAGATATAATATAATATAATATAATATAATGATTAGAAACATATAGGGAAAGAAGCTACCAAAACATAGAAGAACCGTGACTTATCTATATTGATTTAACAGGGAGGTAAAGTGCATACGGGAAAATTATAGCTAATTGGTGATTATTGTCATGGAAGCACTTACTTCGACATGTCAACTCGGTCAAAGTCCACGTATTGGTTCAACATGAGTCCGCCGACAATAAATCCGACCGCCGGCCCCAGGGCCGATATCATCTGCATAATACCTGTTATGGGGGTAATAACATTCGATATCAGCCCGGTCACATGAACAAAACTCGTCCACATGATACCTGCCACGTGGAAAACAGCACAATGTACCTCACCAGAAACCCACAAGATACTGTTTTATAGGTTTCTGACCTCACCTAATAAATATGATATAAAGCCTATATAAACATTCAAATATCATGTTATTATCAAGTGGGCGTTACGTTTGAATCACCCAATGAAAAACGATACAATTCCCAGCCATTCCCCATTTTTATCGATATTGATCACTTGAAGGATCAAACGGGGGCCACAGCTGGTGGTACTAAGCTGGTGGTACTAAAATTATGTAATAATTCCAATATATTTAAACGTTCTTTTATCTGGAAAACTTGGCTACGCCACTGATGCTTGTTCATCCCTCGACTCGCTGCCTATACGTACCGATGTAGAGCGGGGCGTGTTTGCTCGGTACGCTCTCGTCTATCAGGGGCGTACCCACCGTGTACACACCCACCCCGCCAAACCCGTGTAGAATCTGCCCTAGGATCAGGACGTACACATACTTGGACAGGGAGGGGGAGGCGGGGGTGTCGGCCTCGCATAGTGTGTCGTTCGCTGGAAGAGGAAGACTGACTAATAAATATTGTGAATTACGGTAACATGTCTCATTTGAAATACGTTTTATCATGTAAGCTTTATTTTATGAAAGTGTAATCTGACAATATAAAGCCAATTTCTTTCTTTCTTTCCTTATTTCTTTCTTTCTTTCTTAATAGATCATGTTAGAAGAGATACGGAAACAAATTAGTTTCATTATCATATCTTTCATAGCAATTACAAAATATATTACATTAGGCCTCCATAAAATCCTCACCCCCACAAGTCCCGAGTCTGGCTGTCCCGAGGGTGTACGGCTCCACGATCAGGTGAGGCGTTGCCATGACAAACGACCCCAGCGCCATCACGGCGGCCAGCACAGTCATCATCCGGGGCTTGTTGGCGAACGTTGCTAGGTAACCGATGATGAAGGAGAATATCCCACCAATCACGTCGTAGGAGCTGGATATCCAGGCCACCTGTGAGCTAGTCAGGTCAAACCTTCTCTCCATGGTGGCGGTGTTGACATTGACTAGGCCGTTGACAACGAAACCTATATTAGGTGTGGATATTCATGTTATAGACGGCTATTAAATAAATGATTTCGAATGTCACCCGCAATAAACGGTCTAATATATACTCTAATAGATACCCTACATATACTCTAAACTAAAAAAAATACACTTACTTTGAACAAAGACGAACCAACAAATCACTGCCAGTAGACATTTCGGATTGTTACATTTTTGTAAACATATCGGTCTGAAGGCTCCATATCCACAATAATGAGAATACCCAATGACGTCACTCTTCCCTGATGACGTCACAGATATTTCCCCTTCCGAACTAGTGGAATCTTCGGACGATGATGACATAATCATGGCTGCTGCGATGGTTGCTATGGGCGTTTCCTATCCTAGGTTATACATCCGCCATTTCAAGCCAACTTCCATTTCCCAAGTTCCTGTTAATAAATAGCATAGGAAAAAGCCGGCTAAATGAGCTTGCTGTCACTATGTTGGCCTGTAGTTGGCATACTATCGCGCCCGCAGCAATATGGTGATAGTAAATTATAAAAAGAACTAACAACACTGGTCCATGTCATTCATTCACGGATGCATCGTACGATTCACGCCTCGTGAACAGGGAGTTACTACTATCAGTGTGAAACTCGAGATATATATACGCTTCGTCAAAATACCCGTACCGCAGGTATTCTAGTCTTTTTGCTAATGTAAATTTTTTATATTTCTGACAAAAAAAAGTTTTGAACTGATGATCGTAGGATATAGGCTAAAGTCGATAATGGAAATGAAGCTATTGCATTGCCATCAAGTTGACGATCCGTTTGACATCTAGCCCCGTATGTTTACATACACTATAATAGTCATCGACGTTTTGACGCCCGTGTATTTAAAAGCCGAGTGCATATGTACTGATCGTAGTGTATGCCCTTAAGTATTTTATATGTATGTAGTTATTTGTCATATAGTGTGTTTATATAGCCTACCTGATATATATGCTTATTGTCCCTATTTAAATCCATGTTATCTTATCAACGCGATAAAATTCAAATCCTCTGCAACGATAGACCTGCAGTTTCGAAGCAAAAATAGTCCTAAATTTAGTCCTGTCGCTTGCGATATAATTTGTCGCATAAAATCACTTAAATCGCTCGACCGAGTTTTCCCTTCTCATTGGGAAACCACCGAAAATGTCCAGTTTAGCTCTTCGGCCCACATTAAGGTGACCTTTGTATCCTGATGTTTGCCCAGTGTTAAATGGGAACGTCAAGCATCTTTTATCCACGCGATATCGATCATTACATTATTCAGTGGCGCTGCTTTCGACAGGCACGATATTTGGACAGACCCATATAGTACAGTCGTCAACGTGTGCACAGGATTCCTGTAGCGGAGTTACAGGAAGCCTGCAAAAAACAACAACATAATCTGAGTAAATTGATGGTAGGTGGGTATTTTTGGTTGGAAACACATCCCAAACGAGGTTTCCAGCAAAGCGACTTAGCAGATAGACTAACATAAAGATATTCTTTTGGGTGGTAGTTTTATTTGTTGTTGACACCTTCGTTATTATTAACTATAAACACATGAAGTGAGATTATTCCTCAATTATCGTCCGATTGCCCCTTTGTCTACATGAAATCACCATATAATGGAACTTTTGCCCACTGCTAATGTGCATGGAGGTTTATTGGTTCACAGTTGATCAAATTCAACAGTTAATGGGAGGTGACACTCGTCTGTTTGTGTTTGTCAAGCAATTGTTTATCGTAGCACACACGAGATATGTGCTGCAGGATTCACGTAACAGGCGCTGAAGTATTCACGTAACAGGCGCTTCAGTGTTCAAGTAACACTGGATGTAAAATTGCCCTAAAAATTTTTCTTTTCACTAAATTAACTTTGTACACATCAATATAAACACATACAAAGGTCAGATTCATGGATTGTGCATTGTACCGGAAAAATACAAGCATAGCATATAGGCTGCATTATTCCTGGCTGGATGTCATCAATTGGCAATGCAAGTACCACTAGATGTAAAATTGTCCCCGAATCTCTCTTTCCACTAAATTTACAGCAAAATTATTTATTATATGTAACAACTGGAACGGTATAATATGTATGTACACTATACATAAACTGAATATATACAGTGCTCACCATGACCTCACTGATCAGTATTCGTGATTGGGACCAGCGTGGGACTGGATGCAGTGTTGTACAATGTCATCCGCTTGCTCTGATGAGAAACTGCAGTACCCACAGTCACCAGCCATAATAATTCTCTCTAGGAAAGTTGCTAACAAAAACACACACGTAAGATAGGTTAGGTCCATGCAACACACCAATACTGATATCATTGAGGACATGATGAGCACTGTGTATTCAGTTTATTATATTCACAGTGAGGAACCGTTTGTCTGATTCTATGTGCGTTATTCTGATTCTATGGGCAGAAAGTCTGATTCTGTGAGCAAATTGTTTGATTCTATGGGCAAATAAGCGAGTAAGCGGTGGGGCACCAGTAAAACATGCTGGATCAACGACAAATTTCTCAACACACTCTGATGGCACACGTTCTATTTACTCCATAAATCATTGCAAAATATGGGTTATGTTCAGTTTCTTATGCAGTGTTCACCGTTGTTCATACATTTGTCACACAAAAGTGGAACGGCCAGGTGGTGGAGTAGTTCTCCATAATAAATCACCAACTGCAAAGCATTCATACTAACCTAACTGGGTATCTGGACAAAAATTATTCCAGTTGACATTCTGATTGTCCCTAGATGTGAAATCAGCTACAGAATCAAACAAAATTGATCATAGATTAAAAATAACAGAAACAAACCCGATTCTATGGGAACAAAACCTGATTCTATGGGTAGGTTTATTGATAACCATGGAACTATGGGCTACGATCTGTCGTCCATGTTATTGACCTTCTTCTAGAAACAGAACATAAAATCAAGATTCAATAATATTTTTATTCAGGATCAGCATCGAGAAGCTGTTAGTTTCATGGCTATAACAACACCCTACCCATAGAATCAGGTTTGTTCCCATAGAATCAGGTTTGTTTCTGTTATTTTCATTCTATGTCCAATTTTGTTGGATTACAGAGCTGACTTCACATCCAGGAGCAATCAAAATGTTAACTGGAATAATTGTCATGCAATTGTGGTCAATATATCCTGGTAAGTAACTGTAAGCGCTTTGTCTTTGGTGATTTATGATGGCTAACTTCTCCACTGCCTAGCCGTTCCACTTTTGTGCGACAGATATATGGAGAAGGGTGAACACCACATAAGAAACTGAACATGAATCATATACTGCAATGATTTAAGAAGTAAACAGAACATACGCCATCAGATTGTGTTGAGAAGTTAGCCGTCGATCCAGCATGTTTTACTGGTGCCCCGCAGCTTACTTGCTTATTTGCCCATAGAATCAGACAATTTGCTCATAAAATCAGACTTTTTGCACATAGAATCAGACAAACGGTTCCTCCCTGTGATATTGTTCCAGTTGTTACACATAATAAGTTATTCTGCTGTAAATTTAGTGAAAGAGGTATTTGGGGGCAATTTTTTATCTAGTGCTACCTGCATACTAAATTACTTTACAACGAAGAAAAGGCATTGCCAGTTGATGAGATCCAGCCAGGAATATCGCAACCTATATACTCGTATTTTTCCAGTACAATGCACAATCCATGAATCTGACCTTTGTATGTGTTTATATTGATGTGTACAAAGTTAATTTAGTGAAAAGAAAAAATTTTAGGGCAATTTTATATCCAGTGTTACTTGAACACTGAAGCGCCTGTTACGTGAATACTTCAGCGCCTGTTACGTGAATCCTGCAGCACATATCTCGTGTGTGCTACGATAAACAATTGCTTGACAAACACAAACAGACGAGTGTCACCTCCCATTAACTGTTGAATTTGATCGACTGTGAACCAATAAACCCCCATGCACATTAGCAGTGGGCAAAAGTTCCATTATATGGTGATTTCATGTAGACAAAGGGGCAATCGGACGATAATTGAGGAATAATCTCACTTCATGTGTTTATAGTTAATAAAAACGAAGGTGTCAACAACAAATAAAACTACCACCCAAAAGAATATCTTTATGTTAGTCTATCTGCTAAGTCGCTTTGCTGGAAACCTCGTTTGGTATGTGTTTCCAACCAAAAATACCCACCTACCATCAATTTACTCAGATTATGTTGTTGTTTTTTGCAGGCTTCCTGTAACTCCGCTACAGGAATCCTGTGCGCACGTTGACGACTGTGATATAGACATACCCATTTGAATATTGTTCAGTTTTGAATATCACATGTTTTGTTTTAACTCTTTTGTTGTAAACTTTGAATCCGGTAATAAATATATGTTCTTAATTGGTATGCAGTCTCCAATTTACTTTGCATGTCGAGATAAGATATCCACAATAAACAGTGGCCTTGCTCACGCGACATAACAGAATTTCATAGCAGCGCAGCAACGGGCAAAATATTTGCTAAAAACACGACCAGGCCTTCAAAAATACACTGTGCGCGTCGTATATTGAATGTACATATTTGCCCGCGCCGTTTATAAAACATCTTATCGAGCTTGCCGTGTGAAATAAACTCTCACAGACCACATAGAGCACGTGCAAATGATTAGAATTTCGGTGTTTACTGACTCGCTTAGAGTGGTGAAGTTTCTGATTGATCTCCCGTTCGTTACGTCACTTGTCATTCGAATCTTCGTACATAGAAGAGTCTAGCATTTGAATGGGTATAACCTTTAATGAGTCCTTACGATGAATATCTACTCTCGAAAACGAGGAGTAAAAAAGTAACTCACGAGAGCTATTAACGAAGTAGTCCATTGTAGAACGTTATTGATAAATACTCTTGATAAACAATAATGAATCACTTCATATCATATTTGATTTACTTTTTCGGAGCCCCTTAACAATTGTTTTGTGTTTGTGTTAATTCATCTATAACATGATATATGCTATATTTACCAGTATTTCCATTGGCATAGAGGTGTGGGCTTGTTTGCGAGTCCTGCTTTCATCAGCGACCGCCGCTTCTGAATGTCTGTTGGATCATCCTCACCTGGTATTGGCTGAATTCACTCACGTGACTTTGTCACGTGGTCAAGGGGAGCGGAAGTAAGCTAGAATTATGGGATGGAGCACGCGGACAGGACGAAAACATGGGCACCACAGAGACGCCACAATGTGTCAGCACTCACAAATCAATTAAGTTAAAATGTAATCCATGTGACATGAGCCGAATGAAACGGAAATAATGCCAACTATGTGATTCGAATGACCAAAAGTAGCTGTGCCCGATAGTAGAATGTATTAGTGTTACACAACAACAACTTTCTTGTGGGTGTTCATTTTATGATATTGGTGCCAAAAATATGTTCGGTTTCATTCGACACCAGTCGTCAATTTGATTTACCCTCCGGTTCGAAGTATGCCCGCACACCGGCGGCGAGGGCAAACATTAGCAAATACCGCATCCTGGTATCCGTGCGCAACAGGACTGAAAATACGTACAGGAAAGAGCACAATATATATACGTAACACAAGCGAGTTATTGGTATCACTCAATTAATGGCACCAAAAGACTTTGTCTAATGATTACGAAAGCAAAATCACCGGTAGTTTTTGTTTTTGTACATTTTCATATGAAATTTCCTTATATATTCAATTGACTGCAAAATTTTCATCATTTGCGGGGGTTTGTTTTCAATACATTAATCTAAGTTACAGATTTGCGTGGTGGTATCAAACTTCTTAACAGAATAGTGATTATTTAAATCGTAATCAGATATATCTCTGAACATTTCATAATAGTAGGCGTATTGTACTCACGTAAGATGATTATATTTCCGGATTTCTCCAAATTACAGTTGAAACCAATTCGTCTAAGCTTTCAGATCAAACCCACACAGTATATGGTTCAGTTCAACTGACCTACCTCCAATTTAACTAAATGTAATATAGTTCACTTCACTTCCAACCAATCAACAAAATTGATTTATCGGGAAATTTTAACGAATAAACCTGAAATTCCAAATTCAACACCTGCAAAACGCGAGTCTAGTGTTTTGACTGTTCAAACACTCAATATAAATCAGGGTAAATGTCGATACGGCGACAATAACGTTTCACCGGTTTGTATCGACTGGGTTGACCTTTCAGGATAACAAATGGGTTTGGTAACGAAATGCAAAATAACACATGAAATGTAATATGACCCTTTAATATACATCTACCATGTGATATTCCCAATTTGCTGCCTCTCAACCAATTTATTGATATCACTAATAGGAGCGTTGTTAGCTGCTGGGTTTCTTGTGTAACTATCCACCAATAGGTCGAGAAAATACATTTTATTTTACCATCTACAAAGGAGATACTTCACCATAATATTCAAACTTGCGCATTTTCCCAGCAAATTATAATAATGCTGTGATGAGGAAACGATAAATAAAAATATTCAAGCGTTCAAGCCAGTTAATTGCATTTGATAATAATTTGATTTGCTAAAAACACTTTTCATTACATCATATCATACGAACATACACTAAAACAGTGCTGATACAAGCAAAGACATAATAGTAGATGGAACATTGTCCTCTGATGCCTTTTATGAGTCGGTGTTTTCGTGATTGAGCTCATGGCAATTTTCCTGACTCAACGACCTTTACGATTTGCAAGATGTACTGAGTTAATTGCTACTAATTGTGTATTACTAGCAATATCGGTCAAATATGTATTGAGATCTCTTTGGTATTAAAAGTAGGCAATAAAGTATGTACTAAGGTATTCAGATGTTCGTCTTGGACGATGTCGTGCACTAGATAATGAATCTGAGCAAAAAATATCTGCAATTCACAAAGTACGCGTGTCTCACCTCTATATATCCGTGACTGTCTGCCCTATCGGTGAAATAAAAGTCAAAACACGCAAATTATAGCCCGCGACGGTTATTATGTTGTTATTTTTAGTACACATCTCCTGGGATAATGATTTATCGGGAGTTATTCTCGCTCCCCGTGATATTGATGATAATAATCCCCGGTAGTGAACCAATTAACCCACCCACATGGTGGATCAGAGATGACCTTGCGATGTCATCGAGTTCCTGCGATCAACGAGGTATCCAACATGGGTGGGCTTTCTTGTATATAGGGACCGCTTGCTGCGGCTTGTCGCCGTGTTACGTAAGCTTATGGGCGATTCGCATAGGCAGGAAATTCTCTTGCGCAGATCACTTTTGGAGAAATATTTCCGAGGGTTTTTGTCGTTGTTTTCTGTTCAACGGATGCAGGAACTGTCGTATATTTGGACAACGAATTTTTCTTGGTGACTGATACGGTAAGACATGTTTCTTCTTATTTTATCATGGTCTATGTTTTTTGAGAAACAACAAAAAAAATCTTGTGCAAAAATGAATCCTGGAATGGTAATTGAAACAAAAACTATTTGAAAACAGAAATAAAATAAATTAAAATATAATTAATAAGAACAGAATATGAGATGTATTTTTAATTATTAATTTATTTTTTAGTTTATTCATTTGCCTACAAGACGGGAATAATTTAAAATATGGAAGCATCACTGCTGAAAAGTAACATACAATATCATGCATGTACAGGGAACAAAAGTTTTTTTATTGTTATTATTCAAGACAACCCTATACAATTGCTGGAGACCAATAACTCCATATTTGATCGAATTATATATCAGTTATTTGTTGTGTTCAATACGGACATGAATGCATATGTCACAGACTGAAGTCGAGGTACACAAACACACACTGGTTTGACACATTGGCATCTACTGTCTGCCAACATCGCGTCTTTCACACGTACGTGTTGAGTTGGGAAGCATAGGTGCTGAAACAAAGTCACGATAATTTTCGTTTCATATTTTAAGGACTGGTTATGTAGGTTAGGTTGGCATGATGGGAACGGTCATTGAATAATTATTTCTTTGCTATTTTGGTCACATGATCATTCTTGTCAGTCCATTGGTGAATTCTCTGGGGCTGCTTACGGTATCGCGTTCATCAGGCATACGTGTGTATTTTTGGCTTAAATTTTGAACTAAATTCGGCGGAATTGCTCAACGGCAACTTCATTTTCCGAATCGAGAGTCACCTGTAGGTTTGGTATTGTTTTGTGTTATTACATGGTGTTATTGCATGTTTCGGTATGTGTTGTATAATTGTAATTATATTAACATAGCTGAATAGAATGACCGATTACGCAATGGCAGTATTCCATACTTTGTCCTGATTGTGCTTTGCAATGACAGACACATTCCGACCTCTGCACATAAATTACCAATAATTGTGCAGACTTGGCTATGACATAACATCGCTGTCATACTGTTGACAATAACATCAAAATTAGCCAGCAAAACACGCGTCAGACAACGAGCTCGAATATTGTCTAGTTGAAATGAAACATACCAAGATGTCTATTGTGAGAATATGGACACATTAATGTTTGAATTAGACTTTACTGTTAAAATCTAATAGTACATTGAGGCCAAACATTCCTAATTAAGCAATCATTATATCGATGGAAATATTATATGATTCAGCTTACAGCGCAACCAGACATGGCTATTGATTCAACGGTTCTCGTATACACATGCGCGGTATTGATGACGTCATCTGGAGCAGTAGATATCGGCTTCAGTCTTCTATACACATCCAACGATGACGTCATACTGGATTCACCAATCAGGTTCCACAAAGCGTTGCCGTTCCCGCTCAAAGGATCGTATGTGAGTTGTCGTGAATATTGATCATGAATATTCAAGACATTGTTAACGTTGAATGAAATTTATTGCGAGTTCTATGGCTAATTTCGATAACAGAGCCTTACAACGTTCCGACCAATAATATAGTGTTGATTAATTTTTGTGATTTTCTCTTCAACCTCTTTCAGGTGAAAAACGGGTTCGGAAGATATGGAATGGGCTCGCGGAAGGTTGTTCACGTGTTTGACGGATACGCCAAACTGCACAAGCTACAGTTCAATGGCACCCACGAAGTATTTTACAGCACGGATTTTGTCAAGTCGGATTTCTATCGGGATTCCGTCGAGTCAGGTGACATCGCCGATTATATTTTGTTTGACGGAGCAGATCCACCCTTCGGTTACTTCAAGCGGCTCTTGGCTATACGTAATGGGATCGATAACCCTAACGTTAATGTCGTCGAGATCAAGGAGAACTCCTACTCCAACAAGAGAGTCCACCTGGCCGTGAGCGACTATTGGAAACGGTATTCTTATAATCTGACCTCACTGGCGACGATCGGAGTCGTGCGACCGAGGCTGCCGAAAGGTGGCGCTTTGTACGACCGATTTCCGGTACCGTCATCAGCACATCCGGTTCAGGAATACGCTACGGACCATCTCCTGACTTACTACTCACTCATGTCCTTATTCCCAGGGGTGCCACACACCATAAACGTTGTTAGGATGAGATCGCTGGGTGATATAGAACTGCTGGCGGAGATACGAAGAGACGAGCTTCCATACATGCACTCGCTGGGAGCCACGAAAAACTACGTCATCATTTTAGCTCACCCTCTCTTCATCGATATGTACCAGATGATAAAAACTGGTTCCCCATTCAAAAGCCTCACGTGGAAACCAGAAGTAAAAACTGACATATATCTGGTGCACTTGCGAACGAGAAAAGTTATACGCGTCCAGACAGAGGCTCATTTCAACATGCACTTTGTAAACGCTTACGAACAGGGTGATAGTATAGTGATTGATATGGTCACTTACCCAAATTTAACGCTACTGGATAATTTGTTGCTGGAGAACATGTTCACACACGAGGGATTGGAGAAAATAATAAACGATGCGGCTTTGGTGCGTTATCGGATCAATCTAGGGACCGGAACTGCTAAAGTCACGCCTTTCCGGCGACCAAAACACGTGTCGAATTTTATCAACTCTCTTGACATGCCAATAATCAACGAAAGATTCCGCTACCGTAGATATTGCTATGTCTATGGAACAGTTCAGAAGACAGATGGAGTGCACCCAACTAATTCCTCACTCGTTAAAAACACCATCTGTGACGCGTCCGGGTCGAGCGACAGGTATTGGGTCCAGGAGGATCAATATCCCGGGGAGCCGTGGTTTATACAGCGCCCGGGTGCGCGCGCAGAGGATGACGGGATTTTGATATCAATCGTCCTGGACGGACCAAAGAAACTGTCGTATGTCCTCGTATTAGATGCACGAACTTTCAAGGAAATCAGTCGTGCTTATTTGCCGAGTTATGTACCTTTCTCACTACACGGACGGTATTTTCCCGTATGAATTTGTCATGTTGGTATGAAAGTATTATGTTATTCATCAGAATTATCGTTATTTGATAAAAAAAAAAACGTTTATTTGTGCAATTGGTTGTTCTGGTGTTATATATACGGGTGTTCTGTACTTCAATCCAGTATTCTGATAATCACTCTGGAGAATTCGTTTCTGGAAATCACATTATTGATACATACACATTTATGGATCAACAGTCAACAGTTCATGCTATAGATATGAAAAGAATCCGTGATATGGCATACAGTAGTGGGCTCAACTTTATATTGGTGAAAAAAGCATTTTGCTGACAGATAATTATATTTGGAAATGTAGAACTAAAATGCAGGCTTACATTTGAAAAAGCTCTTCTCACATCAAGACATTTATGGATATCTAATAGGCCGTATCAATTTCAGATAGGGCTTTATCAGTTTGGAGTTCTGCTATTTGTGATTGTAATGAGTGAAATTCGTGATGATTTCGAAACATTCAACCGTTCACGTGAGCTTTTTTTCTCTTCCCTCATGAACAAAAGCGGATATGAGCCAAAGACATGCACTCGACGAAATTCTGACACTGATGTTGTTTGACCATTGACCACACGTTTGTTGAATATCTTTCTCTCCTCAGTGAAAATTATTAACGAAAGTGATTGAAAAGTGGCAATACGAGACAAGAAGAAAACTTGAAATCACGACCTTGACATTTTCGACACGATCGATAATCGTGAAAAATATTGAATACGCGTAATAAATTATTGAATATGCATATAAAATATTAAATATGCAAAATAAATTATTAAATATGCGTATAAAATGATTAAATACGCGTACAAAATGAATAAATACGTGCTACAAATATTTCAACTTTTTTGTAATAAAGAAGCAATGTGCTTTATGAGCCACCGTAGTAATGACAAATTTCCCTGTTTGATAAAAACGTTAATGACATAAGGACAAATTCAATAATCAGCTGATGCTGAAAAGTTATGAGCATAATTTGAGAAAAAATTTAACACAATATACGAGGTCGAGATAGAATTGTTATTGCAAGAAAAAAAATATAGTGGATTTTCTACTCAATGTTTTTATTCAGTGCCTTTGACATTGATGAACCACATTACACACGTTATGTGACTCGTGATGATAAATGTCTGGACCCTTCATGATTAATCATAGTGCAATCAAAAGAAGCATAACCATGCATTTCATCTTCAAAACCATATTTCATCGGCAAACCATATTTAGACACGACCATTGACCATTGACCATTGACCAGGTATTGACCAGGTATTTATATATAGTAATATAATAAATTGACTAAATGTACATCTCGTCAATCAGTCGTTGATGTATTTCACAAACTCTTCCAGATCTTCTTTGATGCGACCGATAATGGGTGGTGGTCTGTGCGACTTGTCGAGTCGTATATCTCGTTGATATAGACGACCACGTTCTGTCTGTCTGGACATTGTGAGACCTCGCTGATAATTAATGTAAGCCCATAAGTGACATGCGCAGAAACGTCTCGATGTCTTTTCGAAAATAAAAACTACCACGTTCGCACGTAGAAAGTTCAAGACATTTCTTCGCCACATTCGTGTTATACTTCTGCGAAAGATTTAAACACATCACATTCATACATCGATGTGTTAAGAGCTATTCATTTCATACGTAAACACGTCGAAGCTATCATATTCACACGTATGTGTGATAGCCTCGAATAATACCATGTGCAGGCATTTTTTTTTCAGAAAAGACACCAACGCATGTCACCTATGTGCTTCCGAAGTAGTAACGTATTGATGGACATGCTACCAGTTTTGTCCAAGGGGGTCTATATACATTGGGGGCATGTCATACATATAATTGGCCTTGAATTGACAGGAACGTCGACACTGTGTATTCAACATGAATAACGTTGCATGTGTGACTTAGTGATGTTGATCCCCGAAAAATGAATCAGAGACCTCCTGGATTTAGTGACCCTCATCAATTAATGAACATTACAGTGTGTGAACTGCGCTGCGGCGAATCAAAACATTGACGTTGGATTATTTGCACATTATATGAAACAGGGTAAAATTATGAAGATAAATGTTCACTCAGAATACACTGTGATGAACTTGATTGATAAAAGTACTGTACAGTTGCAGTGGAGTTTTCCACTGGTCAGGCATAAACTATTGTGTAGCATACTATTCTCTGATATGAATGTTCGGAGATGACATCGGTTTTACCAATAATGTCCATACAATACTTGAAACAACCCCAATACAATACGGTTGATGACAAATACGGTGTTGTTAAATAGTGGACGAAACTATGACCATAATCATTATGCTATAAGATAGATATATATTGTATTCAGAATGTGCTATGATAACACGAATACATGAAAGTCACTATTCCTCACAAGTACATCCAATATAGCCTAACCTGGATCGTAATTAGATCGCACATAATTCATATCATCATTGTGATAGAACTCATGAGGCGTCCTATACAATGGCAGACACATGTATCAATGTGTGTGGAGGTTGGTCGTATCAATAACCCAATGGCTGTTGTATTTGTGTTAGCCACACAATTTGTACAGTTAAATATTTATCAATGGTCATAGAAATAGTCGTCACTGATTGGTTCGGCAAACAAGGTGATACAGTACTATTTTCAACTGCATGATTTACCGGTCTGTCCGCCGCGACCCCCACGTCATTAAATATGAAAAGTAATGTGGTCCCCTATCCGCTATGGCCAAACTTGTATACGTGATTCAATGCACAGTTTGTTGCAATCGTCCCTGGTTCTCCCAATAGGTTATTGGATGGTCACGAAATAATCATCAACATGTTTTGAGGAACAATGACCTCAGGGCAAACGATACCAGGATGCAAACCACACCCTACACAAACTTGTCAACAGATTACACATTCATGCCCCCAAATAAATACCCTATGGGTCAAAACGTGGGCTTGTTCTGTTCCACGGTAAGCAATGCATACCAGGATTATCGATGTAGGACTTTGACGATAGTTTTCTCTAAAATTATAAACAAAAATATACACAAAAAAAGAATACTGAACCGTTGTTATTCACAAAACAAATATAACGCATTTTTATTACATTTTCGTTAATTTAAACGGTATGAATTTGTTAGCTTTGGACCCCAGCATAGTTCGAGAGAGTAAAATAAAACACCCCCCATTAATTGAAAGGCATTTAGCAAGTCCCTTTTGCAAAAAGTGTAATCATTTTGAATGCAACTATTACATCTTGTATATGACATTTTCACTCAACAACGATCGTGTAATTGTATGGATTTAGTGTGCTCTTGTTCCAGATTTGACCTCCAGAACGAGCAGCAAGTGGTTATACATTCTATATACCTTAACAATAATTAATAGGTTATCCAATCTTGATCACATATACATGATATATGGAGACACCCAGAAAACAACTACACCTCTCCACTGGCTCTATAGAGACATTCTTGTATGCACCCCGCACCGACCTAACACTCCAGCCACCCTCCTTTCTTTCCATCCGTATACCCTATGGCTTTCTTGTACTGAAATGCGGAGTACTTTCGAAATTTATCGAATATGGTTTTCGCTATTCGGTTTTGATTCGAGTTGAGTTCTAGCTGGCTTCGGGATATTCCACGAGTGTGCTGGCAGTTTGCGCATTCCTCGTGGCCATAAATCATTTCAGACTTGCTTAAAATCAGCTTTCTGGAGCTCCCGAAGGTTACATTTAGGAAACATTCGAGATGTGAAGTAGGAATAAGAAGACTGAGTTCTGAAAGCTTTCTAGACATACTCGGAGCACAGAGGATGCTGAGTGAATTCAGTGTTGTTTCCAAACATTGCCGGGAAATGACGAAATATTTCGGGCTGCTGTTTTCGTGGCATGCTCCACACCAGTGTGAATCCTCAGCGACATACATGTATCCCGTCATTTATACCATTCGGCATCCGCATAAGCTTCAGAAATTGTTTGGAGAATGTTTGGCAACAGCTTCTGTTTTTATATTGCTAAACCTATCTGAACTCTATCTGGAAAGAATTCCTAAAAAAAATTGTTGGATTATTCGGATGCAAAATTAATGGTAATATATAACAAAAACAGACCCGAGAAACATTTGGAGGCACACACTTTTCAGTTTGATACCACCATGAATGATAAACGGCTGTGGACCATAGTTCCACAATGGAAGTGGGGAAGAGGATCGAGGTTGGCGGGGGGGGGGGGGGGGGAGGACGGAGGGTTAGGGAACATGTCGGAGGTGACATACGCCCGTATATACGACAGGTTGGGTGTTAATCATGGCATTATCGTTCGTGTAGAGTGAGACTCGAATGGAATTAGCAAGAATGGAATTTTCAATATGTTGTTGACTTGACGATTATATACATGACTTTATTTTGGAATCCAAGAGTAAACGGTAAGTGATACCATGAAGATAACCTTATCCATGTTTTCCGTCTAGGAAAATACATGTACTTGTGCGTAGTTTCATCTGTTGATTGGAAACATGCACTCTCAAACCCATGCAGCATTATACCCAATCATGGTATTTGTACTGCGCATGCAACGTTCTGAGATTATTTACCAAATGTGACAATACACAACGCAGGATGTCCGAAGCAAGGATTTTTTATTTGTATTTGAAATCACGAACACACATTGATCATGAAACTTCAATGATATCGTCAAACCACTCGTTGTCGTTTTTGCAGGGTTGACAATAGTAACGGACTTGGAAGATCTGATGGTCTTGCATGATTCGATTACGGTATCTATAAATCAAGCCGCTCAATCGGACGTCTTCTTCGATATCATACCAACAAACGCACTTGGGCAAGTAAATTTTCTAATCCCGTGGCGTCACGACACTTTACTATTGGTGCAATGCGACAGTGAACATCTTCAATTGGAGGTAGACTGTCCCTGCCTTTGTTATGATGATGTAGCTATGACGTCACTTTCGTCGTGCCCGGGTGAAGTCGAGCGTAGGCGAGCGAGGCTTAGCGCAGCAGTCATGGAACATGAGCAGTGGAAGGATTTCATTCTCTTCGTAGGTCAGTCAGTGTCTTTAGGGAAATTTGTAATTTACGAAATATTGAAATATCACTGTGTACGTAATGCACATCATATGTTTTTGTACTCATGTGCTATGCATTATTTTAGATTTTGTGTGGCACTAATTTTGTGTGGTGTTGGACAAAAGTAGAGATTCCAGACAATTTGAGGTCCTACAAAAAGACAATTCCTCTACTCGAGTTTGTCTTAGTTAGATTTTAACAACGGCAATTGTGCAGCATATATTTTGGTAAGTAGAAACACATGGCAGCACATTTTAGAGAAAGCTACCAATCAATTTTATTTTCAGATGATTCACGAAGATTTGAGACAGAGTTGGAATTGATGAGCACCATGGAGAGAAGCCTGGTATACAGTAGACGAACATGCAGGGATTTGACTCCGGAAGTTTTCTCTGACATCGTGAGCAGGTATAACAGGCTTAGTGACCTTGTCAACGTTGTACTGGACTGTGGGGACCAATCGATCGTTGCATTCTTGAATCAGGTAACTACCTAGCTGATGTCGAATGAACTAATTTTCATGCTTTAAAATGAACATTCATGATCTTAGTGTTCAGACATGCATTATCTTCAGCTTTTGTGTCAGATCAGCCAATTATCTCTTGATATAGGTTTCACATATTGATGACATTACAGCTCTATAAAGAAGTACTGAGATTTGGTCATATTTTGGAAAACGTGCGATTCAACTGGGTACTACAGAACCTTAACTCCCAATTAGACAACACAGTTCAGACCTTGATGAGGAATGGAGACAACTTAGCAATTATACAGAGTGTGACTGAAGCCCAGACATTGCATCATACATGTGTACATTGAAGGTAGCTGATACATTATCGTAGGACCTGGAAATAAATAAAGGGAGAAATTTGTTATCACATTATCATATGTTGGATTTTGCTGTCTTATCATATGTTGTTAGAATATTTGGTGAAAATGTCTATATCTAAATACCACATATACTTCAGAAATAAGTGAATTGAACGAGAATATAAATTATTCTATACTAAAAAAAATCATCATTTTATTTCTTCATTTATCTCATGGATTTTATAGGAATGGATTAACACGAGAACACTATCCAGAATCCAGTTTTCAATTGAAAGCTGTAAAATTAATTGCAACCAGCCAGGAAGCCTCAAACACGTCGGTACTTTCTCTGACGTTGGAGCAGTCTTTGCGTTCACGTGTCCAATCTTACCAGCGGAATTTGATCAATTCCATGGGCGACACCTAATTATTACAGGCGCCGGTGGGGTACGTATACAGATGATCCACCTCAACCTCTACCTGGAGAAAAATAAAACGGGAACATTACTAATACACAGAGGGACATATTTCATATGTTTCAATATCACTTGAATTCCCAATACTTTGGTAAACTTGTGAATGCAATTAGATCTACCACGTATATCTAACGTGAAGCTGTAAAATACAAGCCTCTGGTTTCCTACAATACACGCGAGTGGTGTTTGCCCACGTTGTAAAACTGAATTCGAACTATTCATTCATTTATTTTATTAAGATAGGAGATACACTAAAATTTGGGATCCTTTCATTTCTTTCATTGTCGAACCTGTGATGTTGGTGGTAAAACCTTGATACATACACTACCTTCAGTATTTCCCATTCCATGAGGCACGCGGCATTCCAGGGGAGATGGTACACGTCGGTGTTGATGTGGAAGTTGTGAAACTACTAGCAGAAATATTCAATTTTAGGTACTGTAACCAGTGCAAGCTGATCTTTCCAGATTAACAAAACTCTCATGCATTTGTGAAAGTGTTTGTATTCATATGAGAGTCAATGACTTTCTACTATACGTAGTAACTACATTTCACACACTGTCTGACCCTGATGACGCCAGTATGTGTGTGTATTTGGATGAAATATCGGGCCGGGTTTTTCCAAATTGTTGTATCTCTTCCAAATTGTTGTATTCTGGGTTTGTTATTGTTTTCATCGAAATCTGGTTGTGTTTGTGGTAATAGGTTGATACTTTCATTCTTACTACTTTCATATGATTTTTTTACAACGATGAAGAATCAACTGATGCTTATGAAATATCAGTCTGGATGTCCATTTTACACATCAATGATAGTGTATTGAATCTCTAATTTTACAGCTTCACGATTGTGCCTCCCATAGACAATAAATATGGAGCTCTCGAACCCAATAGGAGTTGGAATGGTATGGTCGGAATGATACAAAGAGGGGCAAGTATCATTTTGAATATTACTATGATAATAGTGTTTTGTAAACTTCAATGCCAAAGGGACTGAAAAGTTTAATATATTCAAAATTCTCTATCTGAATTGTGAAGATTTAGTGTTTTATGTCGGGCCGTGACCCTTTGCAAGATATTTTTCTTGTTTGGTCACGTGATGTCGTTTGTTGTGTTTACTGTGCTGACAGATTTTGTCACTCAGGTAGCGGCGATTATCGTCGAATACTTTTTATTGCGGGAAGGGAAGTACACCATATTTGGGGAATGTGTTTAATATTGCCCTTTTTGTTATTTTATTGTCCTGATTTCATGTTTTATGTCATTTCTTTTTACTTAGAGGCGATTTTGTCGTACTATTTTCGTACGGCTGCCATCTTTGTTTACATTTGGCGGCGATCATGCTAGGGGGCGATGCAGTCACGCTAATGGGGTTTTTATGACCTTTATTTACATTTTTGGCCGATCTTTGTGGGCTATTTACGCAACAAGTAGGAGTTGATCTGCTCTATTCTTGCTGTCTATTGACTCCATGGGATCTTATTTACAGGCCTACATCATATTTTAGTGGCGATGCTTGCTATTTCTTGCATAATTTGCCATATTCTGCCCAGGTGCTAAAACGTGTTTTCGCATTGCATTCTGGGTAATATTTTTTTTATCGACCACCATTTTCTGTGCCAGCTTGACCTGATTTTGGCCAATCGGTGTGTCTCTGGCGCAATTGACCTTTTTCTGAGGACAAGTTTCGCCAGATCCCATAAATACAGGTGCCTTACTGGCATCGCTCTCTCACTTCCATCTGGGCTTCAACACATGGAGGAAGAAACGTGACGCTGCGAAGTCGAGGCACCAAGACCACGTGGAGTTTGGCAGAAGTTGGGAGATCTGTGTGTTAATCTCAGGAGTTATAGCCAGTTGTTTTCATTTAGTGGTGTCTACATTGTATTATATTTTGGAGGTCCAGGTGGAGGTGAGCAGCATTGTGTATTCCAGTTTGAGATAGTGATTGGATATTCTGTATTCGATAGTATTATTTTGAGTCTTTATATTTGGCAGAGTTCAGTGTTTGCGTAACTTAGAGATCTGTTAATTGTGTGTAAAACTTGGGCAGGAGTTTTAGTATCCATTGAGTATTTTATACCAGTATATTGAAGTGAGTTTGTCCAGTTCATTGAGTGTATTTGTGATCGCAATTCTTGGCGGTTCATCATATTTGAGAGACATAGGTGTATTTTTACAGCCTTGTTGATTTACCAGAATTTGCACGGTTTATTTATTCTATCGAAGATAAGATAGGTCTCGCTTGGGTTTGTATTACTTGGAGAAATCTGTGTTTAGCCTCCTGACAACTTTTGGTTAGTTGCACAGATGTTGAGTTATTCATAGTATTGATTTATTTGGTATATATCGATTTATCGGTGATATTGTTCATATTCAGCTATCGAGACAGCCATCTGACACTTTGTGTTTATCTAAGTTTATTTTGTGAGACCTTGGTATTGTTCAAGTATTATTCAGATATATGATGAAGTATTACCATTGAAGTTGAAGTTTTTATCAATAAATAGTGTTGATTCTTTATGTTTACAATAAATCAGTATTTTTAGCATATTTGCCAGTTTTCTTTGCCGACTTCCCACGCACACAAGCACACACACCAGGAAATCCGCTAACCAACCACTTGACCGTCACAACTTTGGTGTCAGAAGTGGGATCCTTCTTCAACATCAGAGGATCCAGTGATACGAGCCCTGGTCTGTACTTGTTCTGTGTGTGTTGTATTGTGTTGCGTGTGTGTGGTTTTTTTTTATAATCTTCAGTGAAGTCGACGTCCGGTGAAGTTGAAGTGATGACCCGTCGTCACACAAGGAGAACAGCCATGGAACGTGCGATGAAGGACTATGACAGACAAAGTGATGAGAGTGATGTCCCGCATGAGACTATGTCTGAGGGGGAGCCCCATGGTGCCGGCCACCTCACCCCTGTGATGAACCTGCGTGATGATCACAACCCTATGATTGCACCCAGCTATCGGTCTTGTGATGAGCGAAGGCAGAGTTTTGCTCGCCCAGGTTCCCGTGATGCTCCACCTTTGGCCATGGGGCCAAGCCTTTTGATGCCTAGAGATGTGAAGTGCCCGAGAGTGGGAGGAGGGAGCCCATTCACACTCCAAGTGGATGGACTAAGCGATGTCCACCATTATCCGCCTCCACCCCCAATTCTGATGTCGCGCAGAGTAAACTCTGCTGCCCCAGGGGATATGACGGCCAGCTACGGAGTTCAGACTGCTGCCCCATCTATGATGCCAACAGTGACGAAGACACAGGGATTTGCCCCTGTTCGCAGGACCAGCGATGGACCAGGGTACCTGCCCGCGAGATGTAGCGAAGTGATGACAGTGCCCTCCGCAGCCCCAGTGATGTCTGTGATGTCACGAGCACCTCGGCAACAGGCAGTGCCCCTTGAGCCCCCACAGCGAGCGATGCAATTTGCAGCACCCCAGCCGGCAGGACCACAGCTAGCCAGTGGTCATGTGTATGATGGCCAGCTCCACTGGCAGACACAGGCAATGAGGAGGAGTGATGAGCAGTCACTGGACGCCCGCTACATCCCCGCGATGTATGCTCCTGCTCCGGCGATGTATGATGCTCCAGTGATGGCAGCGCCGCCCGCAACAGCACAGATGAGGCCTGCCATGCAAGGAGATCCTGAAGTGACTGATATTGCAGCCCTGGCGAGGGAGATGAGAGAGGGACTCCGTCATGTCATGGACCAAGTGCGGGAAATTAAAGGCTGCAAGTCTGTGAGGAAGCGAGGCGTGAAGTTGACTGGCCGCCAGAGTACAGTACCAGTCACCGACAGCTCCAGTGATGATGACAGCGATGTCTTGAGCTCCGACAATGCAGCTCGACTCTGCAGGAGTCGCAACTCGGACAGGGGCACCCACAGGAGAGGGCCCCGTCTTCCGAACTTCACTGGCAAGGAATTGTGGCCTGTGTGGCACAACCGCTTCCAAGAAATTGCGTGGAGGCTAGGCTGGACAGAAGACGAGCGCCTTGATGAGCTGCTGCCTAAGTTGCAGGGAGTGGCCGGGGAGTTTGTTTTTGGACAGCTGCCACCCCGGGTCCGCCGGAACTACAAGCTGCTGGTGAAGGAGCTGGAGAGCCGGTTTCGCAAGGTTGAGACAACCAAGACGTTCGCGGCAAGATTTAGCAATCGCCAACAGAAGAAAAGTGAAACTGTTGAGGAGTATGCCGCCGAGCTCAAGAAGCTGTACGACAAGGCGCATGCACATCGTGACCAGGCGACGAGGAGGGAAGACCTGCTGTGCAGATTCCTGGATGGCCTCCTCGATGAACGTGCCCGACAGCAGGTGGAGTACGTCAAGGACCCCCGTGATGTTGACGATGCTGTGTACGAGGTCGTCAACTACATGGAAACCCACAAAAGAAATGGCACCCAAACCATGAGGAATGCCCGAGTGATGTATGGCGATGAGACGTCCGACTCTGATGAGGACCTCCGTGTGGCGAGGGTGCCTAGCAAGCCGACCAAGAAGGCTGAACCAGCTCAGAGCTCGGGGCGAAAACCAGTTGTAGAGGGGGCCCTAAACGATGAAGTGAAGTCGATGATCGAGGATCTTGTCGAAAACATGAAGGGGATTACCCAGGACTTGGCTCAACTGAAGGCCAACAAGCTGAGACAGTCACAGCAAGGGGAAGGTCGCGGATCTAACTCGTTTGGGCAAGACAGGCGAGGTCAGTGGTTTGAACACCGTGACACTGGGCCTCGTTCATACGAGTCATATGTATGCTACAGGTGTAGGCAGGAGGGGCACATCGCCCGAGAATGCCCTGTAGTGGCCACTGTACCTGCACCCCAGCCTGCTGCGGTCCACCCAAACGGCCAAGGGCTGTCCCCTGTGGCCATGGGGCGGCCCAATCAACAATGAGTGGTCAACCAGACGACGAACCAATGTCAGGGAGGATGGAGAAGCTGGACTCCCCCTTCCTGCAGACCGAGAACGCCAGCTTGGATGATGAACGTGATGTTCTTGTGACGACGGATATATATGATGTGCCCGCCAGCCCCCCGTCTGAGACGGCAGCGGTCGGCGGAGGAGTCAGCCCTCAGGGAGGGGCGAGCATAACTGAGGAAGTGGACGGCACCAAGCCTGGGGCAGCCATTACAAATGAACTTGATGTGGCCAAAGTGATGGTGGTACGGCCCAAAGCAGTCGGTGAAGATTGTGTCTCGCTGTCAGAGACAGTTGCGGTTGAAGAGGGGGCAAGTTGCGTGATCGACAACGTTGTCAGTGCACGGGTATGCTGTGTGACTTACCCGGTCAACGAAGTCGATGTGTACAGCATGGAGGCTGTTCGGCCCAAAGTAGCAAGTGATGTCTGTGACCAGCTGTCAGGGACAGCAAAGTTTGAGAGACCAGTCGAGATGAGCATTGGAGACAGGGCAGTTGGTGATGTTGAAACTGTTGTTAGCGCGAGGAGATGCTGTGTGATTCCCGCGGTCAATGAAGTTGATGTGTGCAGCATGGAGGCTGTTCTGCCCAAAATGGCTAGTGATGTCGGTGACCAGCTGTCGGTGACAGCAAAAGTTGAGAGGGCAGTCGAACTAAGCAGTGGAGCTTGGGCAAAGTGTGAGGTTGACACGGTGGTCAATGCGAGGAAAAGCTGTGTGTTTCCTGCGAATGATGTCAACAAGTGCAACATGGAAGCTGCTCTGCCCAATATAGTGAGTGACGCCTGTGAAAAGCTGTCAGGGACAGCCAAATTTGATGGAGTGCCTGACATCAGTGACGCTGCTGAATGGAGGACCTGTGTGGTCCCCAACCGTGAAGAAATAACACCACCTGCAGAGAGACCTCATACCATGGAGAGCATGGCCAGAACCTGGGGGCCGCCATCCGGAAGGACCGTGCGCTGGGACTGCCGCCCAGGGGAAGAAACCGCCAACGGAAGATCAGCGCCGAAGGCCCGGCTGGAGAGCCGCATCGAGGGACGACCACCTGGAGTCGCATCGAGGGACGACCGCTGGAAACGCGTCGATGAACGACCGCCTGGAGTCGTGTCGAGGGACGACCCCCTGGAGTCGCGTCAAGGGACGACCGCTGGAGTCGCGTCGAGGGATGACATCTGGAGTCGTGTCGATGAACGACCACCTGGAGTTGCGTCGAGCCACGACCGCCTGGAGTCGCGTCGGGGGACGACCGCCTGGAGTCTGTCGAGGGACGACCGCCTGAAGAGCTGTGACCTGTGATCAGTGTGTGCTGTAAAGAGACTGAGAAACTGGTTAACATGGGAAAATTTTTTTTTGATGATGTGAATCTCATTGTTGTATATGTTTTACAAAGTTGTATTTTGCTGTAAATGTTAATGAGGGCATTTTAACATTTAAGCGGAGAGCTGTGTGAAGATTTAGTGTTTTATGTCGGGCCGTGACCCTTTGCAAGATATTTTTCTTGTTTGGTCACGTGATGTCGTTTGTTGTGTTTACTGTGCTGACAGATTTTGTCACTCAGGTAGCGGCGATTATCGTCGAATACTTTTTATTGCGGGAAGGGAAGTACACCATATTTGGGGAATGTGTTTAATATTGCCCTTTTTGTTATTTTATTGTCCTGATTTCATGTTTTATGTCATTTCTTTTTACTTAGAGGCGATTTTGTCGTACTATTTTCGTACGGCTGCCATCTTTGTTTACATTTGGCGGCGATCATGCTAGGGGGCGATGCAGTCACGCTAATGGGGTTTTTATGACCTTTATTTACATTTTTGGCCGATCTTTGTGGGCTATTTACGCAACAAGTAGGAGTTGATCTGCTCTATTCTTGCTGTCTATTGACTCCATGGGATCTTATTTACAGGCCTACATCATATTTTAGTGGCGATGCTTGCTATTTCTTGCATAATTTGCCATATTCTGCCCAGGTGCTAAAACGTGTTTTCGCATTGCATTCTGGGTAATATTTTTTTTATCGACCACCATTTTCTGTGCCAGCTTGACCTGATTTTGGCCAATCGGTGTGTCTCTGGCGCAATTGACCTTTTTCTGAGGACAAGTTTCGCCAGATCCCATAAATACAGGTGCCTTACTGGCATCGCTCTCTCACTTCCATCTGGGCTTCAACACATGGAGGAAGAAACGTGACGCTGCGAAGTCGAGGCACCAAGACCACGTGGAGTTTGGCAGAAGTTGGGAGATCTGTGTGTTAATCTCAGGAGTTATAGCCAGTTGTTTTCATTTAGTGGTGTCTACATTGTATTATATTTTGGAGGTCCAGGTGGAGGTGAGCAGCATTGTGTATTCCAGTTTGAGATAGTGATTGGATATTCTGTATTCGATAGTATTATTTTGAGTCTTTATATTTGGCAGAGTTCAGTGTTTGCGTAACTTAGAGATCTGTTAATTGTGTGTAAAACTTGGGCAGGAGTTTTAGTATCCATTGAGTATTTTATACCAGTATATTGAAGTGAGTTTGTCCAGTTCATTGAGTGTATTTGTGATCGCAATTCTTGGCGGTTCATCATATTTGAGAGACATAGGTGTATTTTTACAGCCTTGTTGATTTACCAGAATTTGCACGGTTTATTTATTCTATCGAAGATAAGATAGGTCTCGCTTGGGTTTGTATTACTTGGAGAAATCTGTGTTTAGCCTCCTGACAACTTTTGGTTAGTTGCACAGATGTTGAGTTATTCATAGTATTGATTTATTTGGTATATATCGATTTATCGGTGATATTGTTCATATTCAGCTATCGAGACAGCCATCTGACACTTTGTGTTTATCTAAGTTTATTTTGTGAGACCTTGGTATTGTTCAAGTATTATTCAGATATATGATGAAGTATTACCATTGAAGTTGAAGTTTTTATCAATAAATAGTGTTGATTCTTTATGTTTACAATAAATCAGTATTTTTAGCATATTTGCCAGTTTTCTTTGCCGACTTCCCACGCACACAAGCACACACACCAGGAAATCCGCTAACCAACCACTTGACCGTCACAGAATCATAGGAGAATAAATCACTTTACACATTCACTTTCAACATTTACTCCAAGATGAAGGTTGACTTTTTTACCATGTTTACCGTGAAAAAAAAATACAACCAATAACTATACATTTATCGGAATATCTCAACAGTACTATTAAACTCATATAAACTAGTACCATATAAACAACATACCATGATGAAATAGTTATCTGCCCCTGATAACGCCATTGTGGCTTCAGATATAAAAGTTTGGTCGCGCTTCGTTTCTAAATATTCCGAAAGTGTTTCCTGTTAGGTTTTTATTGTCATCATCCAAATCTTGCTATAAGCGGTAATTGGTTTATACATACATGGTATTTAATGGTTTACTCTTGTATCATTGCTTAATTTTTTTGGTTTATCAAGTGTTTGTTTTGGCCAGCAGGAAGCCGTCCTGGCAATTGGGGGAATAACTATCAATGAAGCCCGCATGCAGGCAATAGACTTCACAACTCCCCATTTCAGACAAGTGGGCGACATGATGATACGATTGTCTGCGTTTAGGTGGTCATTCTTCTACGGGATGTTGAGCATTGGAACTCGCGTTTGTCTTGGTTCTCTGCCGCTTATGGTAGCCCTCTGTTTTATATTAATCCAGAGGGTTACCAGATGCTGGCCCACCGGAGAAACTAAACAAGTGTGACGTTTGGTAATGACTTGTTTTCGGTGTGGCCCAAAAAACCTGGTTTCTCTGATCGTATAGACTTTATGTAACTCCCGCTCGTTGTGATTCGAGAGCCGTCACTAATCTGGCGTTCCCCAACGCTGGTGTATCATCACTCCGTAGCTTACCGGCTTCACTTAGGCAAGAAGCAACTCAGATGTAAATAAATTGAAGATTTATATACATCAAATCAACTTACAATTGTATGGCTGGTCACCCACGTGACGTACAGATATGAAGTTCAGACATGGAGCACTGTATGATCACATTTCAAAAATAAATAGTGCACGAGGGCACAACTAAAAAGAGTTCTTAGCCGGCGGCGTCTCTCTGTCCCGATCCGTTGAAGTTTCCCGTCCCGTTTAGTCGAATGGTTTCTCCAGGTAGTCGGTCTAATCCCGGTTGACTCTAAGGCCCTGAAGAAGGAGTCGTCCGCACGGAGTTCGTCGAGTCCCTTGGCTGTGGCGGTGACGATCTCCCCACGGTCGATGTCGCTGTTGCAGTGCTCTCAGAGCGGCCGTCCGCTCTCTCTTTTATAGACAGGGTGGCTGCGCGCGCATCTTCTTCCGCGAACGTATCTTCCGCACTCTTCTCCACGTGGTGAAGACGGCGTCCGCGAACGGTTCTTCCGCGAAGGCTCCTCTTCCGCGAACGGTGCTTCCGCGAACGATGCTTCCGCTAATGATGCTTCCGCGATCGTGCTTCCGCGAACGGTTCTTCCGCGAACGGGGTCTCTGCCGATGATGCTTCCGCGATCGTGCTTCCGCGAACGGTTCTTCCGCGAACGGTGTCTCCCGCCAGTGGACTTTGTAGATCACGTGACCGTTCCTAACGAACGTTTCAGCGCGGCAATTGCATGGTTTTGTTACAACTCCACCTTTTCTGGAGATCAACGTCCCCGTTGATCCTTTCTCTTTCTTCTTTTCTCTTCTTCCTCCTTCTTCATCTTTTCTTTCCTATTTGTGTTTTTTTTCAGGACTCTCACTGGCGATCCACCTCGCTTTCAGACGTCTCCACCAGCCTGTCGCGATCGTCGGTGTAGGCTCGGAGCTGTTCCCGGAGCAGCTTGGTCTCTCGGACGTGGGCTCGCAGCTCCTTCCGGTGGCTCTTCTCTCGTTGAGAGGCCTCCCCTCGCAGCTGCATCACCTCGGCCTCGAGCTGTCTCTGCTCCTCCTTGGCTTGGAGCCGAGCCTCCGCCTGGGTCAGGTGGCGTCGTCCCATGGCGACAGTGGACGCTAAGTCCTCCAGGGCCTTCTCTCCGGCAGTGACCGCTCTGCCCAGGCCCTCCACGTACGGTCGCAGTTGGTCCTCCTCCTCCGGTACGGGCTTGAGGTACCAACTCAGGTCTAGGGGCTTGTAGACAGGGGCCGAGTCTCTGGGAACGGGGGGTCCGTCGTCCTCGGGGGTGGGGGCCTCCGGGGATTCCGCCTCTCTCCGCTCCTGCTGAGACTCCGGTTCTGTCTCGCTGTTCGGCGGGTCGTCCTCGGGGTCTGAGGCGTCCGCCGATTTGGGGGCATCCTCCCGGGGGCTTGACGGCGTGGAGCTGGCAAATCGGACCGCCTTCAGCTCGGGGGCAGGCACAGAGGAGGGACCATCTCGGGGGTCGGACACGGGCGTGTCGGTCGTCCTCCTCCTCCGCCCTGGCTTGAGGGTGTTGCCGCTGGCATGGGAGGTCTCGTGTCGGTCTCGGTCGGCCCTGCGGACGAACCGCTGATTGCAGGTGTTACAAAGATGCCGTCCCTCCTGTGACGTGTGTTTCGTCGCCACGTGCCGACTGAAGTTGGATACCGTCACGTGGATCCGGCAGGGACTGCACCAGCGTCGTCCTCTCTCTACAGACACTTTCCGGGCAGGGGACCGTCGACCTCCTCGGGGCTCCTCGCGACGCTCCCGGCTCCTCGAGCGCTCCCGCTTCCGGTCAGGCTTGTCTATCTTGGTAGGTGGGTCGCTCATCTTGTCGACTTCAAGGGGTAGAAAGTCAGCTAAGTCGAACTCCGGAACGTCCCCAAAATCGTCGTCTGCAAATACTGGTACTTCAATAATTTGCAGAGTTGGTGTGTTCATGGTTGAAGTGATGACGAAATCGTAGGCCGGCCTGCTTATATAGAAAAGGCGCGGACCAGGGACCTGGGGGAAAAAGCATTGTCGTGGAACGAAATAACGTTTTTCGCTTGCTTCCGCGAACGGTTCTTCCGCGAACGCTGCTTCCGCGAACGTGCTTCCGCGAACGGTACTTCCGAAAACGCTGCTTCCGCGAACGCTGCTTCCGCGAACGGTTCTTCCGCGAATGCTCCCGTCGTCGTTTACATCGTTTGGACTGCATTCCCGCCATTTTCCACTCGTCCCTCGTCATCACTGGGGGTCCGGACTGGGGTCACATCGTCCTGATTGGGTATCCAGGCGTCGGTTTCAGGGGTAAACCAGCACCTTTTTATATTGTCAATGTGGACATCTTTAATCTTGCCACCGGGTCAATCTTGTATGGACACCATCCATCCGAGATGAGACTTCACAACGAGATAAGGTCCCGTCCACCCTAGTCCTAGTTTTGGTCTAGCCTTTGGAGGGTACCAATACATCACCCAAGTGCCCACCGGAAAATGTCGAGCGGCTGATTTCACGTCATGATGGCGCTTTTGTCGCACTGTAGCCATCTTTAGGCACTCTAGGGCAGTCTCATGAGCTTGTATGGTAGCTTCTTTCACCCATTCGACGTATGCGGACACACACTCGGGAACTGGTCCTCCCAAATCGTCCGGTTTCGTCCGGTACCTCAGGTCCAATGGGGTGGTTGCCTCCCGTCCCATCATCATTCGAAATGGTGTACACCCGGTGCTTTCGTGTACTGATGTTCTATAAGTCGCCATCACGTAAGGCAGATGGTCGTCCCAGTCGTCATGGTTCTCGTCCACGACCACGGCCAGAAGGTTCAGCAGGGTCCGGTTGAATCGCTCGACCATCCCGTCTGATTTGGCGTGATAAGGGGTCGTCCGAGTCTTCTCCCCTCCTAGGATCTTGATTATTTCGAGGAAAAGCTTGCTCTCGAACTCCCGTCCCTGGTCGGTATGTATTTTGGCTGGCATTCCAAGGCGGCACACGAACTCAGTCACGAAGACGTCCGCCACCGTCTGAGCCTCATGGTTGGGTAGAGCGTAGGCCTCAGTCCACTTGGTGAAATAATCACCCATGACCAGTATATACCGGTTCCCAGAATTGGTGATCGTTCCAGGCTCCAAAATGTCCATGGCCACCCTTTCTAGCCGATCGCCTACCGGTAGATTTCCCATGGGGTGGTACTTGGGCCCCGGTCACGGCTTTCTCCCACTACACTTCAGGCACTCTCGGCACCAACGCTCCACGTCCTTCGTCATACCCGGCCAATACATTCTCGCTTTTAGTCGGTTGACTGTTTTGGTGACTCCCTGGTGGCTCATCAGCTTGCCGGTGTGGACCTCCTTCATGACGGCGCGTCTCAGGACCTGTGGAACGACCAGTTGATGGATTGGTGCATTCTGGCAAGCCGCTTGGTACCGCCGGTACAGAAGCCCATCACGTAGCTCCAGCTGGTCCCACTGTTGCCACAGAGTCTTCATTTGCTGACTTTTTGTTCTGACTTCGGGCCATGCAGGTCTCTCAGTGAAAGTATTCTTCCACCCGAGGATGCCTCCAACTTCAGGGTCTGCTCGTTGAAGGGTCACCAGGTCCTCCTGGGAATAACCATTCAGGACCCGGGCCTCCGGGGCTCCCTCCATCGGATTCCGGCGTCCTCTCGTAGCCATAGCCCGCGTGACAGCTAGCATTTGTTTGTCTGGATCTCGGACCACAGGGTTGGGGCATGGGTCCAGGAAGGGCTCCTCTCGGCAGCGCATCCACACGTCGGCCGTCGCGCCGATCGCTGCTCCGGCCACAACCTCCGGTCCCAAACCATGCAGTGCGAGGAGCATCATCAAGAGAAACCAAACCCAGGCAGAGGGGCGGAGCTGATGCAGGGTTCTGCAGACGCTCCTGGCTCCTTCCTCCGTCTGTGGGGGGCTCCGGTCAGGCAGGCACTCCTCGGTCGGCTGGGTAGTCGTCCTCGGGTCCTCCTGGCAGCGCACCTCCCAGATCTGGAATATCCCGACTCTATCTCCGCAATAGTAGTCCTCCGTCCAGGGCTCCACAGGGACCTCCCGCAAGATGTTAACTTGAGGTCCTCCGGGGCTCCATCCTTCTCCGCTGATCGGTGGAAGCAGATCCTCGTCAGAGAGGTCCTCCAGGGGTAGGGGACACTTCTCCTGAGTCGGACAGGCCTCCTCTTCTCCTTCGGGTCTTGTGGTGTGGCGAGGGGCGGGACAATCCGGTCTCCGGCACTGTCGGCATCTGGACATCCCGTCTGCATTCCCGTGTTGTACTCCCGGTCGGACCTCACACCTGAAGGCGTAGCTGGCGATGCGAGCTGCCCATCTAGCGATCATTCCCTCCGCATCCCGAAAGTTCAGTAGCCACTTGAGAGAGGCGTGGTCGGTTCGTAGTAAGAACGCTCTCCCCCACAAGAAATGTCTGAAATGGTGTATCATACTGACGACGGCCAGGAGCTCCCGCTTGGTGGTGCAGTAATTCCGCTGGGTGTCCCTCAGGGTTCTGGAAGCATAGGCGATCACCCGCTCTCGTCCGTCCTGCACTTGGGATAAGACGCCTCCCACTCCGTAGCCACTAGCATCAGTATCTAAAATAAATTCTTGGTCCATGTCAGGGTACACCAGCAGGGGGTGCTCGGTCAGGGGTTGACGCAGCGCCTCGAACGCCTGCTGATGAGCCTCGCTCCAATGGTAATTGACTTCCTTCTTTAACAGGTGGTTGAGGGGTCCCGCTCGGGTGGCAAAGTCAGGGATGAATCTGCGGTAATACCCCACGAACCCAAGGAAGCTCCTTAGTTCTGTCAAGGTGGTCGGAGGAACCATCTTCGTCACAGCTTCGACTTTGGCAGGGTCACACTGGATGCCTTGGTCGGACACGACATGGCCCAGGAAGTTGACCTGTTGTCGAAACAGCTCACACTTGGCGGGTTTCAGTTTCAGCAGGCTTGCCCTCCATATAGTCGAGAATTCGATCCTCGAGCTCCTCCTGCGCCCATCCAGTCACTTCGGATGCACACCGGAAAAACCTATTAAAAATCTGTGAAACTAAAAATTCCCCCCTGGCAATGTGTTCTTCACGTCTTCGTCGAGCTTCTCGCCTGTGAAGCCGTGCACACACCTGCCAATGGCCCATACGGTTGGGCGCTGGTATGAGCCCTATTCTCCTTCGGGTCTTGTGGTGTGGCGAGGGGCGGGACAATCCGGTCTCCGGCACTGTCGGCATCTGGACATCCCGTCTGCATTCCCTTGTTGTACTCCCGGTCGGACCTCACACCTGAAGGCGTAGCTGGCGATGCGAGCTGCCCATCTAGCGATCATTCCCTCCGCATCCCGAAAGTTCAGTAGCCACTTGAGAGAGGCGTGGTCGGTTCGTAGTAAGAACGCTCTCCCCCACAAGAAATGTCTGAAATGGTGTATCATACTGACGACGGCCAGGAGCTCCCGCTTGGTGGTGCAGTAATTCCGCTGGGTGTCCCTCAGGGTTCTGGAAGCATAGGCGATCACCCGCTCTCGTCCGTCCTGCACTTGGGATAAGACGCCTCCCACTCCGTAGCCACTAGCATCAGTATCTAAAATAAATTCTTGGTCCATGTCAGGGTACACCAGCAGGGGGTGCTCGGTCAGGGGTTGACGCAGCACCTCGAATGCCTGCTGATGAGCCTCGCTCCAATGGTAATTGACTTCCTTCTTTAACAGGTGGTTGAGGGGTCCCGCTCGGGTGGCAAAGTCAGGGATGAATCTGCGGTAATACCCCACGAACCCAAGGAAGCTCCTTAGTTCTGTCAAGGTGGTCGGAGGAACCATCTTCGTCACAGCTTCGACTTTGGCAGGGTCACACTGGATGCCTTGGTTGGACACGACATGGCCCAGGAAGTTGACCTGTTGTCGAAACAGCTCACACTTGGCGGGTTTCAGTTTCAGCCCGGCGGCCTGCAGTCTCTGGAACACGTCCTCGAGGTTCTCCACGGCTTCTTGGAAAGTCTTTCCAAGACAGACGACATCGTCCAAATAAATTAGACAACGCTTCCACTGGAGTCCCCTCAGCGCCAGCTCCATTAGACGTTCAAAAGTAGCCGGGGCCGTCGCCAATCCAAACGGCATCACTTTAAATTGATAGAGTCCACTACGGGTAGTGAACGCCGTCTTCTCCTTGTCTCTGTCGTCCATCTCGACCTGCCAGTAACCACTAGCCAAGTCTAGCGTTGAAAAATATCGTCCTCCTGACAAGGTATCAAAACTCTCGTCGACTCGAGGCAGGGGGTACGCATCCTTCCGGGTGACATCATTTAGACGGCGGTAGTCGACGCAAAATCTCAGTGCACCATCCTTCTTTTTCACTAGCACGATGGGAGACGACCATGGACTGTCGCTTGGCTCCACAACGCAGCTTTCAACATCTTGTCGACCTCGTCCTCGATCAGCTCTTTTTGGTAGTACGGGGCTCTCCTCAGAGGCTGCTTGATCGGGGGGTGATCTCCCATGTCGATGACGTGTTTCGCCAGGGACGTCCGGCCCAACCTCCCATCTGGTCCCATAAAGACCTGCTGGTGGCGTCGAAGGAGATCGCTGACGACCTCCACCTCCTTTTCCGTCAAGTCCGGATGCATTCCCTCCAGGAGTGGTTCTAAATGCTCCGGGCACTCTGGTGTCTTCGTCGACGATTCTGCGTGCATGGCGCGCACTCTGGTTTCGGGCTGCTCAGGTGTCCGGTTCCGCCACTTGGTGGAGTTTGGTGTAAGGGGCTCATGCTCCCTCCCGCTCCCCTCCCGGTACCACTGTTCCCTCTTAGGTTCGTCTTGGGTTGTTTTTCCACCATCGGGACGAAATCCCAGGTCGATCACGGCCTCTATCCCGTGAAGCTCGGCTAGGATGGTCCCCATCAGCACAGTGCAAGCTCCAGCGCCGGCGTTCAGAAGTACCACCGGTACCAGGCGTCCTCGGGGTCGTACCAGGGCTCGTCCCACTACGAGGGGGTCGTCCTCCAACGGCTCTCTTGCGGACGGCACGAGGCCGGCCTTCGGAACTCCTCCCTCACTTCCTGTCAGCTTGAGGTCCACCATCATCTCTGAAAAGGGTGGCAAGACGACCGTCTCCTCCGTCACCAGTGTGTAGACGGCGTCCTCGTGGCCTGAGCTCATCACTACGGTAGTGTCGCCCACCTGCCACTCGCCCTTACGCAGATCCAGCTGTCCCCCAATCTCTTGAAGTACATCAAGCCCCAACACTCCCGGGATCCCTAGTTTGGCTACCAGTACGTCTGCCTACACGAGTCGTGTGCCCAGTAGAAGTTGAACTGTCATCTCTCCTTGAACCTGTAAGTAGTCTCCGGTTGCTGCCCGTAACCTTATTCTCGTCTGCCTTATCATTGCTTTATGTTCGTCATCCATTTGGTCGAAGAGACACTCGTCCAGAACGGTGGAAGAGGCACCCGTGTCCACCAACATACGAGTCGCCTTCCCCATAACGTGGCACGCCGCATACCACGCCAATGTGCCTCGGGCACCGGCTGACAGCGACACCACCTGGCCTTTTCTGTCAATCTTAAGAGAGCTGCCACTCTCCTCAGGGACGCCGCCCTGGATAAGTACTGAGTCGTCCACCCACAGTGATGCACCACCCTGGTCCTCTCTATCAGTCTTAAGGGAATCACTCCCCTCGGAACCGCCGCTCCGGATAAGTAATGAGTCGTCCACCAGCAATAGCTGCTGCGCTGGCCCCTTGGTCATTCCGCTCCACAGGCCCTCCGTCTCCTCTTTCACGGCCGCTTGTGGTTCAGTTGAATGGGGGGATCCCTGCTGTTTTGCAGCCTCTAGCCTCAAGGTTGTAACCTGTTGGTCCTCCTTGCTGCTAGCAGAAACCTCGTTGATGTCTCCGTGGGTCCCCAGACGCTCCACGGCTCCATCGGTCTGCATTTCGTCGACGTCTCCGCGGATCATTAGACGCTCCATGGCTCCATCGATTTGCTGTACATTGGCACTCCCGTCTGTGTTGACAGGCTTGCCCTCCATATAGTCGAGAATTCGATCCTCGAGCTCCTCCTGCGCCCATCCAGTCACTTCGGATGCACACCGGAAAAACCTATTAAAAATCTGTGAAACTAAAAATTCCCCCCTGGCAATGTGTTCTTCACGTCTTCGTCGAGCTTCTCGCCTGTGAAGCCGTGCACACACCTGCCAATGGCCCATACGGTTGGGCGCTGGTATGAGCCCTACTGGTTTTCCGACTCCTCGTCTGTCAAACTGTTCCGCTCACCAATCTCCTCGATTAGTCGACTCAAGCGCTCCTCCTTGGTCCGAGGTGGCGGCCGATCTGGACACTGGTACTTCCGATGACCCGGCTTCCCACAGTACCAACAGTCATCTGGTCCCGGCCTAGCACTTGGTCCCTTGTTCTCAGCAGTGGCGGCCCTCGGCTTGATGGATAGCACCTGCTCACACAGCTCGATTAGTCGATCCAGCTTCCTGTCTTGGCTCTCAAAGAGCCCCTTGAAGTAGGGAAGTCTGGGTAGACCCGCTACGTTCGGCTGGTTGCTCTGCTGCCCACTGGTGGTAATCTCGCCTCCCTGCTGGTTCTTTAACAACTGTAGGACCCGTCCTAGAGCTGGCTCGGAGTCCTCCGACTCTATGGACATCACCGGCTTCCCAGGCTTGGGTTTGACACATTCGTACTGGGTCACGAACGCTATGGCCTCCTCCATGGTCTTCATCTTCCTCATGAGCGCCATCACCTTCATGTCCCCATCTGGATGGCCCTTCCAGAAGTGGTCTAAGGCGATAGCCTCCTGAGCTGCGGAGTTCAGATCCGGATAACCACGACCGGCCAGTCGCTGCAACTCATAGCCGTACTGCTGGGGTGTCTCTGCCTCCCTGCGGGTTCTCTGTCCCAAGGTCGCCTTGTAGGACTCCTCCTGACAGTCAGGGTCGAATCGTAGGGTCAGCTTGTCGGTCAGAACGTCGATGTCCCTCCGGTCTGCAGGACTCAGGCTGGTCAGCATTCGTCGCGCCTCTCCTGTCAAGCTCCCGGCTAAGTAGACGCCCTGTTCCCGCTTGCTCCATCCGTTGACCTCTGCGATCACGTCAAAGTGGGCCCGGTACACCAGCCACTCTATGGAAGTCCCATCGAACTTGTCAGGGGTCAGCATCTTCCGGTTCCTTCTGCCGTTCTGATTCCAGGCTGTGCTGTCCTCGGACGACGAGTCCTCCTGCCTCCGTCTCGGCCTAGGGCTTCATCGGTGCAGCGGCGGTCCCCGCCTCGGTGGTCTCCTCCCCCGTCCTGGGTAACCATGGCTGCTGTCGGTCCCTCCATCAGATGAAGGCCCCTCATTGCCCGATGATGAGAAAGGGTGCTGTCTCCGGCCTCCCTGGGTGACTGAAATAGAAGCTGGATTTCTCCAGGAGGCTGGCTGTCTCGGTTGTCGACTGGGTGAAGACCTCCCTCTTCCGCGAACGCTGTCTTCCGCGAACCTTCCGCGAACACTGTCTTCCGCGAACCTTCCGCGAACGGACTCCTCCGTCAACAGCTCCCGAAGAAGTTCTTCCGCGAACAGGCCTCTTCCGCGAACGCCGTCTTCCGCGAGTCTTCCGCGAACGGGCTCGTCCGCCAAGATGTCTCGGAGACGTCCCTCCACAAAAGATGCACGTCCGCGAATGCCATCTTCTGCGAGTCTTCCGCGAACCGGGTCATCCGCGAATGGTCTTCCCCGTCTACTCTGAAAAACTGGAAAGGAAGATTGGTCGCTTGGATCACTCCTTTCGTCGAGCCGCCGTCTGGGTGAAGACTCCTCTCTTCCGCGAACACTCTCTTCCGCGAGTCGTCCTCGTCCGCGAACGTGGTCGTCTGCGAAGGGCCCTCCCCGGTCACAAGCGTCCTCGTCACCAAAGACTCCCCCTCGCCCACGAGCCCGTTCATCCACGAAGGATCCCCGGCTGCAAGCGTCCCTGTCGCCGAAGAATGCCTCTCGTCCGCGAATGTTCTCTTCCGCGAAAAGTCCTCTCCCTCTCGAGCTGCTCTCTTGGGTCGGAGCCCAAGTAACCCGTCCTCCTGTCGCTCCCGTTTGTCGACTCGTCACACCAGACCGCTGCCCTGTTGCACCAGACTGCTGCTCTGTTGCACCAGACTGCTGCTGGGACTGGTCCCAAAGCCGTCTCAATGCTGCATTCTCTGGAGGTGCCACACTTGGACTCTGCTCCGGTAGCTGTAGCCGATTCCTCCTCGCCCAGATTTCGCCGTCCTCCCCGTCCAGATTGACGTACTCCGGTCCCAGCACTCGTCGGAACTCGCGGCCCCTCCTAACGCTCTCAAGGTAGGTTGACCTCTCCCTGTCTCGATCGTGCTGCCACCCAGAGTCGTATCTGAAAGGAAAACGGTTGTCGGGTGTCTAGCTCCGGGGTCTCTGTTGACTAGTCGACTGGCCCATGGAAGGTCTCGACCTCCCTGGTTGCTCCTCACTCGTCGAAACGTCCCGTCTACCCCTGGCTGTGAAGCTGCTCTTCCGCGAACGGTCGTCTTCCGCGAACGTTGTCTTCCGCGAACGGTCGTCGGCCTCTTCCGCCAAGGTCGTCTTCCGCGAACGGTTGTCGTCCGCGAACGTCTTCCGCGAACGGTCGTCTTCCGCGAACGTCTTCCGCGAACGGTCGTCTCCCTCTTCCGCAAAGGTCGGCTTCTGCGAACCGCTGTCTTCCTCGTCCGCAAGTGAGGCCGTCCGCGAAGAGTCTTCCTCTTCACCTCCTGTCTTCCCTGGGGCAGTTTCGTCGTTTTCGCCGGACACGAGTGATGCTGAGGTTCGTTCCCTGGCAGTAGACCCTCGGGGATCCTGGTCACGTGCGCCAAGTTGTGACGTTTGGTAATGATTTGTTTTCGGTGTGGCCCAAAAAACCTGGTTTCTCTGATCGTATAGACTTTATGTAACTCCCGCTCGTTGTGATTCGAGAGCCGTCACTAATCTGGCGTTCCCCAACGCTGGTGTATCATCACTCCGTAGCTTACCGGCTTCACTTAGGCAAGAAGCAACTCAGATGTAAATAAATTGAAGATTTATATACATCAAATCAACTTACAATTGTATGGCTGGTCACCCACGTGACGTACAGATATGAAGTTCAGACATGGAGCACTGTATGATCACATTTCAAAAATAAATAGTGCACGAGGGCACAACTAAAAAGAGTTCTTAGCCGGCGGCGTCTCTCTGTCCCGTCCCGTTGAAGTTTCCCGTCCCGTTTAGTCGAATGGTTTCTCCAGGTAGTCGGTCTAATCCCGGTTGACTCTAAGGCCCTGAAGAAGGAGTCGTCCGCACGGAGTTCGTCGAGTCCCTTGGCTGTGGCGGTGACGATCTCCCCACGGTCGATGTCGCTGTTGCAGTGCTCTCAGAGCGGCCGTCCGCTCTCTCTTTTATAGACAGGGTGGCTGCGCGCGCATCTTCTTCCGCGAACGTATCTTCCGCACTCTTCTCCACGTGGTGAAGACGGCGTCCGCGAACGGTTCTTCCGCGAAGGCTCCTCTTCCGCGAACGGTGCTTCCGCGAACGATGCTTCCGCTAATGATGCTTCCGCGATCGTGCTTCCGCGAACGGGGTCTCCGCCGATGATGCTTCCGCGATCGTGCTTCCGCGAACGGTTCTTCCGCGAACGGGGTCTGCCGCCAGTGAACTTTGTAGATCACGTGACCGTTCCTAACGAACGTTTCAGCGCGGCAGTTGCATGGTTTTGTTACACAAGTATCATTTGGGAGCACTATCCTCAATTGCTATGGGATACTGTTTTCGTATGGTATGTACATGTACTTCTTCATTATTGTCGTGGTTTTATGTCCGTCGTCCGTCCGTCGTCGTCCGGCAAATAACTATTTTTGAATTTTTCTCAAAAACTGTTTGATCAGTTCTGAGATTTTTGTTTCAAAACATTCCCCTCACGTACCGCTATGATGTGTATGAGTTTCGTTGCCCTTGAATCACCGGTCTGCGTGTGGCGGCCATATTTTTTCTGAACTTTATATTGAATCGTTTTGCTCGTTAACAAACCAAGAACACTCCAAGATAGAGCCTAAGTATTGGCACAATCAAATGAAATCATATATTACGGTTTGAATGATGACCTTCAATTTGACCTTCAATGACCTCGGAAGATCAAAACGACCTTTCTTTGTCGAAAAAAAAAGATTTTTGTGTTTGATGCCTATACTTTCAATGATCATTCACACAGTTTTTCTCAAAATCATGCATAAGATTCTCCTTATGTGCCTTTGTGATGTTATATGTTTTGTTGCTTTTGAATTGGCGGTTTATGTGTGGCGGCCTTTTTTGATCTTTTTACGAGTCGGCAAAAAAAATTGTTTTGTCCCAAATCAATCAAATCGGGCCATTTCCAGTAATTTTAGGTTACCGGACCTATGGTCCGATAACCTATTGGCATGGCGTTGCGTCCGTCGTCCGTCGTCCGTCGTCATCCGTCATCGTCCGTCGTCGTCGTCGTCCACATTTTTATCTTTTTTGTTTACGGGCGAATTCTTCTGAAATTTTGCACAAAAATACTTAAAAATAATTCAAGAAGGAGGTATTTTTTAGTTTTTTTATTTTCGCATTTTTTTCAAAATGGCGGCCGTTTTCGATGAAAAATGCCTGATTTTGGACTTTGGTGGCCATTTTCTCAAAATCTGTTCAGTAACTTTTTTTCTTTTTGATACATAACACTCCTGATATGTACTCCTATGATGACTATAAATTTCGTTGCGCTTGAATCGCTCGAAGTGGACCATTCTGGCCCAAACTCGGCCCAAATGGGACTTTCCCATGTTAAATTCTCCTATGCTTTATAATGGGACACATTATGCCTAATATCTCACTTAATATTGAGATTAGAGACTAGGAATCAATTAAGGACATATAGGAAATGATATATGCTGAATATTGTCGTGACCTTGAATTTGACCTCTGACCTCAATTTCAAGGTCAGAGCACAAAATGGCTGATATCTCGCTTATTATCGACTCTACAGCTTAGGAATCAATTGTGGACATATAGGAAATGATATATGCTGAATATTCTGATGACCTTGAATTTGACCTTTGATCCCATTTTCAAGGTCATAGGACAAAATGACTAATATCTCGCTTGTTATCGACTTTACAGCTTAGGAATCAGTTATCAACATATAGGAAATGATATATGCAGATTATTGTCATGACCTTGAATTTGACCTTTGACCTCATTTTCAAGGTCACAGGACAAAATGGCTAATATCTCACTTATTATCGACTCTACAGCTTAGGAATCAATTGTGGACATGTAGGAAATGATATATGCTGAATATTCTGATGACCTTGAATTTGACCTTTGACGGCATTTTCAAGGTCATAGGACAAAATGGCTAATATCTCGCTTGTTATCGACTTCACAGCTTAGGAATCAGTTATGAACATATAGGAAATGATATATGCAGATTATTGTCATGACCTTGAATTTGACCTTTCACCTCATTTTCAAAGTCACAGGACAAAATGGCTAATATCTCACTTATTATCGATTTTACAGCTTAGGAATCAATTGTGGACATGTAGGAAATGATATATGCTGAATATTCTGATGACCTTGAATTTGACCTTTGACGGCATTCTCTCAAAATCTATTCTCACAAAATTTCCTCAAAATGCATAAGGTTCTCCCTATGTACCTTTGTGATGTGTAAATTTTGTTGCGTTTGAGTCGACGTTCTGTGAATATATGACTTGATTTCGTATTATAGTCCATACAGAAAATGTGTGTTCGGCAACCTTTACGGACATGTTTTGACGATAGACTTGAAGATCAGAGTAACAATTTATTTTTTGGAGAATTAATACTCTGTGCAATTCTTCTGATCTTCCGGTGAGCTACAGCTCACTTGGTGCTATGTTTGCAATTTGTGTTATGATTTTGAAATCTGAAATTGAATTCAGCTCTTTCCTCCTCAAGATTTCAACACTGAAAATGTAAATCATTCCGATATTCTGTGTACGTATAGTTGGCACACTTAGTCTCCGGGTCTGGGACATACCAAGTGCTCATATATTTACTCGTATGGATAGCTTCTCTAGAAATGAATGAATCCTTTTCAGCTGGCAAGGCACCACAAGGCACTACGTCCTCGCGGGTTGTATTGTTCTTTTACTGGATGACTGTCGTTATATTGGCAGCAACATATTCTGGGTTTCTAACAGCATCACTTGCAGTGAAAAAAGTCAAAATGCCATTCACATCTCTAGAAGAAATGGCTGAAAACGATGACTATCGATTATTATACAATGGTGGATCAGTCTATGAAACAATTTTCAAGGTACAATTTTCAAGGCAGAGACAGGTTTGGGTCTGTCTGATAATACACCTGTTTTCAGATTAAGCTGTGATATAAAAACAAAGCTGTAACAGTGTCAATAAATTATATACAATATACATTTAGTGACCATATGATGATTGCTCTTGCCTTAGCTTTTTTCCACAACGTGTTAGGCATCACTACCGACGTCCACATCCAGTCTGCACATAGACTTGGCAAACCACCACCCGGTAAAATACCATCCATAATCGCCAGAATCCCAATCACAAAGCAGCGAGAACTAGTTCTCGGCTCAGCATCTGTTGAACCCACAAATGTTAAAACGCCCACAAATGTGAAAACCCACAAATGTGAAAACAAATTTTGTAAATCACCCACAAATGTAAAAAAATCAACCACAAATGTGAAAACGTTTTTTGTCAACTACCCACAAATGTGAAAATCTTCACCCACAAATGTGAAAAAAACTTCACCCACAAATGTGAAAAAAAAAATCAACCACAAATGTGAAAACGATTTTTGTCAATTGCCCACAAATGTGAAAATCTGACACAACATTAGCTTCAACATGAGGAATGTTTTAGGTTACCGACCTTTGTTCTGAAAACCTATTGCACAAATAATACTTTCCCCTATTATCATCATTTTTCCATAAAAACCTTCATATCTCAGTAAATATTGATCGTAGAGCAAAAAGGACGTTATTTTCGGACCCGTAGGACAAATTGGCCATATACTGGTGTGGTTTATTATAAGATTACACCTGTGATGTCAAATTACACCAAACCGGAAGTAGAAATATTTTTCAAGGAAATGGGCTCAGGATGCCCAAGGATCAACAAGGCCGGACGAACAACACGCCCAAGCGTTGTGGTTCCGGGGACCCCTCCCATGGTTCTCGGGCCTCACGTAACGGCAACATTACTATTATTATTCATTATATGATATGTGATATGTGATGTGATGTTTGTCTACTAACCATGCTATGACGGTACTAACCTGGTTGCTACTTAACGAAGTCACATTCGTTACAAAAATTTTAAGATAAAATTGTTTACGGACGACCGATGGACGGACGACGGACGCAACGCGATGCCAATAGGTTATCGGACCAAATGTCCGGTAGCCCAAAAAATCTTTCAGAAAAGTGCTTCCCTGTATTCTCAGGCATTTTAGCGCAAATTTCGAAAAGATTCGACCGTAAATTCGAGATAAAAATAAAAATGTAAGACGTATGACGGACGACGACGGATGAAGGACGCAATGCCATGCAATGGGTTATCAGAACAAGGTTCCGTAAAAAGACATAACAATAAAAGACATTCCTCATGTGGAACCTAATGCTGTGTTTGATTTTCACATTTGTGGGCAAATGACAAAAACCGTTTTCACATTTGTGGTTAAATTTTTTTTTTCACATTTGTGGGTGGATTTTTTTTCACATTTGTGGGTAATGATATTTTCACATTTGTGGGTGATTTACAAAATTTGTTTTCACATTTGTGGGTTTTCACATTTGTGGGCGTTTTAACATTTGTGGGTTCAACAGCATCCCGCCTAAAAGACACTGGTCATTCAATCAATGCCCAGTTGCCTCCATCAACAACAGAACGACGCCAGTTTGCATATAATGAATACAAGTCACTGACAGGGGACAAGAAAAATAAAGCAAGGCTGAACAAAGACAAATTTTACGTGAGGGACAAGCTCCAAACACAATATCTCAAGCCTGTCCTACCAGATATTCCTGACCGTGGAGATGACGAGGCGCCGCCGACCATAGCTTCGAGCAAGAAGAAGACTGAGGGTGGCAGCTCCTTCAAGGTCTTCAGTGCGCAAGTTGAGTCCCTCACGGATGTTGCTGAAGTCCGACAGCATCTGATCATCAACGAGAAGGAGGTCCAGAATGCCACTCACATCATCATGGCCTATCGCCTGCAAGGTACACGGGGCAGGATCCAGGAGAACTTCGACTCCGACCGGGACTGGACCACTGGACTCTCACTTCTGAAGCACATGCGCCAGCATAAGATCGTGAACACTGTCTGTTTCGCCACACGTACCTGTCACACGAATTTCGTGCACATCGGGGGAAAGCGATTCAGTATTATCAACGAACTCGCAACAAATGCCATCCAGAAGCAGAATCAGTAATCACATCAAGAGAACTGATACCACCTTAAGTCTATGCATAGTATTGTCACAAATTCCCATGAACTCACTTTGCTACATATTTCCATATCACTATAGTGTTATATGTTTCTGTAAGTATCTATGTATGTAATCAGTATGTATGAACACCTGTCTATGTGGTACATGTACACAACGTACATTATAACTTATACAGATTATTTGTATCTTGTAATATTCCGCATACCAATTTCAATACAGGTATTCCAGCGTTATATATGTACTAAGCTCAGGGCTTTGCCTTTGCTGACTAAACAGACATCACAAATGCACACCCAGAGAAACTTATATGCACCACACACATTTTTGTTTTTATTGAATATTTTGTGTTTGTATTTACTTCACATCATAACATTTCATCTTCGTATCACAACTATCACAACACACATGCTCACGAGGAACATCAATCCTGAAGTCATTATAAGAAAATACTTAATGATGGTACATGGAATATATCAATTACACAACTACAACAATGGATGATTTTGAGAAATATCTACTATCTTATCAGTGTGATGAAGAGAGTGACGGTGGTGAAGACAATGATAGCATCCATGACATGAATTCTTTGAAATTCATTTCGAATTGTAAATATTATGATACGGACGAACTGAGTACTATAACTCATCACGACCAGGCTTTTGATTTCACTGCACTACATCTTAATATACACAGTCTGGCAAGTAAATATGATCACCTGAAAAACCTGATTAGTAACATAGAAAATACTGGCATTGAAATCGATTTTATTATGTTGTGTGAAACTTTTCTCAGTGACACCAACTGTAATATGTTCCCTATACCTGGATACCAATTTGTCTTCAACAATAGAACACGGGGCAAGGGTGGCGGCGTGGCTTTGTACATTCGTGATGAATTCCAATTTTTCGTGCGCGATGACCTAACCATTAACCATGATGTGGAATTTGAAACAATATTTGCTGAAATAGATATCATGTCCCGAAAAATTCTAATTGGCGAAATATATCGTGTACCAAATACTAGCGAATCAATTTCCGTGCAACGATTTGACAATGTTCTGAATAAATTAGCATCGTTTCCCGGAGACGTTATGATTGGGACCGATCAGAATTTCAATTATCTCGATATCAGTGATAATAAATACACGCGGGAGCTACTTGATACTTTCATCTCCGCTGGACTAGTACCAACAATCAGCAAACCAACACGTATCACACAGGAATCCGCCACATTAATAGACAATATTTACATTCGTATTGGTAAACACGAAATAGTTAAATCGGGCATCATAACAACTGACATATCGGATCACCTGCCAATTTTCACGTCACTTGGCCAAAGGAAAATAATTGAAAAAAAATTAGGCCAAGGGCCAAAGATAGGTTACCGGACAATGTTTAATATTTTAGGTGTTAGCCAGATCACTGGTTGAATTCAAGGTCAAGAGAATATTCAGCATATATAACATTAAGCATATATCATGTCCACAGTTGATTGCTAAGCTGTAAGTTCAATAATCAGAGAGATATTAGCAATTTTATGCTGTAGCCTTTAAAATGAAGGGGCAAAGGTCAAATTCAAGGTCATCAAAATATTCAGTGTATATCATTTTCTATATCATGTATATCATGTCCACAATTGATTCCCAAGCCATACAGTCAATAGAGGAGCAAGACATGAGCCAGTTTGTCCTTGGACCTTGGAAATGAGGTCAGAGGTCAAATTCAAGGTCACGAGAATATTCAGCATACATGTGATATCATTTCCTATATGTCCACAATTGATTCCTAAGCTGTAAAATCGATAATAAGTGAGATATTAGCCATTTTGTCCTGTGACCTTGAAAATGAGGTCAAAGGTCAAATTCAAGGTCATGACAATAATCTGCATATATCATTTCCTATATGTTCATAATTGATTGCTAAGCTGTAAAGTCGATAATAAGCGAGATATAAGCCATTTTGTCCTGTGACCTTGAAAATGAGGTCGAAGGTCAAATTCAAGGTCATCAGAATATTCAGCATATATCATTTCCTATATGTCCACAATTGATTCCTAAGCTGTAGAGTCGATAATAAGCGAGATATAAGCCATTTTGTGCTCTGACCTTGAAACTGAGGTCAGAGGTCAAATTCAAGTTCACGAGAATATTCAGAATATATCATTTCCTATATGTCCACAATTGATTCCTAAACTGTAAAGTCGATAATAAGCGAGATATAAGCCATTTTGTCCTGTGACCTTGAAAATGAGGTCGAAGGTCAGATTCAAGGTCATCAGAATATTCAGCATATCGACGGACTAAAGCAAAAATGGCCTAAGTCATTTTTTTCGCAAAATGAGATTTTTGTTCCATAGTGTTCATTTGAGTTAGGCCATTTTGCATAGTGTCATGTTTGATTCAGGCTGTTTGTCGTGTATTCATGGCGCGGGTATTTTCTATCAAACTGTTCTCTGGACTCGTGAAGGCATTTCAATTTTCCCCATTTCTACTGATTTTATCACCAGTATGTCTTTTAAAGAAAGTTTTCTCGGTGCGCTAAAGGTTGGTGCCTGTTTTTGCATGCTGAACAGTTGGGACTCGGTAATTATTCAAAAATATCCACCAGAATATGTGGTCGCCATGAGCGATATAAAGCAGATAATATGTTTCTGATTGCGAGATTTTTTTGCCAAATAAATTAATCTAGGCAATGTCATATCTCATGCCTGGCAAAACAATAAGTAGAAGCTAGGTTTATGCCTAGAAGATCTATGGAAAATGGTATGAATCGATTATTGTCTATCCGATAGTCCAAATTGTTAATGATACCATTATTGACCCTATGCCTGATTTACATGCAGCAAAAATCTTCGTTAAGCTTCAGAAAGTCTTTTCTTTGGAGAATGCCAAACTCGAAGATATCTAAATAATCTCAAATTAATTCAGATTCCCATGAGCCCTGAATATACCTCAGGGAGCATAGGGTTAATAAGCATACATGGAGTTCAAGGCCCACAGTATAGGGCCTGGATCTAGCCATCCATGTGCCATAGGCCTACTACTAGGCCCGCAAGTATACTAAGCTACATCATACTTAGCCTTAAGATACTGTGTAGCATCAATTGGTTTTCTCTTATTCAAAACTGAACATCACTACAGGACATTTCATATTACTGCAATCAGTCGGGACAGCCAACGGACACCAACAAAAAGCACAACTTTATCTTGTGAACTCACAAAATTTTGCCCTATGTCGCCGCGACAGCGGGGTCGTTCGGTCTGTCCAAGTCAAGCCTATTATACATCATGCTTATTAGGCCTAATTAACGTAATAAACAGCAAATATTTAACTTTCCATTGGGAAGTGTGATTAGGTCAGTGGGCCCTGGCCCAGGTAGTACTAAATCATAAATATTACACCGATATATGCACACATCCCAGTTATAAAATGTGCGAGAAGCACATTCTCCAGCCTATACCATCATCTATTGAAATATCTATGTCCTACGAGTATCCTACGAGTATCTACAGTGGCTGATTTCATGCCATAATCAGTTCTTCCCTGAATAGTTTTCGTCGAGAAGAAGAAGAAGAAGAAGAAGAAGAATTTATTTCTCACATGCTAATAGACATACAAGACATATATGACAACTTATACAAACAGCACATGAAGGACAATTTAAGAATTTAAATGTGGCGACTGAAATCATTAAATCCTCGACCAAAGCGTTTTCGCTGCAGCGAAGATATTCTCGCCGCGACCCAAACATCCTCGCCGCAGCGAAAATAGTTGATGTCGCAACTGAAACATTTTGGTCGCAACGAAAACCATTGTTGCCACGACCGAAACAATCTCGACGCAGCGAAAATCGTTGTTGCCGTGACGGATACATTTCTGCTGCAGTGAGAACAGTTACCACCGTGGCGATAATTACACTAACTGTGAATATTTGTTGCGGCGATAATTGCAATAATAAATAGGCCTAGTTTGTTCTCTTTGAGTTGATGGCAAGAAAAACTGTGTAACAAGTATGGCCATTCTCGCCGCGGCAATAATCATTTTCGCTGCAGCGAGAATGTTTTAGTCGCGGCTATAAGTATTAAAGTTGCGGCATAAACAATTGCGCTGCAGCGAAAATGATTCTGGTCGCGGCGATAATGTTCTTGCCTCAGCTAAAAGTATTTAATTCGCAGCGAGAATATTATTGCCGCAAGGAAAACGTTTCGGTCACGGATTTAATGATTTTGGTCGCGATTTAAATGGTTTTAGTCGTGACAATTAAATTCGCGACGAAAAATGTTCAGGGAAAACGCATTATGGCATAAATCAGCCACCGTAAGTATCTATGTCCTGCTCGTCGAAGTAATTAGGGTTGAAATGACCAATTATTGGCTGCATTTAAATCAATGTTAAATTGGGCAACTTCGGGTGTGCGTTTCACCTTTCCAAAAAAAAAATTAGGGCTTAACGGTTGACAGGGTGTGATAGTATAATCATAGTACTTTAATAAAATCTAGGTCACTATAGAGCATGATAGTACCAATTTTTCATAAAATGACGTTGAACAGGACCCCTGTCAATTTAGCTCGTTTTCAGATCGCAAATGCCGACATAGCATACATTCAGCAAAACCTTTCTCTACTCCAAATCCCGGGGAATACCATCGGAATTTTTGCTTTTCCCAAAACCAGACTTCCACACGCGCAAAATAAACCAGCACGTGGATCAATATCGCTTCGCGTTGTCTCCCTAGGCAACCATACATCTGGCGAAATGACGTCACTTAAAACGGAATCCTCAATGTGTGAGGCATCCCCAAGTCTATTTCTGGCTTATACCCATTAGGGTCCAATGTTACATATCATCAGGCCCGGTCACACTGCCCAAACGTACGAATTACCTATGAAGTTCGTTTTATTTTAGTCTTACGCGATACATCTGTCATTTGCGTATTTTATCATTTTTTTCTGACGTGGAACGTCAGTGGTTGTATGTGGATGTATGCCCGATCATCGTTTTACGCGATTCCGGGTTTTGAGCAGCTCAAAAATCAATTCGCGTAAGACTTTTCGCAGTTTTAAGCTGTTTTTATGTTATTTTTGCGTAGGTTGCGTAGTTCTTACGTGGACAATGCACGAAATATGCGTAGGATATTAGTGATTGTTCTCGAAAATGTTGCCACTATCACATTCATCGATGGCTTTCACAAAAGAATAACAGACCATAGACACAGAAGAGATCTTTCTTCTATGTCTATGTAACAGACATCACGCGTGTTCCGCACTAGTGTGACGAATATCGTTCACGGGTTGATATCAGGCCGGAGACAGGAGTTGTACCTTGATGTCGTGTGAATAAAAAGCCGGCAGTTTAGTTCAACTGTTTATTCGGATGATAATATCCGATGTCGCAGGTATTCACAGGCCGACACTCACACCTATGTCCAGGTGATATATAATCCCGTCACGTATATATATATTCTACAATTTAGTCCGTTTATAATATCACAGTTTATCGTCTTCTTGCAATATATTGTCACTCACTATACAAACACGGCCATCTTCTAGATCAGATTCTGGACAAGTGCCCGGGGCCCAGGGACATGTGGGTGGATTCTCCCGCCTAGAGCATACGGGGTCGTGTGATTGGCTGTGTATGTGCTCATCTCATCGAGAATGTGGGTTTTTCCATGTTCGTGTCCTGACATGTTTGGTCTCGTGATCTGAGTGCAGGTGTCTGTACTTTTCCATGTGCTGAAGTATATGCATGTATGTCGGTGCAGGCGGTGTCGAGTGCGCGTGAGCTTATATTGATCGAGGCCGTGGTTGTGTGTGGTTTTACATGTATGTATTGACCGTGTATTGATTGTGTAGTGGCCGTGTATTGTGTGCTAAGTCATGCAGCGAGTGGGTGTTGTCATGGAAATGTGGTGCGCGGGAGGGACGGGCCGTTACAGTCACTAAATATTCTACACTAGTAATACGTATATTTCACTTGAAATCACTGACAATCACTTTAAAAAATTTTATTGTGCTGAAGTGCATGCTTTAATAGTGATTTGTACGTGACATTTCCGTAGTTCTTGCGCAGTTCATTGGTGATTTTTCATCACGTACAACCAAATCTTAACCAAATTTTCACGTGATTCATACGTTTTCGGCTGTCTGACCGGGCCTTAGAGGAGCTTGTGAGTGGCAGTAATTTTTTTTTTATTTAGGATATAGCTTTTCTTCTCAAAAATTAATTACTCACTCTTGCAACTGGGAATTGAATATATGAAACATCAAATTAAAAGAAAGATTTGAATGTCCATAATAAGCTTCCCTACACATCAACTGTCCGGCCTCCAATGCATGCATCTAGAACATTTTTGATGCATCTTAAAATATTTTCGATGCGTCTAAAACTATTTCCGATCTGTCCGAAATATTTCCGACAAGTCGGAAAGTGCTGCATTTTATAATTTCGTCTTAAAGCTTCTGTTCGGGAGCAAAACTCAAAATTCTGGCAGATAGAAGCCACTGTGGACACTTCCAATACTTTCACGTTTGGTCTGCAGAGGCAGCAAAATGCTGGCCTCGAAAAATATTCCAATGACTCGGGGCCAGATGCTCCTGCAAACGTCATTGAAGAAGTCCAAAAGCAAAAGGCAGTGTAGGCCTACATCTGAATTCACATGAGTTTATCTTTTCAAATTGTACATGTGAAGTGATTTTCGTTTGACTATGCTCAATCGATATTCAATTGATTTCACAAGCTCCAGTTCAGCCGAACACACCAGATCCACTCCTCCTCGACACGTACACCCCTCGCCGCACTCTCAGATCAGCGTCTGATACCACGTCACTGATCAGTCACCCTGTCAACAAGCTAGTTGGTGGCTGAGCATTCAGGCACGTGCCACTGTCACTGTGGAATCGAGTTCCGGCCAACATCCGAGAACTGTCATCAAACTCATTCTTCAAGAAAACTTTGAAAACAGTTTACTCTAAACTGTACCACAACTGGATTATACATTTGTTATAATGATTCATATAATATTTTTGCTCCATGTTTTTACAATTTTATACAACATTGTATTAACCCTTTTATGTACAGTGCTTAGAGCCTTCGGGATTGGGCGCTTTCACAAGACACGGTGCCATTGTTTTTTCCATGTAACACCACGGTATAAGTGTCACCATGTTGTGAAACGCCCATATAAGATAAGTGTCATATAATGAAGTGCATGCAATATTACATAACACACATTCATGACATGACATGACGAGTGGCAACTGATTCAGGCAATAGTTGAAATGACTGACTATATAATTTACTATACATAAGTATCAATGCACTATATCATGATGTACATGATATATACATGATATATAATTAGAGGTGTTCCACGATTGTGTATTTGACAATGAGATTTTGTCATATTCCTTAAATAAATGAGAATAAATAAATAAGAAAGAATAAAAAACAGAAAATTCATGAAAAAATGCCCCCTTCTTGAATTATTTTAAGTTTTTAGAAAGATGGGACCATACACTTTAGAGATAAAAATTGTGGACGGATGGACGGCTAGACGGACGACGGACGCAACACGACGGCAATAAGTTATCGGACCATAGGTTCGGTGAGCTAAAAATAACAATTGTTGGTATTCTTTGATGTTTAATAAACCTGTTACCAGATAATTCGTTCTCATGTTTGTGTAACTTCAATTCATATTGCACCAATCATTCACTTGCAAACAGCAAAACGCATTTGGCCTAAGTAACAAGCAGTTGCATAAAATGGCCTAAGTCACGAAAGACAAAATGGCCTAAGTCAGTCGATTTATTCCGAATGTGGCCTAAGTCACTTTATTCCTAAATATTTGAAGATAATGATTATAGGATCAGATGCGTGCTCAAAGTAGTCCAAGAGCTCAGACACTTTTACTTGTGTTTTATTTGCCAAAAGGTCTGAATAGTGGGTTTTGTAGAGGAGTATATGTAGTTTTCAGAAATCCATTTCTTACAAAATTCTACTTGGAACTTTTTTCAAAATTCTCATTTGAAGTGGGGTACCCCCTTTTACAGTATTTTCGCAAAGCGATATTTTCGATAGTTTGCGATAGTTTGCTCCCGATTGTTTTCCACGATAAAACCATTAATATTAGCTAGATAGTCACAAATAATATACCAAATGGAAGCTCTTACTCCCAGGAATATCATGGAATAGATTACATTTACAATCCATGTATATCTGATAGTGAAACTTGGGATTTTCTATCAAAGCCATAAGAACGTCAAAACCGCCTTTGAAAAATAAATTTTGTGTGTGTTGTGTTTGTATGTGTGGTGGAGATGAAATGAACGTCAACTTTTTAATCCACCCTGTTCCATGACCTGAGCAATCAGCTCCATTTTGATACCAAATGTGTACTGTTATGTCCATTAGCCGACCAGATGTGGCGCTTTTGAGTTGATAGATACTGTACGGATGCAGATACTTGAAATCGTAATTTCACCATATGGGCTATATTTATCAAGTGCATCCCTGGAACAGAATGAAATTCTGCAATGAAATTCAGAATGAAGTTCACAACAATTTCAGAATTGTTGTGAAATAGTTTCATCAATCACCGGAGACATTCATAATTAATTAGAGATGGAAAGTATGATCGAACACAAATCGGCATAAAGCTTATTGCTCAAATAATTGACCACAATCAATTAGTAAGCAAATAATTGTTTTTGGTTGACCACATATATGAAAAATATTCAGACAACAGTTATCACCCGAAGATCGCTCTGACATTCTTATGGTTTGGATAGAAAATCCCAAGTTTCACCATCAGATATACATGTATAGCAAATGTAATCTATCTCATGATATTCCTGAGAGTAAGAGCTCCCATTTGGTATATTATTTGTGACTATCCAGTTAACACTAATGGTTTTATTGTGGAAAATAATCGGGAGCAAACTACCGAAAATATCGCTTTGCGAAAAAAGAAAAAATCTGTAAAGGGGGTACCTACGGTGCCTCATTAACGCCAATTTCATTCGTGCATTTCTCACCCCGTCTATAATTATCACCTTACAACATTCCCAAAGTTTATAATATCCACCCCATCTATAATTATCACCTCATAATTATCACCGCATTCATAAATTCCACCCCATCTATAATTATCACCTCACAATATTCACCGAGTTTATAATATCCACCCCATCTATAATTATCACCTAACATTTTTCACCGAGTTTATATACACCCCATCTATAATTACCACCTCAGAATTATCACCGCGTTCATAATTTCCACCCTATCTATAATTATCACCTCACAATATTCGCCGAGTTTATAATATCCACCCCATCTATAATTTCCACCTCAGAATCATCACCGTGTTCATAATTTCCACTCCATCTATAATTATCACCTCACAATATTCACCGAGTTTATAATATCCACCCCATCTATATTTACCACCTCAGAATTATCACCGCGTTTATAATTTTCACCCCGTTTATAATTATCACCTCACAATTTTCACCCCATTTATAATTTACACCCCGTCGACATTTATCATCTCAGAATTATCACCTCATTTATAATTTCCACCCCGTCTATAATTATCACCTCATAATTTTCACCCAGTTTATAATTTCCACCCCATCCATAACTATCCCCTCAGGATTAACACCTCGTTCATAATTTCCACCCATCCATAATTAACACCTCAGAATTATCATCGAGTTTATAATTATGGGTACAGAATTTCAATTGGTGCATTGAGTAAATGTATGGGCACTCTTGGCATTCTGTGCACTGTATTGACGAGCATATAAGGACATGTCCTCATATCTGTGCACTTCCTTATATCCGGACATAAGAACATGTCCTCATTTGTGAACTTTATTTTAGAAATTGCCTATTAAACATCACACCCATATCTGAAGGACAATTTGCATGTCGATGATCAGGGGCGGGTTTAGGGGGGGGGGGGGGCAAGGGGGCTTTGCCCCTCCCCCCTCCCAAAAAAAGGAAAAAGAGCAGAAAAAAGACAGAAAAGGAGAAAAAGAGAGGGGAGGAAGTGTTTTCAAGATAAATTACACCGGGAAGTAGCTCTAACTGCTGGGGCCCCATGTCGCGAGCAATGTATTCACTCTATAGCCTACCCACCTGTTCTCATTGAAAGCATTTCAATGGTCCAAAACTAAGTAATATTTTATGTCATATTTTGTTTCAACTACAGTGATCATGCATTTATGGGTGGTAAGTAATGCTTGACAGTTAGATCCAGGAGAACTCTGGGATGCTGTATTAGGCACGCGAATATCGCCAGCTTCTGGAGCCCTTGAGTGAGCCCCAGACCCCCGACCGACAGGGGCTTGCTTCAACTTGCCTAACAACATTTCAGAACTAGACTTTCCCTCAAAATCCTAGATTTGCCTAAATCAGCCATATAACACACTCTTTAGGGGGATGGAAAATGGACCAAAGGGAACCTGTAAAACACACCACTGCATATCCCTTCAGCTTCTGGGGCCCTCAAGCGGGTCCCAGACCACATCGCTTCACGACATTTCATATCTTGGCCCTCCTTCAGAACCCTCGATCCACCCCAGATCAGGCATTCATAAACTCCCCAAGGCCATGAAATTGGTTCAAGGAGAGCCCTAGAACACACCATTGGCTCGCTTTGCTCGCTGCTCTGTTGATCAAAGGTTTTGGCGCCCCCCCCCCCCAAGTTGTGAAAAATGACGCAACTGGAACACGTGTAGCACGTACCACTACGTATACCATGTTCAGCATATTAATCTTGAATATTCTTGTGGTCTTGAAATTAAATTGTATAAATGTCGAGTGTATGTGATATAGACCTACAGGAAATTGTGTGTCACTCAAATGGACATAATTAATTGCACCAAGGATTTAATTAGGTCCCCATTTTCAGTTTATAGTAGTGCGTATAGTGTCCTTACATATGAATAAATGGGATGTTTTTATGTCTGAATATAAGAGCGTGTCCTTATAAGTGAACACGTTTTGAAATTTTGATATATTGTGAAAATGCACAAATCCAGAACCCGTCCTTATATGCGCTTCAATGCGGTAGCTATAGAGGCGCTCCCAGAAGCGTTTTGTTGCTCTAGGGCTGCAGATGTTCACGAAGTAATCCAATTTTGGATATTACGGACTCGGTGAATATTCTGAGGTGATAATTATAAACGGGGTGGAAATTATAAGCGCGGTGATAATTCTGAGGTGATAATTGTAGACTGGGTAGACTGGGTGTAAACTATAAACGGGGTGAAAATTGTGAGGTCATAATTATAAACGGGGTGGAAATTATAAACGCGGTGATAATTCTGAGGTGGTAAATATAGACGGGGTGGATATTATTAACTCGGTGAATATTGTGAGGTGATAATTATAAACAAGGTGAAAATTATAATCGCGGTGATAATTCTGAGGTGGTAAATATAGATGGGGTGGATATTATAAACTCGGTGAATATTGTGAGGTGATATATTATAGATGGGGTGGAAATTATGAGGTGATAATTATAGATGGGGTGGATATTATAAACTCGGTGAATGTTGTGAGGTGATAATTATAGACGGGGTGAGAAATGCACGAATGTAATTGGCGGTAATGAGCCATCGTAGGTACCCCATTACAGTTTTTTTCGCAAAGCGATATTTTCGGTAGTTTGCTCCCAATTGTTTACGTGTATATCTGATAGTGAAACTTAGGATTTTCTATCCAAACCATGAGTATGTCAGAGCGGTCTGTTGTTTGAATATTTTTCATATATGTGGTCAACCAAAAAACATTATTAGCTTTCTAATTGATCGTGTCCAATTATTTGAGCAATCAGCTTTATTATGATACCAAATTTATAGTTGTGTGACCTAAAATCGATATGATTTGATGCTTTAGAAAAATCGGCAACGCCGTCTGAATGCCGATTTGTGTTCGATCATACTTTCCATCTCTAATTAATTATGAATGTCTTCAGTGATTGATGAAACTATTTCACAACAATTTCAAAATTGTTGTGAATTTCATTCTGAATTTCATTTCAGAGTTTCATTCTGTTCCAGGGATGCACTTGGTAAATATAGCCCATATGGTGAAATTACGATTTCAAGTATCTGCATCCGTACAGTATCTATCACTCAAAAGCGCCACATCTGGTCGGCTAATGGACATAACAGTACACATTTGGCATCAAAATGGAGCTGATTGCTCAGGTCATGGAACAGGGTGGATGAAAAAGTTGACATTCATTTCATCTCCACCACACATACAGAAACAACACACACAAAAGTTATTTTTCAAAGGCGGCTCTGACGTTCTTATGGCTTTGATAGAAAATCCCGAGTTTCACTATCAGATATACATGGATTGTAAATGTAATCTATTCCATGATTTTCCTGGGAGTAAGAGCTTCCATTTGGTATATTGTTTGTGACTGTCCAGTTAATATTAATGGTTTTATTGTGGAAAACAATCGGGAGCAAACTATCGAAAATATCGCTTTGCGAAAATACTGTAAAAGGGGGTACCCCACTTCAAATGAGAATTTTGAAAAAAGTTCCAAGTAGAATTTTGTAAGAAATGGATTTCTGAAAACTACATATACTCCTCTACAAAACCCACTATTCAGACCTTTTGGCAAATAAAACACAAATAAAAGTGTCTGAGCTCTTGGACTAAAGGTCATGCCAAGAAATATGATAGCGAAAGTTTTTGCTGGTGGGATAAAAAACTACATGCAAAGACAGTTTTTTGTTTCTCCTGAAAAATCGCCTGTTTTGACTTAGGCCATTTTTGCTTTAGTGTGTCGATATATCATTTCCTATATGTCCACAATTGATTCCTAAGCTGTAGAGTCGATAATAAGCGAGATATAAGCCATTTTGTGCTCTGACCTTGAAACTGAGGTCAGAGGTCAAATTCAAGGTCACGAGAATATTCAGCATATATCATTTCCTATAGGTCCACAATTGATTCCTAGTCTCTAATCTCAATATCAAGTGAGATATTAGGCATAATGTGTCAAATTATAAAGCATAGGAGAATTCAACATGGGAAAGTCCCATTTGAGCCGAGTTTGGGCCAAAATGGCCCACTTCGAGCGATTCAAGCGCAACGAAATTTATAGACATCATAGGAGTACATATGAGGAGTGTTATTTATCAAAAAGAAAAAAAGTTACTGAACAGATTTTGAGAAAATGGCCGCCAAAGTCCAAAATCAGGCATTTTTCGTCGAAAACGGCCGCCATTTTGAAAAAAAAGCGAAAATCAAAAAACTAAAAAATACCTCCTTCTTGAATTATTTTTAAGTATTTTTGTGCAAAATTTCAGAAAAATTCGCCTGTAAACAAAAAAGATAAAAATGTGGACGACGGACGACGGACGCAACGCCATGCCAATAGGTTATCGGACCATAGGTCCGGTAACCTAACAAATAGTTTCTATAAAGTATCGACCATTTGATGATGATACTATAAACCAACTAGCTTCTTTCCTACAAATAGTGTATGGGCCATAGGGGGTGGTCGGTACCACTTGGGGGGGCAAATGCCCACTATATTTTCTTGAAAGCTATATATCCCTAGATCACGTTTTTGCATGATAGCCCTCTGGATCTGGTAGCTTAACGGCGTTACCAGGCCAAACGTGGACCCACCCCCTTCAATTTTTGCATGTTTGAAAATCTACATTTTGGACAAAAACTACAATGTAGGGTTCCAATAAATCAACCTATCATCACAAAACCCATAAGAAATATTGGCTGATGTGCAGTGTCTTTGGAATAAATGTAATTAAAGTTTTTTTAAAATTTAAAATGGCCGCCAAAATCCAAGATGGCGGCCAAAAATCGTCAATTTACTTCGAAATACTCAACACTAAAATATGGTATACAAAACAAAACTTCTTTGCACTATGTGATCACATTCCCCTCTGGTGCAACAGTTCGTCTACAGTAAGTCAAGCATGGCTGCCAAAATTGATATGACATTCACATTTACGTTGAAATTAGAAAACAAATTTGAATGCGTGCAAATCGACATTTTGAGCGAAAACTACAATGTAGGGTTCCAATGAATCAACCTATCATCACAAAACCCATAGGAAATATTGGCAGTTATGCAATGTCTTTGGAATAAATGTATTTAAAGATTTTTAAAATTCAAAATGGCTGCCAAAATCCAAAATGGCCCCCAAAAACCGTCAATTTACTTCGAAATACTCAACACTAAAATATGCTATACAAAACAAAACTTCTTTGCTCTATGTGATCACATTCCCCTCTGGTGCAGCACTTTGTCTATAGTAAGTCCAACATGGATGCCAAAATTGATATGACATTCACATTTACGTTGAAATTAGAAAACAAAATTGAATGCGTGCAGTATTACAATTCATGAATCGGTCACACTTTTTTTGCAATTTGGCATATCATTCATGTTATTAGCCACTGATCTGGATATTGCATGTCAAATTTGGTAGTAGCTCATAGATATACACTTTTCAAAATTTCAGAACAAGCAACTTCCTGTAGCTGTTAAAATGTGCAGATGTGAACATCCAAGATGGTCGCTGCCGAAGTTGGGAATGATGCATCTCAGACCTTGTGGATGGATATAAACTTGTGTAACATCACGTTTTGTAGGTGCTTTGGCGTGAATAATATGCCTGGCAACTCAAAAGTTCCCCCTAAATAATACCTGCCTGTTTGGATGCCCATGAGTGGAGTGAGCCCTGTACCAGGTGGCAATGAAGCAATCCTGCCCATCGTTATAAATAATCCACCCTATGGCCTCTGTGTAATCAACGTGTACGTTCTGTTTTGGGAAAACCACTCTTCAGACTGATTTGATGATGTCCTGGACATTCTACAAATCATCATAAACAAAAACATGCCTCTATATAACATCACCATCATTGGCGACTTCAATGCATCTTTAGTAGAGGATAGAAACAGTAGAGATCAAAGTTACAGAAGTGGTGTAAAACAATGGCATGCTTCCAACAAATGACTATCTGAGGGCAGGTTCAAGTGAAGAGTTCATCCCTGCCCACGATCCAGCCCATAGAAAACTTGGACAGATGTGATCGTTACTTATTCTGCCAGGCCATCCTTGAACGCCTTCCGACTATAGATGAGAAAGCTGTCCTTCAGGCTTTCTCTGATACCCCAGTTCCCCAAAAAGCAGTGCAAATACACCTGCAATATGCAGTCTCAAAGGCAGTGGTTGCCAATTGAGTAGCACTCTGTGCATGGCGTGACAGCCCATTACCTAATGTAGCTCGGGAGCACTACAGGTGGATCGTCTCCTTGCAGAGAAGCTATTCTGTCAATCTCAACGACAAACAAATACCGATAACTGCTCAAAGTTGTACAAAGACGTCACTCAAGCCAGTTCAAGAGACACAAAGCCACTCAATAAACCTTTCCAGAAACATCGAGCTACTCCCTCCTCAGCTGCTCCAGAACTGCTAGTATCGGTGAATGGAAAACTAATCACAAACAGGAAGAAATCAGAAGTTGAATTTTCATTCCCATTGACCAATGAGAAGTTGCAAAGGCCCTATATGCACTCACAAATAGGAAATAGCCGAGCACTATCCTGCAAAATAGTAACCTCCTGTACCTCATCATACTGTACTGGCTCTGATAGTAGCATGGCGAGCCAATGCAAGACCTCCTGCAGCAGCACTAGCGAAAAAGAGAGGTTAAATTTAAGGAAATCACTGAATAATATACCCATATAATTCAATCCCCTTCATTATGATTCAAATAACATAAATGTGTAGATTGGAACCCTCCAATAGTTTATTTGAAAGATATGAAGTGAATTACATTAATACAAGGTTATGAAAATCGAACATTTTGGAGGAAAAGAGGGGGCTGCTCTGATTAAGGGCGCCTGCCACTATTAGGACCAATACGGTATTCATAGCAAGAGGGATCTGTCGAGAAAACATTATTGCTGCCTACATCATCATGAATCATAAGAAGGAAAGAATAAGCTGAGCTCAATTAACTTCAAGGGCATGACCATCACGCCGATCCTGGCGAAAGCCCCCGAGCACATGCTGTTTGCCCTTGCTGAATCCGGACTCATCCAGGCATCTCTGCAATACAGTTTTACTAGAGCATTGTCCCAGCCCTGGCTTCACTTATCCTTACAGCAGCGTAGCAGATGCACCCTGTGTTTTGTGACACTGGATGTCCAGAAGACATTTGATGTGGTGGACTACAGCTGTCTGCTGAGGAAGCTATATTCTTCCAGATGGTCACATCCTGCTGATCTATATGTCGAACATTCTAAAAGCAAAGGTCCGCATCAAAATCCAGGGTAATCTCGATGAACTCTTCACCATCAATCAGGGTGTCGGACAAGGCAGAATCAGGTCTACATAAAACTACAAGACCATTCAGTATTTTTCCTCCTTTAGCATTATGTAGCTCTCAATGATCTTCATCTGGGTTTGGAGATGACAATATCTTTGGACATCAGATCTCTATCGTCTGCATATGACGCTAGTTGTTCATGTAGCTGATCCACATAACACCCCGTCAAATCCAAGCGTATTAAATACGAAATTGAGGCCTCAGCTCAACTCATGATTAACAACAAAGATCTGCCAATCTCAGATTCATTGACCCTTCTCGGAATGGACTGCTACTCCAAATGCTTGACCTTTGATCTCTCATTGAATCCCGCCTCTCTCAAGCCAGGATAACCTCATACTCACTAATGAGTACCGTTAGCATCGGAATGGACTGCTACTCCAACTGCTTGACCTTTGATTTCTCATTGAACCCCGCCTCTCTCAAGCCAGAAGAACCTCATACTCACTGATGAGTACCAGTTTGCATGGAAGGAATGGCATCTCACAGAAGATCACGAAAGATATTTACAGGACATACGTGCTTCGAAGGTTTACTTATGAACTGGAGGTTGTTATATAGTTTGTTCTATAGGTTGTCCTATAAACGAAGCAGATCCAGGGACTGGAGAAACATCATCAAAACACATATGGAGAACTTCAATCATTACCGCCAGGGACTGTCAAGTGTGCCGTCAAGTGTGTGACTCTGTTGGATACCGCCGCTGGAGATAATCTTGGTCCTGAACATGGCCACTTTACTCAATATGGTGGGCAAGAAACCGGACGCACCACTGGCTGTCATTGACTACCAACAAAAGATGATCATGATTAACAACAAAGATCTGCCAATCTCAGATTCATTGACCCTTCTCGGAATGGACTGCTACTCCAAATGCTTGACCTTTGATCTCTCATTGAATCCCGCCTCTCTCAAGCCAGGATAACCTCATACTCACTAATGAGTACCGTTAGCATCGGAATGGACTGCTACTCCAACTGCTTGACCTTTGATTTCTCATTGAACCCCGCCTCTCTCAAGCCAGAAGAACCTCATACTCACTGATGAGTACCAGTTTGCATGGAAGGAATGGCATCTCACAGAAGATCACGAAAGATATTTACAGGACATACGTGCTTCGAAGGTTTACCTATGAACTGGAGGTTGTTATATAGTTTGTTCTATAGGTTGTCCTATAAACGAAGCAGATCCAGGGACTGGAGAAACATCATCAAAACACATATTGAGAACTTCAATCATTACCGCCAGGGACTGTCAAGTGTGCCGTCAAGTGTGTGACTCTGTTGGATACCGCCGCTGGAGATAATCTTGGTCCTGAACATGGCCACTTTACTCAATATGGTGGGCAAGAAACCGGACGCACCACTGGCTGTCATTGACCGACACCAGCTCACCACAAAGAACGAGAAGTCGTCATCGTGGTTTATTTGCTGTGCCAAGCGGCTAGCTTAGTATGGGATGAATGCTTTGCAAATCATGGAGGGAAAGCTGAAGAAAGCTGAGATGCGCAAAACAATTATTGAAAATGAACGCCTGAAGGTAGCAGCTTGTGCCAAATCCAGTCTGCTTATCCTTAACATGAAGCATGCTCGCTATTAAAGTAGGATCAAGTATGGGACACTGTTGACGTGAGGCTTCGACTAAGGCTTCTCATTGGAGGTGACACACTTTCTCCCAACAAAGTTTCTCCCTGGAGGTCACAAACTTCAGTCCAACAAAGCTGTCTTCAACCAATATCAAGTGAACAAATATTATTTCTTTGAAATTGGTCATTTGTTCGGATGTAGAGATGCCATTCTGTTAAGTACCCCCTCATTATTAAACAATAACACAGAATCACCGGAAGAAATCCATGGATGATTGGGTGTAAATGTCATACATGTATAGCCCGGACTCATCCAGACCCACCTAATGAATCATTATGTTAGAAACAAAAAAGGGACAGAGCTGGTCTGGAGAAAATCTCCAGATGCTTTGTGTTCAGCTTGCACTGTAGGAGGCTAAACTTACTCAATGCGTCCGGAACGAAGACGAGGCACGACTCTACAAAGAACAACATCATGACTGCTTCCCGGAAATGACTCTTACCTGTATGAACAATCGATTTGTTTTGTTGATGTGAATCAAAACATGAAAACCCCGAAATTAAAATGCCAAATACCATTTTTACAGTTTTCTGGAAGCCATGCACTGATTCTCTGTCACTAAATGACTAGCAAATATATTGCAGACAAGCAAAACCAACTCTGGAACGAGTATGATATATGCAGTATACTTAAAGTGACGTTCCTTATGGAAATGATATCAAACTAAAGTGACACGCATTTTCCAAGATCTCAAATATTTGAACAATAGATATATCTTGTTGATGAATAGAAACTAAAATCCATCAACTACAATTCAAAACACAACTTTGATATGTTTCTGAAAATCATGCTAATTATTCTGTGTTGAAAAAGGATGATTACAGACAGCCATATAAGCTTGTTTGTAGTACATTTTTATGTTCATCAGCAGATTTCTCAATAATAAAACCTTTGATTCATCATCAGATAGAATTATTCGGGATATGTCAATTTTGACAGGAGTCATTTTCGAGTAGCAGCCATGTTGGATTTCCACTCATGGGCATCCAAGCAATTAGGTAGTTATTTGGAATGAACTATTGAGTTGACATGCATACATTGCACGCCCAATACCTACAAAAAGTTTACACAAGTTTATATCCATTCACAAGAACTGCGATGCAACATATCCAGTTTCGGCTGCTGCCATTTTGGATGTTCACATCTGTGCATCATCACAGCTACAGGAAGTTACTTGTTATGACATCTTGAACAGTGTACATATATGTGGTACTACTTACCAAATTCAACATGCAAATTCCAGACCAGTAGCTAATAACGTGCCAAATTGCAAAAAAAGTGTGACCGATTCATGAATTGTGATGCTCCGCACGCATCAAATTTCGTTTTCTAATTTCAATGTAATTGTGATTGTCATATTATTACTGGCAGCCATATTTGACTTTCAATAGACAAAAAGCTGCACCAGAAGGTAATGTGGTTGATAGAGCATATAAATTTCGTTTTGTATGCTATATTGTAGTGTTAGGTATTTCGGAGTAAATTGACGATTTTTGGTGGCCATCTTGGTTTTTGGCGGCCATTTTGAATTTAAAAAAAACTTTAATTACATATATTCCAAAGACACTGCACATCAGCCAATATTTCTTATGGGTTTTGTGATGATAGGTTGATTTATTGGAACCCTACATTGTAGTTTTTGTCCAAAATGTAGATTTTCAAACATGCAAAAATTGAAGAGGGGTGGGTCCACGTTTGGCCTGGTAACGCCGTTAAGCTACCAGATTCAGAGGGCTATCATGCAGAAATGTGCTCTAGGGACATATAGCTTTCAAAAAAATATAGTGGGCATTTGCCCCCCCCCCCCCCCCCCAGTTGTACCAATGACCCCAATTTGGTGTGTCCGGCCCATACACTAAAAGTACTGATTGGTCTTTTCTCGACAATCTATCCGTTAACGAAGCAAACGACGCTCTAGTTGATACAATACGGTCTGTAATGGACCGATTTATGCCAGAATCAGTGAAAAATATACCAGGTAAGTGCATGATACGTGAAAAATGGATGACCCCTTCTTTATTAAAAAGTTCCAAGACCCGCGATAAGTTATATAAACAATGTCTGGGGAAACCAAAGGATAGCAAAGAACACAGCAAGTATGTACAGTATAGAAATAAGTATAATCAAATCAAACGGACTTGTAAAGAAAAGTATTATGCTGATAAACTTCAAAGCCTAAAAAATGACTCCCGGCGTACATGGAACCTAATTAATAATCTCATACGGAAAACACCGAATAAATCTGGAATCTCGGACACTTTCAAAATAGGAAACGAACTAACAAATGACAAAACAATTATTGCAAATGAATTTTGTAAATATTTTTCGGAAATTGGTCCAAAGTATGCTAACAAAATCGATACACCGAATCAGCCGTTTCACAATTACCTGGATTCAGCGAGAATATGCAAGTCTTTTTTCATGTCCCCAACAGACCGAGGTGAAATTGAAAAAATTATATCCTCCCTGAAGCCTAAAACAAGCTATGGGCATGACGGTATCAGCTCCAAGCTAATAAAATCCATAAATTTGTCCATATCAATACCCATTAGTAAAGTAATAAATAAATCATTGCAATACGGAATTGTTCCCGACAGTATGAAAATTGCTAAAGTCATACCAATCTACAAATCAAAGGATAAAAACGAATTCGGTAACTATAGACCAATATCCCTCTTACCATCTATATCTAAAGTTCTGGAAAAGGTAGTTCATTGCAGGCTTTACTCTTTTTGTGTCAAAAATTCAATTCTTTTCGAAAATCAGTTTGGTTTTCGACCTAACCAATCGACTATCGATGCAGTCGCAACATATATGGGACACATTAATAAAGCATTAGAAAATAAACAAATAGCATTATCTGTCTTTCTGGACCTCTCCAAGGCCTTTGACACTATCGATCATGAAATTTTGCTGAAAAAACTCGATCATTATGGCGTACGGGGTGTGGCCTTGGAGTGGTTCAGAAGCTATCTCACTAATCGAAAACAATATGTCGCATAAAAGGAATTTGTGTCCACTAACCATAACGTCTCCTGCGGGGTGCCTCAGGGATCTGTTCTCGGTCCCTTATTATTCATCATTTATACGAACGATCTTCCCAATATTCTCGAACACTCGCGGTGTATTTTATTTGCCGATGACACCACTCTATACTGTTCATCTCCGGATATAAATCAACTATGCACCAATATGGAAGAGGATTTATCCTCATTGGCGGACTGGTTTGCTGCGAACAAGTTATCGCTAAATGTTCAAAGAACCAATTTCATCATATCACATTTGCATATTTCCAAAAACAAAGCGAATAACATTACACATCTACGATTGGGTAACCAATCTATTTCTAGATTGAAATGCACCACATTTCTTGGGATCTATATAGACGAATGTTTCACGTGGAACGAGCAAATTCGACATGTCGAAAAATTTCTAGCGGTTTGTATGCCATTAATGCTTCGAAACGTATACTTTCATCAGCCAATTTACGGCTTCTGTATTACTCCCTAGTGCATCCTCACCTATTATATGGGATAATGTTATGGGGTTCAGCTCCCAAATCACAATTGCGCCGCATTGAAATACTACAGAAAAAATGTATCCGGAATATAATGAAAGCAGCTTACAATGATCACACTACACCTTTATTTGCTAAACTGAAAATTCCGAAACTAAACGATATGTACAATATTCAGTTAGCCAAATTTATGTACCAGTTCACTAAAAAATCCTACCGCCTCCCTTGCTCTCGATGTTCACGTCAAATCGTGAAATTCACTCTCATAACACTAGGCAAAGTAATAACCCACATATACTGAAGCCCGAATCTGTCCGTATGATGAAAACATTCATTTATCAAGGCCCTAAACTATGGCAGGACTTGCCCAATGATATACGTGCATCATTATCAAAAGCGTCATTCATACGCACCATCAAATGTTTTTATATCAGACAATACTGTTGACTGTCTCCACAAAGCCCCCACTCTCTTCAACTCACAGCGAACATTTTCAGTTCGTGTATGCCTTTTACCATTATATCCTGATCCAAAAAAATTGTAAAATATTCACATATTGATTTTCACGATTGTGTTCATTCCTCAGTATGTATGTATATATTTATGTATAGGGGCACTACGGTTACAGACATTTATGTCTTGTAGTGCTCCTAGGACCAAACGCACAATTTTATATTGTATTTGAAAAATGAATTTCGAATGTATGTATGAATATGTAGGTGATTGGTTCTGAATAAACATTACATTACATTACATTTTTTTTTTCCAAAATCTTGATGAACTCTCCAGGATGCGACTTCCGGTGTTTACAAAAAACTGTGGGAAAGGACAGATCCTACCGAGTCCGAAACGGTACTGAGCTTCATCGACGGAACAACTAAACTAGAGAATGAACCTGGATGGGTGTTTGCCAATGATAGAACTATCTTACTCACTGCCAAAGACTGTAACATGGTTCTAGTCGGAGATGAATATTTCCCCTCTGGTCTGGGTATAGGCCTTAGGAAAGGCTCGCCTTTTAAGAGGCATTTCGATCGAGTGTAAGATGCTTTGTATGAAATTGTTGTAGTTGTACTACCAGTGCGGGTTTCCAGTGTACTGGTGTGTTTGCCGTTGCAGCACATGTTCAAGCATTTTTTTCTTCCTATTTCACCCAATGTGCATATAAATATATGATTTTATTGTTGCACAAAATACATGTAGGTTCAGAAAAATGTAACTAAAGTTTATTTTTTTCAGCATTCAACATGCAATGGAGATGGGTTTAGTTGATTATTGGGTAAGGAAGCATAAGATACAAGATGAGTGCTCAGACATTACTAAGAGTTCAACCAATACTGAAACCATAACACTGGAAGATTCAATCTACATATTCGTCATGCTAGCAGTTGGAATGGCTACCGCGAGTTTCGCATTCTGCTTAGAACTGGTGTTTTTAAGACGGTAAAGAAGTTGTGTGTGGACATGTTTGATATGTTGAAAACGATACGTTGCGTTTGGATGTTCACGATTGTTTCTAATCGCTATGACGTGCAACGAGTCCTTCATATCTACAATTGAACACATTTATTCATGTTGAGTTCGCAACAAAAATGACTGTCAAATGTATTTTGATCAACACAGGCGAGTTATTGATAGGTATATATTTGTACTCGATGGACATTCTGGGACTGAGTATATCTAGACACGGAATACCGACATAAAAAGTATGGCGAAGTCACAACAGAAAATTTGAGAGAATAATTTCCTAAAAATAAACGAAGCCCTACCATAGATTTTATCTATCTATATCAGATATTGAACAACACACTGAGCAAAAATTTGTTACGGCATTGTGCTATGTTAATTATGTATCGATATACTCATGCTTTTTCGATCGTAAGTTCGACGGGGGATCACCTTCAGTTGGCTATCGGTGCACGCCAACAAACAGACGCTCTGTCAGAGTGGCACGAGACTCGATCATCGCTGGTATCGCCAGGTTAAGCCGATCATTAACACTCATGGGTAAACCACTTATGAAACCACAAAGAATGGGCCACAACAGTAAGAAAACATTTTCGGGGATATGAGTTACATCGCCACAATACCCCGTAGTGAAGTTGCTAGAGAAATTTATTCGAAGGGTTCCTTGCAATTATAATAATATAACTTTATGGTTCCTATCAGAAACCCATAAAAGAGAGAAACATGCAAGTGAAAAACACGGTTTTCTGCTGTTTTGAGAACTGTAAAACATTATGTCAGAATCACAAATGTAGAATCATTTTTGGTCCACCTTGAACAAGAACATCTCCTTTACAGGATGGTAGTGTTTGTTAAGGCCCATCATGTCCTTAATACGCCACAATATGGTGTTAATTAGCACCCCAGTAAGCCAATTTTCAGACTATTTCCCCATGTGTCGTACGGTCGTGAAACTTGGCTGAGTTCTAGAGCCCTCCCCTTATGCAAATGGAATCAACACCACTCCATGTGCCTGCTGCTGGTCTGCCTCAGTCCACGTGCTCCAGACACGTGGAAGGAGAAACAAGAGGTAAGCCACCCCCACCCCCCCCCTCCAATCCCGCACTTGAAAGGTTTCATCGCTGAAATATATAGGCCCACAGTCCACTCAAAGGAGTGATTACAGCGGGTGGTATTGAGACCAGCGATGATGAAGGTTTGAATGTGTTACATATATGCAGAGGGATATCTCTATTTGATTAGGCTGTCTGATAGACTGATGGCAGCTAAGGTGATACAATGCGTTCAGTCTGCCACAGCAGTACAGTGTAAAACATTCCTCAATGTGGATCACACAAAGCATGTGGAACAGTGCAGCCCTTGAAATCTAGATGGTGAACATCGCTGCTACCAGTACCTCTCACAGATAACACTCACTTGTACTTGCAAAACTCTGTGGTTTCCAAAATATTGAAGTATGATATAAATCTGCGAGACACTATTATTCAACATGTTCAACAAAGTATTGTCCATATCATGGATGATTTTATTCTTTGGTTTTACTTGAATTTACCAGCAATTTATTGGCGGAAACCAATGGGAAACATGGAGTAGCTCAGTATTTAACTTAGAGGTAGATTTGTCATTAGTAGCATCATATATCATACTGGTGTCATCTGCAAACATGATGAATTTAATTTTTTCAGTAGTTTTTACCAGGTCATTAATATAAACGATAACAATGAAGGGCCCAGTATAGATCCCGGCGGTACCCATGCAATAATTGGTAGAAAGGGAGATTTGATACCGTTAAGTTCAACATCTTGTTTTCTATTTGTTAGATAAGGTTTTAACAAATCTAAAGCTTTACCTCTTATTCCATATTGATAGAGTTTGGAGATTAAAATTTGGTCATCTATACAATCAAACGCTTTGGAAAGATCAATGAAAATACCAACTTTTTTTCTTCAAATGCAGATACTATTGAATCACCCATTTCAAGTAAAGAATGTTGAGTGGATTTGTTTTTCCTGAAACCGTATTGGCTCTCATACAGAACAGAATCTTTGTCAAGAAGTGCCACAAGTCTGTTGTATTTAATACGCTCAAATATTTTGGAAAGGGTTAAAAGTAAAGACGTCGGTCTGTAACTGGAGACGATACATGGATCACCTTTCTTGAAAATTGTTTGACTTTAGCTATTTTCATAGCATCAATGAAGGTTCCTGTAGCAAGTCCCGGATTTATTATATGACAAAAAATGGTTCAGCGATATGAGGTACTGAACGTTTAACTAGGACAGCAGATACGCAATCGATACCTGAACTTGTTTCATTAGCTAAAGAAAGTATTATTTTCTCAATTTCATTTTCATCACATGGATTCAAAAATATAGACTGATTAGTTTGAGAACCTAAGAAAGTTTTATAGTGACGTGGACTTGGATGAATTTTAGAATGTGCTTCAGCAGCAACATTCACGAAAAAGTTATTGAACTGATCAACAATAGATTTATCATCAGATATAGACCCTTCAGGAGTAGTTAATTTTGTTATTACTTGCCGGAATTGAAACGGCCGGTGGGGCCGGTCCCTTATTGTCAATATAAATTTTTAGCGCGATCGGTCAATCCGTTATGACGTAATCGACGTTTCTATGGCAACGAAATCGGTCCCATTATAAGCCAAATTGCATTTTTCAAGCTGTCCATGCTGATAAAAGCGTCAATAATGTGCGTAAAAATCCAATGATAAACCTGTTAATAAGCAAGGATGACTTCTTTTGATCCACGAAATTTCAAGGTCGTAGGTCGAAAGTTAAGGTCAATATTGACCCGCAAGTGAAAACCATGTAGGTCACTATATCTCAGGAACTAAGCAAGATAGAGACACGAAAGTAAATCCACAGTATTGCACTCACTTAGCCTAACAACTTTTGCATTTACATCTAAGTCGTATGAGCGATAGCCTTTGCAAACGACTGAGGTCGAAGTTTACCTCAAAAATGACCTTGCCTTGACCTCTTGCAAAAATATCGAGTAGTAGCTCGTTTGAAAGGTCTTCGAGAGTACTTTCCAAATCTGTTGTTATTTTGGAATCGGACGTCAATTGACGTCATCATGACGTCAAACGTGATTTCAGACCAACATTTAGGCCTTTTGAGTGTCAGATGTTCAAAGTAATACCATTTACTGCAGATCTAACAGATGCAAACGATGTGCCTGTGATGGTTTCTACCAATGTTCAGCTCAATCAATATATCCGTTTCGACATATTGGCGTTTTTGTGCCAACAAATTGGTAAAATTTCAAAGGAAACTCATCATTTGTGGATATTATGATCTTGTCCGGTTATAATATAACATATATAAACACGATTTAATCATGCATATTTAAAAAAAATTCTTGCCAGCAAGTTTGAACTATAGAATTGACAAAACTTAATCAGAATCCTATGAAAATTCTTCATTTAACATATACTTTTTATGTTTTCATGGTTCCGATTTTCACAAATTTACTGAACATTAAATTCTAAAGCATTTCATGCAGTTAGTTGCAGTGTTACTTCTAGTTTATGGTCCAATTTTTCATATTTGGAATAAATTGAAAACTCGCCGAGATATCAAAGTAGAAAGAGCAGTGGGGTGAATCTGATTCTCAATCCATTCACACAACAATAAGCTGTAGAAACGATTACCCCCTGTGGACATGTCCCCTTCTAAATATACACACTCGGTCGCGTATTAGTACAGTATATCATATATATATCCGAATGCACATCTCAAACAATATTTCTTTTGTTTTCCGACTCAGAGGTGTCAAACTGGTATAATAAAGTCCAAAACTCATGTCTAAATACAGTCTGGGTCAAGCGACAGGCCACTTTATATCAGAACTTTTATTACTTGCCGGAATTGAAAATTTCGGCAAGTATGTTGATCGGTTTGTGGATGTGTTTGTGTGTTTGTGTGTGTGTTTGTTTGTTCGCACTCTAGCGTCCACAGTTCTTGATTAAAAGCTTCCAGAATACGTGTGCAGAATCTGTAGAATACCGGCCAGAAAACGTCCTATTTTGGTGTGTCTAGGTCAAAGGTCAAGGTCAAGGTCAAGCAAAACGTCGAAAACACATAAGTGGCCATAACTTCGGTTCTAATGGTCCTAGAGACTTCAAATCAAGTTTATATTGTGGATAAACTCGAGTTCTATCTTTTCTGACCTTGACTTGACATTTGACCTTGACATTGAGAAGTTCGCCCGAGGTCGAATATTTGACCTTGGAGGTCACCTCCTCCGATTTTCGATCTGATGCTTGGAAACGATGTGGGGCCGGTCCCTTATGGTCAATATAAATTTTTAGCGCGATCGGTCAATCCGTTATGACGTAATTGACGTTTCTATGGCAAAGAAATTGGTCCCATTATAAGCCAAATTGCATTTTTCAAGCTGTCCATGCTGATAAAAGCGTCAATAATGTGCGTAAAAATCCAATGATAAACCTGTTAATAAGCAAGGATGACTTCTTTTGATCCACGAAATTTCAAGGTCGTAGGTCGAAAGTTAAGGTCAATATTGACCCGCAAGTGAAAACCATGTAGGTCACTATATCTCAGGAACTAAGCAAGACAGAGACACGAAAGTAAATCCACAGTATTGCACTCACTTAGCCTAACAACTTTTGCATTTACACCTAAGTCGTATGAGCGATAGCCTTTGCAAGCGACTGAGGTCGAAGTTTACCTCAAAAATGACCTTGACCTTGACCTCTTGCAAAAATATCGAGTAGTAGCTCGTTTGAAAGGTCTTCGAGAGTACTTTCCAAATCTGTTGTTATTTTGGAATCGGACGTCAATTGACGTCATCATGACGTCAAACGTGATTTCAGACCAACATTTAGGCCTTTTGAGTGTCAGATGTTCAAAGTAATACCATTTACTGCAGATCTAACAGATGCAAACGATGTGGAGTCGTCCTGTGATGGTTTCTACCAATTTTCAGCTCAATCAATATATCCGTTTCGACATATTGGCGTTTTTGTGCCAACAAATTGGTAAAATTTCAAAGGAAACTCATCATTTGTGGATATTATGATCTTGTCCGGTTATAATATAACATATATAAACACGATTTAATCATACATATTTCAAAAAAATTTTGCCAGCAAGTTTGAACTATAGAATTGACAAAACTTAATCAGAATCCTATGAAAATTCTTCATTTAACATATACTTTTTATGTTTTCATGGTTCCGATTTTCACAAATTTACTGAACATTAAATTCTAAAGCATTTCATGCAGTTAGTTGCAGTGTTACTTCTAGTTTATGGTCCACTTTTCATATTTGGAATAAATTGAAAACTCGCCGAGATATCAAAGTAGAAAGAGCAGTGGGGTGAATCTGATTCTCAATCCATTCACACAACAATAAGCTGTAGAAACGATTACCCCCTGTGGACATGTCCCCTTCTAAATATACACACTCGGTCGCGTATTAGTACAGTATATCATATATATATATCCGAATGCACATCCCAAACAATATTTCTTTTGTTTTCCGACTCAGAGGTGTCAAACTGGTATAATAAAGTCCAAAACTCATGTCTAAATACAGTCTGGGTCAAGCGACAGGCCACTTTATATCAGAACTTTTATTACTTGCCGGAATTGAAAATTTCGGCAAGTATGTTGATCGGTTTGTGGATGTGTTTGTGTGTGTGTTTGTTTGTTCGCACTCTAGCGTCCACAGTTCTTGATTAAAAGCTTCCAAAATACGTGTGCAGAATCTGTAGAATACCGGCCAGAAAACGTCCTATTTTGGTGTGTCTAGGTCAAAGGTCAAGGTCAAGGTCAAGCAAAATGTCGAAAACACATAAGTGGCCATAACTTCGGTTCTAATGGTCCTAGAGACTTCAAATCAAGTTTATATTGTGGATAAACTCGAGTTCTATCTTTTCTGACCTTGACCTTGACATTTGACCTTGACATTGAGAAGTTCGCCCGAGGTCGAATATTTGACCTTGGATGTCACCTCCTCCGATTTTCGATCTGATGCTTGGAAACGATGTGGGGCCGGTCCTTTATGGTCAATATAATTTTTTAGCGCGATCGGTCAATCCGTTATGACGTAATTGACGTTTCTATGGCAACGAAATCGGTCACATTATAAGCCAAATTGCATTTTTCAAGCTGTCCATGCTGATAAAAGCGTCAATAATGTGCGTAAAAATCCAATGATAAACCTGTTAATAAGCAAGGATGACTTCTTTTGATCCACGAAATTTCAAGGTCGTAGGTCGAAAGTTAAGGTCAATATTGACCCGCAAGTGAAAACCATGTAGGTCACTATATCTCAGGAACTAAGCAAGATAGAGACACGAAAGTAAATCCACAGTATTGCACTCACTTAGCCTAACAACTTTTGCATACACCTAAGTCGTATGAGCGATAAACTTTGCAAGCGACTGAGGTCGAAGTTTACCTCAAAAATGACCTTGACCTTGACCTCTTGCAAAAATATCGAGTAGTAGCTCGTTTGAAAGGTCTTCGAGAGTACTTTCCAAATCTGTTGTTATTTTGGAATCGGACGTCAATTGACGTCATCATGACGTCAAACGTGATTTCAGACCAACATTTAGGCCTTTTGAGTGTCAGATGTTCAAAGTAATACCATTTACTGCAGATCTAACAGATGCAAACGATGTGGAGTCGTCCTGTGATGGTTTCTACCAATTTTCAGCTCAATCAATATATCCGTTTCGACATATTGGCGTTTTTGTGCCAACAAATTGGTAAAATTTCAAAGGAAACTCATCATTTGTGGATATTATGATCTTGTCCGGTTATAATATAACATATATAAACACGATTTAATCATGCATATTTAAAAAAATTCTTGCCAGCAAGTTTGAACTATAGAATTGACAAAATTTAATCAGAATCCTATGAAAATTCTTCATTTAACATATACTTTTTATGTTTTCATGGTTCCGATTTTCACAAATTTACTGAACATTAAATTCTAAAGCATTTCATGCAGTTAGTTGCAGTGTTACTTCTAGTTTATGGTCCACTTTTCATATTTGGAATAAATTGAAAACTCGCCGAGATATCAAAGTAGAAAGAGCAGTGGGGTGAATCTGATTCTCAATCCATTCACACAACAATAAGCTGTAGAAACGATTACCCCCTGTAGACATGTCCCCTTCTAAATATACACACTCGGTCGCGTATTAGTACAGTATATCATATATATATCCGAATGCACATCTCAAACAATATTTCTTTTGTTTTCCGACTCAGAGGTGTCAAACTGGTATAATAAAGTCCAAAACTCATGTCTAAATACAGTCTGGGTCAAGCGACAGGCCACTTTATATCAGAACTTTTATTACTTGCCGGAATTGAAAATTTCGGCAAGTATGTTGATCGGTTTGTGGATGTGTTTGTGTGTTTGTGTGTGTGTTTGTTTGTTCGCACTCTAGCGTCCACAGTTCTTGATTAAAAGCTTCCAAATACGTGTGCAGAATCTGTAGAATACCGGCCAGAAAACGTCCTATTTTGGTGTGTATAGGTCAAAGGTCAAGGTCAAGCAAAACGTCGAAAACACATAAGTGGCCATAACTTCGTTTCTAATGGTCCTAGAGACTTCAAATCAAGTTTATATTGTGGATAAACTCGAGTTCTATCTTTTCTGACCTTGACCTTGACATTTGACCTTGACATTGAGAAGTTCGCCCGAGGTCGAATATTTGACCTTGGAGGTCACCTCCTCCGATTTTCGATCTGATGCTTGGAAACGATGTGGGGCCGGTCCTTTATGGTCAATATAAATTTTTAGCGCGATCGGTCAATCCGTTATGACGTAATTGACGTTTCTATGGCAACGAAATCGGTCACATTATAAGCCAAATTGCATTTTTCAAGCTGTCCATGCTGATAAAAGCGTCAATAATGTGCGTAAAAATCCAATGATAAACCTGTTAATAAGCAAGGATGACTTCTTTTGATCCACGAAATTTCAAGGTCGTAGGTCGAAAGTTAAGGTCAATATTGACCCGCAAGTGAAAACCATATAGGTCACTATATCTCAGGAACTAAGCAAGATAGAGACACGAAAGTAAATCCACAGTATTGCACTCACTTAGCCTAACAACTTTTGCATTTACACCTAAGTCGTATGAGCGATAAACTTTGCAAGCGACTGAGGTCGAAGTTTACCTCAAAAATGACCTTGACCTTGACCTCTTGCAAAAATATCGAGTAGTAGCTCGTTTGAAAGGTCTTCGAGAGTACTTTCCAAATCTGTTGTTATTTTGGAATCGGACGTCAATTGACGTCATCATGACGTCAAACGTGATTTCAGACCAACATTTAGGCCTTTTGAGTGTCAGATGTTCAAAGTAATACCATTTACTGCAGATCTAACAGATGCAAACGATGTGGAATCGTCCTGTGATGGTTTCTACCAATTTTCAGCTCAATCAATATATCCGTTTCGACATATTGGCGTTTTTGTGCCAACAAATTGGTAAAATTTCAAAGGAAACTCATCATTTGTGGATATTATGATCTTGTCCGGTTATAATATAACATATATAAACACGATTTAATCATGCATATTTAAAAAAATTCTTGCCAGCAAGTTTGAACTATAGAATTGACAAAATTTAATCAGAATCCTATGAAAATTCTTCATTTAACATATACTTTTTATGTTTTCATGGTTCCGATTTTCACAAATTTACTGAACATTAAATTCTAAAGCATTTCATGCAGTTAGTTGCAGTGTTACTTCTAGTTTATGGTCCACTTTTTCATATTTGGAATAAATTGAAAACTCGCCGAGATATCAAAGTAGAAAGAGCAGTGGGGTGAATCTGATTCTCAATCCATTCACACAACAATAAGCTGTAGAAACGATTACCCCCTGTAGACATGTCCCCTTCTAAATATACACACTCGGTCGCGTATTAGTACAGTATATCATATATATATCCGAATGCACATCTCAAACAATATTTCTTTTGTTTTCCGACTCAGAGGTGTCAAACTGGTATAATAAAGTCCAAAACTCATGTCTAAATACAGTCTGGGTCAAGCGACAGGCCACTTTATATCAGAACTTTTATTACTTGCCGGAATTGAAAATTTCGGCAAGTATGTTGATCGGTTTGTGGATGTGTTTGTGTGTTTGTGTGTGTGTTTGTTTGTTCGCACTCTAGCGTCCACAGTTCTTGATTAAAAGCTTCCAAATACGTGTGCAGAATCTGTAGAATACCGGCCAGAAAACGTCCTATTTTGGTGTGTCTAGGTCAAAGGTCAAGGTCAAGCAAAACGTCGAAAACACATAAGTGGCCATAACTTCGGTTCTAATGGTCCTAGAGACTTCAAATCAAGTTTATATTGTGGATAAACTCGAGTTCTATCTTTTCTGACCTTGACCTTGACATTTGACCTTGACATTGAGAAGTTCGCCCGAGGTCGAATATTTGACCTTGGAGGTCACCTCCTCCGATTTTCGATCTGATGCTTGGAAACGATGTGGGGCCGGTCCTTTATGGTCAATATAAATTTTTAGCGCGATCGGTCAATCCGTTATGACGTAATTGACGTTTCTATGGCAACGAAATCGGTCACATTATAAGCCAAATTGCATTTTTCAAGCTGTCCATGCTGATAAAAGCGTCAATAATGTGCGTAAAAATCCAATGATAAACCTGTTAATAAGCAAGGATGACTTCTTTTGATCCACGAAATTTCAAGGTCGTAGGTCGAAAGTTAAGGTCAATATTGACCCGCAAGTGAAAACCATATAGGTCACTATATCTCAGGAACTAAGCAAGATAGAGACACGAAAGTAAATCCACAGTATTGCACTCACTTAGCCTAACAACTTTTGCATTTACACCTAAGTCGTATGAGCGATAAACTTTGCAAGCGACTGAGGTCGAAGTTTACCTCAAAAATGACCTTGACCTTGACCTCTTGCAAAAATATCGAGTAGTAGCTCGTTTGAAAGGTCTTCGAGAGTACTTTCCAAATCTGTTGTTATTTTGGAATCGGACGTCAATTGACGTCATCATGACGTCAAACGTGATTTCAGACCAACATTTAGGCTTTTTGAGTGTCAGATGTTCAAAGTAATACCATTTACTGCAGATCTAACAGATGCAAACGATGTGGAGTCGTCCTGTGATGGTTTCTACCAATTTTCAGCTCAATCAATATATCCGTTTCGACATATTGGCGTTTTTGTGCCAACAAATTGGTAAAATTTCAAAGGAAACTCATCATTTGTGGATATTATGATCTTGTCCGGTTATAATATAACATATATAAACACGATTTAATCATGCATATTTAAAAAAATTCTTGCCAGCAAGTTTGAACTATAGAATTGACAAAATTTAATCAGAATCCTATGAAAATTCTTCATTTAACATATACTTTTTATGTTTTCATGGTTCCGATTTTCACAAATTTACTGAACATTAAATTCTAAAGCATTTCATGCAGTTAGTTGCAGTGTTACTTCTAGTTTATGGTCCACTTTTCATATTTGGAATAAATTGAAAACTCGCCGAGATATCAAAGTAGAAAGAGCAGTGGGGTGAATCTGATTCTCAATCCATTCACACAACAATAAGCTGTAGAAACGATTACCCCCTGTAGACATGTCCCCTTCTAAATATACACACTCGGTCGCGTATTAGTACAGTATATAATATATATATCCGAATGCACATCTCAAACAATATTTCTTTTGTTTTCCGACTCAGAGGTGTCAAACTGGTATAATAAAGTCCAAAACTCATGTCTAAATACAGTCTGGGTCAAGCGACAGGCCACTTTATATCAGAACTTTTATTACTTGCCGGAATTGAAAATTTCGGCAAGTATGTTGATCGGTTTGTGGATGTGTTTGTGTGTTTGTGTGTGTGTTTGTTTGTTCGCACTCTAGCGTCCACTGTTCTTGATTAAAAGCTTCCAAATACGTGTGCAGAATCTGTAGAATACCGGCCAGAAAACGTCCTATTTTGGTGTGTCTAGGTCAAAGGTCAAGGTCAAGCAAAACGTCGAAAACACATAAGTGGCCATAACTTCGGTTCTAATGGTCCTAGAGACTTCAAATCAAGTTTATATTGTGGATAAACTCGAGTTCTATCTTTTCTGACCTTGACCTTGACATTTGACCTTGACATTGAGAAGTTCGCCCGAGGTCGAATATTTGACCTTGGAGGTCACCTCCTCCGATTTTCGATCTGATGCTTGGAAACGATGTGGGGCCGGTCCCTTATGGTCAATATAAATTTTTAGCGCGATCGGTCAATCCGTTATGACGTAATTGACGTTTCTATGGCAACGAAATCGGTCACATTATAAGCCAAATTGCATTTTTCAAGCTGTCCATGCTGATAAAAGCGTCAATAATGTGCGTAAAAATCCAATGATAAACCTGTTAATAAGCAAGGATGACTTCTTTTGATCCACGAAATTTCAAGGTCGTAGGTCGAAAGTTAAGGTCAATATTGACCCGCAAGTGAAAACCATGTAGGTCACTATATCTCAGGAACTAAGCAAGATAGAGACACGAAAGTAAATCCACAGTATTGCACTCACTTAGCCTAACAACTTTTGCATTTACACCTAAGTCGTATGAGCGATAAACTTTGCAAGCGACTGAGGTCGAAGTTTACCTCAAAAATGACCTTGACCTTGACCTCTTGCAAAAATATCGAGTAGTAGCTCGTTTGAAAGGTCTTCGAGAGTACTTTCCAAATCTGTTGTTATTTTGGAATCGGACGTCAATTGACGTCATCATGACGTCAAACGTGATTTCAGACCAACATTTAGGCCTTTTGAGTGTCAGATGTTCAAAGTAATACCATTTACTGCAGATCTAACAGATGCAAACGATGTGGAGTCGTCCTGTGATGGTTTCTACCAATTTTCAGCTCAATCAATATATCCGTTTCGACATATTGGCGTTTTTGTGCCAACAAATTGGTAAAATTTCAAAGGAAACTCATCATTTGTGGATATTATGATCTTGTCCGGTTATAATATAACATATATAAACACGATTTAATCATGCATATTTAAAAAAATTCTTGCCAGCAAGTTTGAACTATAGAATTGACAAAATTTAATCAGAATCCTATGAAAATTCTTCATTTAACATATACTTTTTATGTTTTCATGGTTCCGATTTTCACAAATTTACTGAACATTAAATTCTAAAGCATTTCATGCAGTTAGTTGCAGTGTTACTTCTAGTTTATGGTCCACTTTTCATATTTGGAATAAATTGAAAACTCGCCGAGATATCAAAGTAGAAAGAGCAGTGGGGTGAATCTGATTCTCAATCCATTCACACAACAATAAGCTGTAGAAACGATTACCCCCTGTAGACATGTCCCCTTCTAAATATACACACTCGGTCGCGTATTAGTACAGTATATAATATATATATCCGAATGCACATCTCAAACAATATTTCTTTTGTTTTCCGACTCAGAGGTGTCAAACTGGTATAATAAAGTCCAAAACTCATGTCTAAATACAGTCTGGGTCAAGCGACAGGCCACTTTATATCAGAACTTTTATTACTTGCCGGAATTGAAAATTTCGGCAAGTATGTTGATCGGTTTGTGGATGTGTTTGTGTGTTTGTGTGTGTGTTTGTTTGTTCGCACTCTAGCGTCCACAGTTCTTGATTAAAAGCTTCCAAATACGTGTGCAGAATCTGTAGAATACCGGCCAGAAAACGTCCTATTTTGGTGTGTCTAGGTCAAAGGTCAAGGTCAAGCAAAACGTCGAAAACACATAAGTGGCCATAACTTCGGTTCTAATGGTCCTAGAGACTTCAAATCAAGTTTATATTGTGGATAAACTCGAGTTCTATCTTTTCTGACCTTGACCTTGACATTTGACCTTGACATTGAGAAGTTCGCCCGAGGTCGAATATTTGACCTTGGAGGTCACCTCCTCCGATTTTCGATCTGATGCTTGGAAACGATGTGGGGCCGGTCCCTTATGGTCAATATAAATTTTTAGCGCGATCGGTCAATCCGTTATGACGTAATTGACGTTTCTATGGCAACGAAATCGGTCACATTATAAGCCAAATTGCATTTTTCAAGCTGGCCATGCTGATAAAAGCGTCAATAATGTGCGTAAAAATCCAATGATAAACCTGTTAATAAGCAAGGATGACTTCTTTTGATCCACGAAATTTCAAGGTCGTAGGTCGAAAGTTAAGGTCAATATTGACCCGCAAGTGAAAACCATGTAGGTCACTATATCTCAGGAACTAAGCAAGATAGAGACACGAAAGTAAATCCACAGTATTGCACTCACTTAGCCTAACAACTTTTGCATTTACACCTAAGTCGTATGAGCGATAGCCTTTGCAAGCGACTGAGGTCGAAGTTTACCTCAAAAATGACCTTGACCTTGACCTCTTGCAAAAATATCGAGTAGTAGCTCGTTTGAAAGGTCTTCGAGAGTACTTTCCAAATCTGTTGTTATTTTGGAATCGGACGTCAATTGACGTCATCATGACGTCAAACGTGATTTCAGACCAACATTTAGGCCTTTTGAGTGTCAGATGTTCAAAGTAATACCATTTACTGCAGATCTAACATATGCAAACGATGTGGAGTCGTCCTGTGATGGTTTCTACCAATTTTCAGCTCAATCAATATATCCGTTTCGACATATTGACGTTTTTGTGCCAACAAATTGGTAAAATTTCAAAGGAAACTCATCATTTGTGGATATTATGATCTTGTCCGGTTATAATATAACATATATAAACACGATTTAATCATGCATATTTGAAAAAATTCTTGCCAGCAAGTTTGAACTATAGAATTGACAAAATTTAATCAGAATCCTATGAAAATTCTTCATTTAACATATACTTTTTATGTTTTCATGGTTCCGATTTTCACAAATTTACTGAACATTAAATTCTAAAGCATTTCATGCAGTTAGTTGCAGTGTTACTTTTAGTTTATGGTCCACTTTTCATATTTGGAATAAATTGAAAACTCGCCTAGATATCAAAGTAGAAAGAGCAGTGGGGTGAATCTGATTCTCAATCCATTCACACAACAATAAGCTGTAGAAACGATTACCCCCTGTAGACATGTCCCCTTCTAAATATACACACTCGGTCGCGTATTAGTACAGTATATCATATATATATCCGAATGCACATCTCAAACAATATTTCTTTTGTTTTCCGACTCAGAGGTGTCAAACTGGTATAATAAAGTCCAAAACTCATGTCTAAATACAGTCTGGGTCAAGCGACAGGCCACTTTATATCAGAACTTTTATTACTTGCCGGAATTGAAAATTTCGGCAAGTATGTTGATCGGTTTGTGGATGTGTTTGTGTGTTTGTGTGTGTGTTTGTTTGTTCGCACTCTAGCGTCCACAGTTCTTGATTAAAAGCTTCCAAATACGTGTGCAGAATCTGTAGAATACCGGCCAGAAAACGTCCTATTTTGGTGTGTCTAGGTCAAAGGTCAAGGTCAAGCAAAACGTCGAAAACACATAAGTGGCCATAACTTCGGTTCTAATGGTCCTAGAGACTTCAAATCAAGTTTATATTGTGGATAAACTCGAGTTCTATCTTTTCTGACCTTGACCTTGACATTTGACCTTGACATTGAGAAGTTCGCCCGAGGTCGAATATTTGACCTTGGAGGTCACCTCCTCCGATTTTCGATCTGATGCTTGGAAACGATGTGGGGCCGGTCCTTTATGGTCAATATAAATTTTTAGCGCGATCGGTCAATCCGTTATGACGTAATTGACGTTTCTATGGCAACGAAATCGGTCACATTATAAGCCAAATTGCATTTTTCAAGCTGTCCATGCTGATAAAAGCGTCAATAATGTGCGTAAAAATCCAATGATAAACCTGTTAATAAGCAAGGATGACTTCTTTTGATCCACGAAATTTCAAGGTCGTAGGTCGAAAGTTAAGGTCAATATTGACCCGCAAGTGAAAACCATGTAGGTCACTATATCTCAGGAACTAAGCAAGATAGAGACACGAAAGTAAATCCACAGTATTGCACTCACTTAGCCTAACAACTTTTGCATTTACACCTAAGTCGTATGAGCGATAAACTTTGCAAGCGACTGAGGTCGAAGTTTACCTCAAAAATGACCTTGACCTTGACCTCTTGCAAAAATATCGAGTAGTAGCTCGTTTGAAAGGTCTTCGAGAGTACTTTCCAAATCTGTTGTTATTTTGGAATCGGACGTCAACATTTAGACCAACATTTAGGCCTTTTGAGTGTCAGATGTTCAAAGTAATACCATTTACTGCAGATCTAACAGATGCAAACGATGTGGAGTCGTCCTGTGATGGTTTCTACCAATTTTCAGCTCAATCAATATATCCGTTTCGACATATTGGCGTTTTTGTGCCAACAAATTGGTAAAATTTCAAAGGAAACTCATCATTTGTGGATATTATGATCTTGTCCGGTTATAATATAACATATATAAACACGATTTAATCATGCATATTTAAAAAAATTCTTGCCAGCAAGTTTGAACTATAGAATTGACAAAATTTAATCAGAATCCTATGAAAATTCTTCATTTAACATATACTTTTTATGTTTTCATGGTTCCGATTTTCACAAATTTACTGAACATTAAATTCTAAAGCATTTCATGCAGTTAGTTGCAGTGTTACTTCTAGTTTATGGTCCACTTTTCATATTTGGAATAAATTGAAAACTCGCCGAGATATCAAAGTAGAAAGAGCAGTGGGGTGAATCTGATTCTCAATCCATTCACACAACAATAAGCTGTAGAAACGATTACCCCCTGTAGACATGTCCCCTTCTAAATATACACACTCGGTCGCGTATTAGTACAGTATATAATATATATATCCGAATGCACATCTCAAACAATATTTCTTTTGTTTTCCGACTCAGAGGTGTCAAACTGGTATAATAAAGTCCAAAACTCATGTCTAAATACAGTCTGGGTCAAGCGACAGGCCACTTTATATCAGAACTTTTATTACTTGCCGGAATTGAAAATTTCGGCAAGTATGTTGATCGGTTTGTGGATGTGTTTGTGTGTTTGTGTGTGTGTTTGTTTGTTCGTACTCTAGCGTCCACTGTTCTTGATTAAAAGCTTCCAAATACGTGTGCAGAATCTGTAGAATACCGGCCAGAAAACGTCCTATTTTGGTGTGTCTAGGTCAAAGGTCAAGGTCAAGCAAAACGTCGAAAACACATAAGTGGCCATAACTTCGGTTCTAATGGTCCTAGAGACTTCAAATCAAGTTTATATTGTGGATAAACTCGAGTTCTATCTTTTCTGACCTTGACCTTGACATTTGACCTTGACATTGAGAAGTTCGCCCGAGGTCGAATATTTGACCTTGGAGGTCACCTCCTCCGATTTTCGATCTGATGCTTAGAAACGATGTGGGGCCGGTCCCTTATGGTCAATATAAATTTTTAGCGCGATCGGTCAATCCGTTATGACGTAATTGACGTTTCTATGGCAACGAAATCGGTCACATTATAAGCCAAATTGCATTTTTCAAGCTGTCCATGCTGATAAAAGCGTCAATAATGTGCGTAAAAATCCAATGATAAACCTGTTAATAAGCAAGGATGACTTCTTTTGATCCACGAAATTTCAAGGTCGTAGGTCGAAAGTTAAGGTCAATATTGACCCGCAAGTGAAAACCATGTAGGTCACTATATCTCAGGAACTAAGCAAGATAGAGACACGAAAGTAAATCCACAGTATTGCACTCACTTAGCCTAACAACTTTTGCATTTACACCTAAGTCGTATGAGCGATAAACTTTGCAAGCGACTGAGGTCGAAATTTACCTCAAAAATGACCTTGACCTTGACCTCTTGCAAAAATATCGAGTAGTAGCTCGTTTGAAAGGTCTTCGAGAGTACTTTCCAAATCTGTTGTTATTTTGGAATCGGACGTCAATTGACGTCATCATGACGTCAAACGTGATTTCAGACCAACATTTAGGCCTTTTGAGTGTCAGATGTTCAAAGTAATACCATTTACTGCAGATCTAACAGATGCAAACGATGTGGAGACGTCCTGTGATGGTTTCTACCAATTTTCAGCTCAATCAATATATCCGTTTCGACATATTGGCGTTTTTGTGCCAACAAATTGGTAAAATTTCAAAGGAAACTCATCATTTGTGGATATTATGATCTTGTCCGGTTATAATATAACATATATAAACACGATTTAATCATGCATATTCAAAAAAATTCTTGCCAGCAAGTTTGAACTATAGAATTGACAAAATTTAATCAGAATCCTATGAAAATTCTTCATTTAACATATACTTTTTATGTTTTCATGGTTCCGATTTTCACAAATTTACTGAACATTAAATTCTAAAGCATTTCATGCAGTTAGTTGCAGTGTTACTTCTAGTTTATGGTCCACTTTTCATATTTGGAATAAATTGAAAACTCGCCGAGATATCAAAGTAGAAAGAGCAGTGGGGTGAATCTGATTCTCAATCCATTCACACAACAATAAGCTGTAGAAACGATTACCCCCTGTAGACATGTCCCCTTCTAAATATACACACTCGGTCGCGTATTAGTACAGTATATAATATATATATCCGAATGCACATCTCAAACAATATTTCTTTTGTTTTCCGACTCAGAGGTGTCAAACTGGTATAATAAAGTCCAAAACTCATGTCTAAATACAGTCTGGGTCAAGCGACAGGCCACTTTATATCAGAACTTTTATTACTTGCCGGAATTGAAAATTTCGGCAAGTATGTTGATCGGTTTGTGGATGTGTTTGTGTGTTTGTGTGTGTGTTTGTTTGTTCGCACTCTAGCGTCCACAGTTCTTGATTAAAAGCTTCCAAATACGTGTGCAGAATCTGTAGAATACCGGCCAGAAAACGTCCTATTTTGGTGTGTCTAGGTCAAAGGTCAAGGTCAAGCAAAACGTCGAAAACACATAAGTGGCCATAACTTCGGTTCTAATGGTCCTAGAGACTTCAAATCAAGTTTATATTGTGGATAAACTCGAGTTCTATCTTTTCTGACCTTGACCTTGACATTTGACCTTGACATTGAGAAGTTCGCCCGAGGTCGAATATTTGACCTTGGAGGTCACCTCCTCCGATTTTCGATCTGATGCTTGGAAACGATGTGGGGCCGGTCCCTTATGGTCAATATAAATTTTTAGCGCGATCGGTCAATCCGTTATGACGTAATTGACGTTTCTATGGCAACGAAATCGGTCACATTATAAGCCAAATTGCATTTTTCAAGCTGTCCATGCTGATAAAAGCGTCAATAATGTGCGTAAAAATCCAATGATAAACCTGTTAATAAGCAAGGATGACTTCTTTTGATCCACGAAATTTCAAGGTCGTAGGTCGAAAGTTAAGGTCAATATTGACCCGCAAGTGAAAACCATGTAGGTCACTATATCTCAGGAACTAAGCAAGATAGAGACACGAAAGTAAATCCACAGTATTGCACTCACTTAGCCTAACAACTTTTGCATTTACACCTAAGTCGTATGAGCGATAGCCTTTGCAAGCGACTGAGGTCGAAGTTTACCTCAAAAATGACCTTGACCTTGACCTCTTGCAAAAATATCGAGTAGTAGCTCGTTTGAAAGGTCTTCGAGAGTACTTTCCAAATCTGTTGTTATTTTGGAATCGGACGTCAATTGACGTCATCATGACGTCAAACGTGATTTCAGACCAACATTTAGGCCTTTTGAGTGTCAGATGTTCAAAGTAATACCATTTACTGCAGATCTAACAGATGCAAACGATGTGGAGTCGTCCTGTGATGGTTTCTACCAATTTTCAGCTCAATCAATATATCCGTTTCGACATATTGGCGTTTTTGTGCCAACAAATTGGTAAAATTTCAAAGGAAACTCATCATTTGTGGATATTATGATCTTGTCCGGTTATAATATAACATATATAAACACGATTTAATCATGCATATTTGAAAAAATTCTTGCCAGCAAGTTTGAACTATAGAATTGACAAAATTTAATCAGAATCCTATGAAAATTCTTCATTTAACATATACTTTTTATGTTTTCATGGTTCCGATTTTCACAAATTTACTGAACATTAAATTCTAAAGCATTTCATGCAGTTAGTTGCAGTGTTACTTCTAGTTTATGGTCCACTTTTCATATTTGGAATAAATTGAAAACTCGCCTAGATATCAAAGTAGAAAGAGCAGTGGGGTGAATCTGATTCTCAATCCATTCACACAACAATAAGCTGTAGAAACGATTACCCCCTGTAGACATGTCCCCTTCTAAATATACACACTCGGTCGCGTATTAGTACAGTATATCATATATATATCCGAATGCACATCTCAAACAATATTTCTTTTGTTTTCTGACTCAGAGGTGTCAAACTGGTATAATAAAGTCCAAAACTCATGTCTAAATACAGTCTGGGTCAAGCGACAGGCCACTTTATATCAGAACTTTTATTACTTGCCGGAATTGAAAATTTCGGCAAGTATGTTGATCGGTTTGTGGATGTGTTTGTGTGTTTGTGTGTGTGTTTGTTTGTTCGCACTCTAGCGTCCACTGTTCTTGATTAAAAGCTTCCAAATACGTGTGCAGAATCTGTAGAATACCGGCCAGAAAACGTCCTATTTTGGTGTGTCTAGGTCAAAGGTCAAGGTCAAGCAAAACGTCGAAAACACATAAGTGGCCATAACTTCGGTTCTAATGGTCCTAGAGACTTCAAATCAAGTTTATATTGTGGATAAACTCGAGTTCTATCTTTTCTGACCTTGACCTTGACATTTGACCTTGACATTGAGAAGTTCGCCCGAGGTCGAATATTTGACCTTGGAGGTCACCTCCTCCGATTTTCGATCTGATGCTTGGAAACGATGTGGGGCCGGTCCCTTATGGTCAATATAAATTTTTAGCGCGATCGGTCAATCCGTTATGACGTAATTGACGTTTCTATGGCAACGAAATCGGTCACATTATAAGCCAAATTGCATTTTTCAAGCTGTCCATGCTGATAAAAGCGTCAATAATGTGCGTAAAAATCCAATGATAAACCTGTTAATAAGCAAGGATGACTTCTTTTGATCCACGAAATTTCAAGGTCGTAGGTCGAAAGTTAAGGTCAATATTGACCCGCAAGTGAAAACCATGTAGGTCACTATATCTCAGGAACTAAGCAAGATAGAGACACGAAAGTAAATCCACAGTATTGCACTCACTTAGCCTAACAACTTTTGCATTTACACCTAAGTCGTATGAGCGATAAACTTTGCAAGCGACTGAGGTCGAAGTTTACCTCAAAAATGACCTTGACCTTGACCTCTTGCAAAAATATCGAGTAGTAGCTCGTTTGAAAGGTCTTCGAGAGTACTTTCCAAATCTGTTGTTATTTTGGAATCGGACGTCAATTGACGTCATCATGACGTCAAACGTGATTTCAGACCAACATTTAGGCCTTTTGAGTGTCAGATGTTCAAAGTAATACCATTTACTGCAGATCTAACAGATGCAAACGATGTGGAGTCGTCCTGTGATGGTTTCTACCAATTTTCAGCTCAATCAATATATCCGTTTCGACATATTGGCGTTTTTGTGCCAACAAATTGGTAAAATTTCAAAGGAAACTCATCATTTGTGGATATTATGATCTTGTCCGGTTATAATATAACATATATAAACACGATTTAATCATGCATATTTAAAAAAATTCTTGCCAGCAAGTTTGAACTATAGAATTGACAAAATTTAATCAGAATCCTATGAAAATTCTTCATTTAACATATACTTTTTATGTTTTCATGGTTCCGATTTTCACAAATTTACTGAACATTAAATTCTAAAGCATTTCATGCAGTTAGTTGCAGTGTTACTTCTAGTTTATGGTCCACTTTTCATATTTGGAATAAATTGAAAACTCGCCGAGATATCAAAGTAGAAAGAGCAGTGGGGTGAATCTGATTCTCAATCCATTCACACAACAATAAGCTGTAGAAACGATTACTCCCTGTAGACATGTCCCCTTCTAAATATACACACTCGGTCGCGTATTAGTACAGTATATAATATATATATCCGAATGCACATCTCAAACAATATTTCTTTTGTTTTCCGACTCAGAGGTGTCAAACTGGTATAATAAAGTCCAAAACTCATGTCTAAATACAGTCTGGGTCAAGCGACAGGCCACTTTATATCAGAACTTTTATTACTTGCCGGAATTGAAAATTTCGGCAAGTATGTTGATCGGTTTGTGGATGTGTTTGTGTGTTTGTGTGTGTGTTTGTTTGTTCGCACTCTAGCGTCCACAGTTCTTGATTAAAAGCTTCCAAATACGTGTGCAGAATCTGTAGAATACCGGCCAGAAAACGTCCTATTTTGGTGTGTCTAGGTCAAAGGTCAAGGTCAAGCAAAACGTCGAAAACACATAAGTGGCCATAACTTCGGTTCTAATGGTCCTAGAGACTTCAAATCAAGTTTATATTGTGGATAAACTCGAGTTCTATCTTTTCTAACCTTGACCTTGACATTTGACCTTGACATTGAGAAGTTCGCCCGAGGTCGAATATTTGACCTTGGAGGTCACCTCCTCCGATTTTCGATCTGATGCTTGGAAACGATGTGGGGCCGGTCCCTTATGGTCAATATAAATTTTTAGCGCGATCGGTCAATCCGTTATGACGTAATTGACGTTTCTATGGCAACGAAATCGGTCACATTATAAGCCAAATTGCATTTTTCAAGCTGTCCATGCTGATAAAAGCGTCAATAATGTGCGTAAAAATCCAATGATAAACCTGTTAATAAGCAAGGATGACTTCTTTTGATCCACGAAATTTCAAGGTCGTAGGTCGAAAGTTAAGGTCAATATTGACCCGCAAATGAAAACCATGTAGGTCACTATATCTCAGGAACTAAGCAAGATAGAGACACGAAAGTAAATCCACAGTATTGCACTCACTTAGCCTAACAACTTTTGCATTACACCTAAGTCGTATGAGCGATAGCCTTTGCAAGCGACTGAGGTCGAAGTTTACCTCAAAAATGACCTTGACCTTGACCTCTTGCAAAAATATCGAGTAGTAGCTCGTTTGAAAGGTCTTCGAGAGTACTTTCCAAATCTGTTGTTATTTTGGAATCGGACGTCAATTGACGTCATCATGACGTCAAACGTGATTTCAGACCAACATTTAGGCCTTTTGAGTGTCAGATGTTCAAAGTAATACCATTTACTGCAGATCTAACAGATGCAAACGATGTGGAGTCGTCCTGTGATGGTTTCTACCAATTTTCAGCTCAATCAATATATCCGTTTCGACATATTGGCGTTTTTGTGCCAACAAATTGGTAAAATTTCAAAGGAAACTCATCATTTGTGGATATTATGATCTTGTCCGGTTATAATATAACATATATAAACACGATTTAATCATGCATATTTGAAAAAATTCTTGCCAGCAAGTTTGAACTATAGAATTGACAAAATTTAATCAGAATCCTATGAAAATTCTTCATTTAACATATACTTTTTATGTTTTCATGGTTCCGATTTTCACAAATTTACTGAACATTAAATTCTAAAGCATTTCATGCAGTTAGTTGCAGTGTTACTTCTAGTTTATGGTCCACTTTTCATATTTGGAATAAATTGAAAACTCGCCGAGATATCAAAGTAGAAAGAGCAGTGGGGTGAATCTGATTCTCAATCCATTCACACAACAATAAGCTGTAGAAACGATTACTCCCTGTAGACATGTCCCCTTCTAAATATACACACTCGGTCGCGTATTAGTACAGTATATAATATATATATCCGAATGCACATCTCAAACAATATTTCTTTTGTTTTCCGACTCAGAGGTGTCAAACTGGTATAATAAAGTCCAAAACTCATGTCTAAATACAGTCTGGGTCAAGCGACAGGCCACTTTATATCAGAACTTTTATTACTTGCCGGAATTGAAAATTTCGGCAAGTATGTTGATCGGTTTGTGGATGTGTTTGTGTGTTTGTGTGTGTGTTTGTTTGTTCGCACTCTAGCGTCCACAGTTCTTGATTAAAAGCTTCCAAATACGTGTGCAGAATCTGTAGAATACCGGCCAGAAAACGTCCTATTTTGGTGTGTCTAGGTCAAAGGTCAAGGTCAAGCAAAACGTCGAAAACACATAAGTGGCCATAACTTCGGTTCTAATGGTCCTAGAGACTTCAAATCAAGTTTATATTGTGGATAAACTCGAGTTCTATCTTTTCTAACCTTGACCTTGACATTTGACCTTGACATTGAGAAGTTCGCCCGAGGTCGAATATTTGACCTTGGAGGTCACCTCCTCCGATTTTCGATCTGATGCTTGGAAACGATGTGGGGCCGGTCCCTTATGGTCAATATAAATTTTTAGCGCGATCGGTCAATCCGTTATGACGTAATTGACGTTTCTATGGCAACGAAATCGGTCACATTATAAGCCAAATTGCATTTTTCAAGCTGTCCATGCTGATAAAAGCGTCAATAATGTGCGTAAAAATCCAATGATAAACCTGTTAATAAGCAAGGATGACTTCTTTTGATCCACGAAATTTCAAGGTCGTAGGTCGAAAGTTAAGGTCAATATTGACCCGCAAATGAAAACCATGTAGGTCACTATATCTCAGGAACTAAGCAAGATAGAGACACGAAAGTAAATCCACAGTATTGCACTCACTTAGCCTAACAACTTTTGCATTACACCTAAGTCGTATGAGCGATAGCCTTTGCAAGCGACTGAGGTCGAAGTTTACCTCAAAAATGACCTTGACCTTGACCTCTTGCAAAAATATCGAGTAGTAGCTCGTTTGAAAGGTCTTCGAGAGTACTTTCCAAATCTGTTGTTATTTTGGAATCGGACGTCAATTGACGTCATCATGACGTCAAACGTGATTTCAGACCAACATTTAGGCCTTTTGAGTGTCAGATGTTCAAAGTAATACCATTTACTGCAGATCTAACAGATGCAAACGATGTGGAGTCGTCCTGTGATGGTTTCTACCAATTTTCAGCTCAATCAATATATCCGTTTCGACATATTGGCGTTTTTGTGCCAACAAATTGGTAAAATTTCAAAGGAAACTCATCATTTGTGGATATTATGATCTTGTCCGGTTATAATATAACATATATAAACACGATTTAATCATGCATATTTGAAAAAATTCTTGCCAGCAAGTTTGAACTATAGAATTGACAAAATTTAATCAGAATCCTATGAAAATTCTTCATTTAACATATACTTTTTATGTTTTCATGGTTCCGATTTTCACAAATTTACTGAACATTAAATTCTAAAGCATTTCATGCAGTTAGTTGCAGTGTTACTTCTAGTTTATGGTCCACTTTTCATATTTGGAATAAATTGAAAACTCGCCTAGATATCAAAGTAGAAAGAGCAGTGGGGTGAATCTGATTCTCAATCCATTCACACAACAATAAGCTGTAGAAACGATTACCCCCTGTAGACATGTCCCCTTCTAAATATACACACTCGGTCGCGTATTAGTACAGTATATCATATATATATCCGAATGCACATCTCAAACAATATTTCTTTTGTTTTCCGACTCAGAGGTGTCAAACTGGTATAATAAAGTCCAAAACTCATGTCTAAATACAGTCTGGGTCAAGCGACAGGCCACTTTATATCAGAACTTTTATTACTTGCCGGAATTGAAAATTTCGGCAAGTATGTTGATCGGTTTGTGGATGTGTTTGTGTGTTTGTGTGTGTGTTTGTTTGTTCGCACTCTAGCGTCCACAGTTCTTGATTAAAAGCTTCCAAATACGTGTGCAGAATCTGTAGAATACCGGCCAGAAAACGTCCTATTTTGGTGTGTCTAGGTCAAAGGTCAAGGTCAAGCAAAACGTCGAAAACACATAAGTGGCCATAACTTCGGTTCTAATGGTCCTAGAGACTTCAAATCAAGTTTATATTGTGGATAAACTCGAGTTCTATCTTTTCTGACCTTGACCTTGACATTTGACCTTGACATTGAGAAGTTCGCCCGAGGTCGAATATTTGACCTTGGAGGTCACCTCCTCCGATTTTCGATCTGATGCTTGGAAACGATGTGGGGCCGGTCCCTTATGGTCAATATAAATTTTTAGCGCGATCGGTCAATCCGTTATGACGTAATTGACGTTTCTATGGCAACGAAATCGGTCACATTATAAGCCAAATTGCATTTTTCAAGCTGTCCATGCTGATAAAAGCGTCAATAATGTGCGTAAAAATCCAATGATAAACCTGTTAATAAGCAAGGATGACTTCTTTTGATCCACGAAATTTCAAGGTCGTAGGTCGAAAGTTAAGGTCAATATTGACCCGCAAGTGAAAACCATGTAGGTCACTATATCTCAGGAACTAAGCAAGGTAGAGACACGAAAGTAAATCCACAGTATTGCACTCACTTAGCCTAACAACTTTTGCATTTACACCTAAGTCGTATGAGCGATAGCCTTTGCAAGCGACTGAGGTCGAAGTTTACCTCAAAAATGACCTTGACCTTGACCTCTTGCAAAAATATCGAGTAGTAGCTCGTTTGAAAGGTCTTCGAGAGTACTTTCCAAATCTGTTGTTATTTTGGAATCGGACGTCAATTGACGTCATCATGACGTCAAACGTTATTTCAGACCAACATTTAGGCCTTTTGAGTGTCAGATGTTCAAAGTAATACCATTTACTGCAGATCTAACAGATGCAAACGATGTGGAGTCGTCCTGTGATGGTTTCTACCAATTTTCAGCTCAATCAATATATCCGTTTCGACATATTGGCGTTTTTGTGCCAACAAATTGGTAAAATTTCAAAGGAAACTCATCATTTGTGGATATTATGATCTTGTCCGGTTATAATATAACATCTATAAACACGATTTAATCATGCATATTTGAAAAAATTCTTGCCAGCAAGTTTGAACTATAGAATTGACAAAATTTAATCAGGAACCTATGAAAATTCTTCATTTAACATATACTTTTTATGTTTTCATGGTTCCGATTTTCACAAATTTACTGAACATTAAATTCTAAAGCATTTCATGCAGTTAGTTGCAGTGTTACTTCTAGTTTATGGTCCACTTTTCATATTTGGAATAAATTGAAAACTCGCCTAGATATCAAAGTAGAAAGAGCAGTGGGGTGAATCTGATTCTCAATCCATTCACACAACAATAAGCTGTAGAAACGATTACCCCCTGTAGACATGTCCCCTTCTAAATATACACACTCGGTCGCGTATTAGTACAGTATATCATATATATATCCGAATGCACATCTCAAACAATATTTCTTTTGTTTTCCGACTCAGAGGTGTCAAACTGGTATAATAAAGTCCAAAACTCATGTCTAAATACAGTCTGGGTCAAGCGACAGGCCACTTTATATCAGAACTTTTATTACTTGCCGGAATTGAAAATTTCGGCAAGTATGTTGATCGGTTTGTGGATGTGTTTGTGTGTTTGTGTGTGTGTTTGTTTGTTCGCACTCTAGCGTCCACTGTTCTTGATTAAAAGCTTCCAAATACGTGTGCAGAATCTGTAGAATACCGGCCAGAAAACGTCCTATTTTGGTGTGTCTAGGTCAAAGGTCAAGGTCAAGCAAAACGTCGAAAACACATAAGTGGCCATAACTTCGGTTCTAATGGTCCTAGAGACTTCAAATCAAGTTTATATTGTGGATAAACTCGAGTTCTATCTTTTCTGACCTTGACCTTGACATTTGACCTTGACATTGAGAAGTTCGCCCGAGGTCGAATATTTGACCTTGGAGGTCACCTCCTCCGATTTTCGATCTGATGCTTGGAAACGATGTGGGGCCGGTCCCTTATGGTCAATATAAATTTTTAGCGCGATCGGTCAATCCGTTATGACGTAATTGACGTTTCTATGGCAACGAAATCGGTCACATTATAAGCCAAATTGCATTTTTCAAGCTGTCCATGCTGATAAAAGCGTCAATAATGTGCGTAAAAATCCAATGATAAACCTGTTAATAAGCAAGGATGACTTCTTTTGATCCACGAAATTTCAAGGTCGTAGGTCGAAAGTTAAGGTCAATATTGACCCGCAAGTGAAAGCCATGTAGGTCACTATATCTCAGGAACTAAGCAAGATAGAGACACGAAAGTAAATCCACAGTATTGCACTCACTTAGCCTAACAACTTTTGCATTTACACCTAAGTCGTATGAGCGATAAACTTTGCAAGCGACTGAGGTCGAAATTTACCTAAAAATGACCTTGACCTTGACCTCTTGCAAAAATATCGAGTAGTAGCTCGTTTGAAAGGTCTTCGAGAGTACTTTCCAAATCTGTTGTTATTTTGGAATCGGACGTCAATTGACGTCATCATGACGTCAAACGTGATTTCAGACCAACATTTAGGCCTTTTGAGTGTCAGATGTTCAAAGTAATACCATTTACTGCAGATCTAACAGATGCAAACGATGTGGAGACGTCCTGTGATGGTTTCTACCAATTTTCAGCTCAATCAATATATCCGTTTCGACATATTGGCGTTTTTGTGCCAACAAATTGGTAAAATTTCAAAGGAAACTCATCATTTGTGGATATTATGATCTTGTCCGGTTATAATATAACATCTATAAACACGATTTAATCATGCATATTTGAAAAAATTCTTGCCAGCAAGTTTGAACTATAGAATTGACAAAATTTAATCAGGAACCTATGAAAATTCTTCATTTAACATATACTTTTTATGTTTTCATGGTTCCGATTTTCACAAATTTACTGAACATTAAATTCTAAAGCATTTCATGCAGTTAGTTGCAGTGTTACTTCTAGTTTATGGTCCACTTTTCATATTTGGAATAAATTGAAAACTCGCCTAGATATCAAAGTAGAAAGAGCAGTGGGGTGAATCTGATTCTCAATCCATTCACACAACAATAAGCTGTAGAAACGATTACCCCCTGTAGACATGTCCCCTTCTAAATATACACACTCGGTCGCGTATTAGTACAGTATATCATATATATATCCGAATGCACATCTCAAACAATATTTCTTTTGTTTTCCGACTCAGAGGTGTCAAACTGGTATAATAAAGTCCAAAACTCATGTCTAAATACAGTCTGGGTCAAGCGACAGGCCACTTTATATCAGAACTTTTATTACTTGCCGGAATTGAAAATTTCGGCAAGTATGTTGATCGGTTTGTGGATGTGTTTGTGTGTTTGTGTGTGTGTTTGTTTGTTCGCACTCTAGCGTCCACTGTTCTTGATTAAAAGCTTCCAAATACGTGTGCAGAATCTGTAGAATACCGGCCAGAAAACGTCCTATTTTGGTGTGTCTAGGTCAAAGGTCAAGGTCAAGCAAAACGTCGAAAACACATAAGTGGCCATAACTTCGGTTCTAATGGTCCTAGAGACTTCAAATCAAGTTTATATTGTGGATAAACTCGAGTTCTATCTTTTCTGACCTTGACCTTGACATTTGACCTTGACATTGAGAAGTTCGCCCGAGGTCGAATATTTGACCTTGGAGGTCACCTCCTCCGATTTTCGATCTGATGCTTGGAAACGATGTGGGGCCGGTCCCTTATGGTCAATATAAATTTTTAGCGCGATCGGTCAATCCGTTATGACGTAATTGACGTTTCTATGGCAACGAAATCGGTCACATTATAAGCCAAATTGCATTTTTCAAGCTGTCCATGCTGATAAAAGCGTCAATAATGTGCGTAAAAATCCAATGATAAACCTGTTAATAAGCAAGGATGACTTCTTTTGATCCACGAAATTTCAAGGTCGTAGGTCGAAAGTTAAGGTCAATATTGACCCGCAAGTGAAAGCCATGTAGGTCACTATATCTCAGGAACTAAGCAAGATAGAGACACGAAAGTAAATCCACAGTATTGCACTCACTTAGCCTAACAACTTTTGCATTTACACCTAAGTCGTATGAGCGATAAACTTTGCAAGCGACTGAGGTCGAAATTTACCTAAAAATGACCTTGACCTTGACCTCTTGCAAAAATATCGAGTAGTAGCTCGTTTGAAAGGTCTTCGAGAGTACTTTCCAAATCTGTTGTTATTTTGGAATCGGACGTCAATTGACGTCATCATGACGTCAAACGTGATTTCAGACCAACATTTAGGCCTTTTGAGTGTCAGATGTTCAAAGTAATACCATTTACTGCAGATCTAACAGATGCAAACGATGTGGAGACGTCCTGTGATGGTTTCTACCAATTTTCAGCTCAATCAATATATCCGTTTCGACATATTGGCGTTTTTGTGCCAACAAATTGGTAAAATTTCAAAGGAAACTCATCATTTGTGGATATTATGATCTTGTCCGGTTATAATATAACATATATAAACACGATTTAATCATGCATATTTAAAAAAATTCTTGCCAGCAAGTTTGAACTATAGAATTGACAAAATTTAATCAGAATCCTATGAAAATTCTTCATTTAACATATACTTTTTATGTTTTCATGGTTCCGATTTTCACAAATTTACTGAACATTAAATTCTAAAGCATTTCATGCAGTTAGTTGCAGTGTTACTTCTAGTTTATGGTCCACTTTTCATATTTGGAATAAATTGAAAACTCGCCGAGATATCAAAGTAGAAAGAGCAGTGGGGTGAATCTGATTCTCAATCCATTCACACAACAATAAGCTGTAGAAACGATTACCCCCTGTAGACATGTCCCCTTCTAAATATACACACTCGGTCGCGTATTAGTACAGTATATAATATATATATCCGAATGCACATCTCAAACAATATTTCTTTTGTTTTCCGACTCAGAGGTGTCAAACTGGTATAATAAAGTCCAAAACTCATGTCTAAATACAGTCTGGGTCAAGCGACAGGCCACTTTATATCAGAACTTTTATTACTTGCCGGAATTGAAAATTTCGGCAAGTATGTTGATCGGTTTGTGGATGTGTTTGTGTGTTTGTGTGTGTGTTTGTTTGTTCGCACTCTAGCGTCCACAGTTCTTGATTAAAAGCTTCCAAATACGTGTGCAGAATCTGTAGAATACCGGCCAGAAAACGTCCTATTTTGGTGTGTCTAGGTCAAAGGTCAAGGTCAAGCAAAACGTCGAAAACACATAAGTGGCCATAACTTCGTTTCTAATGGTCCTAGAGACTTCAAATCAAGTTTATATTGTGGATAAACTCGAGTTCTATCTTTTCTGACCTTGACCTTGACATTTGACCTTGACATTGAGAAGTTCGCCCGAGGTCGAATATTTGACCTTGGAGGTCACCTCCTCCGATTTTCGATCTGATGCTTGGAAACGATGTGGGGCCGGTCCCTTATGGTCAATATAAATTTTTAGCGCGATCGGTCAATCCGTTATGACGTAATTGACGTTTCTATGGCAACGAAATCGGTCACATTATAAGCCAAATTGCATTTTTCAAGCTGTCCATGCTGATAAAAGCGTCAATAATGTGCGTAAAAATCCAATGATAAACCTGTTAATAAGCAAGGATGACTTCTTTTGATCCACGAAATTTCAAGGTCGTAGGTCGAAAGTTAAGGTCAATATTGACCCGCAAGTGAAAACCATGTAGGTCACTATATCTCAGGAACTAAGCAAGATAGAGACACGAAAGTAAATCCACAGTATTGCACTCACTTAGCCTAACAACTTTTGCATTTACACCTAAGTCGTATGAGCGATAGCCTTTGCAAGCGACTGAGGTCGAAGTTTACCTCAAAAATGACCTTGACCTTGACCTCTTGCAAAAATATCGAGTAGTAGCTCGTTTGAAAGGTCTTCGAGAGTACTTTCCAAATCTGTTGTTATTTTGGAATCGGACGTCAATTGACGTCATCATGACGTCAAACGTGATTTCAGACCAACATTTAGGCCTTTTGAGTGTCAGATGTTCAAAGTAATACCATTTACTGCAGATCTAACAGATGCAAACGATGTGGAGTCGTCCTGTGATGGTTTCTACCAATTTTCAGCTCAATCAATATATCCGTTTCGACATATTGGCGTTTTTGTGCCAACAAATTGGTAAAATTTCAAAGGAAACTCATCATTTGTGGATATTATGATCTTGTCCGGTTATAATATAACATATATAAACACGATTTAATCATGCATATTTGAAAAAATTCTTGCCAGCAAGTTTGAACTATAGAATTGACAAAATTTAATCAGAATCCTATGAAAATTCTTCATTTAACATATACTTTTTATGTTTTCATGGTTCCGATTTTCACAAATTTACTGAACATTAAATTCTAAAGCATTTCATGCAGTTAGTTGCAGTGTTACTTCTAGTTTATGGTCCACTTTTCATATTTGGAATAAATTGAAAACTCGCCTAGATATCAAAGTAGAAAGAGCAGTGGGGTGAATCTGATTCTCAATCCATTCACACAACAATAAGCTGTAGAAACGATTACCCCCTGTAGACATGTCCCCTTCTAAATATACACACTCGGTCGCGTATTAGTACAGTATATCATATATATATCCGAATGCACATCTCAAACAATATTTCTTTTGTTTTCCGACTCAGAGGTGTCAAACTGGTATAATAAAGTCCAAAACTCATGTCTAAATACAGTCTGGGTCAAGCGACAGGCCACTTTATATCAGAACTTTTATTACTTGCCGGAATTGAAAATTTCGGCAAGTATGTTGATCGGTTTGTGGATGTGTTTGTGTGTGTGTTTGTTTGTTCGCACTCTAGCGTCCACAGTTCTTGATTAAAAGATTCCAAATACGTGTGCAGAATCTGTAGAATACCGGCCAGAAAACGTCCTATTTTGGTGTGTCTAGGTCAAAGGTCAAGGTCAAGCAAAACGTCGAAAACACATAAGTGGCCATAACTTCGGTTCTAATGGTCCTAGAGACTTCAAATCAAGTTTATATTGTGGATAAACTCGAGTTCTATCTTTTCTGACCTTGACCTTGACATTTGACCTTGACATTGAGAAGTTCGCCCGAGGTCGAATATTTGACCTTGGAGGTCACCTCCTCCGATTTTCGATCTGATGCTTGGAAACGATGTGGGGCCGGTCCCTTATGGTCAATATAAATTTTTAGCGCGATCGGTCAATCCGTTATGACGTAATTAACGTTTCTATGGCAACGAAATCGGTCACATTATAAGCCAAATTGCATTTTTCAAGCTGTCCATGCTGATAAAAGCGTCAATAATGTGCGTAAAAATCCAATGATAAACCTGTTAATAAGCAAGGATGACTTCTTTTGATCCACGAAATTTCAAGGTCGTAGGTCGAAAGTTAAGGTCAATATTGACCCGCAAGTGAAAACCATGTAGGTCACTATATCTCAGGAACTAAGCAAGATAGAGACACGAAAGTAAATCCACAGTATTGCACTCACTTAGCCTAACAACTTTTGCATTTACACCTAAGTCGTATGAGCGATAGCCTTTGCAAGCGACTGAGGTCGAAGTTTACCTCAAAAATGACCTTGACCTTGACCTCTTGCAAAAATATCGAGTAGTAGCTCGTTTGAAAGGTCTTCGAGAGTACTTTCCAAATCTGTTGTTATTTTGGAATCGGACGTCAATTGACGTCATCATGACGTCAAACGTGATTTCAGACCAACATTTAGGCCTTTTGAGTGTCAGATGTTCAAAGTAATACCATTTACTGCAGATCTAACAGATGCAAACGATGTGGAGTCGTCCTGTGATGGTTTCTACCAATTTTCAGCTCAATCAATATATCCGTTTCGACATATTGGCGTTTTTGTGCCAACAAATTGGTAAAATTTCAAAGGAAACTCATCATTTGTGGATATTATGATCTTGTCCGGTTATAATATAACATATATAAACACGATTTAATCATGCATATTTGAAAAAATTCTTGCCAGCAAGTTTGAACTATAGAATTGACAAAATTTAATCAGAATCCTATGAAAATTCTTCATTTAACATATACTTTTTATGTTTTCATGGTTCCGATTTTCACAAATTTACTGAACATTAAATTCTAAAGCATTTCATGCAGTTAGTTGCAGTGTTACTTCTAGTTTATGGTCCACTTTTCATATTTGGAATAAATTGAAAACTCGCCTAGATATCAAAGTAGAAAGAGCAGTGGGGTGAATCTGATTCTCAATCCATTCACACAACAATAAGCTGTAGAAACGATTACCCCCTGTAGACATGTCCCCTTCTAAATATACACACTCGGTCGCGTATTAGTACAGTATATCATATATATATCCGAATGCACATCTCAAACAATATTTCTTTTGTTTTCCGACTCAGAGGTGTCAAACTGGTATAATAAAGTCCAAAACTCATGTCTAAATACAGTCTGGGTCAAGCGACAGGCCACTTTATATCAGAACTTTTATTACTTGCCGGAATTGAAAATTTCGGCAAGTATGTTGATCGGTTTGTGGATGTGTTTGTGTGTGTGTTTGTTTGTTCGCACTCTAGCGTCCACAGTTCTTGATTAAAAGATTCCAAATACGTGTGCAGAATCTGTAGAATACCGACCAGAAAACGTCCTATTTTGGTGTGTCTAGGTCAAAGGTCAAGGTCAAGCAAAACGTCGAAAACACATAAGTGGCCATAACTTCGGTTCTAATGGTCCTAGAGACTTCAAATCAAGTGTATATTGTGGATAAACTCGAGTTCTATCTTTTCTGACCTTGACCTTGACATTTGACCTTGACATTGAGAAGTTCGCCCGAGGTCGAATATTTGACCTTGGAGGTCACCTCCTCCGATTTTCGATCTGATGCTTGGAAACGATGTGGGGCCGGTCCCTTATGGTCAATATAAATTTTTAGCGCGATCGGTCAATCCGTTATGACGTAATTAACGTTTCTATGGCAACGAAATCGGTCACATTATAAGCCAAATTGCATTTTTCAAGCTGTCCATGCTGATAAAAGCGTCAATAATGTGCGTAAAAATCCAATGATAAACCTGTTAATAAGCAAGGATGACTTCTTTTGATCCACGAAATTTCAAGGTCGTAGGTCGAAAGTTAAGGTCAATATTGACCCGCAAGTGAAAACCATGTAGGTCACTATATCTCAGGAACTAAGCAAGATAGAGACACGAAAGTAAATCCACAGTATTGCACTCACTTAGCCTAACAACTTTTGCATTTACACCTAAGTCGTATGAGCGATAGCCTTTGCAAGCGACTGAGGTCGAAGTTTACCTCAAAAATGACCTTGACCTTGACCTCTTGCAAAAATATCGAGTAGTAGCTCGTTTGAAAGGTCTTCGAGAGTACTTTCCAAATCTGTTGTTATTTTGGAATCGGACGTCAATTGACGTCATCATGACGTCAAACGTGATTTCAGACCAACATTTAGGCCTTTTGAGTGTCAGATGTTCAAAGTAATACCATTTACTGCAGATCTAACAGATGCAAACGATGTGGAGTCGTCCTGTGATGGTTTCTACCAATTTTCAGCTCAATCAATATATCCGTTTCGACATATTGGCGTTTTTGTGCCAACAAATTGGTAAAATTTCAAAGGAAACTCATCATTTGTGGATATTATGATCTTGTCCGGTTATAATATAACATATATAAACACGATTTAATCATGCATATTTGAAAAAATTCTTGCCAGCAAGTTTGAACTATAGAATTGACAAAATTTAATCAGAATCCTATGAAAATTCTTCATTTAACATATACTTTTTATGTTTTCATGGTTCCGATTTTCACAAATTTACTGAACATTAAATTCTAAAGCATTTCATGCAGTTAGTTGCAGTGTTACTTCTAGTTTATGGTCCACTTTTCATATTTGGAATAAATTGAAAACTCGCCTAGATATCAAAGTAGAAAGAGCAGTGGGGTGAATCTGATTCTCAATCCATTCACACAACAATAAGCTGTAGAAACGATTACCCCCTGTAGACATGTCCCCTTCTAAATATACACACTCGGTCGCGTATTAGTACAGTATATCATATATATATCCGAATGCACATCTCAAACAATATTTCTTTTGTTTTCCGACTCAGAGGTGTCGAACTGGTATAATAAAGTCCAAAACTCATGTCTAAATACAGTCTGGGTCAAGCGATAGGCCACTTTATATCAGAACTTTTATTACTTGCCGGAATTGAAAATTTCGGCAAGTATGTTGATCGGTTTGTGGATGTGTTTGTGTGTTTGTGTGTGTGTTTGTTTGTTCGCACTCTAGCGTCCACTGTTCTTGATTAAAAGCTTCCAAATACGTGTGCAGAATCTGTAGAATACCGGCCAGAAAACGTCCTATTTTGGTGTGTCTAGGTCAAAGGTCAAGGTCAAGCAAAACGTCGAAAACACATAAGTGGCCATAACTTCGGTTCTAATGGTCCTAGAGACTTCAAATCAAGTTTATATTGTGGATAAACTCGAGTTCTATCTTTTCTGACCTTGACCTTGACATTTGACCTTGACATTGAGAAGTTCGCCCGAGGTCGAATATTTGACCTTGGAGGTCACCTCCTCCGATTTTCGATCTGATGCTTGGAAACGATGTGGGGCCGGTCCCTTATGGTCAATATAAATTTTTAGCGCGATCGGTCAATCCGTTATGACGTAATTGACGTTTCTATGGCAACGAAATCGGTCACATTATAAGCCAAATTGCATTTTTCAAGCTGTCCATGCTGATAAAAGCGTCAATAATGTGCGTAAAAATCCAATGATAAACCTGTTAATAAGCAAGGATGACTTCTTTTGATCCACGAAATTTCAAGGTCGTAGGTCGAAAGTTAAGGTCAATATTGACCCGCAAGTGAAAACCATGTAGGTCACTATATCTCAGGAACTAAGCAAGATAGAGACACGAAAGTAAATCCACAGTATTGCACTCACTTAGCCTAACAACTTTTGCATTTACACCTAAGTCGTATGAGCGATAAACTTTGCAAGCGACTGAGGTCGAAGTTTACCTCAAAAATGACCTTGACCTTGACCTCTTGTAAAAATATCGAGTAGTAGCTCGTTTGAAAGGTCTTCGAGAGTACTTTCCAAATCTGTTGTTATTTTGGAATCGGACGTCAATTGACGTCATCATGACGTCAAACGTGATTTCAGACCAACATTTAGGCCTTTTGAGTGTCAGATGTTCAAAGTAATACCATTTACTGCAGATCTAACAGATGCAAACGATGTGGAGTCGTCCTGTGATGGTTTCTACCAATTTTCAGCTCAATCAATATATCCGTTTCGACATATTGGCGTTTTTGTGCCAACAAATTGGTAAAATTTCAAAGGAAACTCATCATTTGTGGATATTATGATCTTGTCCGGTTATAATATAACATATATAAACACGATTTAATCATGCATATTTAAAAAAATTCTTGCCAGCAAGTTTGAACTATAGAATTGACAAAATTTAATCAGAATCCTATGAAAATTCTTCATTTAACATATACTTTTTATGTTTTCATGGTTCCGATTTTCACAAATTTACTGAACATTAAATTCTAAAGCATTTCATGCAGTTAGTTGCAGTGTTACTTCTAGTTTATGGTCCACTTTTCATATTTGGAATAAATTGAAAACTCGCCTAGATATCAAAGTAGAAAGAGCAGTGGGGTGAATCTGATTCTCAATCCATTCACACAACAATAAGCTGTAGAAACGATTACCCCCTGTAGACATGTCCCCTTCTAAATATACACACTCGGTCGCGTATTAGTACAGTATATCATATATATATCCGAATGCACATCTCAAACAATATTTCTTTTGTTTTCCGACTCAGAGGTGTCGAACTGGTATAATAAAGTCCAAAACTCATGTCTAAATACAGTCTGGGTCAAGCGATAGGCCACTTTATATCAGAACTTTTATTACTTGCCGGAATTGAAAATTTCGGCAAGTATGTTGATCGGTTTGTGGATGTGTTTGTGTGTTTGTGTGTGTGTTTGTTTGTTCGCACTCTAGCGTCCACTGTTCTTGATTAAAAGCTTCCAAATACGTGTGCAGAATCTGTAGAATACCGGCCAGAAAACGTCCTATTTTGGTGTGTCTAGGTCAAAGGTCAAGGTCAAGCAAAACGTCGAAAACACATAAGTGGCCATAACTTCGGTTCTAATGGTCCTAGAGACTTCAAATCAAGTTTATATTGTGGATAAACTCGAGTTCTATCTTTTCTGACCTTGACCTTGACATTTGACCTTGACATTGAGAAGTTCGCCCGAGGTCGAATATTTGACCTTGGAGGTCACCTCCTCCGATTTTCGATCTGATGCTTGGAAACGATGTGGGGCCGGTCCCTTATGGTCAATATAAATTTTTAGCGCGATCGGTCAATCCGTTATGACGTAATTGACGTTTCTATGGCAACGAAATCGGTCACATTATAAGCCAAATTGCATTTTTTTTTTTCAAAGGTCAAGGTCAAGCAAAACGTCGAAAACACATAAGTGGCCATAACTTCGGTTCTAATGGTCCTAGAGACTTCAAATCAAGTTTATATTGTGGATAAACTCGAGTTCTATCTTTTCTGACCTTGACCTTGACATTTGACCTTGACATTGAGAAGTTCGCCCGAGGTCGAATATTTGACCTTGGAGGTCACCTCCTCCGATTTTCGATCTGATGCTTGGAAACGATGTGGGGCCGGTCCCTTATGGTCAATATAAATTTTTAGCGCGATCGGTCAATCCGTTATGACGTAATTGACGTTTCTATGGCAACGAAATCGGTCACATTATAAGCCAAATTGCATTTTTCAAGCTGTCCATGCTGATAAAAGCGTCAATAATGTGCGTAAAAATCCAATGATAAACCTGTTAATAAGCAAGGATGACTTCTTTTGATCCACGAAATTTCAAGGTCGTAGGTCGAAAGTTAAGGTCAATATTGACCCGCAAGTGAAAACCATGTAGGTCACTATATCTCAGGAACTAAGCAAGATAGAGACACGAAAGTAAATCCACAGTATTGCACTCACTTAGCCTAACAACTTTTGCATTTACACCTAAGTCGTATGAGCGATAAACTTTGCAAGCGACTGAGGTCGAAGTTTACCTCAAAAATGACCTTGACCTTGACCTCTTGTAAAAATATCGAGTAGTAGCTCGTTTGAAAGGTCTTCGAGAGTACTTTCCAAATCTGTTGTTATTTTGGAATCGGACGTCAATTGACGTCATCATGACGTCAAACGTGATTTCAGACCAACATTTAGGCCTTTTGAGTGTCAGATGTTCAAAGTAATACCATTTACTGCAGATCTAACAGATGCAAACGATGTGGAGTCGTCCTGTGATGGTTTCTACCAATTTTCAGCTCAATCAATATATCCGTTTCGACATATTGGCGTTTTTGTGCCAACAAATTGGTAAAATTTCAAAGGAAACTCATCATTTGTGGATATTATGATCTTGTCCGGTTATAATATAACATATATAAACACGATTTAATCATGCATATTTAAAAAAATTCTTGCCAGCAAGTTTGAACTATAGAATTGACAAAATTTAATCAGAATCCTATGAAAATTCTTCATTTAACATATACTTTTTATGTTTTCATGGTTCCGATTTTCACAAATTTACTGAACATTAAATTCTAAAGCATTTCATGCAGTTAGTTGCAGTGTTACTTCTAGTTTATGGTCCACTTTTCATATTTGGAATAAATTGAAAACTCGCCGAGATATCAAAGTAGAAAGAGCAGTGGGGTGAATCTGATTCTCAATCCATTCACACAACAATAAGCTGTAGAAACGATTACCCCCTGTAGACATGTCCCCTTCTAAATATACACACTCGGTCGCGTATTAGTACAGTATATAATATATATATCCGAATGCACATCTCAAACAATATTTCTTTTGTTTTCCGACTCAGAGGTGTCAAACTGGTATAATAAAGTCCAAAACTCATGTCTAAATACAGTCTGGGTCAAGCGACAGGCCACTTTATATCAGAACTTTTATTACTTGCCGGAATTGAAAATTTCGGCAAGTATGTTGATCGGTTTGTGGATGTGTTTGTGTGTTTGTGTGTGTGTTTGTTTGATCGCACTCTAGCGTCCACAGTTCTTGATTAAAAGCTTCCAAATACGTGTGCAGAATCTGTAGAATACCGGCCAGAAAACGTCCTATTTTGGTGTGTCTAGGTCAAAGGTCAAGGTCAAGCAAAACGTCGAAAACACATAAGTGGCCATAACTTCGGTTCTAATGGTCCTAGAGACTTCAAATCAAGTTTATATTGTGGATAAACTCGAGTTTTATCTTTTCTGACCTTGACCTTGACATTTGACCTTGACATTGAGAAGTTCGCCCGAGGTCGAATATTTGACCTTGGAGGTCACCTCCTCCGATTTTCGATCTGATGCTTGGAAACGATGTGGGGCCGGTCCTTTATGGTCAATATAAATTTTTAGCGCGATCGGTCAATCCGTTATGACGTAATTGACGTTTCTATGGCAACGAAATCGGTCACATTATAAGCCAAATTGCATTTTTCAAGCTGTCCATGCTGATAAAAGCGTCAATAATGTGCGTAAAAATCCAATGATAAACCTGTTAATAAGCAAGGATGACTTCTTTTGATCCACGAAATTTCAAGGTCGTAGGTCGAAAGTTAAGGTCAATATTGACCCGCAAGTGAAAACCATGTAGGTCACTATATCTCAGGAACTAAGCAAGATAGAGACACGAAAGTAAATCCACAGTATTGCACTCACTTAGCCTAACAACTTTTGCATTTACACCTAAGTCGTATGAGCGATAGCCTTTGCAAGCGACTGAGGTCGAAATTTGCCTCAAAAATGACCTTGACCTTGACCTCTTGCAAAAATATCGAGTAGTAGCTCGTTTGAAAGGTCTTCGAGAGTACTTTCCAAATCTGTTGTTATTTTGGAATCGGACGTCAATTGACGTCATCATGACGTCAAACGTGATTTCAGACCAACATTTAGGCCTTTTGAGTGTCAGATGTTCAAAGTAATACCATTTACTGCAGATCTAACAGATGCAAACGATGTGGAGTCGTCCTGTGATGGTTTCTACCAATTTTCAGCTCAATCAATATATCCGTTTCGACATATTGGCGTTTTTGTGCCAACAAATTGGTAAAATTTCAAAGGAAACTCATCATTTGTGGATATTATGATCTTGTCCGGTTATAATATAACATATATAAACACGATTTAATCATGCATATTTGAAAAAATTCTTGCCAGCAAGTTTGAACTATAGAATTGACAAAATTTAATCAGAATCCTATGAAAATTCTTCATTTAACATATACTTTTTATGTTTTCATGGTTCCGATTTTCACAAATTTACTGAACATTAAATTCTAAAGCATTTCATGCAGTTAGTTGCAGTGTTACTTCTAGTTTATGGTCCACTTTTCATATTTGGAATAAATTGAAAACTCGCCTAGATATCAAAGTAGAAAGAGCAGTGGGGTGAATCTGATTCTCAATCCATTCACACAACAATAAGCTGTAGAAACGATTACCCCCTGTAGACATGTCCCCTTCTAAATATACACACTCGGTCGCGTATTAGTACAGTATATCATATATATATCCGAATGCACATCTCAAACAATATTTCTTTTGTTTTCCGACTCAGAGGTGTCAAACTGGTATAATAAAGTCCAAAACTCATGTCTAAATACAGTCTGGGTCAAGCGACAGGCCACTTTATATCAGAACTTTTATTACTTGCCGGAATTGAAAATTTCGGCAAGTATGTTGATCGGTTTGTGGATGTGTTTGTGTGTTTGTGTGTGTGTTTGTTTGTTCGCACTCTAGCGTCCACAGTTCTTGATTAAAAGCTTCCAAATACGTGTGCAGAATCTGTAGAATACCGGCCAGAAAACGTCCTATTTTGGTGTGTCTAGGTCAAAGGTCAAGGTCAAGCAAAACGTCGAAAACACATAAGTGGCCATAACTTCGGTTCTAATGGTCCTAGAGACTTCAAATCAAGTTTATATTGTGGATAAACTCGAGTTCTATCTTTTCTGACCTTGACCTTGACATTTGACCTTGACATTGAGAAGTTCGCCCGAGGTCGAATATTTGACCTTGGAGGTCACCTCCTCCGATTTTCGATCTGATGCTTGGAAACGATGTGGGGCCGGTCCCTTATGGTCAATATAAATTTTTAGCGCGATCGGTCAATCCGTTATGACGTAATTGACGTTTCTATGGCAACGAAATCGGTCACATTATAAGCCAAATTGCATTTTTCAAGCTGTCCATGCTGATAAAAGCGTCAATAATGTGCGTAAAAATCCAATGATAAACCTGTTAATAAGCAAGGATGACTTCTTTTGATCCACGAAATTTCAAGGTCGTAGGTCGAAAGTTAAGGTCAATATTGACCCGCAAGTGAAAGCCATGTAGGTCACTATATCTCAGGAACTAAGCAAGATAGAGACACGAAAGTAAATCCACAGTATTGCACTCACTTAGCCTAACAACTTTTGCATTACACCTAAGTCGTATGAGCGATAAACTTTGCAAGCGACTGAGGTCGAAATTTACCTCAAAAATGACCTTGACCTTGACCTCTTGCAAAAATATCGAGTAGTAGCTCGTTTGAAAGGTCTTCGAGAGTACTTTCCAAATCTGTTGTTATTTTGGAATCGGACGTCAATTGACGTCATCATGACGTCAAACGTGATTTCAGACCAACATTTAGGCCTTTTGAGTGTCAGATGTTCAAAGTAATACCATTTACTGCAGATCTAACAGATGCAAACGATGTGGAGACGTCCTGTGATGGTTTCTACCAATTTTCAGCTCAATCAATATATCCGTTTCGACATATTGGCGTTTTTGTGCCAACAAATTGGTAAAATTTCAAAGGAAACTCATCATTTGTGGATATTATGATCTTGTCCGGTTATAATATAACATATATAAACACGATTTAATCATGCATATTTAAAAAAATTCTTGCCAGCAAGTTTGAACTATAGAATTGACAAAATTTAATCAGAATCCTATGAACATTCTTCATTTAACATATACTTTTTATGTTTTCATGGTTCCGATTTTCACAAATTTACTGAACATTAAATTCTAAAGCATTTCATGCAGTTAGTTGCAGTGTTACTTCTAGTTTATGGTCCACTTTTCATATTTGGAATAAATTGAAAACTCGCCTAGATATCAAAGTAGAAAGAGCAGTGGGGTGAATCTGATTCTCAATCCATTCACACAACAATAAGCTGTAGAAACGATTACCCCCTGTAGACATGTCCCCTTCTAAATATACACACTCGGTCGCGTATTAGTACAGTATATAATATATATATCCGAATGCACATCTCAAACAATATTTCTTTTGTTTTCCGACTCAGAGGTGTCAAACTGGTATAATAAAGTCCAAAACTCATGTCTAAATACAGTCTGGGTCAAGCGACAGGCCACTTTATATCAGAACTTTTATTACTTGCCGGAATTGAAAATTTCGGCAAGTATGTTGATCGGTTTGTGGATGTGTTTGTGTGTTTGTGTGTGTGTTTGTTTGTTCGCACTCTAGCGTCCACAGTTCTTGATTAAAAGCTTCCAAATACGTGTGCAGAATCTGTAGAATACCGGCCAGAAAACGTCCTATTTTGGTGTGTCTAGGTCAAAGGTCAAGGTCAAGCAAAACGTCGAAAACACATAAGTGGCCATAACTTCGTTTCTAATGGTCCTAGAGACTTCAAATCAAGTTTATATTGTGGATAAACTCGAGTTCTATCTTTTCTGACCTTGACCTTGACATTTGACCTTGACATTGAGAATTTCGCCCGAGGTCGAATATTTGACCTTGGAGGTCACCTCCTCCGATTTTCGATCTGATGCTTGGAAACGATGTGGGGCCGGTCCCTTATGGTCAATATAAATTTTTAGCGCGATCGGTCAATCCGTTATGACGTAATTGACGTTTCTATGGCAACGAAATCGGTCACATTATAAGCCAAATTGCATTTTTCAAGCTGTCCATGCTGATAAAAGCGTCAATAATGTGCGTAAAAATCCAATGATAAACCTGTTGATAAGCAAGGATGACTTCTTTTGATCCACGAAATTTCAAGGTCGTAGGTCGAAAGTTAAGGTCAATATTGACCCGCAAGTGAAAGCCATGTAGGTCACTATATCTCAGGAACTAAGCAAGATAGAGACACGAAAGTAAATCCACAGTATTGCACTCACTTAGCCTAACAACTTTTGCATTACACCTAAGTCGTATGAGCGATAGCCTTTGCAAGCGACTGAGGTCGAAGTTTACCTCAAAAATGACCTTGACCTTGACCTCTTGCAAAAATATCGAGTAGTAGCTCGTTTGAAAGGTCTTCGAGAGTACTTTCCAAATCTGTTGTTATTTTGGAATCGGACGTCAATTGACGTCATCATGACGTCAAACGTGATTTCAGACCAACATTTAGGCCTTTTGAGTGTCAGATGTTCAAAGTAATACCATTTACTGCAGATCTAACAGATGCAAACGATGTGGAGTCGTCCTGTGATGGTTTCTACCAATTTTCAGCTCAATCAATATATCCGTTTCGACATATTGGCGTTTTTGTGCCAACAAATTGGTAAAATTTCAAAGGAAACTCATCATTTGTGGATATTATGATCTTGTCCGGTTATAATATAACATATATAAACACGATTTAATCATGCATATTTGAAAAAATTCTTGCCAGCAAGTTTGAATTATAGAATTGACAAAATTTAATCAGAATCCTATGAAAATTCTTCATTTAACATATACTTTTTATGTTTTCATGGTTCCGATTTTCACAAATTTACTGAACATTAAATTCTAAAGCATTTCATGCAGTTAGTTGCAGTGTTACTTCTAGTTTATGGTCCACTTTTCATATTTGGAATAAATTGAAAACTCGCCTAGATATCAAAGTAGAAAGAGCAGTGGGGTGAATCTGATTCTCAATCCATTCACACAACAATAAGCTGTAGAAACGATTACCCCCTGTAGACATGTCCCCTTCTAAATATACACACTCGGTCGCGTATTAGTACAGTATATCATATATATATCCGAATGCACATCTCAAACAATATTTCTTTTGTTTTCCGACTCAGAGGTGTCAAACTGGTATAATAAAGTCCAAAACTCATGTCTAAATACAGTCTGGGTCAAGCGACAGGCCACTTTATATCAGAACTTTTATTACTTGCCGGAATTGAAAATTTCGGCAAGTATGTTGATCGGTTTGTGGATGTGTTTGTGTGTGTGTTTGTTTGTTCGCACTCTAGCGTCCACAGTTCTTGATTAAAAGCTTCCAAATACGTGTGCAGAATCTGTAGAATACCGGCCAGAAAACGTCCTATTTTGGTGTGTCTAGGTCAAAGGTCAAGGTCAAGCAAAACGTCGAAAACACATAAGTGGCCATAACTTCGGTTCTAATGGTCCTAGAGACTTCAAATCAAGTTTATATTGTGGATAAACTCGAGTTCTATCTTTTCTGACCTTGACCTTGACATTTGACCTTGACATTGAGAAGTTCGCCCGAGGTCGAATATTTGACCTTGGAGGTCACCTCCTCCGATTTTCGATCTGATGCTTGGAAACGATGTGGGGCCGGTCCCTTATGGTCAATATAAATTTTTAGCGCGATCGGTCAATCCGTTATGACGTAATTGACGTTTCTATGGCAACGAAATCGGTCACATTATAAGCCAAATTGCATTTTTCAAGCTGTCCATGCTGATAAAAGCGTCAATAATGTGCGTAAAAATCCAATGATAAACCTGTTAATAAGCAAGGATGACTTCTTTTGATCCACGAAATTTCAAGGTCGTAGGTCGAAAGTTAAGGTCAATATTGACCCGCAAGTGAAAACCATGTAGGTCACTATATCTCAGGAACTAAGCAAGATAGAGACACGAAAGTAAATCCACAGTATTGCACTCACTTAGCCTAACAACTTTTGCATTTACACCTAAGTCGTATGAGCGATAAACTTTGCAAGCGACTGAGGTCGAAGTTTACCTCAAAAATGACCTTGACCTTGACCTCTTGCAAAAATATCGAGTAGTAGCTCGTTTGAAAGGTCTTCGAGAGTACTTTCCAAATCTGTTGTTATTTTGGAATCGGACGTCAATTGACGTCATCATGACGTCAAACGTGATTTCAGACCAACATTTAGGCCTTTTGAGTGTCAGATGTTCAAAGTAATACCATTTACTGCAGATCTAACAGATGCAAACGATGTGGAGTCGTCCTGTGATGGTTTCTACCAATTTTCAGCTCAATCAATATATCCGTTTCGACATATTGGCGTTTTTGTGCCAACAAATTGGTAAAATTTCAAAGGAAACTCATCATTTGTGGATATTATGATCTTGTCCGGTTATAATATAACATATATAAACACGATTTAATCATGCATATTTAAAAAAATTCTTGCCAGCAAGTTTGAACTATAGAATTGACAAAATTTAATCAGAATCCTATGAAAATTCTTCATTTAACATATACTTTTTATGTTTTCATGGTTCCGATTTTCACAAATTTACTGAACATTAAATTCTAAAGCATTTCATGCAGTTAGTTGCAGTGTTACTTCTAGTTTATGGTCCACTTTTCATATTTGGAATAAATTGAAAACTCGCCGAGATATCAAAGTAGAAAGAGCAGTGGGGTGAATCTGATTCTCAATCCATTCACACAACAATAAGCTGTAGAAACGATTACCCCCTGTAGACATGTCCCCTTCTAAATATACACACTCGGTCGCGTATTAGTACAGTATATAATATATATATCCGAATGCACATCTCAAACAATATTTCTTTTGTTTTCCGACTCAGAGGTGTCAAACTGGTATAATAAAGTCCAAAACTCATGTCTAAATACAGTCTGGGTCAAGCGACAGGCCACTTTATATCAGAACTTTTATTACTTGCCGGAATTGAAAATTTCGGCAAGTATGTTGATCGGTTTGTGGATGTGTTTGTGTGTTTGTGTGTGTGTTTGTTTGTTCGCACTCTAGCGTCCACAGTTCTTGATTAAAAGCTTCCAAATACGTGTGCAGAATCTGTAGAATACCGGCCAGAAAACGTCCTATTTTGGTGTGTCTAGGTCAAAGGTCAAGGTCAAGCAAAACGTCGAAAACACATAAGTGGCCATAACTTCGGTTCTAATGGTCCTAGAGACTTCAAATCAAGTTTATATTGTGGATAAACTCGAGTTCTATCTTTTCTGACCTTGACCTTGACATTTGACCTTGACATTGAGAAGTTCGCCCGAGGTCGAATATTTGACCTTGGAGGTCACCTCCTCCGATTTTCGATCTGATGCTTGGAAACGATGTGGGGCCGGTCCCTTATGGTCAATATAAATTTTTAGCGCGATCGGTCAATCCGTTATGACGTAATTGACGTTTCTATGGCAACGAAATCGGTCACATTATAAGCCAAATTGCATTTTTCAAGCTGTCCATGCTGATAAAAGCGTCAATAATGTGCGTAAAAATCCAATGATAAACCTGTTAATAAGCAAGGATGACTTCTTTTGATCCACGAAATTTCAAGGTCGTAGGTCGAAAGTTAAGGTCAATATTGACCCGCAAGTGAAAACCATGTAGGTCACTATATCTCAGGAACTAAGCAAGATAGAGACACGAAAGTAAATCCACAGTATTGCACTCACTTAGCCTAACAACTTTTGCATTTACACCTAAGTCGTATGAGCGATAGCCTTTGCAAGCGACTGAGGTCGAAGTTTACCTCAAAAATGACCTTGACCTTGACCTCTTGCAAAAATATCGAGTAGTAGCTCGTTTGAAAGGTCTTCGAGAGTACTTTCAAAATCTGTTGTTATTTTGGAATCGGACGTCAATTGACGTCATCATGACGTCAAACGTGATTTCAGACCAACATTTAGGCCTTTTGAGTGTCAGATGTTCAAAGTAATACCATTTACTGCAGATCTAACAGATGCAAACGATGTGGAGTCGTCCTGTGATGGTTTCTACCAATTTTCAGCTCAATCAATATATCCGTTTCGACATATTGGCGTTTTTGTGCCAACAAATTGGTAAAATTTCAAAGGAAACTCATCATTTGTGGATATTATGATCTTGTCCGGTTATAATATAACATATATAAACACGATTTAATCATGCATATTTGAAAAAATTCTTGCCAGCAAGTTTGAACTATAGAATTGACAAAATTTAATCAGAATCCTATGAAAATTCTTCATTTAACATATACTTTTTATGTTTTCATGGTTCCGATTTTCACAAATTTACTGAACATTAAATTCTAAAGCATTTCATGCAGTTAGTTGCAGTGTTACTTCTAGTTTATGGTCCACTTTTCATATTTGGAATAAATTGAAAACTCGCCTAGATATCAAAGTAGAAAGAGCAGTGGGGTGAATCTGATTCTCAATCCATTCACACAACAATAAGCTGTAGAAACGATTACCCCCTGTAGACATGTCCCCTTCTAAATATACACACTCGGTCGCGTATTAGTACAGTATATCATATATATATCCGAATGCACATCTCAAACAATATTTCTTTTGTTTTCCGACTCAGAGGTGTCGAACTGGTATAATAAAGTCCAAAACTCATGTCTAAATACAGTCTGGGTCAAGCGACAGGCCACTTTATATCAGAACTTTTATTACTTGCCGGAATTGAAAATTTCGGCAAGTATGTTGATCGGTGTGTGGATGTGTTGGTGTGTTTGTGTGTGTGTTTGTTTGTTCGCACTCTAGCGTCCACTGTTCTTGATTAAAAGCTTCCAAATACGTGTGCAGAATCTGTAGAATACCGGCCAGAAAACGTCCTATTTTGGTGTGTCTAGGTCAAAGGTCAAGGTCAAGCAAAACGTCGAAAACACATAAGTGGCCATAACTTCGGTTCTAATGGTCCTAGAGACTTCAAATCAAGTTTATATTGTGGATAAACTCGAGTTCTATCTTTTCTGACCTTGACCTTGACATTTGACCTTGACATTGAGAAGTTCGCCCGAGGTCGAATATTTGACCTTGGAGGTCACCTCCTCCGATTTTCGATCTGATGCTTGGAAACGATGTGGGGCCGGTCCCTTATGGTCAATATAAATTTTTAGCGCGATCGGTCAATCCGTTATGACGTAATTGACGTTTCTATGGCAACGAAATCGGTCACATTATAAGCCAAATTGCATTTTTCAAGCTGTCCATGCTGATAAAAGCGTCAATAATGTGCGTAAAAATCCAATGATAAACCTGTTAATAAGCAAGGATGACTTCTTTTGATCCACGAAATTTCAAGGTCGTAGGTCGAAAGTTAAGGTCAATATTGACCCGCAAGTGAAAACCATGTAGGTCACTATATCTCAGGAACTAAGCAAGATAGAGACACGAAAGTAAATCCACAGTATTGCACTCACTTAGCCTAACAACTTTTGCATTTACACCTAAGTCGTATGAGCGATAAACTTTGCAAGCGACTGAGGTCGAAGTTTACCTCAAAAATGACCTTGACCTTGACCTCTTGCAAAAATATCGAGTAGTAGCTCGTTTGAAAGGTCTTCGAGAGTACTTTCCAAATCTGTTGTTATTTTGGAATCGGACGTCAATTGACGTCATCATGACGTCAAACGTGATTTCAGACCAACATTTAGGCCTTTTGAGTGTCAGATGTTCAAAGTAATACCATTTACTGCAGATCTAACAGATGCAAACGATGTGGAGTCGTCCTGTGATGGTTTCTACCAATTTTCAGCTCAATCAATATATCCGTTTCGACATATTGGCGTTTTTGTGCCAACAAATTGGTAAAATTTCAAAGGAAACTCATCATTTGTGGATATTATGATCTTGTCCGGTTATAATATAACATATATAAACACGATTTAATCATGCATATTTAAAAAAATTCTTGCCAGCAAGTTTGAACTATAGAATTGACAAAATTTAATCAGAATCCTATGAAAATTCTTCATTTAACATATACTTTTTATGTTTTCATGGTTCCGATTTTCACAAATTTACTGAACATTAAATTCTAAAGCATTTCATGCAGTTAGTTGCAGTGTTACTTCTAGTTTATGGTCCACTTTTCATATTTGGAATAAATTGAAAACTCGCCGAGATATCAAAGTAGAAAGAGCAGTGGGGTGAATCTGATTCTCAATCCATTCACACAACAATAAGCTGTAGAAACGATTACCCCCTGTAGACATGTCCCCTTCTAAATATACACACTCGGTCGCGTATTAGTACAGTATATAATATATATATCCGAATGCACATCTCAAACAATATTTCTTTTGTTTTCCGACTCAGAGGTGTCAAACTGGTATAATAAAGTCCAAAACTCATGTCTAAATACAGTCTGGGTCAAGCGACAGGCCACTTTATATCAGAACTTTTATTACTTGCCGGAATTGAAAATTTCGGCAAGTATGTTGATCGGTTTGTGGATGTGTTTGTGTGTTTGTGTGTGTGTTTGTTTGTTCGCACTCTAGCGTCCACAGTTCTTGATTAAAAGCTTCCAAATACGTGTGCAGAATCTGTAGAATACCGGCCAGAAAACGTCCTATTTTGGTGTGTCTAGGTCAAAGGTCAAGGTCAAGCAAAACGTCGAAAACACATAAGTGGCCATAACTTCGGTTCTAATGGTCCTAGAGACTTCAAATCAAGTTTATATTGTGGATAAACTCGAGTTCTATCTTTTCTGACCTTGACCTTGACATTTGACCTTGACATTGAGAAGTTCGCCCGAGGTCGAATATTTGACCTTGGAGGTCACCTCCTCCGATTTTCGATCTGATGCTTGGAAACGATGTGGGGCCGGTCCCTTATGGTCAATATAAATTTTTAGCGCGATCGGTCAATCCGTTATGACGTAATTGACGTTTCTATGGCAACGAAATCGGTCACATTATAAGCCAAATTGCATTTTTCAAGCTGTCCATGCTGATAAAAGCGTCAATAATGTGCGTAAAAATCCAATGATAAACCTGTTAATAAGCAAGGATGACTTCTTTTGATCCACGAAATTTCAAGGTCGTAGGTCGAAAGTTAAGGTCAATATTGACCCGCAAGTGAAAACCATGTAGGTCACTATATCTTAGGAACTAAGCAAGATAGAGACACGAAAGTAAATCCACAGTATTGCACTCACTTAGCCTAACAACTTTTGCATTTACACCTAAGTCGTATGAGCGATAGCCTTTGCAAGCGACTGAGGTCGAAGTTTACCTCAAAAATGACCTTGACCTTGACCTCTTGCAAAAATATCGAGTAGTAGCTCGTTTGAAAGGTCTTCGAGAGTACTTTCCAAATCTGTTGTTATTTTGGAATCGGACGTCAATTGACGTCATCATGACGTCAAACGTGATTTCAGACCAACATTTAGGCCTTTTGAGTGTCAGATGTTCAAAGTAATACCATTTACTGCAGATCTAACAGATGCAAACGATGTGGAGTCGTCCTGTGATGGTTTCTACCAATTTTCAGCTCAATCAATATATCCGTTTCGACATATTGGCGTTTTTGTGCCAACAAATTGGTAAAATTTCAAAGGAAACTCATCATTTGTGGATATTATGATCTTGTCCGGTTATAATATAACATATATAAACACGATTTAATCATGCATATTTAAAAAAATTCTTGCCAGCAAGTTTGAACTATAGAATTGACAAAATTTAATCAGAATCCTATGAAAATTCTTCATTTAACATATACTTTTTATGTTTTCATGGTTCCGATTTTCACAAATTTACTGAACATTAAATTCTAAAGCATTTCATGCAGTTAGTTGCAGTGTTTCTTCTAGTTTATGGTCCACTTTTCATATTTGGAATAAATTGAAAACTCGCCTAGATATCAAAGTAGAAAGAGCAGTGGGGTGAATCTGATTCTCAATCCATTCACACAACAATAAGCTGTAGAAACGATTACCCCCTGTAGACATGTCCCCTTCTAAATATACACACTCGGTCGCGTATTAGTACAGTATATCATATATATATCCGAATGCACATCTCAAACAATATTTCTTTTGTTTTCCGACTCAGAGGTGTCAAACTGGTATAATAAAGTCCAAAACTCATGTCTAAATACAGTCTGGGTCAAGCGACAGGCCACTTTATATCAGAACTTTTGGGGATGACGGACCGGCGGAGGGATCAGCTCAATTCCCGGTTTTTGGTGGTAATTTGTTTCATGACCAAAGGTCCTGTACATGCACCAGACATCTCTCATTTTTTTTCGAATTTTCAGAATTTCACACAGCAGTCACATTTAATCCGATACTTCTGAAATTCAACACACGGATATATAATGGTATCCTCCATCAAACTGCGAAGTTTTACGGGGATTGTTCGAACGTCAATGACGTCACGACGTGAAACGTCATTTTTCGAAATGGGGCTATATATCGGAAAGTATTTGTCGTACAGAGAAGCGGATTGCACCGTTGGAAAGCTCGTTGAATTCTGGTTTAGAAGGGTACTGTCCGATACTTTTCCGCCATGATAGATTTTCCGCTATGACGTCATAAACGTAAGGCCTGTCATACCAAATTTTTCGACTTTCAGCAAACTTTCAAACATCCACAGTGCACTCAAATTTGAAGGTATTGGACTGTAAATATCAGAACATATGTGGAATAGTAATACCCAGCCATGTACCAAGTTTAAACTCGCTACGTGCAACGTTAATGACGTCATGACGTAAAATTTCAATTTTTGAAATCGGGCTATATATCAGAAACTAATTGTCGTGCAGAGAAGCGAATTGCACCATTGGAAAGCTCGTTGAATTCTGGTTTAGAAGGGTACTGTCCGATACTTTTCCGTCATAATAGATTTTCCGCTATGACGTCATAAACGTGAGGCCTGTCATACCAATTTTTCGACTTTTCAGCAAACTTTGAAACATCCACAGTGCACTCAAATTTGAAGGTATTAGGCTGTAATTATCAGAACGTATGTGGAATAATCATACCCAGCCATATACTAAGTTTCAACACACTACGTTCAACGTCAATGACGTCATGACGTAAAACGTCAATTTTCAAAATGGGGCTATATTTCAAAAAGTATTTGTCGTACAGAGAAGTGATTTGCACCATTGGAAAGCTCGTTGAATTCTCGTTTAGAACGTTACTGTCCGATACTTTTTTGCCATGACAGATTTTCCGCTATGACGTCATAAACGTAAGGCCTGTCATACCAATTTTTCGACTTTTCAGCAAACTTCCAAACATCCACAGTGCACTCAAATTTGAAGGTATTGGACTGTAAATATCAGAACATATGTGGAATAGTAATACCCAGCCATGTACCAAGTTTAAACTCGCTACGTGCAACGTTAATGACGTCATGACGTAAAATTTCAATTTTTGAAATCGGGCTATATATCAGAAACTAATTGTCGTGCAGAGAAGCGAATTGCACCATTGGAAAGCTCGTTGAATTCTGGTTTAGAAGGGTACTGTACGATACTGTTCCGTCATAATAGATTTTCCGCTATGACGTCATAAACGTGAGGCCTGTCATACCAATTTTTCGACTTTTCAGCAAACTTTGAAACATCCACAGTGCACTCAAATTTGAAGGTATTAGGCTGTAATTATCAGAACGTATGTGGAATAATCATACCCAGCCATATACTAAGTTTCAACACACTACGTGCAACGTCAATGACGTCATGACGTAAAACGTCAATTTTCAAAATGGGGCTATATTTCAAAAAGTATTTGTCGTACAGAGAAGTGAATTGCACCATTGGAAAGCTCGTTGAATTCTAGTTTAGAACGTTACTGTCCGATACTTTTTTGCCATGACAGATTTTCCGCTATGACGTCATAAACGTAAGGCCTGTCATACCAATTTTTCGACTTTTCAGCAAACTTCCAAACATCCACAGTGCACTCAAATTTGAAGGTATTGGACTGTAAATATCAGAACATATGTGGAATAGTAATACCCAGCCATGTACCAAGTTTAAACTCGCTACGTGCAACGTTAATGACGTCTTGACGTAAACTTTCAATTTTTTAAATCGGGCTATATATCAGAAACTAATTGTCGTGCAGAGAAGCGAATTGCACCATTGGAAAGCTCGTTGAATTCTGGTTTAGAAGGGTACTGTCCGATACTTTTCCGTTATAATAGATTTTCCGCTATGACGTCATAAACGTGAGGCCTGTCATACCAATTTTTCGACTTTTCAGCAAACTTTGAAACATCCACGGTGCACTCAAAATTGAAGGTATTAGGCTGTAATTATCAGAACGTATGTGGAATAATCATACCCAGCCATATACTAAGTTTCAACACACTACGTGCAACGTCAATGATGTCATGACGTAAAACGTCAATTTTCAAAATGAGGCTATATTTCAAAAAGTATTTGTCGTACAGAGAAGTGATTTGCACCATTGGAAAGCTCGTTGAATTCTGGTTTAGAACGTTACTGTCCGATACTTTTTTGCCATGACAGATTTTCCGCTATGACGTCATAAACGTAAGGCCTGTCATACCAATTTTTCGACTTTTCAGCAAACTTCCAAACATCCACAGTGCACTCAAATTTGAAGATATTGGACTGTAATTAGCAGAACATATGTGAAATAATAATACACATATTATATGATGGTCTCTATCAATTTTTAGCTCAATCGATGTATCTGTTTTAACGTGATTGACATATTTGTGAGAACAAATCGGTGAAATTGCAAAGGAAACTCATTATTTGAAGATCTTATGATCTTGTCTGGTTATGATATAACTCATATAAACACGATTTTATCATGCATATTCAAAAACTCCATTCACAGTAAGTTTGCAGTATAGAATTGACGACAAATGACGTCATAATTACGTAATCGCTCCGGCAAGTGTGTGGCCTATGGCCTCTCGTACTTTTATGTTTATAACGTTTATTGATCAGTTCATCAATAACATTCCAGGTTTGCTTAGAATCACCCTTTGCCTGATCAAATTTGTTTCAATAATAGATTTGTTTACATTCTCTTATTGAGCCGTTATATATAACTGCTACGACAAGGATATGTTTTACCAAGACTTATAGCTGCGTTTAAGAAATTTTATGGACGTCATCATGATCTGGTTGATAAATACAGCAAATCCATGTCTGCCATGCAACTAGATCTATTTTCATGTTAATTTTGGGGAATTCATGACGGGTGCCACTTGTGGGGCAGGAAATGCTCACTCTTTCCGGAACACCTGATTTCACCTCCTAATGGCCATTTACGGGGGTTCATGAGTTTCCCTGTCATTTTTGTTTCTCTCACTTCGTATGCCTGATATGACTTTCTGTCCCCGGACTATGAGATTGGATAACGGACCCTGTTTTGTTTGCTCGGAATACTTAATACTGTCTATTGATTCCACGTCTATATACAATATTTTTAGGTTACCGGACCTTTGGTCCGCTAACCTATTGGCATGGCGTTGCGTCCGGCGTCGGCGTCGGTGTCGGCGTCGGCGTCGTCCACATTTTTATCTTTTTTGTTTACGGACCAATCTTTCTGAAATTTTGCACAAAAATGCTCAAAAATAATTCAAGAAGGAGTTATTTTTTAGTTTTTTTATTTTCGCAATTTTTTCAAAATGGCGGCCGTTTTTGTCGAAAATCGGCCAACAGATTCCTGAAGTAATGGTGCGTCAATCCAGTGCGGCAGTTTGTCACAGAGTGGTTGCCCTGCGACGTTATGGGCATAAACAGACTGATTTAGCGAGGCAAAACAACATCAAACAGGGGGAGTCAGCAAGATCCTGAAGATGAACGCCGAGACAGGTTTGCCTATTCCTAGATCTCACCCAGGACGTCCTATAAACACATCAAGAAGACATGACCGTTTGTTGATTCGCCTGTGTACTGGTGGCCGCACCATGCGAGCCAGGGCCTTGAGAGTACAGTGGCAGAACGCCATAAGTGTACGCATATCCAGAACACTAGTGAACAGCCGATTGGTTCTATCTGGGTATGATGGACGCATCCGGATTCACAGACGGAATTTAAGAACTTTACCATGAATCCTGCATACTACCCAGGGTGCAGGCTTGAGGCGGTGGGATAACCATATGGGGAGCTTTCCACGCAGGTGGAGAAAGTGACCTTGTGATCCTGGTCGGCAATCTGGATCAACACCAGTACATACGCATCCTAGACCGAACAATGTTGCCATTCGCTCGAGGGGCCTTCCAGGACAATTTTGTGTACCAGGAAGACAATGCTCCTGCACACAGGGCTCATACAGTGGCCACTTTCCTTCGGGATCAGGGGGTTGAGCACTTGCCATGGCCAGCGTGTTCACCAGATACAAACCCCATAGAGAACCTATGGGCTGAAGTAACCCATCGGATCAACAAACTGGTTCGAAAACCAACCAGTGTGGGTGAATTGCAACAGGCTGTGATAGACGCATGGGCCAATATACCCCTGAACACTCTGAGGACCCTGTCTGAGGGTATGTCCCGCCGTGTGATGGCGCTACAAGCAGCCAGGGGATGTCACACGCGAAATTGAACATTGTTGGTGCTAGATTGCATAATAACGCTCAATATTGTAAAGTTTCATGTATCTGTTGTTGCGTGTCGTTGAGATATTAAATTTGAAAATATAAATTTTAAATCTATTGTTGGCACAATTTGGCGTTGGGTTGTTTGTTCTGGATCACAGTGTTTAACAAATTGAAAATTTGGTAAACAGATTTCTTGCAAAAAAAACCTTTAAAAAATGATGAAAATAAAAATATATATATTTATATTCCATATTTAATGTCAACCCTGTATGCTGGTGACACAGGAATATTGCTGCTTAGGGAAATTGACTATGGAAAAAATGAAATCATCACGTTTGTCATATGATCTAGTTGACAGTTTAGAATCATTATCAATCTCCAACCTCAAGTTTAGATAGCTGGAAAAATAAGCGGAGTCTGTAGTATCCTTAATTTCAAGTTCCTTAGGATATATGACATCCAAATAATCACCAAACGTTGGAATATTTAGCGACAATACATCGTCTATGTATCGGGAAGTGGAATTACATGTTAGTCACTTAGAACCCTGTTGTGAATGTTGGATGAAATCTTATTCATATGAGTTTAAAAACAGGTCTGCCAATAATTGTGCACAGTTTGTACCCATGGGAATACCAATAGTTTGTTGGAATATTCGACCGACAAATTCCATAACAAATATTATCAATAAAAAAATTAACCATATTCAGTATATTTGTATGGGGCATCAGAGTCGCCTTTTACAAAATAAGCGGCATTATGTTTAACTACAATATAGTGGTATCGACGTTGTCCCTTTTTACAGAAAAAAGGATTATTGATGAATTTTTTAAACTAATACCCCAGTTCAGAATGAGGTATAGTTGTGTACAGTGATCAACAAGTTATACAACGAAAGTCCAGGAGTAAAAATATTTGAAAGATTGATCAGCTGATTAGATCAGTTTCAAAACTTTGCATGAACAGCATGAACAAATTATGCAACACGAGTCGGGAGTCACAACAAGGATTGCAGGAAGGAAAGACAATACATTTGTGTCCGTGATTGGTATAATTTATTGAGCATTACATGAACATCCTTCTCGGGTGATTTCTTGCTTGCTCATCTCTCATAGTGTTTAGCATACTCTGAAAAACGAAATATTTCAGTGTGAATATCTGGGAATCCTGCTGGAGAGCAACGGTGAAGAGATCCGCTTCAGATTCACCCACCATTTTGCAACACATGTAGGTCATGGAAACAGGGAAAATGAAGAATTTCTTGAGCTAAATGAGCTTGTAGGATCAATGACACCAATGTATTGATTAACGTATTTGGAGACACAGATGCAAGTTGGGGGTTATCTAAATATGTCCAGATTGGTTGTACCTGGAAATTATTAATATTTCAAAAAAACTGAAATACTATTTTGTTTCTTTGAAAAATAATAAGTGAATATAGATCTTGGATTGTTAAACGTGATAGTTGGTACAGCATCGAATTGTGCCATTTTTGTTTCGTTACACTTCATAATGATATTGCAGTTTTTCCCTAATTTTTTGATGCAGTCGACCAATTATGGCATATATTTGTGTGGTCTGTCAACACTCCTTAGCACTGTGTTTTTCCCGTATTTCGATTAACTCTTTCAGCATAGTCGTGTACCTGAGAAGTTCAGCTGGTTATCCCCATCAGAATCATAGTAACGTAGGAAACCATTGGTTTCATACCAAGGAATTCCAACCAAGTAAATCAGCTCGTCAAAATCCAACAAACCGTCACCGTTGGAATCCAAAGCCTGAAAATAAAAATTAATTCCATAGTACTGTTTCATGATGATCACATTCATTCCTTGTTGAACGTGATATTTTTAGTAATATGAATGTTTGACCGTATCAAGTGCAACATTCCTGGTAAATTATTGTCCGTCTGAATCTGTTCCTAGTAATCAACATTTCCTGTAATATGGATTAAATGCAGCCCTATTAATATCGATGTCTAATCATAAAATGCGACATTCATGGTAGTATACATGTAATGTAAGATAAGATAAATTTTTATTTAACGTCGGCATTCATTTGATAACAAATAACATTAGTACAGTGTACTATTACCCGACATGATGAAAATGTATTATTTACAAGGTGATATGAATGATGATGAGTGACGTACATTGGGAATTACAACACGGATAATTTACATAATATACATGTTGAACAATTACATTCTCTAGGTATCCAATTGGCCATTGCAGATTTAAAGGAGTTAATGTCCAGACATTTGAGATCATTATCGAGCATATTCCATAGTTTCGCACCTTGATATTTGAAAGAGTTATGTCCATATTTAACAGTATTATACTTAGGCAACACCAAACAATTTTCATTTCTCATGTTATAATGATCAGATCTGTGAGTGAACAAGTCATGCATATATCCTGGACCAATATCATTTATACTCTTATAGACTTCAATCAATACAATCCGCAGTCTTTGTATATACACCAGGGGTTTGCCAGATAATTTTCGTAGTTTGCTATAGCTAGATTTAAAATCTTAAAGGATATATCTAAGTGCTTTTTCTTGTATTTTTTCAATACACTTGGCAATTCTAACATCAGTGAAATGCTATACAATGGGACAATAGTTTAGTAGTGACATAATAAATGAATTAAACAAAATCATCTTTGATTCAAAACCCAGTGACCTCATCAGACGGCTCATCACAAGTAATTTATAACCGGCTTTTCTACATATTTCAGAGACATGGAAATTAAAATTGATTTGATAATCGATATAGACACCAAGTAATTTTACATTGTTTATGGGTACAATTTTGGTGTTATCAATGAAGATACATTCGTTGGCATAAGAGTTATGTCGATCAAAAAATATGACTTGAAATTTGTCCGGATTGGCCTTCATACCGTTAGTTTCAAACCATTTCATCATTATTTCCAGTACATTATTCATACTGCACTTAACAGTTTCTATGTCAATGCCAGTACACATGATAGTGTTATCATCAGCATAGTTGTATACTGTACAAAATTGTTTTAGCAACAAAAGTAAGTCATTAGAAAAGACATTGTAAATGAAGGGACCAAACTGTGATCCCTGTGGAGCACCTTTGTAGATAGGCAGCCACTCACCAGTGATATCCATAATTTTTACACATTGCGGACGATTACAAAAGTAGTTCATAATTAGTTTGCATGCATTTCCACCTATTCCAAATGCATTCAATTTGGCAATAACAAGCCGATGTGGCAAACAATCGAAAGCTCGTGATAGGTCAGTCATAACAGCACCAGCAATTTCACTCTTGTCTAAGCTTTGTTTGACATTTTCTACAAAATTTAGTAAAACACTTTGACATCCATGATTTTTACGAAAATCTGACATATCTACTGAAAAAATAGGCTCAAGGAATCGAGATAATTGTTCAATAAATACTTTTTCAAATAGTTTTGACAATGATGACAGAACACTAACAGGTCTGTAATTACATTTATCCAAATTATCGTTTTTTTTGTAAACAGGGGTAACCAAAGCCTTTTTGAGATTCTCGGGAAATTTGTTATTTTTGATACATTTGTTGATAAGTTGCTGTCTTGGTTGGCATAAGGTAACTGCTCCATACTTAAGAAGCCTAGCAGGGATTGTATCATGCCCTGAAGCTTTTCTAACGTTAAGTTTCTTCAATAACTCCAAAATATGTTCCTCAGAGACACAAGCAAATTCAATATGTCTCTTTTGAATGTGACATCCCTAGTAATTTGAATGTCTGACCATATCGTTTAATGTGCCAGTCCTTTTGTCACGTATATTCGATCATAATCTGACATTCTCAGTAATATGGATGGCTGACCTTATTAAATGTAACATTTCTTGTAATTTTAATATCTTACTGTGTCAAAAGCGGCATTACATGGAAATATATACCATGTACGTTAAATGTGCTCATTCTTCGCTACTAAATACAGATTCAAATAGTAACTGGCAAGTTGAATGTTCCAAGTGGACGAGCATTATTAGTGGATGACACCTCCTACCTGAAGTCATTGCGGGATATTCAGTTCAAACGGAATACTGACCTTAAAGAATTCCATCAAAATTTTTTTGGGCAGCGTAGCATCGGTCACTTGAAAATCAACGTTATTATATATTATTGAAAACAAATAAACGTCGATCTGCCTCTGCATATAAGGTATACATTGAAAATACCATTGGCAGTATATACAGGTAATATGTATGTCACCATCTTCAACAAAACGAAGTGTGATGATAAGGACTTCTGAACACCCTGCCAAATGGCATAGAGCGTTGACCGACCTAGTTCTTTTGTTTAGGGTTTAGGTCATGTTATTGTCAACGCTGTAAGGCTAACTTTTTCTGAACTGATTACGACACATGTTGAGTAATATATTTTTTTCTGTAAAATACTTACCATATTACTTTAGAACGAGTTTCCGATGCAGTGTGCGAGATACAAATGTACAACCCTGTGCTGTCTAATTACCCAATATTGCATTTGGGTCTGTCTCCCTGTCGGTCTGTCTGTCTGTTTGTTTGGAACAGATGGTTCGATCGATGTGAAATTTATAGGGATGAAGCGGTATGTCAGTGGCTCGGTTCTCCTCAATTTTTGTCAAAATTGGATGAAAGCTGTTGCCATGGCAACGGAAAAAAGAAAATCATATAATTGGCTATAACTCCGATTGTAATCAATATTAAATTTTCATCCTATTTTTGTATTTTTCTTTGGCCAATTCCCGATCGTATAGTGTACGAGTGATGGTCGTATGACGAAAACTCTCCATTGTCGCCCGATGTCGAAAACTTGGGGGTCACGATTTCTGTTATTTTTGCCAGCGACGTTTAAGTGCAAATGTCTGCGCTCATAATTCGGGAGGCAAACAGTCCGATCGATATGAAATTTATAGGGCTGGGGTGATATGGTAGTGGCTCGGCCCCTTCCGAATTTTGTCAAAATCGGATGAAAACGGTTGCCATGGCAACGGAAAAAAGTTATATCATATAAATCATATAATTGGTTATAACTTGATCATAAATCATATAATTGGTTATAACTTCGGTTGTATTCAATATTAAATTTTAAGCCTATTTTTGTATTTTTCTTTGGTCAATTTCCGATCGTATGGCGTACAACCGATGTCCTTAAGACCAAAACTCTCAATTATCGCCCCAGGTCGAAAATTTGGGGGTCACGATTTTACGACTCGTGAGTGTTCTGAGATTCGAGGCCATCATGTGAAGCCAGTTATCAATCTGTTAAGGAAACCACTGAAAATACTCAATAGAATATTTTATGCAGTTTAAATCTGGGTGAGCCTGCAAAGTTCGAAAGGTCAGTGTCAAGAATTCAGGCCGTAGTCGAGAATATGGTCGAAATAGAGAAATCGCAGATGCTCTATTTTCATTAACGATTATTCTTCCATGATTTTTGTATTTTTCTATGGCTAATTCCCGACCATTTGATATATGACCAATTGTCGTATGACCAAAATCCCCGATTGTCTCCCACGTTGAAAATGCAAAGGTTATCAGCTTTAATTTTAGTGACTAAATCTGAAGGGCGAGGGTCTGCAATCTCTGATTGTCTCATTATCCATTGGAGTCTGATTTGTTAAGAAATAGGCCCTCGCCCATGGATGATGCCCACAAATATGTAGTGTCCAAAGATTTATCGCAATGTTGTCGAAACTTATCGCCACCTAGCAACGCTGTATGAACTGGATGTTTCAAATACTCTAAACATCAATTGTGAGCAATATAAAGGCACAACGTCATCTATTTAGGGCTCTAATAATTTACAATTGTAATGCTTGTGGTGTGTCAATGCTCTAAGGACATGGCCTACGCTCTAACGTTGTCTGGTCAAAGTTACATAACCTTCTCCAGGAAGTATAAACAGTCATTGAGAATGTCTTGTGGTTGTTTTGATGAACAAGTTGAACATTTTCTGAAGCGTTTCATGTAAAGATTCCATGAATCCGTTTTAGATATTCCACCCGAAGACTACCCATTACTGCAAGCAAATCCAGACTGTTACCTTTGACCAGGCAGCTTTAGAGCGTACACCATGTCCTCAGAGCGTTGACACGCCACAAGCGATTCAATAATAAATCATTAGAGCCCTATTTATATGACGTTGGACCTTTATATTGCTCACAATTGAAGTTTGAAGTATTTGAAACTCCAGTTCATACAGTGTTGTTGTACATGGGCCATAAGTTTTGAACACATTGTGATCAATGTTTGGACACTACATAATTGTGGACCACATCTGTGGGCGAGAGCCTATTTCTGATGGATAATTGGACAGTACAAACTTGTCCTTTGGTATCTCTTACACTGCATCGAATCCCCGCTCTAAAGTAATATGTCCAGAATTTCACAGAAAAAAAGTATTACTCCCCATGTGTCGGCATCAGCTTCAAAAAAGTTAGCATTACAGCGTTAACAACAACATGACCTGAACCCTTAACAAAAGAACTAGGCCGGACAACGCTCTAAGGCATTTGGCAGGGTGTAAAGTGAGGACCTAGAAGTGGGATTCACACCCAGGAGATACCAGGAAGCTACCACAGGACAGAACAAAGACTCTGGCTTCTGGGGCCCTTGAGCGGGCCCCAGACCACACGCCGTATAATGTTGGACCCCCTCTTTTCAAATTCCTGGATCCGCCCCTGTTTTGTGTTATCTGAAGCAAAAAAATATTTATACTATATATTCATAACTTCTCTAAATATTCAGAACAGGGACACCGTTTGGTATTTGAGGGACATCTACACCCATGAGCGGCCAGGAAGTCACTGAAGAGCATAAAAAGGCTCTGGTTAAGGGTCTCTTGAGCGAACCCCACACTCTTCGCGGAAACGATCTTGTCAACTACCCTGAGTAGTGCCTGTGGATTTACGCCCATACAAATGTCTGTCGTCGAATCGAAAGCGTATCTGCTACTGAAGTCACCAGTACGGGCTCCCTAGCTGATATACATATGATTTGACATAACTGGAACAAACGTGATTTACACCTAGCTAGCAGACTGGTGCTCTGATGACACAAGTCACTGAAAATCAGCCCAAGGACTTCGGAACGTTACCGGAGAAACGCACAGTGGTAAAGCTCAAAACCGAGTTTGTTGGCTGAAATTGTCCTTTCGATCCTTGAAGGTTATAGAATGTGAGACTCAACGTCACCTCTGACATTATATGTCTTCCCAATTGGATGTACCAATTCTTGAAATCTTTTTCACAGCATTCTATGAGAATCAATGCATACCAAATTCCTACAATGGGGAAATGGCATGAAAGTTTGTTTTATATATATATATATATATATATATATATATATATATATATATATATATATATATATATATATATATATATATATATATATATATATATATATAGAAACGCACGTATTTCAAGAGGTACAAATATGTTGTTAAATGAAAATAAATCAAACACAAGATACTCTGAATTTGGACGAAAAAGGGTTTTTCTCATGGCTGTTCGGCACACGCCCATGTCCCGATCTGACGATAATTTTCCCCTAAAAATGGCTTCAGATTAGTCTTTTAAGGCGTTAAAAGATAAGTTAGATGTCCTGATTCCTCATGGGAATGTTCCCATATGTAAGCAAACTGTTTTGTGAGTTTATTTCACACAGCTCAATGCTCCAAGTGTAGTAAAAGTAGCTTGAATATTTCAATGGCTAAAAGATGCCTCTTTGCTGCAGCCGTGGAAAAAGTATGGGCCAATTTTGAGCAAATAGCCACCACATTTAAGTAATGAGCATTTATGTCAAAATCATTTGCATTCTGGAAAACATATTTTGATAAGACAATATGATATAACAATGAATATCTTTGAATTTGTTCCTTAAGTATTAAAAAATGAACATAGGTATCCGGTCAATTAAAATGCAAGCGGTTCAGGTGCAAATTTGACACACCTGCTGTGCGAAATGGTATGGTATGTGATTATCGTTTCATATTATAATCCAAGCCTATGAAGCCATTGTTATCAACAAATGTACTGAATACTCCTGTCAGAAGGATGTAGGCGAGTTATTCAAGTTCCATTTTGTTCTGATAAGGGTATTATTCTTTTAAATATGCACGTGTTCAATATCAATAAATTGAATATGTATGCGATATGTTCTACGCATGAATTTCTCTTCAATCATGTGTATGTATAACACTAACAGGTTGAATAGGTATGGCACTTGGCAATGTATCTATGCTATCCCTTCATAACGCGATAGTGTGCTCTGAAATATAGAAAGTGAAGACGATAAACCGTGCCTTTCTTTGAAGGAACATTCCAGTAGAGAGAATTGGCTATTTTTTTTAAATGGAGTACGTTGATCCAGTCAATCAACTGTCGAATAGTTATCATCTATTCAACTAGTTCCTAAAGGACCAGTCACACTGAGTCGTACGATTTTATGGTCGCACGATCAGGTTCAAATTTGCTGAGTTACGACTGATCACCAGTAATCCCCACTGCAATCGCAAGTAGCGACTGTTCATACGATTGGTGGTACGCTTGGTGGTACGATCACTGACAGAATGGAAAAGATTGATAGCAAGCAGTCGTACGACCATGTGGCAGCGACCACCGACCTGTAGTGACTTCAGTCTTAGCACCCACCGACCTGTTGTACCTTCAGTCGTTTTGCAGTTCTATCGATTAGAAAAAATGCTGAAAATTTTTGTTGTGTTGGGTAAAATATTTTGTAATGCACGTTTTATTCCCTTGGGTGGTTCCTTGGGTGGTACCACCAATCGTAAGGTCGTAGCACCAGTCGGCACAGGCTGTGATTAATCGCACCACTGACCATGAAGTTCTACGACTGATTGCACCACTAGTCGCCAGGATGTACCATCAATCGTAAGGTCGTAGTACCAGTCGGCACATGCTGTGATTAATCGCACCACTGATTGCACCACTAGTCTCCAGGTTGTACCACCAATCGTAAGGTCGTAGTACCAGTCGGCACAGGTTGTGATTGATCACACCACTGACCATGAAGTTGTACGACTGATTGAACCACTAGTCAGCAGTAGTACGACCATTTTGGTTAGTCAATAACGTGCGACGATGTCCGATTGGTGGTGCCACCTTCCCCGACTGGTGGCCCGATTGTGCAAGACCAACGTGCGACCAGAGATCGTATGTTGGAAGTTTTGAACATGTCCATCGACCTTGCTGCGACTAGTTTCTTGTTTGTGACCATTCAGGACCTGTACGACCAGACATACGGTCGTGTCACGATTTGTCCACGACTATGAAATTTAAGTTCGCAGCAAGGTCGTATCTTGGTCGTATCATCAGTGTGACTGGGCCTTAACTACACAGCTGTTCATCTTGTTGAAAGCAAATGCGAATCACATGTGTTACCTGATGTACAATATTTATTGAATAGGAATTGAATGCTAAATTGAATGGTTTTGTGTGACAAATTAGCTGCCTGTATAGATTTTCACATTTGAATTGGTTCGAGACTGGCTGAATGTGTTCAGTTGATCCGAATTAATCTACTGATCGAAATATTGGAATCGGGTAAGATGTATGATAGTCCTATTCCACAGGGTTGATTGCATCAATGGTGATAAAAAAGGCTGAAATTTCACCTACACCTCAATTACTAAACTTTCAACTGTAACAAGAGTCTGTTGGCGATTTCCACAGTAAGAACTGTGTTCCAATTCAATTTTTCACCATGATTCATTGACCATGATCGGTATGCTGCCGTCTTGTACCTTGCTTGGAATTCCTTCACCGTGCGCCAAAGTGTTGCAATGGTGCCGTGTGGCCTCCAGTGAAATACATGACATACCCTGTATCACAAAGGTTATCTATTGGAACCTGGTTCACCACGGCGCCAACCGAAACTCACATGCACTGCTACGTTTTATCACGTCGCCACAGAGCCGGTCCATCTCGAAGGTTTCGATAGCCCAAAACCTCCAGGCTCGACTGAGGTCACATGCGGTGCACCATTTTTAATCACAGAGCATCGCGTCTCACCCCAAACCATTCCGACGTGAACTCGCCATCAACACAATGCAGAGTCCTCTCAACCCCGATATTCCTCTGGGATGCACCTTGCTTCACCGGCACCTATATCGGACTATAGCCTAAGGCCATAGCCACACACTCCGGTGATTTCGGAGGCTGTTCACACGATATCAATTTTCATATACTGGTAAATGTCTCCCCAGAAAATATCAAGTTCAAAAATGAGAAATCATTAATAACGTCACTATTGTTATGAATATTTCAAATTATTTTTTCATTTAGAAAAAAAATCATTTGTAAACTTCGCCTGGCCATGAATCGAACTCTGCATAGTAGTGACATGACTCTTTATCCAATGTCCACACAAATGTCCTGTAGGCTATTGTATAAACCTAAAACGAAACAAATGGACTAGTACTGATGGAAATGCGTGTCACATACTGCACAGAATCACTATTGGTGGACTCCGAGGTCCCACTGGAACTAATAATATTTTCGATAGATTAGGAGTCGCTTTCCTCTGATCAGGAGTCCAGGATACCTGTTCCTAGGAACGGCTACTGAAAAAATACTATTCTTTCACATTTTTTGAGCCACCTTGTGAATAAAGATATCACATGACTCTGATGATGAACGTTTGTGTTTCTTTCCTATGTTCGCTTTTTCTCCTGACTGGTTGATAGTTTTTTAAAAACAATATCACACAGGAAAACAAAGAAAAAGCACAACATGGCTTTCGAATGGCGAGCTTGCGGTATATCTAACTTGATGTTTTAGCTAGGATTTTCAGTGAAAATGTCATTGATCGTTTGTGAATCCACTATTTCCCCTCGGTTTATCTAAGTCACCTAGAGTTTTAAAAAAAAATTGATCTATACAAAGAGCTCAAATATTATGCTCCACATCGTTCAGGCTGGATTACATGTGCAACAAAATTAATAGTCAAGTTTTGTTGGCGTCTATCACCGCAGGTTGCTCCGCGTCATATTTGGTACATCATGCTTTCATACGGTGATCGAAATTGTCCATTGTATCCTACATGTGCCCCGTCATATGGCTACAATATCGTATGATAACTTGGCATCAGTATATCCGGACCCGCGATGCGACAATGTTTGAACAGCCGACGTTGTCGTTTTGTTTACATAATATGCGCTTCTTCGCGCGCGTTGTCATGGCTATTTCATGGATATTTTTCTGTCCGGACTGAAACTGTGGGCCGTTCCCATGTTAAAAACTTTGCAGCTTCATTCACTTCGAAGGCAAAATAAGCGATATTCCACCTCAAAAACATATGGAAATCAAGTAAGATACAAATAAAAAATAATGCCATGTTATAATCGGAATAAAAACTGGTTTGCCATGACGTTTGGGGCGATCAGAAACACCCTCGGGACTGTGCCGACACATCTGAGCTGACACATTCGCCCCCTCTGGTGAGATTATGTGGAACTAGAGCAGATTTTTTTACTCAGCCGCCATTGTCATTTCGACCATTCTCCACACAACATCAAAATTTCTCACCTTTCTCGTAAATAACCACAAGTGCATTCAACAAAATGTTTGTGCTAATTCTATGTAAAATGCGTGTAAAATTAGGATTGGAGATGTTGATTTTAAAGTCTAAGTGAAGTTAAAACAGATGTTCGAATTTCATATTTTATATTGAAGAACAATTGAAATAAACACATTGTTTTTTTTTTACAAAATCCGATTATCTTCATTAGTTATCGCAATATTAAACTTTTTGTGCGCAATTTAGACTATATTTCTGTGTTAGTTGGCCTCATTAGTTATTTCAATTAGTATTCATGGCGTACGTGTCATTCTCCTGTTGATTTGCATGGTATCACAAATGTAGATTATTGAAAGAGACATGTATCTATTAAAATTATACCATGATTTTGTAGAGTGGGACACCATCATAGCAACCAATCCTTTGATACAGTCCATAGCAACCATGGTTGCTAAGGGCATAGCTAACAACCTCAAAGCAAAATTGGCTTTAAAAAGCTTTGTATCAGATAAATAAATGAAAATTTATATTTTTACTTTCTCTAGCCACATAATAAAATATTCATGGATACAGGCCCCTAGCAACCATGTGCTATGGGCTTTATCAAGAGAATAGTACCATGTTAATGAATTTTGTAGAGTGGGACACCATCATAGCAACCAATCCTTTGATACAGTCCATAGCAACCATGGTTGCTAAGGGCATAGCTAACAACCTCAAAGCAAAATTGGCTTTAAAAAGCTTTGTATCGGATAAATAAATGAAAATTTATATTTTTACTTTCTCTAGCTACATAACAAAATATTCATGGATACAGGCCCCTAGCAACCATGTGCGATGGGCTTTATCAAGAGAATAGTACCATGTTAATGAATTAAGATGACTAGATACTACTTATATTACATGTTGAACATTAGAGATATTGAATTAAGCTCATATCATTATTTGAACATTTGATCTTAGGACTTTCATGTAACTAATTAACATGTGTTCCCGTTGTGATGTCATGAATGCTCATTATTATACTTAATTAGGTATGAATTTTCGGCTAAAAATCGTCATAAAAATCCTCATAACTTGTAAATCAAATATGAGATGTAACCTCATTCCCATGATTTCAGATATGAATTTGATATGGATTTTTAGCCATGCTCCCATACGAAGACTGTTTCCCAAGGAGGTATACTTCATACAATGTGTCCAGGAAGAGTTGACACTCACATTGATTTGTGTTCGCCTGCTAACGTTTGAGATTTGTACATGTACATATATTTGTGTATGATAGAAGATAAAACAAGAGAAATACTGCATATTACTATCTATATATATATAACTATTTATTAGAAGACATAACAAAAAGAAGATTGCCCATGAAAAACAATTCATTGGAAGACATAACAAGAACAAAATTGCCTATAAAATATATTTATCAGAAGACATCACAAAAACTTCAAGGTAACACCACCCTTATCAATGAAGGCAGGATACACAGCTCATGTATACATGTATACATGACTGGGACCTAACTGTACTGATTCTGAGCTTTTTTCTTACTATACAGTATACACAAATGCACAACCTCAGGATCCAATGGCGGATCCATGTAGACACTAAAATCAGAAATTTCCCTGATTATGTGATGTGGAGTACAGTCCAGAGCTGACTATTCAGCGATTTGAGCAGTATGTGATATAGCTCTACAGATCATACATGGAATTGGGATACTAGTCCAACCAAAAACACATTGGCGGATTTGGCGGTAGGGGAAAAATCGCCAAATTAAATCGTCTGCCAAATTAATTAGATATATGTCTAAAAATATAATTTTTTTTAAAACCGGCAAATTAAATCTCCTCCAAGTATCGTGGGGCTCATAACCGCCAAATTTAATAGCCGCCAAATTTAGTCTTTTTACAGTAATTGTTATGCCATGAAGGATGAACAGTATAGCCATGTAGTTTGAAACATTCACATCTATACATGCAGGTACTTCCGACTCAGAGGAAAATTAGACGTCAAGGCCTGAAGATGCCTTGGAGCATTTCGTGTGAGTTTTATTCCTACCTAACATATACCTATGAGACCGCGTCTAGAACCATGATGACTCTGAACTGTCCGTGGTCAAAGTTTAAGTGACATACCCCGCCCTTAGGCATCTTTGCCTTTCGCTCTACGACGGACCATTTCTGAGATACGGCAAACAGGAAGTGCTGAGTCGGCGAAAAAAAAATCGACACCAGAAGTCGTCTCGACCCAAGAAACCCTCTAGACTAGTTAGCCTAATGCCAGGAGGCCGAAATTAAGCTCCGTTTCGCTGTACGACGCACCATTTCCGAGATACAGCCAAACAGGAAGTGCCGAGTCGGCGAAAAAAATTCGACACCAGGGGTCGTCTCGACCCAAGATACCCACTAGACTAGTTAGTCTAGTGCCAGGAGGCCGAAATTGAGCTCCGTTTCCCTCTACGAAGCACCGTTTCCGAGATACGACCAAACAGGAAGTGCCGAGTCGGCGGAAAAAAATTCGACACCAGGGGTCGTTTCGACCCAAGATACCCCCTAGACTAGTTTTTCTAGTGCCAGGAGGCCGAAATTGAGCTCCAATCTCCTCCTCGCACATGGTTGCTAGGGGCCTGTATCCATGAATATTTTGTTATGTGGCTAGAGAAAGTAAAAATATACATTTTCATTTATTTATCCGATACAAAGCTTTTTAAAGCCAATTTTGCTTTGAGGTTGTTAGCTATGCCCTTAGCAACCATGGTTGCTATGGACTGTATCAAAGGATTGGTTGCTATGATGGTGTCCCACTCTACAAAATTCATTAACATGGTACTATTCTCTTGATAAAGCCCATAGCACATGGTTGCTAGGGGCCTGTATCCATGAATATTTTATTATGTGGCTAGAGAAAGTAAAAATATAAATTTTCATTTATTTATCTGATACAAAGCTTTTTAAAGCCAATTTTGCTTTGAGGTTGTTAGCTATGCCCTTAGCAACCATGGTTGCTATGGACTGTATCAAAGGATTGGTTGCTATGATGGTGTCCCACTCTACAAAATCATGGTATAATTTTAATAGATACATGTCTCTTTCAATAATCTACATTTGTGATACCATGCAAATCAACAGGAGAATGACACGTACGCCATGAATACTAATTGAAATAACTAATGAGGCCAACTAACACAGAAATATAGTCTAAATTGCGCACAAAAAGTTTAATATTGCGATAACTAATGAAGATAATCGGATTTTGTAAAAAAAAAACAATGTGTTTATTTCAATTGTTCTTCAATATAAAATATGAAATTCGAACATCTGTTTTAACTTCACTTAGACTTTAAATTCATGCTTAGTCAACATGTCAACACTTGATGAACATATTCAGTCTGCTATTACCATTACATAAATGTTGCAAGTGAGTCTATCGCAACTAGAGGATATGACCGTCAGTGTACGGTCAATAGCTATCAAGGCCATCACCCGAACGAGTTCCGAGTATTGGTAATGGACGTGGGCGATAATAGGGGTTTATGGCGATTACGCACTATCAACATCTCCAATCCGAATTTTACACGCATTTTACATAGAATTAGCACAAACATTTTGTTGAATGCACTTGTGGTTATTTACGAAAAAGGTGAGAAATTTTGATGTTGTGTGGAGAATGGTCGAAATGACAATGGCGGCTGAGTAAAAAAATCTGCTCTAGTTCCACATAATCTCACCAGAGGGGGCGAATGTGTCGGCTCAGATGTGTCGGCACAGTCCCGAGGGTGTTTCTGATCGCCCCAAACGTCATGGCAAACCAGTTTTTATTCCGATTATAACATGGCATTATTTTTTATTTGTATCTTACTTGATTTCCATATGTTTTTGAGGTGGAATATCGCTTATTTTGCCTTCGAAGTGAATGAAGCTGCAAAGTTTTTAACATGGGAACGGCCCACAGTTTCAGTCCGGACAGAAAAATATCCATGAAATAGCCATGACAACGCGCGCGAAGAAGCGCATATTATGTAAACAAAACGACAACGTCGGCTGTTCAAACATTGTCGCATCGCGGGTCCGGATATACTGATGCCATGTTATCGTACGATATTGTAGCCATATGACGGGGCACATGTAGGATACAATGGACAATTTCGATCACCGTATAAAAGCATGATGTACCAAATATGACGCGGAGCAACCTGCGGTAATAGACGCCAACAAAACTTGACTATTAATTTTGTTGCACATGTAATCCAGCCTGAACGATGTGGAGCATAATATTTGAGCTCTTTGTATAGATCAATTTTTTTTAAAACTCTAGGTGACTTAGATAAACCGAGGGGAAATAGTGGATTCACAAACGATCAATGACATTTTCACTGAAAATCCTAGCTAAAACATCAAGTTAGATATACCGCAAGCTCGCCATTCGAAAGCCATGTTGTGCTTTTTCTTTGTTTTCCTGTGTGATATTGTTTTTAAAAAACTATCAACCAGTCAGGAGAAAAAGCGAACATAGGAAAGAAACACAAACGTTCATCATCAGAGTCATGTGATATCTTTATTCACAAGGTGGCTCAAAAAATGTGAAAGAATAGTACTTTTTTCAGTAGCCGTTCCTAGGAACAGGTATCCTGGACTCCTGATCAGAGGAAAGCGACTCCTAATCTATCGAAAATATCATTAGTTCCAGTGGGACCTCGGAGTCCACCAATAGTGATTCTGTGCAGTATGTGACACGCATTTCCTCAGTACTAGTCCATTTGTTTCGTTTTAGGTTTATACAATAGCCTACAGGACATTTGTGTGGACATTGGATAGAGAGTCATGTCACTACTATGCAGAGTTCGATTCATGGCCAGGCGAAGTTTACAAATGATTTTTTTTCTAAATGAAAAAATAATTTGAAATATTCATAACAATAGTGACGTTATTAATGATTTCTCATTTTTGAACTTGATATTTTCTGGGGAGACATTTACCAGTATATGAAAATTGATATCGTGTGAACAGCCTCCGAAATCACCGGAGTGTGTGGCTATGGCCTTAGGCTATAGTCCGATATAGGTGCCGGTGAAGCAAGGTGCATCCCAGAGGAATATCGGGGTTGAGAGGACTCTGCATTGTGTTGATGGCGAGTTCACGTCGGAATGGTTTGGGGTGAGACGCGATGCTCTGTGATTAAAAATGGTGCACCGCATGTGACCTCAGTCGAGCCTGGAGGTTTTGGGCTATCGAAACCTTCGAGATGGACCGGCTCTGTGGCGACGTGATAAAACGTAGCAGTGCAGGTGAGTTTCGGTTGGCGCCGTGGTGAACCAGGTTCCAATAGATAACCTTTGTGATACAGGGTATGTCATGTATTTCACTGGAGGCCACACGGCACCATTGCAACACTTTGGCGCACGGTGAAGGAATTCCAAGCAAGGTACAAGACGGCAACATACCGATCATGGTCAATGAATCATGGTGAAAAATTGAATTGGAACACAGTTCTTACTGTGGAAATCGCCAACAGACTCTTGTTACAGTTGAAAGTTTAGTAATTGAGGTGTAGGTGAAATTTCAGCCTTTTTTTATCACCATTGATGCAATCAACCCTGTGGATTAGGACTATCATACATCTTACCCGATTCCAATATTTCGATCAGTAGATTAATTCGGATCAACTGAACACATTCAGCCAGTCTCGAACCAATTCAAATGTGAAAATCTATACAGGCAGCTAATTTGTCACACAAAACCATTCAATTTAGCATTCAATTCCTATTCAATAAATATTGTACATCAGGTAACACATGTGATTCGCATTTGCTTTCAACAAGATGAACAGCTGTGTAGTTAAGGCCCAGTCACACTGATGATACGACCAAGATACGATCTTGCTGCGAACTTAAATTTCATAATCGTGGACAAATCGTGACACGACCGTATGTCTGGTCGTACAGGTCCTGAATGGTCACAAACAAGAAACTAGTCGCAGCAAGGTCGATGGACATGTTCAAAACTTCCAACATACGATCTCTGGTCGCACGTTGGTCTTGCACAATCGGGCCACCAGTCGGGGAAGGTGGCACCACCAATCGGACATCGTCGCACGTTATTGACTAACTAAAATGGTTGTGCTACTGCTGCCTAGTGGTTCAATCAGTCGTACAACTTCATGGTCAGTGGTGTGATCAATCACAACCTGTGCCGACTGGTACTACGACCTTACGATTGGTGGTACAACCTGGAGACTAGTGGTGCAATCAGTGGTGCGATTAATCACAGCATGTGCCGACTGGAACTATGACCTTACGATTGATGTTACATCCTGGCGACTAGTGGTGCAATCAGTCGTACAACTTCATGGTCAGTGGTGTGATTAATCACAGCCTGTGCCGACTGGTGCTACGACCTTATGATTGGTAGTACCACCCAAGGAACCACCCAAGGGAATAAAACGTGCATTGAAAAATATTTTACCCAACACAACAAAAATTTTCAGCATTTTTTCTAATCGATAGAACTGCAAAACGACTGAAGGTACAACAGGTCGGGGGGTGCTAAGACTGAAGTCACTACAGGTCGGTGGTCGCTGCCACATGGTCGTACGACTGCTTGCTATCAATCTTTTCCATTCTGTCAGTGATCGTACCACCAAGCGTACCACCAATCGTATGAACAGTCGCTACTTGCGATTGCAGTGGGGATTACTGGTGATCAGTCGTAACTCAGCAAATTTGAACCTGATCGTACGACCATAAAATCGTACGACTCAGTGTGACTGGTCCTTTAGGAACTAGTTGAATAGATGATAACGATTCGACAGTTGATTGACTGGATCAACGTACTCCATTTAAAAAAAAATAGCCAATTCTCTCTACTGAAATGTTCCTTCAAAGAAAGGCACGGTTTATCGTCTTCGCTTTCTATATTTCACAGCACACTATCGCGTTATGAAGGGATAGCATAGATACATTGCCAAGTGCCATACCTATTCAACCTGTTAGTGTTATACATACACATGATTGAAGAGAAATTCATGCGTAGAACATATCGCATACATATTCAATTTATTGATATTGAACACGTGCATATTTAAAAGAATAATACCCTTATCAGAACAAAATGGAACTTGAATAACTCGCCTACATCCTTCTGACAGGAGTATTCAGTACATTTGTTGATAACAATGGCTTCATAGGCTTGGATTATAATATGAAACGATAATCACATACCATACCATTTCGCACAGTAGGTGTGTCAAATTTGCACCTGAACCGCTTGCATTTTAATTGACCGGATACCTATGTTCATTTTTTAATACTTAAGGAACAAATTCAAAGATATTCATTGTTATATCATATTGTCTTATCAAAATATGTTTTCCAGAATGCAAATGATTTTGACATAAATGCTCATTACTTAAATGTGGTGGCTATTTGCTCAAAATTGGCCCATACTTTTTCCACGGCTGCAGCAAAGAGGCACCTTTTAGCCATTGAAATATTCAAGCTACTTTTACTACACTTGGAGCATTGAGCTGTGTGAAATAAACTCACAAAACAGTTTGCTTACATATGGGAACATTCCCATGAGGAATCAGGACATCTAACTTATCTTTTAACGCCTTAAAAGACTAATCTGAAGCCATTTTTAGGGGAAAATTATCGTCAGATCGGGACATGGGCGTGTGCCGAACAGCCATGAGAAAAACCCTTTTTCGTCCAAATTCAGAGTATCTTGTGTTTGATTTATTTTCATTTAACAACATATTTGTACCTCTTGAAATACGTGCGTTTCTATATATATATATATATATATATATATATATATATATATATATATATATATATATATATATATATATATATATATATATATATATATATATATATATATATATATATATAAAACAAACTTTCATGCCATTTCGCCATTGAAGGAATTTGGTATGCATTGATACTCATAGAATGCTGTGAAAAAGATTTCAAGAATTGGTACATCCAATTGGGAAGACATATAATGTCAGAGGTGACGTTGAGTCTCACATTCTATAACCTTCAAGGATCGAAAGGACAATTTCAGCGAACAAACTCGGTTTTGAGCTTTACCACTGTGCGTTTCTCCGGTAACGTTCCAAAGTCCTTGGGCTGATTTTCAGTGACTTGTGTCATCAGAGCACCAGTCTGCTAGCTAGGTGTAAATCACGTTTGTTCCAGTTATGTCAAATCATATGTATATCAGCTAGGGAGCCCGTACTGGTGACTTCAGTAGCAGATACGCTTTCGATTCGACGACAGACATTTGTATGGGCGTAAATCCACAGGCACTACTCAGGGTAGTTGACAAGATCGTTTCCGCGAAGAGTGTGGGGTTCGCTCAAGAGACCCTTAACCAGAGCCTTTTTATGCTCTTCAGTGACTTCCTGGCCGCTCATGGGTGTAGATGTCCCTCAAATACCAAACGGTGTCCCTGTTCTGAATATTTAGAGAAGTTATGAATATATAGTATAAATATTTTTTTGCTTCAGATAACACAAAACAGGGGCGGATCCAGGAATTTGAAAAGAGGGGGTCCAACATTATACGGCGTGTGGTCTGGGGCCCGCTCAAGGGCCCCAGAAGCCAGAGTCTTTGTTCTGTCCTGTGGTAGCTTCCTGGTATCTCCTGGGTGTGAATCCCACTTCTTGCACCTGGTATTTTTGTAAAAAAAAGTTGTGAGTGAAGCGAGCCTGTCCCAGTATGGGTCTGGGGCCCGCTCAAGAAACTATGAAGCCAGAGTCTTTTTTATGTCTTGAGGTAAGTTGATGGCATCTCCTGGGTATAATACCCATTTATCGCCATACTTTCATAATAAATGCAAAAGCTAGAAACGAAGCGAACCGTCTCGGCTTGGGGGATGGGGGGGGGGGGTCGGGCCTGCTGAGGGGCCCAGAAGTCATAGCCCTATTTATGTTCTGAACTTATTTTGTGGCCTCCTCCTGGGAATAAATTGCACTTAAAAATTCATCGATGACCATGTTCTGGAAACGTTGGTAGAATGTAGAAGGGAAGCTATCCATTTGGGACGGGGGTCCATTTGGCCTGCTCAAGGGCTCCAGAATTCATAACCCTTTTTATGTTCTGAACTTATTTTGTGGCCTTCTCCTGGTAAATAAATTGCACTTAAAAATTCATCGATGACCATGTTTTGGGAAGTTTGTGAAAAATTTACATGAAGAAAAAAAAAGCTACACATTTGGGACGGGGGTCCTGAAGCCTGCCCAAAGGCCCCAGAAGTCATAGCCTTCCTTATGTTCTGAACTAATTTTGTGCCCTTCCCTGGGAATGGTTGCACTTAAGAATTCGTTGATGACCATGTTCTGGAAAGTTTGTAAAAAGGTGAAAGAGAAGCTGGACATTTGGGCCGGGGATCTGAGCCCACTGAAGGGCCCCAGAAATCATAGCCTTTTTATGTTCTGAATTAATTTAGTGGCTCTCCTCGGTATATATTGCACTTAAAAATTCATTGATGACTATGTCCTGAAAAGTTGGTAAAGAAAACGTAGAAGGGAATCTGCACATTTGGGTGGGGGGGTCCGGGGCCTGCTGAAGGACCCCCCAGAAGCCAGACCACGTTTTATGTCCTGTGGTAGCTTTCCGGTCTCTCCTGAGAATACATTTCGAACAAACTCACCATGATCAACTTATTCTTAAACATTGTGTTTTAACATCATTTTTCTCGGGCAGGAAGGCTGAACCCGCCTATGTATATGTATTTTTTTTTTCGAAAGGGGGGGCCCCCTCTAAATCCGCTACTGCAAAATGAAGTGTGTTATACTACTTGGCTTCCTCGTTGCCTTCATCATGGGTAGGTCCTCACTTCACACCCTGCCAAATGCCTTAGAGCGTTGTCCGGCCTAGTTCTTTTGTTAAGGGTTCAGGTCATGTTGTTGTTAACGCTGTAATGCTAACTTTTTTGAAGCTGATGCCGACACATGGGGAGTAATACTTTTTTTCTGTGAAATTCTGGACATATTACTTTAGAGCGGGGATTCAATGCAGTGTAAGAGATACCAAAGGACAAGTTTGTACTGTCCAATTATCCATCAGAAATAGGCTCTCGCCCACAGATGTGGTCCACAAATATGTAGTGTCCAAACATTGATCACAATGTGTTCAAAACTTATGGCCCATGTACAACAACACTGTATGAACTGGAGTTTCAAATACTTCAAACTTCAATTGTGAGCAATATAAAGGTCCAACGTCATATAAATAGGGCTCTAATGATTTATTATTGAATCGCTTGTGGCGTGTCAACGCTCTGAGGACATGGTGTACGCTCTAAAGCTGCCTGGTCAAAGGTAACAGTCTGGATTTGCTTGCAGTAATGGGTAGTCTTCGGGTGGAATATCTAAAACGGATTCATGGAATCTTTACATGAAACGCTTCAGAAAATGTTCAACTTGTTCATCAAAACAACCACAAGACATTCTCAATGACTGTTTATACTTCCTGGAGAAGGTTATGTAACTTTGACCAGACAACGTTAGAGCGTAGGCCATGTCCTTAGAGCATTGACACACCACAAGCATTACAATTGTAAATTATTAGAGCCCTAAATAGATGACGTTGTGCCTTTATATTGCTCACAATTGATGTTTAGAGTATTTGAAACATCCAGTTCATACAGCGTTGCTAGGTGGGCCATAAGTTTCGACAACATTGCGATAAATCGTTGGACACTACATCTTTGTGGGCCACATCCATGGGCGAGGGCCTATTTCTTAACAAATCAGACTCCAATGGATAATGAGACAATCAGAGATTGCAGACCCTCGCCCTTCAGATTTAGTCACTAAAATTAAAGCTGATAACCTTTGCATTTTCAACGTGGGAGATAATCGGGGATTTTGGTCATACGACAATTGGTCATATATCAAATGGTCGGGAATTAGCCATAGAGAAATACAAAAATCATGGAAGAATAATCGTTAATGAAAATAGAGCATCTGCGATTTCTCTATTTCGACCATATTCTCGACTACGGCCTGAATTCTTGACACTGACCTTTCGAACTTTGCAGGCTCACCCAGATTTAAACTGCATAAAATATTCTATTGAGTATTTTCAGTGGTGTCCTTAACAGATTGATAACTGGCTTCACATTATGGCCTCGAATCTCAGAACACTCACGAGTCGTAAAATCGTGACCCCCAAATTTTCGACCTGGGGCGATAATTGAGAGTTTTGGTCTTAAGGACATCGGTTGTACGCCATACGATCGGAAATTGACCAAAGAAAAATACAAAAATAGGCTTAAAATTTAATATTGAATACAACCGAAGTTATAACCAATTATATGATATTCTTTTTTCCGTTGCCATGGCAACCGTTTTCATCCGATTTTGACAAAATTCGGAAGGGGCCGAGCCACTACCATATCACCCCAGCCCTATAAATTTCATATCGATCGGACTGTTTGCCTTCCGAATTATGAGCGCAGACATTTGCACTTAAACGTCGCTGGCAAAAATAACAGAAATCGTGACCCCCAAGTTTTCGACATCGGGCGACAATGGAGAGTTTTCGTCATACGACCATCGCTCGCTCGTACACCATACGATCGGGAATTGGCCAAAGAAAAATACAAAAATAGGATGAAAATTTAATATTTGCGTTTTGCGGAATATAACATTTTATACTAGTTACAGTATAAATGAAAGTAGAGTAAAATTAGTTCAATTGCTATGGTTAATCGAATGGTTACAGGAAAAATGTACAGTGTTAGATCTGAAATTTTTCAGTAAAATTGCTGCTTTGAAATACCAAGTGCACTGGAGATTAAAGTCAAGATCATCGAGAGAACTACCTGATTTGACTGCCAAATTAGTATATAATAGAAAACTTGATCTGCATTCTGTCTACAATGATCATTCACATTTTTCAGGTCGAATTTCACAGCGACAATTATCACGCAAGTTCAACTTCCTCCAAGCTCGAGGTCACCAAAAAATCTGACGTATGTCTTTCTATATGGTCATAAGATCAAACTACGCTCCATGGCCAGTCTATTTTGCAGGGCAGGTCAGGGCCACACGTTTTTTAGGAGTGACCTTGGGATATACCACCCAAGGTCACCAGAGGTCAAATTCAAGACTATGAAAGATCTGTAAAATATGACTTCTTATATGTGCTTAATACAAACCTAAGCTCTATCTACAGCCATTTTGTATTTACACATTTCAGGTCAGATCCGACCTATGTTTTACCTCTCAAGATCAGCTTTAAGACTAACAAAAGATACGTGACATTGCAATTCAGCATTCAAGGTCATATGCGATAAAATTGAAGGTCACCAAGAGATTTTGTCGTATGTGACTTTTTTGTCCATAATACAAGTCCATAATACATTTTGACCTGAATAGATACTGAACAGATTTTCTGCCAAAAAGCGATTTTTTTGGGCTTACATTTCGAGCTAATTGAGTGAATTAAGGTAATCCATCTTCTCACACGAGACATCCAGTACATTCGTCTTGTTGGCCTTGCGTGCCTACATCTTGGTCCTCTCCAGCGATTCAAGACATTTCATCTTCATGCACGTTATAGATAATAGATGATGTCACAAATATGTGAAGTTAAAGAAAGTTACGAATCAGATATGAAGTGAAGTGCCAAGAAGTAATTTGGACCTTTCGGGCCTAAATTTTCCTTCTTTTTTAACGAGATGGACAATACATAATATCTTGAATGTATGTATATCAGAAACATGTTGAATAACTTTCAAGCAAAAAAGAAAGTTATTGAATAATTTTTATGTCACAAAGTGGAGTTTCGGTCTTTTTGGGCCGCTTTGGGTATATAATATGACTGATTCAAGGCATTCCAGCTTTATACACCTCACAGATGGTTGAAGAGTCATGCTTGTCCGAAATTAGGTAAAAGTTACTTAACAGATTTTGACGGAATGACCGTCAAAGTCCAAATATGGCCGTTTTCATAGAAAATGGCCGCCATTTTGAAAACGGAAAGAACCTTCTCTGGAAATATTCTTGGATACCGTAAATGACCGTAAATGTTAAACATAAAAATGTGTCTGAATAACGTACAGACGGACGACAGACGTGATGGCATGCCAATAAGTTATCTACCAAAAAATACGGTGAGCTATTGGGTTATTGGTTACCTATTAATACATGGTTTATTTCATAACGGACCGGTTATCGGGACCAAGTGTCAAATAACGACCGAGCGGCAGCGAGTAGCAGCGGTCTGTTTAACTACCAGTAAATAGACTAGAAACCATCAGATTTAATTGTCGGGGAAATTGTTCCAATATGACATTTCATCTTTCAGTCATTTGTGTAAAGTTATTGACTATCGTCCGCTCTTCGGGATCCTCGAGGATAGTCCTCTCACCGCGAGTCCTTGCGGACGCGCATCCGCTATTCCGGATCCTTGCGGCGGCGCCGCTCACCGGAGGTCACTGCGGACACGGTAACCACTCTATCATTAACGGTAACCAGGTAACAGCCCACCCGACATTCCCAGGCCTACGGACACCGCTCAGAAACAGGTTCATCACCACGGTGTTAACTGGAGGGGCCTGGCGAGCCGCGGTCTGCCTCGGGGACGGAACCCCGTACAGTCAGACATGCTAGCCAGAGCCTATGTCACATGTCCCGGGAAGGGAGAGAACTGGCGATCCACAGGGCTTACGCCCCCGAGTCAGCAACTTGTCTCTCCCAGCCCGGGCCTCCCCATGGAAATCGTCCCCAGGGCTCTAAGGGCCCACTACTCTCGACCAGGGAACGCAAAGCTCATGGCGAGCCTTGCATGCGTCCTGTTCACTCTCTCTCGGACAATCTCCTCGATCGAGTCGCTTCCAGTGTATATATAATACACCACAAGCTGTAGGACGCACGCGAGGTATAATCAAACCATTGTTATAGTTTACTGGAGCGTAAATTACAATGCGTTGCCGTGGCAACGCACGATCGAACGGAGCGTGTCAAAACAAGGCCAAACAAGCTAAAATTTTGACCGAGGTGGTCCAAAACCGTGTGATGACCTTGGAAGGTCATCCGTTATAAAAGGACGGTGTGTCGAGTCTTTGGAATACTTTTAAGGTTAAACTTTAAATTTAGAAATTTTGTAAAACGACACAAAACGAGTGATCAAAAGTGATAGTACCTCTAAAAAATGTTGCCGACCGCCCAGCCGGCCGGCTCCTCAGATCCGCAGAACGGGTCTGAGGCAGGGCGGAGCTGCGGGAGCGACTCCGGCACGCCGCCGCGCAAGTGCGGCGACGAGGCTAGTACCCTAGCCTTTCTCTGTCGTCATCGGCTCCTCATCCGTGCCGCCTGTCTTGGGGTCTGGCGGCGGTGACGGGTCCCTACGCCGCGGAAGCAGCGGAGCCGGCATGGAGAAAGCCGGCTGCACGGGCGGATGAGGCAGGCCCGGTGGCGCTTGCAGGGGCTTATGCGGTGAGCCCTGCAATCCGGGTCCTGACGGAGCCATCACGACGGAGGCCGGTAGAGACGTAGCGTCGAGGTCTGCAATGGCGCGGAACATCTCTACCGTATCGAGGGTGCGCTGAGGACCGGCCGTACGTTCTCCCCACACCTGGACTAGGTATGGGTAGATGGCCAGCTCCAAAGCAGCATCCGCCCGCTGGAGAGCCGCCTGGTTCAGGGCGGACGACTCGGGGTCATCGACGCCCTGGAATAGGCAAGTCCGAGCGGCCTCGGCTTCGTCAAGACGATGCCGTAGCTGCTCTTTCTCAGCCTCCAGGTGCTCCATCCTAGCGGTGACCTCTGGGGAGGGGGCGGACGCCCCGGACTGCTCGGCAAGAGTGGCGGTTCGACCCTGGTCGAACGCGCGCCGCTCAATGACGGCCGACAAAGTCCGGTAGCTCTCTAGGCTCCGCCGGGTGCCTTCCATGAGGCCCTGGTCGTATGCGAGGTCGCATGTGACACTGGAGGTCTCGGCGCAGCACCGGCTGAACCGGTCCAGAGAGCTGTCCATCTCCGCCACAAGGTACTCCGCCGCTCGGGTGAGCCAACCACGCTGGGGGTGATCCCAGGGGTGCTCCTCCCGAGCGCGGACCAACGCGGCCACACCTGCGGACCCCATGCCATGAATGGCTCGGGGCACTGGCAGGTTCACCAACGCTGGGTCACCGGGGATCCGGTCCAAACCATCGCGAGGATGGCCGACCGCCTGGCCTACAGACTCGCGAAAAGTCTCGTAGACACTGGCGGTCGTGGGACCGAGCCTCCGGCGTACGTCCGCCGTGGCGTCGAGGGGATCCAGGTCCAGGGAGGCGGTGCTTTGCCATCCCGTGGACGTCCCCTCAACTACCAACGAGGACGCAGACGCCGACCTCTAGAGAGGTGCCGCACGTCCGCTACTGCTCGCAACCGAGGGAGTCTCACGTGGGGTCCTTGGCCGGATCAAGGTCATGACAAGGTCATGACAATGTTCAGAATATGTCATTTTCTATATGTCCACAATTGATTGCTAAGCTGTAAAGTCGATCAAAAGCGAGATATTAGCCGTTCCGTTCTCTGACCTTGAAAATGAGGTCAAAGGTCAAATTCAAGGTCATAGCAATATTCAGCATATATCAATTCCTATATGTACATAATTGATTCCTAAGCTGTAAAGTCGATAATAAGCGAGATATTAGCTATTTTGTCCGGCGACCTTGAAAATGAGGTCAAAGGTCAGGTTCAAGGTCATGACAATGTTCAGAATATATCATTTTCTATATGCTCACAATTCATTCCTAAGCTGTAAAGTCGATAAAAAGCGAGATATTAGCCATTTTGTCCTGTGATCCTGGAAATGAGGTCAAAGGTCAAATTCAATGTCATGGCAATAATCTGCATGTATCATTTCCTATATGTCCACAATTGATTCCTAAGCTGTAAAGTCAATAATAATCGTGATATTAGCCATTTTGTGCTCTGACTTTGAAACTGAGGTCAGAGGTGAAATTCAAGGTTACGATAATATTCAGCATATATCATTTCCTATATGACCACAATTGATCTCTAAGCTGTAAAAATGATAATAAGTGAGATATTAGCCATTTTGTCCTGTGACCTTGAAAATGAGGTCAAAGGTCAAAATCAACGTCATCAGAATATTTGGCATATATCATTTCCTGTATGTCCACAATTGATTCCTAAGCTGTAAAGTCGATAAAAAGCGAGATATTAGCCATTTTGTCCTGTGATCCTGAAAATGAGGTCAAAGGTCAAATTCAATGTCATGGCAATAATCTGCATATATCATTTCCTATATGTCCACAATTGATTCCTAAGCTGTAAAGTCAATAATAATCGTGATATTAGCCATTTTATGCTCTGACTTTGAAACTGAGGTCAGAGGTCAAATTCAAGGTTACGATAATATTCAGCATATATCATTTCCTATATGACCACAATTGACCTCTAAGCTGTAAAATTGATAATAAGTGAGATATTAGCCATTTTGTCCTGTGACCTTGAAAATGAGGTCAATGGTCAAAATCAACGTCATCAGAATATTCGGCATATATCATTTCCTATATGTCCACAATTGATTCCTAAGTTGTAAAGTCAATAATAAGTGAGATATTAGCCATTTTGTCCTGTGACCTTGGAAATGAGGTCAAAGGTCAAATTCAAGGTCATCAGAATATTCGGCATATATCATTTCTTATATGTCCACAATTGATTCTCAACCTGTAAAGTCGATAATAAGCGAGATATTATACATTTTGTGCTCTGACCTTGAAACCGAGGTCAGAGGTCGAATTCAAGGTCACGAGATATTCTGCATATATCATTTCCTTTAAGTCCACAATTGATCCCTAAGCTGTAAAGTCGATAATAAGTGAGATATTAGCCATTTTGTTCTGTGACCTTGAAAAGGAGGTCAAAGGTCAAATTCAAGGTCATCAGAATATTCGGCATATATCATTTCCTATATGTCCACAATTGATTCCTAAGTTGTAAAGTCAATAATAAGTGAGATATTAGCCATTTTGTCCTGTGACCTTGGAAATGAGGTCAAAGGTCAAATTCAAGGTCATCAGAATATTCGGCATATATCATTTCCTATATGTCCACAATTGATTCTCAAGCTGTAAAGTCGATAATAAGCGAGATATTAGACATTTTGTGCTCTGACCTTGAACCTGAGGTCAGAGGTCAAATTCAAGGTCACGAGAATAGTCAGCATATATCATTTTCTTTAGGTCCACAATTGATCCCTAAGCTGTAAAATCGATAATAAGTGAGATATTAGCCATTTTGTTCTGTGACCTTGAAAATGAGGTAAAAGGTTAAATTCAAGGTCATCGGAATATTCGGCATATATCATTTCCTATATGTCCACAATTGATTCCTAAGCTGTAAAGTCGATAATAAGCGAGATATTAGCCATTTTGTGCTCTGACCTTGAAACCGAGGTCAGAGGTCAACCTCAAGGTCACAAGAATATTCGGCATATATCATTTCCTATATGTCCACAATTGATTCCTAGTCTCTAATCTCAATATTAAGTGAGATATTAGGCTTAATGTGTCCCATTATAAAGCATAGGAGAATTTAACATGGGAAAGTCCCATTTGGGCCGAGTTTGGGCCCAAAATGGCCCACTTCGAGCGATTCAATGGCAACGAAATGTACACATGTCACAGGGGTACATATGAAGAGTGTTATGCATCAGTAAGAAAAAAAGTTATCAAACAGATTTTGAGAGAATGGCCGCCAAAGTCCAAAATCAGGCTTTTTTCCTAAAAAAATGGCCGCCATTTTGAAAAAAATGCGGAAATCAGAAAACTAAAAAACCTTTCCTGGAAATATTTTTAGGTATTTTTGTGCAAAATTTCAAAAAGATTTGACCATATACTTTAAGGATAAAAATGTGAACGGATGGACGATGGACGCAACGCCATTCCAATAGGTTATCGGACCATAGGCCCGGTAACCTAAAAAGTGCCGAAAATTTTCTACGTCCAAAATATTTTTCAAAAGGAGAGAATTTTTTTTTGCCTAGGAATGGCCCAAAATGGACAGTAATGCGATTTTTTTCGCCGACTCGTCCAAACTTCAAAATGGCCACCACACGAAGATCGGCGAATCTAGGGCAACAAAACTTATACATGTCACACAGGTATATAAGAGGAATCTTTTTAAACAAAAACCCCAAAACTGATCAGACAGTTCTTGAGAAACTACAGACCAGGTGCAAATTTGAGAATTTTTCGACCCCAAAATGGCTGTTTTGACCTCTCAAGGTCATCCAAGGTCAAATTCAAGGTCACCACACAAGTCGCCATATATGACTTCCCATTTGAAAGTGCCAATTTCTAAGCTCTATCTTCAAGCGTTCTATGAGTACAGTCCTGACAGCTCCCATTATGAAGGGTAAAAATACCGAAAAAATTTTTCCAAATTTTTTTTCAAAGGGTGAAAAAATTTTTTGCCTAGAAATGGCCCAAAATGGATAGCAATGCGATTTGGGGCGAAAAAAACATTTTTTGCCGACTCGTCATAAATTCAAAATGGCCGCCACACGGAGACCGGCGAATCTAGGGTAACCAAATTTATACATATCACACAGGTATATGAGGGGAATCTTTTGAAACCAAAAACTCAAAACTGATCAGACAGTTTTTGAGAAAACGGCCGTCAAAGTCCAAAATTGAGCGTTTTTCGACAAAAATGGCCGCCATTTTGAAAAAAATGCGAAAATCAAAAAACAAAAAAATACCTCATTCTCAAAATATTTTAGGCATTTTTGTGCAAAATTTCAGAAAGATTTGATCGTAAACTTTAAAGATAAAAATGTTAACGCCAGACGGACGGACGGACGTACGAACGATGGACGCAACGCCATGCCAATCGGTTATCGGACCAAAGGTCCGGTAACCTAAAAATTGGAAAGCAGGTGTATTTTATGATCTTTATTGAACCAATAAACATAATTCTTCATTAAACCGATGAACATTCCACAGCACATCACAAACAACACTGTGACAATGCTCTGTGTGCGCTTGAAACTACAATCACCCGGGCATGTCGTCCAATACATACCTAGAGGGAGTGTGTTATATGAAAAATCCCATGAGGCGATATTGCGCCTTCATGCGTGGAACCAGCCAATAACAACTACAAGTGTACAAACTGTGCATGCCAAAAAACAACACGTGTTTGTTTGCTTGAGTCAATGACATCATTGCCGAAAGTTAATTCGGTTGACAGTATGTTGCAATATGTTTGTGGTGTTCATACTGAACCCATATACACTTGACGATAGGTGTCAAAACAACACCAAACAGGAGGGTTGGGGATATATAAGTATAATTTTCAATAATGCGGATGTATGACTGGAATGACAAAAATCAATTATCAGTCTAGATGTATTCAACCTATCTTTTGCATGTAGAAGGCGCACGGCAGATTCAAAGTTTATAGCCCTGTATGGCATTACCAGGAGTTGTGCCATCATAGCCAGGATATAGAACATAAAAATGGTGTCGATACCAAGTAACACTGACGTCACCTAGTATAGGTTATGTATTGCTCTTACGTGTGGAGCAGACGTATGTCTCACATGTACAGGCCTTGCTGGAGTGAATCGCGACGGGCGAGTCCATTGTTCATATCCCGCTCTAGGGGCAATACACCAGTTTACGGTTCCAATATTCATGAGGCTAGTATCATGTAAACAATGTACGTGCTCGGGACTGTCATAGCATGGTGTCCGATTGCGGCCATTTTAGTATTTCAAAACCGAGGGACCGAATAACGAGGCGAAGTAACAAAAAAACCGACGCGAATTATTTCTGTTGTTTCATCATCTCCTAGCCCTACGTCCCTACGTAAAGACAGCTATTTTGTAAATTTTCACGCATTCTCTTGCCAAAAAACTAGACATTTATTCCAAAAAGTAATAATATATGAAAGTCGAAATAATATTTCATCATATTATTCTGATTATAATTGTAATTTTCCTTAGAAAATGTGTAATGCTTTCGTTCATGTGTGTGCTGCTGAGTGAAATAGATCATTCCAATTGCACCAAATGGAGTGACCATTCAACACGTGGGCTAATTCTAGAAAAGTTGCGATAGTGTAGGGAGAACTCCAACGTATCGAACAGTTTGCCACAGATTTATGGCATGCACTCTTGGATACCGCTACCTAGGACACTAGCGCTCCGCACTGTCACACTGCCGCACTGTCACAGCAGGTGCCGTAATTACATAACTATAACCAGGTACGATAGTCAGCCAGACGGAATCCGGACCAATACACAATTCAGAAATACATCGTCATAGTCCTGTAGCCCAGTGTGTCGAGCTCAAGAGCCATGGGAGCTGCATCCCAGATGACGAGCACATGGGCGTGTTGCTAGCCGACCTTGCCGGCAGTCCACCAAGGGGATACAACCCAGATAGCCCGAAAGTCTGCCAGAGCCTTTTGCACCATCCCAGGGTAAGATACCACTAATCCAGGTGCGTGAACACCCGATCAAAGTAGCCTTCCTCCTAGGCCCCCATCGGGGATTGTCTTGTGGTCTTAGGGCCATCTAGCTGGAACGAGGGGGACAAGAAGGCTTAGGCCCTCATCTCAGCTCTGAGACAACTCAAACGACCCGAAAACGGGCTGGCTAGCTATAGCAGCCAGCGCACGAGAACCAGGGTGTGAAGTCATGACCAATGAAACAGTGCAGTCGAGCATAAAACAGGAAAACTATGGTGTACTAAAACGGCTGAAAGAATGTCGTGATCTTCGGGCAAAATCATCACATTACTACGCCCTTCTTACAACATTGGTCCCAAACATGTTCCACCTCGGCCCAAAACCTGCAAGCACACTCAAAGTATCACATGGCGGAACCAGAAGGAAGCAAGGTGAGCGGAACCGAAAGTCGCGATGCATAACGATCAGACCTTAAGGGTCTGTTTTGGAAGAATAGGGACTAACCCCAAAACTTATGGACTACACTGTAATACTCCAGAAATTCGACTGAACCCATTATAAGCAAACCAAAATTTTGAGCGAATGGATGATGACCTGTGAAGGTCATCCACTGAAAGGGAAGGTGTGCCGAGTGTTTGGAATTCAGTTAACCTTTTAATTTTAGAAATTTGTAAAACGACAAACCAGTAATGGAAAATGAGATACCTCTAAAAAGTGTTGCTGGTTGCCCTTGCTGACTGGCACCAGCAGATCCGAGAATATCCGGGCAGGGTAGAGCTGCAAGAAGCGACTCGGCAATGTCACTGCTGTCCTATGGTGTAGTGACTAGTCAGCCTCACTAGCCTTCCTCTATCGGCTGGTGGTCCTTCTTTCTGGGGACTCTCTCAACGAGAGTAGAAGACATAGCCTCGGAGGTGAGGGGAGCCCCACGGTGGTCCTACGATTTGGCGTTTAGTAGGGAATTTACGCCAGTAGTCGGGCGATACCGACGTTTAGTCGGGCAAATAGGCCCGAACGATGCAATGGATCACAACAGAAACGCAGGTAGTTACAACTAATCGAGGAAACGAAAGTAAATAACTATTGCATTGAGTTCCGGAACCATTTAGGTGTCAAAAGAAATAGGTGTCTTGAGTGAATATGCCGCATGCTAATCAATATCATTAACGCCGATTAGGTTGTCGCTCATGAATACGCCAATGATGAGACTAAATGGACTTTTAAAACATAATGACACACATATAATTTATAATTCTCTGGGTTTTATGAAATACATTTGCTCAAATAAGTGGTTTGGGATACTTTTTTCTGTGATGTTGTGAGTGATTACTTGATTGAAGTTGTTTTTGGAGGAATACAAATTACTACGTTCCTAGTCGGGATCTGTTTTGGGGCAGGATATCCAACTTCGACGTTTAGTCGGTCATCATGGCCATCTTCTGCCATTCGCTCTAGAGTTGTATTCCTACTATGATGAACTGACTAGTCTAGTTCCGAAATAAATTTTGAACATGATATTTTCGAATGAAGTTGATTGGCTAATGGGACTCATAGCCTAAAAGAATAGTATAAATTTTTGCATTGTGTGACCGACAGCTATTTCAAAGATTGCATCGAGCTCCCTGTGGTGGTAATCAGGCATGCCTATCGATATATATTAAAATCCCGCTTGAAATTCTTGTAATGATCGTTTCTGTTCATCCGAACAATATCATATTGAATATGATGTACATTATTTTTGACAAAACGCCAGAATTCTAACCTATTATTATTAATTATAATCTCACGAGTTTGTTCCAGATTAATATTCGTTTCGGCATTAATGATGAATGGACTTTAGAACAGTACTGCACATATATAAGGAGTGATTGCGAACTATTATTGAAATTTCTGTAGGCTAATCGCGGAAAATCACGATCGTAACTGCCAAAGACCAGCACAATCACAAATGGACAAACCCCGCTAGACGCCGTAGTCATGTCCCACTAGGTACGGTTCAATACATTTAGTTTGCAAAAGTTCCTTTTACACAAATGTTTATTCTAAACTATTGATAAACATAATACGATCTATTGCTCAATAACAACTACATAAATTTGAAGCTATAGACCTGGTATATGCACTTCCAGTCCATGTTACAATTGTATTTATCACTTTCTTTTGTGTCAATTTGCCAGGTGAGAGTTCGAAACACAAAACTGTGTTTACGATATTTCAGCAAATTTGGTCTATGGATGTATCAGACACTCAATCCGCAACAATAGTTATGTGTCAAGTTCTTAGTTCGATGGAGAATAAGAAAATATGAACTCGCTTATCAATTTTGTTGACATATTATCCCGACTAAATGGCGTGGTTATCGACCAGTGCCGTGATTTCCCGACTATGCCTGTATAACGAACTCATAAAACCACCGCCCTCCTCCGCAAAACCACCCGCGGAGGAGTGATCACGTTCTTGCGGAGGTTCGACCACGTGCATGCGGAGGATCGGCCACGTGCTTGCGGAAGACCAGGCATGCACATGCGCAGAACAGCTTCCGGTGCAACGGTCCAACGTCCCTTCAATAAATGAACCCCGGCCCTCTTGACTTACAGCTGACGGCAAGGCGGCGATCTCTTCTTGCACAGTGGTGCAAGCGTGAGGGAAGTCTCTGGTGAACCTCCGCAACCCGCGGACCTGTGAGGGACGTCTCCTGAGGTGCGGAGACACTCCGTCTCCGCAATAGACGAACCTCCGCACCCGCGGAAGAGGGAGGTGAAGCAGGCGTGCGGAGGACCCTCCGCAAGGACGAGGGACCTCTGCGGAGTCACGGAACCTCCGCAGCGCGGAAGACCTCCGCAGAGAGAGGACCTCCGCAGTGTGGAAGACCTCCGTAGAGGCAGAAGACCTCCACAGAGAGGACCTCCGCAGTGTGGAAGACATCCGTAGAGGCAGAAGACCTCCGCAGAGGCAGAGGACCTCCGCACCGGCAACACCTCCGTGGAAGACGGCGGGACAGACTCCGCAAGTATCTACCTCCGGAGACGGAAGAATTGCGGAGCCAGGGAACCTTCGCCTCCGCATGGACTTCGCGCAGGAAGAGACTGACGCTAGTTATGATGCCTAACGTTAGAAGCAGGGTTTTAGTCTAAATCTGGACCCGGGGTAACCTTTTAGTATTGTAAAGCCCAATGACTTAGTCTAAACCTGGTCACTGTGTAATTTGGGGAAATATTTCATATATTTTGTGAGTGAGTAACTTGTGTCTTTGAATTAATATGTCTTCAGCACTTTTCTCTAACCAGAGAAATACTATGGAATTGCGGACGTCTCACCATTAATTGTCTATAGCGTTCGGACACAGAGACGAGAGGTACTACAAAAAGACTATACGAAAAAAAAAACAACGAGAGAAAATAAACAACAACAACATCAACACGGCACCAAATAACCATCAATCGTAAAATCGCTACACCTGTGGTCTCAGAAAAATAGGTTACAAAACAAATTATGATTGATCAGATGGATAAATCAAGCATATGACAATACAAGCAGCCGCTTTTCTTTTCTTTGTGCCCTAATCAGAGTTACCTCTAACTTAACCCATTTCACGCTCGATTACCTCGGATATATACGAGTAAGCTGCAATCGCATTGCATCAAGGGACACAAAGCACCGAGAATGGTGGTAATGTAAACAAATTCAAATATCTCCACCAGAAACTCGCAACGAAATCAATTAGAAAGTGGCGTCTGTTTGGGCATGCAAGTGCAGATATATAACTGTTATGTTTTCTTCGTTCGATCAGAAAGGTATGGAGGAATTCATAACTTTCTGCCAATATATCACTTTAAATACCAGACTGATACATATTATAATGATACAAATAGTCTCTCAATAACACCAATTAATTACCAAATCAATGACTTGTAGATATGTTTAGAATCTTGACGTTTATGTGCTGCACAAAATATTTTGTTCAGCATCACAGTTGCTAAACTGCATCGTTATTTCGGTGTAATGCACTGCTCATTCTCCTCGAGGTAGCGAGAATTGAAATGGCAGCCATCGGACATCATAGCCATCAGAGCCTCGGATGGTCCTGCAGTTGTTAACTTGTCATTCGGTTCAATAAATTGATATAAATGAAGAGAATCCCGAACTGTCAGGAATTTAGGTGGTTCAAGGGGTCGGCTTGTACATGTATGAGATTTTTATTCGTGTATTCACACTGGTTTATTCTGACCAATAAAACCAGCTGCTGTCGTGCTGATGCACGTGTGGTTTGTTTACCCGAACTTTACCTTATTTGGCAAACTGTAAACTGGTGTATATGAGGACCATTCCACATTATTTGGGAAGTTCTGGTCGTTTTTGGTAATAAAAACAATAGGTTTTACTCGGTATGTATGACAAATAATACACTGTCACCCCTCTGCGATATACACGATCATCACGCCTCGCTGACGCTCGGCATGATATCGTGTATATCGCCTCAGTAACAGTGTATTATTTCACACGTTGATCGTTGTGCCTTGTATTCAGGGCTAGACCCGGCCGCCTGTCTCCTCCTGTAAATCATAGAGCACCAAATTGTTCACGCATTACGTGTGAAATAATACACTGTTACTGAGGCGATATACACGATATCATGCCGAGCGTCAGCGAGGCGTGATGATCGTGTATATCGCCGAGGGGTGACAGTGTATTATTTGCCATACATACCGAGTAAAACCGATTGTTTTATTACCAAAAACGACCGGAATCTCCCCCAAATAATGTGGAATGGTCCTCATATCGCACCTAGAACGCGATATGAACAATGGACTCGCCCGTCCGTCGCATGTGAGACGTACGTCCTAGACTAGGTACATACCTAGACTAGGTGACGTTAGTGTTGCCTGGTATCGACACCATTTTATGTTCTATATCCTGGCTATGATAAGGGAATGAATTTCGTTTATTGGCACAACTCCTGGTAATGCCACACAAGGCTATAGACGTTAAACTTGTCGAGCGCCTTCTACATGCAAATGATAGATTGAATACATCTAGACTGATTATTGATTTGGTCATTCCAGTCATACATCTGTATCATTGGCCAGCGCCTCGCGCTGGTCTTCTAAGTTTGCCTAAAATGAGCCCCACGGAGGGTAGATATGAGTGTGCCCGGTCCTGCTCAGGCTGCTATCTTTTGTTAAATACAGTAATCTCAACAAAAGGATCACAGCACTTTCAAAAATAATATTTCTGATTGTTTCCATGAGGTTTTACATTTTAATCTTGTGAATAAACGCAAATACTCTGAGAGCTTTGCGATATTTGTTGATTTACCGTAATACATACGCATATAGTAGCGCAACAAAAATATTGAGCTAAATTTCTGATGTTGACACAACAATTACGAAAGGTTGCCAACTTTTATAGTCTAAGATATAAAAGTGATAAAATGTGATGACAAATGCTTTTTTTACACCAAAATAGACGCATAAACTATCAATTTGATCCAAAACATTGGGCATCATTAAAACCATTGAATGTCTGTGCTCGGATATACATCGATAGATATGTTCTTCTTTGTTTATTATATGGAGAATAATGAGCAATATAATCCAATAAATTAAGATTATCAATCACATAAACTTTCCCATCCCAACATATTTCCGCTGGCCACAAACATAATTCTCTCCACTGTAGGTTACTTGTTGAAAATTATCCTTACATCCCCAACCCTCCTGTTTGGTCGTTGCTTCGACACCTATCGTCAGATGAATATGGGTTCAGTATGAACACCACAAACATACTGCAACATGGTATCTATATAATTCTGCCTCGACCCACAGTGTGTGTCGTCAACCGAATTAACTTTCGGCAATGATGTCAATGACTCAAGCAAACAAACACGTGTTGTTTCTTGGCATACACAGTTTGTACAGTTGTAGTTGTTATTGGCTGGTTCCACGCATGAAGGCGCAATATCGCCTCATGGGATTTTTCATATAACATATGCACTCTCTCTAGGTATGTATTTTTGTGGAAATCTCTTTTTGATGACAACAATGAAATTGGAATATGCATACATGTATGATGCTTTGAATATGGACTCCAGAAACTAGGAACTGCAGAAAGTCAGTATATGCCTGATCGGAAAATATTAGAAAAAGTACAACAGGACTACACGAGTTTGTATATATCTGAATAAAGGCAATACAGCGGCTTACTTTGCAATTTTACCATCTAGAATGAATATTAAGCCTATATAAATGTTGTTTACATTTGTAGGTAGTTTTGCTCCTATGTGTTGAAGAGTAAAATGCACTGGCGGATCCAGGCGGGAGTGTCCCTGGTGTGTAACATGTAACAACACGCTAAAGTACAACAGGACTACACGAGTTTGTATATATCTGAATAAAGGCAATACAGCGGCTTACTTTGCAATTTTACCATCTAGAATGAATATTAAGCCTATATAAATGTTGTTTACATTTGTAGGTAGTTTTGCTCCTATGTGTTGAAGAGTAAAATGCACTGGCGGATCCAGGCGGGAGTGTCCCTGGTGTGTAACATGTAACAACACGCCCCCCCCCCCCCCCCCCCACCTCGCTATAACAGAAGTGGCAATTGTGTGTGGAAGGCTTTGGGTTGAAGAGTTGCTACAGAACATGTTTCATTTGAAAGAATTGTACGAATCCTCTGACATACTACAAATTTCAAAAAATTCTCAAGGGCTTTTCAGCCCTTAAACCCCCAGAACGGAATATCTATAGATTTCAGAATATCCACACTGCACAAAAATTATTTTTGTAAACTATACCTTATATATATCATCTAAAATACTACAAAACAATCCACATTCCGGTTGGAATGTGCCATCGTCTGAGAGCGGCAGGCAGGAATTGTACCCCACTGCCCTGTGGCATACATGTTACATGTTTTAGATATATATTGTACATGTCACATTCCATTGATGTGATGTCAGCCATATAACAGTAAAGCGTCTAGGGTGTGACTTGTTTTCGTGTTCCGTCAGCCATAATCTTTATGAATAGTGTGAACAAACTCAAACGAGCATATTCTCAATATATTTTGTGTAGAAATGGGGAAAAACATATCTGTATTCGGCCTGTACCACATGTATCACGCAACCAAGCAAAAGGATTTTTATTGCAAAATTCGCATTTTATTCGAGAGAAAATTCGTTTGAAGTACCATTGGCATATATTGGGTTACAACATCAAGGTAGGGTGCATTCACATGTACCCGGCGGCTGTCTTCTTGAGGAGCGCAGTGAATGAATAGAAAATAAAACTCTCAGTGGTTTGGCTGCTGGGAATTCTGTTATAAAAAGGTAAACTATCACAATGCATACGAAATCGTGTCGCTCAGTGATGCACTTTTGCAGTTTTGTTATATATGTTCATCCCGTTGCCATGTCAATGGTTTGTTTTGTGTATCTCCGTTGCTATGGATACCCATGAATTGGTTAAGTTATTTTAAGCTAATGAGTAAATTAATTGTGTATATATTTACATTTTAAGATGATCTACACCCGATAATAAACTGTGCTGGGATTTATTTGTGATTTACTTGTAAATGACTCGCCATACAAGTTTATACAGTCATGTGTTGCTATGGTAATTTTGATTAATTATGTGGATAATATTACATGACATGAAACATTAGTGATCATAATTATTTTGATAATATGGCGATATTTTTTGATATCCAAGTTTCAATAATCATAATCCGAATCAATATACTGCTTATCAACTAATTAAATATCAATTTTTACTATACATATGGTTTCTATGGTAACATATTTCAATTTACCACCATCAACACTTCTAAGAAAGTGTTGTATTGTATTTCTCTTTCTTTTCTCTATCTACATAGCGGATTAAATATTAATGCAGTGCATAAACCGATACATACAATGAATAATGGTATACCGCAAATTTTGCCGTAAATTTTACCGATTTCAGTGGTTTCTAGGTGGTCATCTTCAACCCTCGTTACCATGGTTACGGGTACACTTTAAAATTCTACATGTGGCAAATTCGTGACCTACAGCCCCTCAGCTTTCCAATGATACCAAATTTGTCCATAAGTACTAAAAGCCGACGGATTCCATATTTTCAGCCCCTGGCTCCTGTACTACTAGTAATAACAAATGTATGACCGTATTAAATGCAACATTACCAATATGTTACACTCCTAGTACTATGGATGACTGATCATTTCAGGGGTGATATCCCTAGTAGTTTGAATGTCCGATTAATATTTTATCTATTCAATGAGGATTCAAATGGTACCAGACGAGTAGAATATATTTTTTTCTGAACTCGTTTTTTCATGAAGGTGATAAATGCATACACAGTATAGTGATCCAGGTTTAAAGTTCTTGATAAAAGGATCTGGAAGCGTAGCTTCTTTAACTACTTTTGCAGAATATAACATTTTATACTAGTTTCAGTACAAATGAAAGTAGAGTAAAAATTAGTCCAATCGCTAAGAATGGTTACAGGAAAAATGTACAGTCTTAGATCTGAAACTTTTTTCAGTAGAATTGCTGCTTTGAAATACCAAGTGCATTGAAGATAGAAGTCAAGATCATCGAGAGAACTACCTGATTTGACTGCCTAATTGATATGTAATAGAAAACTTAACCTGTATTCTGTCTACATCGATCATTCACATTATTCACGTCGAATTTCACCTCGACAATTATCACGCAAGGTCAACTTCATCCAAGCTCGAGGTCACCAAAAAATCTGCCGTATGTCTTTCTATATGGTCATAAGATCAAACTAAGCTCCATGTCCAGTCTTTTTTGCACGGCAGGTCAGGACCACACGTTTTTTGGAGGTGACCTCGGGATTTACCACCCAAGGTCACCAGAGGTCAAATTCAAGACTATGAAAGATCTGTAAAATATGACTTCGTATATGTGCTTAATACAAATCCAAGCTCTATCCATAGCCATTTTGTATGATTTACCAATCAAGGTAATCTGAAGTCAACTTCAAGACAACCCATAAATCTGTTAAATATGACTTCTTATATGTGCGTAGAACAAACCTACGCTTTATCTATAGCCATTTATCAGACCCAAATTTACACATTTCAGGTCAGATCTGACCTATGGTTTATCCCTCAAGATCACAAATGATAATTGCAATGTCAAAGATACGTGACATTGCAATTTACCATTCAAGGTCATATGCGATAAAATTGAAGGTCACCAAGCGATTTGTCATATATGACATTTTTGTCCATAATACATGTACATGGTGTATCTGTAAGGCATCCAATCTTTATACACGAGCTAGTACATAAGGCCATATATATATAAAATAAAAAAAATACTGAAAATGTTTTAACCTGAATAGAAACTGAACAAATTGTGTGCCGAAAAGCGACTTCTTGGGGCTTACATTTCAAGCTAATTGAGTGACTTAAGGCAATCCATCTTCTCACACGGAACATCCAGTACATGATGTCATAGATAAGCCCAAAAAGTTGAATTCTGGTCTTGTTGGCCTTGCGTGCCTACATTTTGGACCTTTCCAGTGATTCAAGGCATTTCATCTTTATGCACGTTATAGATAATAGATGATGTCACAAATATGTGATATTAAAGAAAGTTACAAGTCAGATTTAACGTATAGTGCCAAAAAGTCAAATTTTAACCTTCCTGGCCTGAATTTTTTTTCTTTTTGAACGAGATAGACAGTACATAATATCATGAATGTATGTGAATCAGAAATATGTTGAATAACTTTCAAGCAAGAAAGAAAGTTAGTGAATAATTTTCATGTCACAAAGTGGAGTTTCGGTCTTTTTGGGGCCGCCTTGGGTATATAATATGACTGATTCAAGGCATTCCAGCTTTATACACCTCACAGATGGTTAAAGAGTCATGCTTGCCCGAAATTAGTTCAAAGGTACTGAACAGATTTCGAGGGAACGACCGTCAACGTCCAAATATGGTCGTTTTCATATAAAATGGCCGCCATTTTGAAATCGAAAAAAAAACATTCTCTGGAAATATTCTTGGTTATAGTAAATGACCGTAAATGTTAAACATAAATAGATGTCTGGATAACGGACAGACGGCAGACATGATGGCATGCCAATTGCCAATAAGTTATTTACCAATAAATCTACTATAAATCAGAGCGTAGTATGGTTTCAGTGGACGGGTAGTACTAACGTTCAGAACCCCTACCTGAACCCATTGTAGTTTATTCATTCGAGATGGAATACTGACCTTGAAGTGAAACAATATCTCATCCCTAGGATATTCAGCGTCGGCCACTTCAAAAACAACGTTATTTAATTGATAACGAATATGCCTGATTGCGCATAATAGAAACTGGAAATACAATTGAAAATGTCTACAGCTATTACGTATGTCATCAACTTGAACCACACTGTAACATTTTTGCCAGTTTATGCGACGATGAGGATTTCTGAAGCAAGGACATACTTATGATGAAGCCAGCGAGAAAGCCGAGTAGAACAACACACTTCATTTTGGGTTGTCTGCAATAAGATGTATAAACATGTAATATACATCTGGGTTATGCTCGTCCCCACCCCCGTGATATCATGGTACAGATTTTTTACACTTGTATTTTTTTATCGCTTCATCAAATTTATACCAGTTCTTGTCAAACATTTAGCTCAGCTCCTATAAAGTCCACAGATTGTTGTCAACTAACCTGAGTTGTGCGCGTGGATTTACGTCCTTACAAATGTGTGTCGTCGGATCGAAAGCGTATATGCTACTGAAGTCACCAGTAGGGGCTCGCTAGCTGATATACATATGATTTGTCAATGCTGTGAGCAAACGTGATTTACATCCAGCTCGCAGACTGGTGCTCTGATGATACATAAATTATCTATCACTGAATATCAGTGTAATGGCTTAGAAAGGTTACCGGATAAAAAATACAGTGGTAAATCACAAAGCTTATTTTCACTAAATCATCGTTTTGACTTTTTAAAGATTGTTCAAGTTGAGATTCTACTTCACCACTGAAATTACAATATATGAATTTCCATTTGGATGCACTAATATCTGATATCTTTTTTTTTTAAAGCAATCTACTAGTGTCGATTATCAAAAGCAAAAATGAAACCAAAAGCACATGATATGTTGATTTCGGGCAGGATTTTTTTCTGGTTGTCCAGTGAACGACGATTTTTGTCTTTTAGGCTCGATAAACGTCAGGTTTTAGGCCATGACTTCTCATATGAAAGTCATAATATGTGAGCAAAGTGTCCCATGAGTTTTCTACATAGTTTTCTATATAGAAGTCTAAGTGGTTTGAAATTCTGAATGGCCCAATTTTGAATGTGTTGTTTTGTTGTGTTTTTCTTTTTCTGTTTGTTTTGTTTTGTTTTTTGCTCAAAACCTATTTTGAGCGAACCACCACAAAATTCTGGGAACGAGCATTTTGTGTTGAAACTGACTGCATGCTGGAAACAATCTAAAACAATATAATATAACAATGGGTGTCTCTTAAATGTGTTCATTAAAGTATTTCATGGGAAATTCCAAGAAAGTTCCACCGTAAACTGGATGGATGTAAAGATGATAATTACGGGTGATAGGCAAAAATTTTCGCATTACCACCTCGGGCTATGGGGGAACTGCGAGCGGCTGCCTGGGAATAGCTACACGTGTCAGTCTCAACAGCTGCTGTATGAAAGCTGTTGTATCATGCCATGTGATATGATTATCGTTCCATATAATAACGTGTTTCCTCTTAAGCCCATTGTTATTGACACATATATAGAAAACTCCTACCAGTAAAATGCAGGCGAGCTATATTTTTCCATCGACATATTGTGATATGGATAATAATCTTCAAATAATGTGCATGTTTAATAACACTACATGTAACTTGAATACATTATGTATGTGCTCTGTTCACGCATGATTTACTTTTCAATTATGCACAAGTATAATATCAACGGATTGAATGGGTATGTCATTTTACAATGTAGCTATGTTTTCGCATCATAATCCGATGGGCTCCAGTGTCGTTTCCTGATTAGAGAAGTGACAGACGGATTAAATGGCATTCTTTTAGTGGGTGTGTAATAATAAGGCGAAGCCTATGATACTTGGGCTACCCGACAAAATATAGTAAAATATAGAAAGATAATTAGTTTCCAAAACTTAAAAACACCTTTCTAAAGTCACTCACTATCGAAGCTTTTTTAAATCCTATTCTTTGGCAACTCCCGTTAACAAAAAAAACCAAATTAATGGATTACATTTGTTCTCCGAAAATAAAATCGTTCTGAGAGACAGTGCCTGACGCAGGACTCACCTCATACCTACTGTAACTTTACAACCCCAGCCAAAACCCTAATGTCCTGTATTTAACTCCAACCAAAACCAGTTGACTCACAACCCGTGAACGAGAGTTGGCAACAACCGTATCTTCAGGAAATAGCCAGTATTTCTCCACATTGAATGATTCTAATACCCGAATATCTACGATATTTACAATAGGCCTAAATATTGTCGGTGTTCATTGTGTGAGATTTTATTGCTGTAATGTGGTGAATTCAGTTTCCCTTTGAAAAACTTTGGAGCAGTAATTTTCATACACAAATTTATATTTCCATTTCTCAAAGTTCTTCATCATCTGGTGGAGGGGTGGTAAATCAATCAATGAAGATAAGAGATTTACCACGGTAAACGGGAGGTACATTCGAAGAACGAGATGGTGATTACGGTGACCCGGGAGGATTGATTGTCACATGTGAGTGTTATATTTCGATATGCTTATTTTTACTTTGCCATAATATCAGCCCAATATATTGTGAAGTTTAGCGTCTGATCGCTACGCGAAAATGTGCCATAAGTTGGTTATCGGTCCACTCCATCAGACAGTGGCGATATCGGCGTAACACGAGGCTCGATCATGGACAGCACCGCAAGGTTAGGCTGACCATTCACGCACATGGGTAAAACGTATGTTGCTTTCTGAAACCACGCGCTAATGAAGGGACCATACAGGTAAGAAATATACAGTACATCTCGGTATATGGGCTAGATCGCCATAGTACCCATGGAATCAAGAATCGAGAAAGGTTCATTCAAAGGGGCGGTGGATGATATGTATGATTCATTAACACACGTTGTCTCCACCCCATTCTACGAGCTGCAATGATAACTACCACATGCAGCTCTGCAAGCTGCATGTGGTAAATACCTATTGCAGCTTGTCACATGCTCACTTGGCAAGGCAACTTTCCCTGCAGCTGTATGGATCCAAAGCCCCACCTGGTGATTGAAATGGCAAATGATCTAATCTGCTAATATGACCTTCACCTTCAGGCTATAGAGCACATGGAGCAAGGATGAAAACAAAAACTTGAATTTATCATTTTAGTGCACTCTTCACATTACACTACAGTGTGATACGTCGTTGTTGTTCATGATACGGCCGCTAGCGCATGATCACATCTGTCATCTAGGTAAATACAGTAATAGTTCGTTTAGATCTCATTGGGAATTGAATCAGCGTGAGCCGCTGGGGAGGCCATTCCAAGCAACACGCTTGTACTCACAGTGCACACTCCACCGTTTTCGTCCAATGCCAGTTGGAGAGAGCAGTTCCAAGATACTTTGATCTGGCACTCAACAGCTCAAGCGAGTAGGCCAAAAAGCCCGTAGGCTGTGACAGGCGTATATTGGCATGTCGTGCGAGAAAATGCATATACATCTACATAACATTGTATTTTTCTCGTGCTAGAGCGGTTTATCTAGCACTCTGCCACCGAATGTAGGCCAAACCTTTAGACGAGGCTCAGGTGGTGATCAAACAATGCCATATGCATATAATCCAGCACTCGAAACTATGCCATTTGCATACTTCAGTATTATAATCGTGTGAGCAGGGCCCGGTTTCACAAAGAATCTAAATCTAACTGAGCCGACTAACTTTCATGCCAAATGGCAAACATAATCGGCTAATATATTATAATCGTGTGAGCAGGGGCCGGTTTCACAAAGAATCCAAATCTAACTGAGCCGACTAACTCCCATGCCAAATGGCATACATAATAGGCTAATGTAGGTTTAGATTCTACACCAGTATAAACTATATCAGCCCAAGCTCTGCTTCGCTTGACGGCTTGACCTGATACTACCGGTAAATGGGACTACCAGACCTGCATACTGTTCAATATATTTGTCAAATAATCCCAGCAAATCTCAAATTTAGGATCCAAATTGACAGTTAGGCCCTAGTTATGATAGATATGAGTTATTATGACACACCAGATTTTATTTTTAGGTTACCGGATCTATGGTCCGATAACCTATTGGCATGGCGTTGCGTCCGTCGTCCACATTTTTATCTTTTTTGTTTACAGGCGAATTTTTCGGAAATTTTGCACAAAAATGCTTTAAAATAATTCAAGAAGGAGGTATTTTTTAGTTTTTTGATTTAAAGCGATATTTTAGCTGTTTTGTTCTTTGACCTTGAAAATGAGGTCAAAGGTCAAATTTAAGGTCATCAGAATATTCGGACTATTTTATTTCCTATATGTTCACAATTGATTCCGAAGTTGTATAGTCGATAATAAGCGAGATATTAGCCATTTTGTGCTCTGACCTTGAAATTGAGGTCAAAGGTCAAGTTCAAGATCATGACAACAACTAGTATATATCATTTCCAATATGTTCACAATTTATTCCTAAGCTGTTAAGTCGATAATAAGCGAAATATTAGCCATTTTGTGTTCTGACCTAATTGAGGTCAAAGGCCAATTTCAAGGTCATCAGAATATTCGGCATATATCATTCCCATACGTGTGTACAATTGATTTTTAAGCTGTGAAGTCGATAATAAGCAAGATATTAACCATTTTGTCCTGTGACCTTGAAAATTAGGCCAAAATTCTAATTCAAGGTCATGGGAAGAATCAGCATATATAATTTCCTATATGTCCACATTTGTTTCCTGATCTCTAATCTCAATATTAAGTGAGATATTTGGAAAAATGTGTCACATTATAAAGCATAGGAGAATTTAACATAGGAAAGTCCCATTTGGGCCGAGTTTGGGCCTAAATGGCCCACTTCGAGCGATTCAAGGGTGAGGAAACTTATACACGTCACACAGGCACATATAAGCAGTGTTATGAATCAATAAGAAAAAAATTAATGAACAGATTTTGAGAAGACGACCGTCAAAGTCCAAAATTGGCAATTTTTGTCCAAAATGGTTGCCATTTTGAAAAAAAAAGGGAAAAAAAAAAATAAAATATACCTCCTTCTCAAAGTATTTTTTAGGTATTTTTTGTTCAAAATTTCAGAATGATTTGTCTGTGAACTAAATGTTTAAAAATGTAGATGGACGACGACGACGGACGACAGATGCAACGCCACGCCAATAGGTTTTCCGACCAAAGCTCCGGTAACCTAAAAATTGGTTCAGATCGACAAGGCCAGAACGTTCGCAAGAAAGTGTCTGCGGAGTTGGACGCGAAACGACAATCACAAATCCATATAGTATTCTCCGATCTTCGTTCGGTGAATACATTGAGTTGATCTACAGACAAATCACAAAAATACGGAGCCCCTAAGAGAACATGGCGGGAATTCTGAGATAATTTATTCGTTCCCTCGAAATATATTTCGTTCCGTTGAAATGGATTTTGTTCCCACAGAATAGATTTTGATCGAACGAAATCCGATTTTGTTTGAACGAAATAGAGATTTCGTTTGAACGAGAAGAGATTTCGTTTCCTTGAAATATATTTTGTTTGAACGAAATCAGATTTCGTTCCCTCAAAATGGATTTCATTCCCTTGAAATACAGGGGAGATAGTGGGAATTTTGAGATAATTATTTTGTTCCCTCGAAATAGATTTCATTCCCTCGAAATAACATTTCGTTTCTCTGAAATAACATTTCATTATATTGAAATGAATTACATTCCCTCAAAATAGCATTTCGTTCCCTCGAAATAGGTTTTGTTGCCTCAAAATTACTCAAAATAGCATTTCTTTCCTTGAAACTACATTTCATTATCTGAAAATAACATTTTGTTCATTCGAAATAAATTTCGTTCACTCGAAATAGTATAAGAATGAAACCTATTTCATTACAATGAAATGTTATTTCGAGGAAATAAAATGTTCATTTGAGGCAACAAAATCTATTTCGAAGGAACAATTTTTTTTTCATTCAAACAAAATCTATTTCGAAGGAATGAAATCAGATTTCGTTTGAACATAGAATTGTAGTCCCCCTATAGTTCTATGGTTTGAACGAAATCTATTTTGAGGGAACGAAATCCATTTCGATGGAACGAAATAATTATCTCAGAAATCCCACCATGTCCCCTTAGCACAGGCAGCTGTCTCAGGAGAGGGTGCACGGTGGGGTTGGGTATGTATAGAAGTCTTTACCCCCACGCCACCCCGCGCCCTCTCTTGAGTGTTGTGAGACAAATGCCTGTGCCCCTTAGGGCCTCCGTACAAAAAGGCCTACAGTCTATCTATCCATGACATTATATTTTAGACAAATCGAGGCCTATAGAGGTCTATACAATAGCAAAAAATATAGTCTAACCTTTGTTGTAGTTCTTCAACCGCTTTTGTAGGCTTCAGAATCGTAACGTTAACGAAAATGTGCTTCTGCAGCTGCGATTATTGGGACCAAGCATGCTGCAAGCATGAACACTGCACTGCTGAAGGTGAAGGTCATTTACCACAGCATTTGACATTTCCATCACCAGGTGGGGCTTTGGATCCATATAGCTGCAGGGAAAGTTGCCTTGTGCAGCTTTCACTCAAGTGAGCATGTGACAAGCTGCAATAGGTAGTTACCACATGCAGCTTGCAGAGCTGCATGTGGTTTGTTATCATTGCAGCTCGTAGAATGGGGTGTTGTCTCAAGAGAGCTTGAAGCAGATCGCACGTCATCACAATTTCCATTCTACTGTCTGGAAGCAGATGAATCTACAGGCTTGGCGAACTAGTCAACCCTGATGATATATGTGAGATATATGAGACAGACATTTACGATCTGGAATGTTTTTTTAGATATGCATGATGAAATGGAATCAGACATCCCGAACATCTGATGCTTAATACTATAACATTAGGACTTGATAGCTCAGTAGCTGTCTTGAATTTTACTGGTGTGGTACAAACCAGATGATTAACTGTTTCTGAGCTCCAATCGAAGGATCTGAAGAAATCTTCTAAAGCCTTCGGTCAGAATTGTCACAAAATGGATTGTTTGAAGTCCACCTGGTTGGCCTATCCACTGATGGGGCCAGCGTTATGGTTGGTGCCCACCGAAAAGTGCCATTACTTTTTTACAATTTGTTACATGTGGTATTTGATAAGTGACATCCATTGTCTTCTCTTTTGAGATGCTGCAATAAAGTAGTGATTTTTTTCTTGTTTCAGATTCAAGCTAGAGTGTCCATGGATTCTGACGCAGCATTGTATGTCACACCGCCTACAATTGACGGCAGAGAAGGCTGCCAACCAAGTGCCATATCTGGTGAAATATATTGCTACCCTGAACCAGTTTGCTAAAATGTTAAAAATTCTCACCCCAGTTGTGCAGAATACTTGAAGCCAGCAATGTGGGGGGCGAGGCAATGAGGAAAAGTTCAAAGAATCAAACAAGTGTTTTTCCCCAGATGGCTGTCGTTCCAGGACAGTGTCAAGGCTTTGTGTGGGTGTATAGGTGCAGTCGTCACTTCTCTAAAGAACGCTGCTGTTGAGCGAGGCACAGAGTCGGGGGCTGTGATGCATGGACTGCTGAAACAGATGAGTTGCTTCAAATTTGTGGCTATGACACACTTCCTTGATGACTGCATTGGGATCCTAGGCTTACTTCCTCAGACCTTACCGAGAGTAGATATCACATATTGCGATGCGAAGAACCAGATCGAGTCTACAGTCCTGGCCATTAAAAGCTTGGAGACCAGCCTTTACAGAAGGGAGCACCTCCAGGATCTGAAAGCAGACATACCAGATGAAACTTCAATCTATAAAACACATGAGATTAACAATACTCCTGCTGAGAGGAAGAAGGTAACAGATTTTGCAGAAGCCTTCATCCAGGCAGCACCTCCATCCAAGTGTTAGCACCATGGATGGGTCGCATTACTGCAGACCTAGAAACGATCAGCAAACACTTTGAACCTCTGATCGATGCACTGATGGAGTTTGAACTCCTGAAGCAGGTGATGGCGAGTGATGAAATGAAATACATGAGCTTGGCCAAGTTCTACGAGACAGTAAGTACGTGAAAAATGAAAATAATATTTATCCTTTCACATCGAGTAGTTCACTATTTAGTACACTACTTGATATTATGAAAACCGTTGTGAGATCTGATACAGTGGGCCATTAGCAGTACTGCCAGTTGAAAATATTGAATATGGTATTTTGTTTTACCCAGTACCTTCACAGAAACAGACATACCTATCCAGCTCTCTCAGCATTGGCTGCCATGGGACTCATCATTCCTGTCACATCAGTAGATTGTGAACATGGCTTGAGTCGATACAATTACATCAAGAATGACTTGAGGAGCAACCTGTCTGTTGCAGTGGTGAACAAGTTCATGCTGATGACATTGCATGGCAAAGACGTTGACACTTTCAACTTTGATCTGGCCTTCACCCATCGAGTGAACACCAAAGACTGCAAATGTTACAACATATTGGCGAAAAAACTTGAAAAGCCATAATCTTCTTCTGTACTTCAGTAAATGGTGTAAATAAACAGAGAAAAGTCAATTGTATTGTTTTTGTATATTGAGCTCACAGACTTTAAAAACTACCTGCTAGTACTATGTGTATTCTTTAATAAACTGAATAAACAGTAATGAAATTTTGACTGACAGTCGGGCAATTTGACTAAATGATTTCTTGCCTCTTTAGTGAATTGAAATTTATTTGACCAACCAATTCTTTTTGCCAGCGCTAGCCCAGATAATGTCAATAAATTGAATGCCTTATGGGTATGCCATTTGACAATGCACCTATAGTTTTTACACCACAACCCGATATTGTACTTTATTAGGGACCTTTAGCAGCACGAAAATAATAGAACGTGTACTTCTGGAGTTTACAGTGACGTAACTAAAAAGCGTCATTGGCAACGTCATTCACGTGCCGTCGTCTTGCCACAAGTCATTTTCAACGTGAGAAGTCATTCCCACAAGTTTGATGAAACGCGTAGAAAACAACATGAACAAGGTAAACTTTAACAACCTTATTTTCTTTCAAAAAGAAATATTTATCAATATTTTTTAATCTGAATCAATGAGACCGTTTTTAAAGAATACTCTTGAGTCTTGTAAACACTGGTAAGGCTGATCAGCTGCTGATAAGCGCTGTCAACTTCGTAGGCTACAATAGGCCCTAGTCTACAGCAGCTCTGTTTATCTAGTAATCTTCAGTAGGCCAGGGGCGGATCCAGGAAATGTGATGGGGGGGGAGAACCTAAACGCGGCCTGGGGCCAGTGGGTTTCGGGCCCTGAATGGACACCTATGAAATACTAGACTACTCAAATGTAGTTCGTGTGCTAATCAAGGGCGGCCGTAACATATAGCTGCGGCCTAGGCGAGCCACTGGTAAATCTACTATGTACTAGTACTAGATCTAGCCATAAAATACAGCCTGTTTATTGCCAAGATCACAGACATTGCATTCAATCTATAGTAGATCTAGATCAGATCTACATGATTTTTGTTTCCAGTGTGTGGATGGCGTTGATCCACGATATAACAAAATAGGCCTGAACATGCACGCCAGTGGAAGGTTATTCTTGTGCAGTAGCATTTACATTCACCAAAGCTAAATACTTGAACTGATCCATTCATGCTTAAAAAATAGAAATAGCAATAGCCATCTCTCTCTCCTGCCGAATACGACCCCACATCCCAATTATCGTTTGTAGCTTATGGCTCAAGAAATCAGTTACTAGATCTCTACTCTGATTTTTATAACAGTTACACTGTATTTGCTGATATTTTTGCGATGCTAAATGGTATCTTTCTATCAATTTGCTTATTTTTCATGGAAATCAAACGGCAAATGTGCATCAAATTTCAGACTGGTAGATCTATCGCAAAATTGTAAAAGTTGGCAATATACCCCAATGTTAAATTTAGCACTGTCATATAGTTTCTGGACCCGCACATAATTTTGTGTATTTGCGATGCAATCACTAGTCATTGTTTAGTATTCTTTTATCAATCACTCGTATTATAATTTGTCGTCGTAACTGCATTATTTTATTGTTGTTAAAATTCTTAACATTCTACTGATTATACTCAGAGTCTATTTTAAGTGGATAAGAACGTCAATATATATATGGTATATATATATGGTAAAATAAATAAATAAATAAATTTGACATTTCGTATCGAATTTGGCATTTTGTATTGTAGTCTGTGTACTTGAAAATATAATTAGGAAAATATTAGTATTACCTAGTATATCCTACTAGTATTCTCCGTTTAAGATATTTCACAAAACGAGATTAGGAATATGATTGTAATACATCTAATGTAACTGTCAAATTGTTGGCAAATAGGCAAAATGTAACTGTTGCCTATTATTTTTGCCATTTGTGTGCTTTTTCTGTGGTAAATGGTAAACCCTACAGTACAGTATTTTGACCAGCACTGTGTTGTGTATGTCTTGTACCTTGGCCATGGTAGTCACACTCGAATGAGTAGAGTTCCAGCATTCAGTGGACTGCAGTGTACAACTGACTTTTAGATGACATTTAATGTATTGCAAATGCAATGGGCAAATGATTCTGTTTGTAAATCAACATTATTTCTTCCACAACGGATAAAGTTATGGTAAGCAAAATAGTATAATTTGTATTCACTGTTCTTTAGCTCCCTCTTTAATGTGAAAGTTAATAGTTTCCCCCTGTTTATTGACCTGAAAAGCCCAGTGTGTAATAAGTTGGTTTTGCTGAGATATGGATAATGTTTGCAGCCATGTACTTGGACTGTTGTGCAACGGTATCTGTCAGTTAGGGTACTTAGTAATATTGCGTGATGTTTTATAGCATGTGTGGACTTGAATATCAATTGCGATTTTGCGTTTAACACTATATACTCACTCTAGCAGATAGCGTATACATGCCTAGGATACTTGTGTTATTGTCAGGGTAGAAATAATTCATTTTTCGTTTTTCTTCTTTCTTTTTTTTTCGCTTGCAGTTAATCACTGATACTACAGATATTGTGACATCATCGATGAGTTACCGGCACAATAAAGCGAAGTGAATTTACATATATTCGTTTTCCGCCTCAATACATTGCACAGCAATACAACATTAACATAACTTTCTGCCATGTCGGAGAAGGAAGTCCAGGCAGAAGTTCATGCCGAGATAGAAGATACAGGAAATACAGACGTGAAATTGCCAGATACAGATGAGGATTCCAAACGCCCGAGGAAAATGACAGAAAAGGGTTTGGAGTACACGCTTCAATTCAGACGCAAGCGGCTAGATCAGCTGAGCTATGCCATAGACAAGCTGAGTGATGAGTGCATGACGATCATGGACACAGGCGAAAATCCTGAGAAAGAGCTTCGTCAAAAACACAAGAAATGGCTCAAGCTGTATGGAGAATTCCTCACAACTGACAAAAATTACAGAACTCTGTTGCCAGCCGAACAGCAGCAAGAATATCACACAAAATGGTTCCATCCGCGTCATGAGGTGTTCAAATCCATTAAACAGATGTTGGAGGAATGGTTCACAGACTGGGCTGAGCAAATACAAACAGTGCCAGAACCACCAGAGACAAGACCTCAGGAACAAGATACGATTTCGCAGCTCTCCCAGCTATACAAGCAGACCGATCTGGATTCTTCTCAAACATCAGATGACGAGGTATCTGTCATCTTTGAAGATTTCACAGCCACAATACGCCAGCGCCACCAATCCAGGAAACACGTCAATATGTCAACACCAAGGAAGACGGAAACTCCTGGGGCAGTACACCAAACAATGGAAGAAAGCGCTATTGTGTCCATCATACGTCACATAAATAAGCCCACATCCGAGATCAAAAAGTTTTCTGGAAACCCACTTGAGTATCAGCAGTTTAAAAGGCAATTCCAATCGAGAATTCTTCAAAACTGTGAGACTGATGATGAGAAAATCAACTACTTGGACCAATACACCTCGGGCGAACCAAACAAGATTGTACAAGCTTACTCGTACTTAAGTGCTGACAGAGGGTTTCAGGCTGCGCTCAGTGAATTAGACGATCGCTATGGGGATCCTGATATCGTGGTCGACGCCTTTGTCAAAAAGGCTCTACACTGGCCAACAATCAAAGCTGATTCACCAAAAGAATTGGACTCGTTCAGCATATTTCTCTCGGAATGCCAGCATGCCGTCCAAGATCTCGACTCTATCAAAGTACTGGAATATTCTGAGAATTTCAAAGCCATTGTCAGCAAGCTACCGTATGCTCTACAAGACAGATGGCGCTCCATAGTCCAAAGGAAGCGTGACTCAAGAGAACGACCAAAGTTCGCTGACCTTGTCAAGTTCGTTCGTCAGGAAGCAAAGAAAGCTACAGACCCCATCTTCGGAAAGCAAGCCCTGAAAGATATACAGCCAGGGCGACCAGATACAAGAAGTAAAAAGACAAAGTCCAGCTTCTCTGCACAAGCCAACAAAGCAGGAGAAAAGCAAGGTGATGCACCTCCTAAGCAAACACCTGAAAATAATCGACCTAGCGCCTACAAGCAGCCATGTTTCTACTGCAAGGGATCACACGCCATGGAAGCTTGCCAGCAGTTCAGCACCATTTCTTTTCTAGATCGCACTGACTTCCTCAAGAATCACGGCATGTGCTTTGGATGTTTGTGCTACGGTCATTACCGAGTCAACTGCAGAAATAGGAGCACATGTAGGCAGTGTAACGGCCGACATCCATCTGTACTCCATGTGGATGGTCCGATACCTACCAGGCGTGACAATCCAACCATACAAGATTCCACATCGTCCCCAAGCTACTCCTCAGGAGCAGGCACAAGGTACGAGTCAACTCAGCTTACCACAGGAGCAGAGATAGTGTCTGAGTGCACTATGGCGATCATACCTGTTAAAGTCCGAGCTCAAGGTGGACAAGTTGCAATACCAACCTATGCCTTCATTGATTCCGGCAGCAATGTCTCCTTTTGTACAGAGCACCTAATGTACCGGCTTGGCCTTCAAGGAAAACATATGAAGCTGAGAATCGACACCATGGGAACACCTTTGAACATGACGACATTTGAGCTACAGGGTCTGGAAGTTCTGGACATGGACGAGAAAAATGCTGTCAGAATGCCTGTCATGTACACAAAGGAGAGAATGCCTGTAGTCAAGAGCCACATACCGACTCCAGATGATTTGAAACAATGGCCACACCTGTACGATCTGAACATTCCTGTTCTGAAAACTGACATAGGTCTTCTGATCGGCAACAATGTTCCTGATGTGTGTACGCCATTGGAAGTTCGTTCAGGGCCTCCGGGTTCTCCGTATGCCACTCGATCTGTTCTGGGATGGATCCCATGGAACGTGCTGAGAAATGAAAAATCCAGAAACATGGTGGTCAACAGAGCTGATGTTGTCGCTATAAAACAACTGAAAGATGCCACAGACCTCAACGACCTGTACATCAAGTCTGTGGGTCTCGACTACCCAGAGAAGACCATACAAGACAAAAGGGAGTACTCTAGAGAGGATCATCTCTTCTTACAGAAAGTCAAAGATTCCCAGCAGTTCAAGAATGGACACTACGAGTACAGATTGCCTTTCCGTGACACAGTTCCAGTGCTCCCAGACAACCGCCATGTTGCCGAGCAACGTCTCAAGTCTCTGAAAAGAAAACTCCAGAAGAATTCCACGTTCTACCAGCATTACTGCGAATTCATTGAGAAGCTTCTCCATGATGGACATGCAGAAGAAGTACCGACCATAGACCTACAGGAAGACGAGGACGCCACTTGGTACTTACCACATCACGGGATCTACCACCCTCAAAAGCCGAATAAACTAAGAGTGGTGTTTGACTGCAGTGCCAAGTGCCAGGGAGTCTCTCTCAATGATGTGCTACTTTCAGGTCCTGATCTGACAAACAGACTTCTGGGTGTGCTACTTAGGTTTCGGCAAGAACCAGTAGCAGTGATGGGTGATATTGAAAGAATGTTTTATCAAGTCCGTGTCGCCCCAGAAGACCGTCGATTCTTGCGATTCCTTTGGTGGCCGCATGGGCAACTAGAAGCGGAACCGAAAACCTACTGCATGACTGTGCACATTTTCGGTGCAGTGTCCTCACCAAGCATTTCAAGTTTCGCACTTCAGCGAACTGTGGAGAACAATAAGCATCAGTTCCGCCGTTCTGTGTCTCAACTAGCCAGAACAAGCTTCTACGTTGATGACTTCCTGTGTTCCACACCCACAGAGCAGGACGCAATCAACCTGGTAAGAGATGTGACGAAACTCTGCCGTTTGGGAGGATTCAGAGTCACAAAATGGACTGCGAATAACCATGCCCTGCTGCTGAGCGTTCCAGCTAGCGAAAGAGCAACGGATGTCTGCAAACTGGATTTCGAAACCTTTCCCACTGGACGGGCATTAGGGATGTCATGGGACATACAACAGGATTCCCTGGGGTTCAAGGTTGAACCCAAATCACAGACACCCACCGGACGAAGCATACTGTCGACAGTGAGTGCAGTTTTCGATCCGATGGGCTTGGCATGTCCATTTGTCTTGCCGGGAAAGCTGTTACTACAAGAGTTATGCCGCAAGAACACTGATTGGGACACAGAGCTGTCACAAACTGACACCGACACGTGGAATCGTTTCGTGTTCACCCTACAAAACATGGAATGTCTGCAGATACCAAGGTGCATGAAACCATCAGGGAGTGACTTTGGTGAGATCAATCAAGTACAGATTCATCACTTCAGTGACGCCTCGGACAAGGCCTACGGAGTGGCATCGTATGTTCGCTTCGAAAGCACCACTGGTAACATCTTCTGTACACTGCTCCTGGGAAAGGCCAGAGTAGCACCTCTAAAAAAGGTCACGATCCCAAGAATGGAACTGACTTCAGCAACTCTAGCAGTCAAATTGAACCACATCATTCAGAATGAATACCAGATACATGCCGACAGCACATTCTACTGGACAGACAGCATGGCTGTGATCAGGTATATCCAGAACGACACAAGCAGGTTCCACACGTTCGTGGCCAATAGGCTGACTGTAATACATGAAGGATCAACAGTTGACCAGTGGAGATACGTAGAGAGTTCAAGAAATCCTGCTGACCTTGCTAGCAGGGGTGTCAGCATCAAAGAGAGTGGTAAAACGGAGGTGTGGTTGAGAGGACCCTCGTTCCTCTGGGAACAACCCACATCATGGCCAGCCATTCCAGACACAATTTCTGCACCACTTGCAGAAGATTCAGAAATCAAGCAAGTGAATACAGTAACTACCAGTACAGACAGCAATCTGCTTGATGAGTTGATCAACAAATATTCAGACGTCATGAAGCTGAAGAGAATCCTTGCCTGGGTGTTGTGGTTTGTTAAAAAGACCAAACCAGAAACTACAGTGGGCGCACAGTCTCGCAAGTGTCTTGTTTTGCCAATGGAAATGCTGCAGGCAGCTGAAGTACTGCTCGTCAAGCATGTGCAGCAAACACATTATGCAGAAGAGCTCAAAAGCCTCAGAGCAACTGAATGTCCAGGAAAGGCCAGTGGAGTCAAGGCCTCAAGCAGCCTCCACAAGTTGGACCCCTTTCTGGCAGATGGAATGATGAGAGTTGGCGGGAGAATCAGAAAATGCCAGATGCCATATGACGCAAAGTATCCCATCCTGCTGCCGAAGGAGTCACCACTGTCTACTCTGATAGTGCAAGATATACACAAGAGAATTGGACATGAAGGCAGAAACTACATTCTGTCAGAATTACGGCAGAAATATTGGATCCCAAGGGCAGGGAAGCTAGTCAAACACATTGTGTCCAAGTGTGTGACCTGCAGAAGATACAGAGCACGCCCTGAGCTGCAGAAGATGGCTGACCTTCCCGAGGAAAGAGTTACCGGAAATGTGCCAGCCTTCAGCCATGTTGGCGTAGATTATTTCGGCCCTCTGGAGGTGAAGCGTGGCCGGACCATCCACAAAAGATATGGTGTCATATTCACCTGTTCCAGTTCTCGAGCTGTGCACCTGGAAGTAGCTGAATCACTCACTACAGATTCCTGCATCAATGCGATCCGAAGGTTCTTGTGTCGTCGAGGTCCAGTCATGTTCATCAGATCAGACAATGGAACAAACCTGGTGGGTGCAGAAGCAGAGTTGAGGCGACAACTCGATGGCTGGAATCAAAGCAAGATTGGGAAAACATTGCAGCAAAAACATGTTGCGTGGCACTTTAACCCTCCGAGTGCGTCACACTTCGGTGGCTTCTGGGAGAGGTTAATTCGTTCAGCAAGGAAAGTAATGTATTTCTTGCTGCGGGATCAGTCAGTATCACTGAATGACGAGTCCTTGTGCACTGTGATATGTGAAGTGGAGCAGATCCTAAACAGTAGACCGCTAACGCCAATGTCGAGTGATCCCAATGATTTGGATGCCATCACGCCAAACCACCTACTTCTGGCCAGAGGATATACAAGTCTGCCACCAGGGGAATTCACTGCTGATGACAGCTACATCAAGCAGAGATGGAGACATGTACAGCACATTGTAAATGTGTTTTGGTCGAGGTGGATCAAGGAGTATGTGCCCTTATTACAGAAGCGACAGAAATGGGTCCGACCTCAACGGAACATTTCTGTTGGAGACCTGGTGCTTGTGACGGGAAGCACCCCTCGGAATGTCTGGAACATCGGACGTGTTGTTGAAGTTCATCACGACAGGAAGGGACTTGCCAGGGTTGTGACCCTGGTTACCAAGACAAGCAAGCTCCAGAGACCTATACATAAACTATGCCTACTGCTGGAAGCAGATGAGTGAACAAGTATGAACATTTGATGACGAACATTTGAAAATTCACGATATTCAGTTACTGATGGTTTATGATGTACATACTTTCATGATTTGACAGTAAAAGATGTGTGTTTAATTGTGCTATGTCGCCCAATTGGTGGGTGGTAATGTAACTGTCAAATTCTATGTTGCCTATTATTTTTGCCATTTGTGTGCTTTTTCTGTGGTAAATGGTAAACCCTACAGTACAGTATTTTGACCAGCACTGTGTTGTGTATGTCTTGTACCTTGGCCATGGTAGTCACACTCGAATGAGTAGAGTTCCAGCATTCAGTGGACTGCAGTGTACAACTGACTTTTAGATGACATTTAATGTATTGCAAATGCAATGGGCAAATGATTCTGTTTGTAAATCAACATTATTTCTTCCACAACGGATAAAGTTATGGTAAGCAAAATAGTATAATTTGTGTTCACTGTTCTTTAGCTCCCTCTTTAATGTGAAAGTTAATAGTTTCCCCCTGTTTATTGACCTGAAAAGCCCAGTGTGTAATAAGTTGGTTTTGCTGAGATATGGATAATGTTTGCAGCCATGTACTTGGACTGTTGTGCAACGGTATCTGTCAGTTAGGGTACTTAGTAATATTGCGTGATGTTTTATAGCATGTGTGGACTTGAATATCAATTGCGATTTTGCGTTTAACACTATATACTCACTCTAGCAGATAGCGTATACATGCCTAGGATACTTGTGTTATTGTCAGGGTCGAAATAATTCATTTTTCGTTTTTCTTCTTTCTTTTTTTTTCGCTTGCAGTTAATCACTGATACTACAGATATTGTGACATCATCGATGAGTTACCGGCACAATAAAGCGAAGTGAATTTACATATATTCGTTTTCCGCCTCAATACATTGCACAGCAATACATCTAATATATTACAGATGGAAGGCCGAGGTGATGTATCAAAAAGGACCAAAACAATAAGATTCAGAGCAGCTGACGACATAAAACTTTTAAGAGAGGTGGTTGCTGAGCAACCCTTTGGATCCTCAATTGGATGGCAGATGGTGGCAGACAACTGCGGCCTCGGCATCGATGGGAGGCGAGCCAGAGAACGCACCTACCTGCTTTTAGCGTATTTCCGCAAGGAAGATCGGGCCAGTTTGCGAAGGTTGGTTCATACAATCTATTATATAGATCCACATGTATTCATATCAGATTTTATTGTCCGATACACTATATATATATTTAAATAACATTCGTTTACTTTGAATACAGGAATATGTTTACTTTTACATGGAATAATTCTTTATTATATGTCGTCAAATCACATAATAGTACTATATGTCTAATTATAAACTTACTGGGAATCGATTTCAAAATAACAATATATAATATCCATGCTTACTAGTATAGAAAATATCATGTACTTGCAGGTCTGGAACAGAGGAAGAATATGGGGAGAAGGAGAATTTGCTCCAAGATGTGTCGGATTTAGAACACGATCATGCGGAGAAAAAAAGTAAGAAGTCTCAAGCTGCAAGCGAGAAAGCTGCAGGCAAAGCTGTCAGGATCGAAGCCATGAGACGACTTCAGGATAAAAAAAAAAGAGAATGATTCCGACAATGATGAAGCGGCCGCTGTTCAAAGTAAGGTTCATCACTGTATTCATGAAATCAGACAAAATTAACATTGCTCAATGGTGCTGGCCAGTATATGTTATGCATTTTGGAAAAAGTGCTTTGATTTGTGTATACAATCATAAATGTATTTAAACTGTGTATGGGATAATGTTGTAGGGTGTAGGCATTAAAAATATTAGTAATATTTGTTTTCAGAGAAGCAAAGAAGGACTTCGAGGGACACTGATGTTGTTTCCATGTTGGTAAAAAAACAGTCCACTGATGCGTCGTTGAAAACAGCTGAGTTAGAATTACAGAAAGAGCGAATGGAGTTGGAGAAAAGAAAGTTTGAAACAGAGCAGCGGGAGAGAGAAGAAAGATTCCGACTTGAGAAGGAGGAACGCATGGCGATGATTAACCTCTTGTCAAACCTAATATCAAAATAGGTGGATTCTGCAATCTTGGTCTTTTGCACAAATACCATCTGTAATAGTAGCAGATAGCAGTTGGTTTCAATCCATTATACCCATAGTAGAGAATACACAAAATTTGTTATTAGGATATATTCATCTAGTATAATATATCTGTAATTTATAATTTATCAAAGTTATATGTATAATGAGGGATACATATACTCAGCAAATACAATATTTACTGTATACACGTATAGATATTGACATAACATTGACATTATACATTACACATCGACTCATCACATTACTCTTATATGTTCATTTGTTAAAACATTGATCACTGTTATACATATAGGCCAACATTTAGTCTAATGGCGTGGCACGAGGTAATCTTCTAAAGCTGGCGGGCTTACCCCGAAGAACGACGATGTTTGACTTCCGTAAAGACAGGTATGACAATTGGTGAACAATGTACCCACTATGAAATACTTTCCAACTGGCTGGAGATACAGTTTTAGGTTCTTTTTAAAGTCCAAGAAGCTGAAAATGCCTTTGGACTTCGCAAATCCCCATTCGACGCATTCTCGCACGGCGCTCATTGAAGTGTTAAACTCCTGTTCTTCCGGGGTGAGGTTGCCTTGAAACGGGCACAGCAAGCACTGGCGGACAGGATAAGCCGGATCCCCATATACGCACATCACCTCGCCGTTCGCGCCATGCATATTTTCCAATTCGGGAATAACGTTGCTCTCCATCAGCATAAAAGAGTCATGGCGTCTCCCTTCGATCGGCCCAAACAAACTTGCGATCAGCCCGCATGGGGTCATCAAACTCTGAAATTTCAGGGCGTGTGTGCGTTTATGACCGTTGTACACATCTAGTTGGTTTCTGCCAGGCCTGCAAATCGATAGTATCGTACCGTCTATAAAACCCCAACAGTTGTTCAAAGCTGCTCCTTGAGCGCTCACAGCATTTGCAAACTCTGAGAGGTTCTGATGGCTGAGCCATGGTTGGTCTAATGATGTCAATAGATATTTCCAGTTCTCAAACAGATGATCCACGGTATCATTGAAGATAATACTTAGTTCTGTCGCAGATCTCCAGAAAATGTGCAAAATGTCTTCCAGACGATTTGAGTAAACCATTCTTCTGAGAGTGACACAAAGACCTTCGATTCTATTCCATCTCAACCTACTTGTTGATGTGAACTCAGCCGGAAGCAGAACATTGGCAAGCTTTTCTACATGTGCTCGTGAGAATCGGAATAGTGATACACACTCCTCATCAGAATACATCTCCAGATCGAATCTCGGCCATTGCAAGTGCAAGGGCTTCGGCTTGTGATACATGAGTAACAGAACGTCTTCTACATCCAGTTCTTGTGCAGCAAGTACAAGAGTCTCGCGTTTTATCACCATGCTTGTCCTGCAGTAAATGACAAATACGCTGCTAATTTAACTTAGTGTAGGTGTTTATACAAACTGTTTGCTAATATCAATAACCATACTATATTTCTCTCCTGTGCATAAGTAAAGAAATTCAAATTACGATTAAGGCACTACAGTTGTACAATGTCGATTGTGTACCAATTTGGTATATTTATGTAAAACACTTTAACTTGGGTGTTGTATAAACAGTACTCAGTAGGTCTATGTAATAAAGCTTTTCACATGCTCACAAACTAGTATTCTAGTGGATCCATTTACTTACTTAATCAATTTAGTACCTCAACAACAGGTTCCGAATGTGAATGGTCACTCAGTAATTAGCTAGTGTTTCACGTACACGAACTAAAAAATCCCGCGGTGCTAAAGGTCAAGTCCTAACGCAAAGAGAAAACGTCATGATCAAATTACGTACACGTTCCGACAGGCCATCAAAGCTGCTGCTAAAGGTCTCTATTATGTGGAAAGTGAGGATGCTAAACCATCCGTTTCTCTGACGCAATATTTCAATAAAGAAATTATATTCGAGTTCAATTATGATGTACTACTAACACATGCCTATCATCTAGGATTTTATTTCACCCCTACATGGTGTTACTCGGTTAATGGTGTTGATATAGTCGGCGTCATTGGTCTGTGAGCGGTGGTTTTTCGGCGATTACTCAGTCAATATTTGAGATAATCCGTTGGAATTTATGTTATCTTATGACCGCCTAAATGAGGATGCATTTTTGAGAAGATAGGATGCGAAGCAAAAAAGTTGGCCTATCTCGTCCATAGTGAAAATCTGGTGAATTCGGCCATGGACCGCTCCCGATCGCCGTAGCATTTCTATAGATAACGTTTTGACGTTTTTCTATTTCGTTATATATAGGCCAAATGGGCTAACTTTTTTGTTTACACACCAATCTCTCTGAAAATTTATACCCTTTTAGGCGAGTATAAAATAACACTCTTGCCAAAATTTCATCGAAATATACGAATTATTGACGGAATAATCGCGAAAAAACCACCGCTCACAGATCAATGACGCTGACTATAGCAAATATGTAATATTTTTAATTTCCAACTCAAATTTCAGAACTGTACAGTAATTGAGGTGAATTCAACATATATGTGAATACAAACAATAACATGACGTGATGATAATTCTTTGTCCAGTTGGTCAAGCAAATTTAACATTTGATATTTACAAAATACAATATAAGAAAAAATTCCAAATTTCCGGTATAGTAATTAATCCACTGCTCGTACACTCGTGATATCATGTATACCAAATATCGTCGTTGAATAGGTCCGACAATGGCAAAAGTGTGTTACTCGAACCGAAATATCTTCATAACTAATATTGAGATATTGTCATCCAGTAAAATAATATGATAGGCCCAATCCACATGATTTATTGTAGATGTATTATTTGTCAATAGTAAGTGTCTAACATTTACCCACACTTCAAGCAGTAACATGGGACCGTTCACAGTAACATTTCAATTTGAATAAAAATTGAATCAATTAGGTAACAAGTGTGTCTATATTACAATTGGATTTTATTTATGTGTTACTGTGTGTAAGGCACATAACATTTCTGAATTACAAATATACACGAACACACATTACCAGCGATCACGATTTATAACCTTTGCTCGTGAACTCTCGTCAAACATGTATCAATACTAATAGCAATGTGTAAATATGCAGACATATAAGCTACAAATACAGTTTTTTTAATCAACTTCACACAAACCACTGTCATTATCCCGAGCATTGATATCAATAGTTGATAGGACAACCGACGGCTCCATGCTGTATGCGTCCTCGCGATTGCTCTTGGCAACGCACTCCAGTGATTCTGGAGGCTGGTACACGATAGCGGCCGCCAGGAAGAACGCTCCACAGAGTACGTTCACAACCACCATTATCAGGAAGAGTCGCCACGAGAGGGCAGCATTGTCGTAGATCCAACACGACCCACGTGATTCGCATGTGTCTTTCCAAACGAGACACGAGTTGTCGAATATCATGCCGAATACTAGCGGGCCTGGCACACAACCTGGAATTGATCATCATCAGTGAAGCAACAAAAATTGTGTATTTTTTTTATACCATTAAAACTACATGAATTTGTATGTAGGTCTACTCATTGAAATGTGACCGTATTCACCTAGAAGTCTGATAATACATGATTGGATTCCGTATGCAAATGACCTGCTCGTATGGGGAACACATCTGAAATAACGTACGGTAGATAAATTACCTGAAATATTAGAGCGAACCACACAGTTTTCGTCAACTCACAGTTTTCGTCACATAGTGTGATTAGCATAATCTCGCGTGGTTTCCGATATTAGACAACACTAGGACATTTTGCAATTTTGACAGTCCGTGTTTTTCGCCTCTGGTCATGAGAAGAAAAAAAACAGGTAGCTCGAATATTTTTCAGGTTCTTGGTGGATATATGCTCATGGAAGCAAAATATGAGGAGGAAAACACATACACCATGTCAGATCTAAACGTAATAAGGTGTTTTACAGCATAACTAACTCCGTCGTCTGCACTTGTTTGCTCATGAATAATTAATTAGGCAAAAATTATGGAACAACATTAGTGTATTAATTTAATTTTTATTCTCGTCGTAGTGATAGACAATGGCAATGGCATAGTTCAGTCATTAAAACAAGCAAACACAAATATCGATAGCACATCACATTGAAAGCTTTCACACTCTATTATCAAGAGGGAAAACCAAGAAAAAAGAAAATAATAAGACAACGATATAGGCAGTATAATGCGGGGAACATGCAAGAGGCTTATCGACTATGGCAGTCTGGGATGAGCATCAGGAAGGCTGCAATGTCTGCATGAGTACGTCGCAGCACCCTTGAGGATCATGTGCTAGGCAACACCTCTCTCAGCACCAGCACATCGGGCCCCCACCACTATTCACTGCGGACGAGGAAGATGCCTTGGTGTCGCACATTGTGAAGATGGGTCAGGCTGAGGGAGTTGGCGACAGACACAGCAGTGGGCCTATACCTACAGAAGGGTAGACCAGCTGAGAAGCTACTATCCAATGCCTGGCTGACAAAATTCCTTCAGCGTCACCCACAACTCAAAGTTACAAAGCCACGACGACTGGAGATTGTCAGGGCCAAAAATGTCACGAGAGATGTCGTCAATGCCTATTTTGAAGAGCATCCTCGATCAACACGATCTGCATGAAAAGCCTGAGAGAATTTTCAATGCTGACGAGACAGGCATCTCACCGAGCATGCTCCAACCTGGAATAATATCGCCGAGATCAACTACCACCACCATGATTACGTGTTGCAGTGCCAGTGGACAATCTCTTCCTCCATACTTTGTATTCAAGGGCCAGCGTATGAATGATGCTCTGATGGCTGGTGCAAGTCCTGGAGCCAGGTACACGATGTCTGGAACAGGCTGGTCCAATAGTGTGATTTTTGATCTCAAAACACACTTCGTGAAATCTCCACCACAAGGTGATGACCCTATACTACTACTATACGACGGTCACACATCCCAAATCAGTGGTCAGTTGATCGAGTGGGCAAGACAGCAGAACATAATTCTGTTTGTGCTGCCTCCTCATTCCAGCCACCTCACTTAACCACTTGATGTCGGTTGCTTTGGTGCACTAAAAAAGGCCTACTATAATCAATGTGAGCAGTTTATGCACCAAAATGTTGGCCAGGTTGTCACGAAGTATTCCGTGTGCTCCCTTGCCTGCAAAGCCTTCCTGAAATCTATGACCCCAATCAGCAACACAGCCGCTTTCAGGCGCACAGGAATCCACCCCTTTGACCCATCTCGAATCACAGCAAACCAGCTACTGCCGAGTACTGTGACCAACAACATGGCCCCGAATACGTCACCAAACCCTAGCCCTCTCGCCGAATTCATCAACGGCCCAAGGGGCCCAAGTATCATATCCTGCGCCTTTCTCCATATTCAATAAGGATTAAAAAGGTGACAAACGGATTAAATGGCATTCATTTAGTGGACGAGTGGTATTAAGGCGCAGGGTATGATACTTGGGCCCAGCAAGGTTTTACTATATAATGATCGGCCTAGCACTGACAAATTTGTTTAGAAATCACTTGGGAGTTATAATAAATGGCATAGCCACAACAACAATTTATTAATTACTATTCACAATACGAAATATTGACTCGGTCACACATTTTGAAGAGAAGCCAAAATAAAAGCATCCAACATATTTGCAGGTTCCGAAACCTCAACATCCAACATATTTGCAGGTTCCGAAACCTCAAACCAACACGGCCAGCACACGTGGCAAAACTCGAGTAAATCGCTAACAGCCTGGCGGGCACTGTATCACCTCTGGAGGCATGGCAGACAATATACTGGAAAGACCAAAACCAACTTTCAAACCACCATACAAATCGAAGCCTGGTAAACTTAGAAAAAGAGTTTTACTGTTCTGCGGTTCTGTTCTTGTTCGTTGAGTTCAAATACGACTAAGGAATAGGTCAATAATTTTGGTCATTATTGCCTTTCAGGCAAAGTAGTCACTGGCACCAACGAAAGCTCCCCATGTGACCAAATCCAAAGTCCTCTCCCAAAGAGGCCTAAAGCCAAACCAAAGGCTATTGCCAGTATGAAAAAAACAAGTTACAAAAAGTCCCGTGAGCAAAGCAAGAGCGTCCGTGGCCACACAGTGGGTTCCCAGCAGCCAGTCCCTTCCAGGCCCCAACCAGATAATGAAGTACCACACAGTGAAAGTGTTGACGGTGATGCTGGCGCCGATGAGGAGGTGTGCTGCCACTGCAAAGCTTGGTCACCCCCAGGACTTAGGGACTGTCTAAACCTGCAGATTGTACAATGGGCACAGCGTGACACGTGTGGACATTGGATCCATCTGAAGTTTTGTGTTCCCGTTCTTGTTATGGAGCCTGATGACATTTCAAGTGCCTGTGTTGTGTGCTTGAAGAATAGGCTGAAATGTTGTTCATCATGTTGATTGTTGCTAGTTTAAGTATTTACATGATTTAGGCGGAATGTTCATGAACAAGATATGTTAATTCAAGTATTCAACCGTTTCCATGTTAAAGTCAATATTAATATGTCGACGCAATCATAATATTACATAACCCATGTACTGTCAATTGAAGCGTTCCATACTTCAGAGCTGTTCAGCTGGGCTGCCACCTGACGAATACTGTGTGTAGTTAAAGGTCATTTTTGTTGGCTTACATTGTTTTGTTTTGAGCGGGTTCGCTTGGGATTTTGTGCTTTGAATATACCAAAAATGTTATGAATATGTAAGAATGCTATGTAAGTCTCAAATATATGAAGTATAGAACCATTATTCATTTTTGCCGCTTGGGTTTCCTTCATTCCCGTGCTTAGCATGACGAAAACTGTGTGGACCAGCTTACTTAAATAGTTCGTACTACGAGTAAAATGAATCAGAATTGCACTGTTTGAAATTATAGGCTACTTATTTTTCTTTCTTTTTTTTTCATTTCAATATTAGTCTCTACAGGAAAATACTCCATTCCAAACCCCGACAATAACTTCCGCCATGTGTGTCACGTGCTTGCCACGTGATTGTGACGTCACCTGATGACGACAGCGTGCGCGGCGGTGTTGGAGATGAAAACAGTGACGACGATGACGAAGAAAACTGGGAGGAAAATTGCGAGTTTGTTACAGTCAGTCCGGCACGTCCCTGGGGTGGCATGTCCCGTATCCATGGTAACATGGTGGGTGCGGCCGACACATCCGCAGTCTTCATAGTGCTACAGAGACATAACCAAAATGCGTCTAGTCATCCTCTTTTATGTGAGAAATAAAGGCGATGAGGAAATAGTAAAATATTTTTCTGAAGAAAATTTTATTACATGTACTTTCTTCAGTGTTTTTGAAGAAAATATTACTACGTACATATACTTTCTTCAGTTTTTTTCAAAGAAAATGTTACTACATTCCTCTTCATGTACTTTCTTCAGTGTTTTTGAAAGATAATATATGTGTATATTTTTTTTGATAACACCGACATTCCTCATAGATGTCAGTAATACTAGCATCTACTAGATCAAAAATCATATCAATAGGCCTTTCAGACGTGATATACTGATGAACTAGAAGAGAGGGATAGGTAGTAGAATGGAGATGAAAACTTTCACCGTTACCTGACCCCCAGTCGCGTCTGTTGTCATGGTGACACAGCCAGCGTGACAGGGTGAGAAGTATTCCAGGTTGTCGGCTCCACAGATCGGTTCGTACCCCCGGGTCGTACAGTTACAGTGAGAATTACACGTGTGACCCAAGTTTAGCTGAGTCAGTGTCTCAGGGATTCTGAAATGAGGCGAAGACATGCATGACACCATAAGGCGAAGACATGTATTGCACCATTGTAGAAGAGGCAAAGACACATTTGACACCAGTGTGGATGAGGCAGACATGTATGACACCATTGGGAATGAGGCAAAGACATGCATGGCACCATTGTCGATCCGGCGTCATGTATGACATCATCTTGGATGAGGCAGACATGTATGACGCCATTGTGGATGAGGCAGACATGTATAACACCAGTGTGGATGAATCAAAGACATATATTACGCAAGTGTGGATGAGGCAAAAACATGTATAACACCATCGTGGCTATGGATCTTGATGATTGGTCGAGTTTTGTTTTTATTGCAAAATAGTTTATTTTGTTACGTTATTTTGTTTTCTATGGATATCATCACAATCTTGTATACTCCCGTTTGAAATAGGCCAGCAGTGATAGAAAATTACGGTCGTTCAACTCTCAACCGTTAATGGTAACATACTAAATACATATCTGTCTATTGGTTATGAAACTATCAGTATTCCTCTCTCACATATCAGGGCTGAAGTACGGTCTGGTGACCCCGGCGATGTCGGGCATGTCACATCTGAGTAGTAACACTGGAGACAAGATGGCGCCTATCACAGCGCACGTGAAGCACTGCAGAAATAGTCCCCGCACACGCAGATTGGCCCATTTCGGTATCAATCCGCCCAGAATCTGACCAATCGCAGCGCTCGGCACAATGACAGCCCCTAAGGCGAAAAAAGTTGACTTTTTGTGATCATTCCCGAATATATCTCGAAATATATTGGACTAGAAATCATGTGATTAAGAATTGTCCAAGAAAGGCATCAATGATATCCCTGGTAATCGAAACATATCATCATACAGTCTTTAGAATGACATGATTTAAAAATCGACAATAACAAACTTTGTATCAATGCAAATACATGTTCGTAGGAAAAACACATGTTGAAAATCAGCCCTGAAACTGATGATTACTAATCATCTTATTTACCTGTAATAATTGCTGATATGGAGGTTGTCATTCCAAACTGGAACTGTAGCATCTTTGGTAGGAATGTGTTGAAGGCGATGACAGTCCCGGACTCCAGGATACCGGCTAGAGTGGCGAATATCCAAGGGGTGTTGGTGAAGACTATCCCCATGGCAACCCCGATGTCCGCCCATGACCGTCCGAACGTCGCCGTGGTGTTCACGTGGTCACCTCGACCTCTGTATGCCTCGGACTTTCGCTTTTTTGAAATGTCCCTACCAGCTTCGGATGAAAGTAAATTGAATTATTTGAAACTAATCACTGAAAGTACTGAACGTAAGATCCTATGTTTGAATTGACTGACACAATGCTCCTATAATCAGTAAGGAGTGGGTTTTGAATTCACAATACTAGTATCGGATATTAGAAATAGTTGACCTGGTACAAGCGGAGGGAAGCAAGCGACAACAAACACGACCACAACGCCCCCTAACGCCGACAGGAGATAACCTATCCACCATGCTCCTACCCACCGGGGGTCAGACGGCTCGATCGTCACCCTGGCAACGAAAACACAAAGCTAGGATCAAACGGTTCGATCCTTAACTTAGCAACTAGGACACATAGTTTGGGTCAGACGACTGCGCCATAACCATAGCAATGAGAACACAGAGCTAGGATCAGACGGTTCAGTCGTCACCCTGGCAACGAGGACAAAAGGCTTGGGTCAGATTACTCTATCATCACTATAGGAACAAGAACACAGAGCTAGGTTTACACGGCTCGCTCGTCGCCCAAGCAAGAAAACAGCTGAGGTCAGATGATTCGATCACCGCCCTAGCAACGAGAACACGGACCTTAATAAGTACCAATGAGATTACAAAGCTTGGACCAGTTGGCTCGATCGTCACCCTAGCAACGAAAACACAAGCTAGGGTGGACCGGTTTGATCAGAAAGCTAGGGTCAAATGGCCTCATCAACGCCCTAGCAACGAGAACACAGAGCTTGGGTCAGATGGCTTCATCATCACCATAGCAACGAGAACATGAAGCTAGGGTCAGACGGCTCATCCGTCACCCTAGCAACGAGAACACAGAACTAGGGTCAGACGGCTCGATCATCAACCTGGCATTGAAGGCTAGGTTCTGTAATTGTCAGCTCGATTGTCACTCTAGCATCGAGAATACAGAGCTATGCTCAGTAGCATATGACCATAGATGGACAAAGGTCACCGTATACGAAAACAGAACTAGGTCATACTGTCAGTCTTATCTACTAACTTTCACCCGTAACGTATACGAGACTCACTCCTCGGTTGTGACGCCCCTGTCCGAGTCCACATAGATATCCAGCATGGCTCCTCCAGCCACAAACCCGACCGCCGGGCCCAGGGCAGCACAGGCGTGCAGCACTCCTGTCGAGAGATACGGTTTATATACAAAATTTGTGTACTAGTTAACTTAGTAAATGGAAATTCATACTAAAACTATAGACCACAAAAGAGACAGTGGCAAAATTGTACACAATCAATTCGTTGATTAAAAATATACGCAAACCAATATTTACTAGGATGATAAAATACGATAATTAATTGCGTAGGCCTATATATACCTATGTACATGGGTGTGTCCTGTGGCGTGAGGTTATCATCTAGCCAGGTGGCGCCGAGAAGGAAGACTGCCGAGCCTCCAACCCCCGCCAGAACCGTCCCGGAGATGAACACGTACAGGGGATCTGGCTGTCTGACTGCCTTCGTCACACACTCCGTAACTGCATGAGAATAGTGGGATGGGATATCAGGTAAGTTTGATGGATTTGCTGTATGTAATTAGTACCGACATTTAGTATTAACATTTGCACAACAACCTAAATGAAAAATACTAAAGGCATACCGTTGCCAGAACACTCGTCAATTTGTTCCACGCCGAGTTCATAACGTCCCCCGAATACGTGTGGTAGATACATAACGACCGCCCCTAGCGCCATGAAGCCCGCAGTGACGACGAGCACACGCCCCTTATGGACAAACATGCCCACGTATCCAAGGGCAACGCACACCAGGCCCGCAGCGACGTCACTCGCGCTAGAAATCCACGCTACGCGAGCGCTCGGCAGATCATAGCGGCGCTCAAACGTGGAGATGTTCACCTTGTTAATCCCGCACATGAAAAATCCTGGGGAAAATCATCCAGCACCTGCTTTTTTTTGAAAGTGTGACACTGATGTCACAGCTAGACTAGGACTATACACTAAAGATGTTATACTCAAAATCCGAAAGCGAAAAAGACAAACAGAGGAAATTGACATCAATTTTAAATTAAATTGATCATACAGCTTGTCGTGTCAATGAATAGTAGACACAAATGCATTTCAAACACTGCTATGTCTGCTTGTCATGTTTCTAATCCAGAATATATGTATGTTAAAGTCGCCAAGTTTGCGGTAAAAACAGGTTTTGCGGTAAAGTTTGCGATGAAGACAAAAATAAATGTACATGTAAATAGAAATGAACGAAAAAAATGTGCATACCTTCGACAAATGCGAAGAGACACAGACAAGTGAGCAGTCCTTTAGCATTGTTCGCCTTCTGGAGGCAGTCTGGGCGACATCTACCGTATCCACAGCGAGCGTCATCCGGGGCTCTTCTCGGACCATTCTCACCACCAGACGGCGCGCGTTCTTCCGCTAAATTCAGAAATTGTGCTCCGAATACATTGTCTCATGGGTACAGCTAATGCACGGTATGTTCAAGCAAAATGAAAACAACTCGGTTCTGAAACTGCAAATCGAACCTTCATTTTGCGCCTCTGTTGTCTCGACGGCGGTGTCTTGAATTTGACACATTTGTGTCATAACCTAAACTTGAAGAATAGTTAATTGAGATACCATAGGCTATATACTCTCGCACTTCATTAATTAAGAAGTACAAACTTGATAATTTTTCATGGATAAACACATCTAGAACAGTAATATTATTCGTCTTGTTGTATAATCGATAAAATGACAATGCCCATATTATTATCTAGAAAAAAATATATATTCTTACTTTTTGGCCTTCCCATATATTTTGTCGAGCCTTGGCTGGGTACCGTAAATTTTGACGCGGTTATTGCAATGACGGTCACTATGAAATGAACTTCCCACTCACTCGTTCATTTACAAATGTATGGGAAATAGTTTCTAGGTTCTCAATGAGAAAAAAAACGTAAATTATCGTAATTTAACCGATCACTATGGCAAATTGTAGAATTCTATTATACTCACTCTAATGGCCATTTTGGGGGGTTCATGAGTTTCCCTGTCATTTTTGTTTTCTCTCACTTCGTATGCCTGATATGACTTTCTGTCCCTGGACTATGAGATTGGATAACGGACCCTGTTTTGTTTGCTCGGAATACTTAATACTGGGTATTGATTCTACGTCTATTATTGCCATAGGCCTAATGTATTATCAACCTATTACCGCTTATAACAAGATTTTGATGATGCCAACCAAAAACAAACATCAAACACTTTCGGAATAGAAACAAAGCCGGACCCAAATTTTATATCCGAATCCACACTGGCGTCATCAGAGGCAGACAGTGTGTAATTATAGTTGTGCCTACTGTCAAAGATTTTCTATACCAAGATAGCCAACTCACGTTATAACGTATTGCGACATAATGACGTAAACGCCATCTAGCGGGGTCTCTGTAACGGACACTGAATGGAATCTAAATTGATATCTCATTACCCAACAATAGGTGTACGTATGAGTATCTGAACTATTTTATTTACCGGATGGGAATATTCTACAGGTAAATGTGGCGTGCCAGGACAATCTGTGTTTTTGTCGGTTTCACGATCAGGCGAATATATCACGGAAAATCGCAACAGAACTTGACGCTACACTCGAGAATTGTCATTATAATAATAGCAGACATGTACAGTCAATGCTATGCTTGCTCAGACCTAATGTTATCACCCGGTGTAGGCTTCTTGCAATACAACATTGTCAAATTGTCTGCAACCGCTGGTTCACTTCCGATATCAAACGGGAACTTTCGAGTTATGTTCAATGTGCCTACAAATAGGCTACAACTCCGTTTCAATTCCAATAAAATGACACTCTGAAATATTTACTATATCCATATCTGGTATTTCTAAACTATCGGAACGATAACTTCGTATTATCAAATGCAGTTATGACACCTGGAATGTAATTTATAGGGTTTTTGTGAGCATTACCGATTTATAAATTGTTTTACCATTTTTTAAATACCAGTAGGCCTATAGGCCTATGTGAAAAGAAGTTAATTGCATGTTACAATTTACTGAGTAACACAGTGAACTTAATGATTTCAATAGAATTATCATCGCTGTGAAAATATGGAACGGGATATATCATGACTGTACATCACTTGAACACATTCATTCATATAATAGGCCTAACATTCGACATAACTATGAATTCAAGTCAAGCCAGATTCCAGGCTATATATAACTTATAAATAAGAGTATCGCACTAATATATCTTTTGGTTAGCACATGTGCACGCTCCTATTCACACACGCACGCTCATGCACTTACAAATATGAATAAAATAGTGTTGTATCATTAAATTTGCATTCATACACTATAGGCCTATGCTGTCTCTTATATTCATTTAGCCAGTCAGCATGCTACTCAGTATATTCAAACCATATTCAAAAAGCAATGATGTAATGATGCAGATTTAGGTTGGCAATTAGGCGTGCAGGTTTAGGTTGGCAAATAGGCGACTTTTGTTCTGAATGTTCAGGGCAAGCAACTGCTGGGATGGCGTCACTAGGCCTATTTTTCGGATTAACTCTTAGGGAAGGGTTTTTTTCTCATGATAGGCCTACGCCCGCCATGTTCGATTCGCTCCTTCACGTTTCCGAATCTGCTTTCCATCAATCCATGTGTTCAGTCAAAGCCACGACAGCCTCGACAGCCTCACTTAAAACCTTCTTGACGACACTGTACTGTTTGTTATCAATGAACATAAATTCATTAGCGTTTCCAGTTGTCACCGATCTAGTGTGCGTGAATTGCATGCTTCATAGTTGGAGGATTCACAGTCCGATGATGCCGTGATTTGTCAAGTATCCATGCAGCGACATAGAAGATATAGTTCTGCTTATTATCACTAAATTCAGCCATGGACTGAATGCGAGCAAAGTCAGAGCTTTCTCGTCTGATATTGGACTGTTGAGGAGTAAGCGTTTCCTGTATCACCGTGTACATGTCACCGACTTTCAAGACGAACTTGTCAACATCTTGGACGCAGTTCGTGTATCATGTGTATGTCCGATGCGAAAAAGGGCGTCGATCTGAACGCGGCACAAAACTGCGTTGCAATAGCTTTTGCGATTTTACCTAAATGTTGATATGTTATTCTGGGCACTTTTTGTATTAATTTTAGAGTGAATAAAAAAAGAAAACAGAAAGCCGCCGTGGATCTTGAGGAAATGTTGGGAATTTTTTTTCTCCGCCACCCCAACAAAATGCTTCAAGACAAACGAAAACTTAGTACCTGTATATAGAATAACAGTAGCACCGCCGTATCAGCTTCACTTGAAAAACCAACAATATCCGAATACACCCGTGTGCTAATCTACATTTATTGTTGTCATACATACAGTATTGAAAACGTGTTCCATCCTACAATTTGTCAGAAATATATCTACAAGTTTCAGGCACAAGATACTGAATACCAACGAAATATGACGTTTCACTTCTGACTTTCGATATAAGTACAAAAGGTACTTTGCCACATTTCTAACCCATAGAATGTATTAATATTTCACAAATTATTATTCATTCTCATCCTTGTTAAGAAAATCAAATAAAAAGTGGGGGTCGTCGCGTTGGTTTTGTCACAATCCTGGACTGTACGTTCGGGTATCGGTTTAATAGTTTTTCGTTGACATTGCCGTGACATTTTGAAACGAAGTCTCACGATGAGAGGGCACAAATAAATGTTTGCAACACGCCCATTCCTGGACGAACTGACTTGAAAATTTGCAAGCATGTTCAGAAGAGTATATAGATGACACTGTTATAATAAAATATATGGTTGAGTTGAAAAATTCTGCACAACCCATGCCCTCACATGGACGCTATTCCGTCACGCTGGATTTATCATGCAATAATCGTATTATATTTCCAGATGGTTGATGAATTATCTATCACCCACCGGTAAAAATGTGTTCATCAGATTTCTTTCCAAATTTGTCTGATTATCACGTGATATGTGTAGATTGAAATCGTTGATTAAAAAATGAGGGTCGTTGAGTTGGATTTGTTGCAAAACACTTCTGAATGAAATTTAGCTAGCCTTCGAAATCCGCAATATTATTCACTTCAAAATGAATTAACAGCCCCAGAAAAAAATCCATACGGTAGAAACTTCCAAAATTTAGTCTACATGTCTACTGGATTGTACACATGTAATAAATGAAATAAAATGTGGGGGTCACTGCGGTAAAATTATCGCAATATGCATTTGAATGCTGCATGTCAGGCTAGAAATCGTGCGCCCATTTCCACCAAAACGTCATTTTTAGAGAGACTCCGTCGTGTGGCGCCACTGTTCAATTGGTCGCACGTAATGACGTGAGTTGGCTATCTTGGTATAGAAAATCTTTGCTACTGTACACCAAATGAAATTAGTGCACAACTGCCCAACAACTTACTAAAACAATTTAGAAATCCGAAGCAAACCCCGTAAGCATAAGCACTTGCTTCATATAAGCACCCAATCGTAAGCCAAAAGACTACTGAGTTGCCTGAATTCATAGGCCGATACATCCGAGTGTAAAAATATATATATAAAACTCTAAATGGGTGGTCGCTTTCCAACAGCCTACCGAATTTGCGATATATTCTGGGGGGTTTTTTCCGTTACTGTAATCAATATATAAGATAAATTCCTTGCTGTGGTGCAGTGTCGATCGGGAAATTATAATTTTTGTGGATTGAAAATAAAGACACCATCAGAAGCAGCAAAAATTTCCAGGGGGTGCCAAGGTGGGGGGTGGAATGTCCCCATTGGTTCCTTCATGGCCATAGGCCTACAGTGTATATGTATAACATGGAATATTCAATGTACAGATGTGCATAAATATACATGTTTACGGTCACAGCGCAAGACTACTGTATTGTTATTTATTATAGCACAATAAATGCATAAATAAGAATTCATGTCGACAAATGGGATCCAATTCAATTTGAAACTAGAAGCGGCAAGGTGACCTGAACTTGCGAGACAAGTGTGGAATGCTGAACACATTTCATGAATGCACCTGCTGAAAGTATTGCCGAGAAATATGATACGTCATAAAATATTCATGCCTGTGCCGTTTTATTGATGAACTGTGGGGCATCATTACGCCATAGCATTGTATTGTGTGAAACGCGAAAACCATGGATCAACTGGCAGGGCTTCGATATCTAATCGATATTGTTCCCATTTTGGCGCTGGATACGCTCTGCTGATTTCAATGTTGTCTGACAAGCGAGCCAAACACATATACGGGCCATCGTGTTTAGCATATGTGATGTTTTAGCTTTGTGCAATGACAGTGCCAGTTTATACTGTGAGACATTAATTGCTTCCAACGAATTTTTATACTGGTAATGTACACATGCTATTTTTACTGTCTGGCCTGGATATTGTATGGTCTACACTGTATTTTAGCATTCCTTTCCACTGTGTACATGCGTAGGTAAACAAAATCGATGAAGATCGTCGATTTTTGACACGGAGGATACCTAGCCGATAAATCTGTGACTGAGATTTTATATCTGTCGACGATCTCAAGTGTCGGCCATTCTTCGCGCGTTAAGTACATAACAACGAAGTATCGCCCGATCAACACATCAAAGGATCGATATTGCCCGGTCAATACAGCTTCGTTATTGCCCGTGACTTTTACTTATCACACCTTTGGCTAGTGCCGGCAATGGGGATTTGATAACTGTGATCAGCACGGTATTGTCTTTTAAATACCACAACTGGTGTTTCGCTATAATCAGATTGATTTGGATTTCAAGGCGATAAAACCAGAGAAGTAAAACCGCCCAGCCTTGGAATTTTTTCGTCGTTGCTACGTTGAACGATCATATCAGGTAAGCTTTGGGTGTTTCGTCATGATTGTCTATTAATAATCCACTGTAAAAAAAAAACCCTTATAAAGATCTTTGAACGCATAAATTAGTCATATGTCCGAAGGATCTTTATTGTAGAAAAATATAATCAACAGTTCACATCATCTCTCAAATTGAATATTTTGTGGTTTTCATGCCTCGTTCACAATGTTTTTTTTAATGGAAAATCAGTACATCGTATATTGAGCCTTTACTACCAAATGTAAACAAATAGATGGCGACCTGTCTGTATGATTTAACCTTCACTTGCATTTGACATGAAAAACAAATTTAAGTGCAATATTTCTGAGGGCTCCGGATATGCCTAAATGTGAATCAATTTGAGAAACACATTCAAATCTTCTTTATGTTCCCAGTACTTGGAAAGGTAAAAGTTATCATATCCAATTATCCTCACGAAAAAATAACACAAAACATACCACATTGATTACAGTACAACCAAACAAACACAAGTTTATTTATTGAGACGGTATCTAAAGGGTCGCGTTTGACAAAACACACGCTGTTGTCAAGTCCAGCTCTTGAGAGAGCTTTGGATATATATCTTCATGTCATTTAATAACCAGCAACGACAACATGACGATATTGGTCAACATCTCGATGGAAAATCAAACGACCGTATACGATAAAGTCATGATTTATAGCTGGTCGGTAGTTTGATATTGATGTGTGAATATGAAACAGTACAACATGTACGCAATATATGCCTATAAGTATCCTGTGAAAATATTCCTGATGGTTTCCTGTAGTGCCGTGTTTAGTATACGGCGACTGATTCGGACTATTTAAATTTTATAATTTGTCACTGGATGTGTCTTTGTCGAATGCGGTATCGTGAGAAAGAATCGTGTGAAAATATCAGTAGCACAAAGTCACAATTCTCGACATGTAACACGCCCCTGTTCGTGAAAATATTTTTCAACTTTTCACTTTTCGTTGATAAGGTCCAGTGGTCTAATGCACTTTTCCCACCTCTTACTAAGCAAAAGAAAACACATATAACAACAATGTAAACACATTTTCATTAGCGTAAATATCCAAAACAACTTGAACTCGGCCAAATCTCTCTAGGCCTATATGTTGGTTTAAACTTCGCTGTCAATAGAACACAGTTTGCCAAACCAAAATGTCATTATCACCACACACATATACACCCATTATCAAAATGGTGACTATTCCTCCATTGACCTGCACAATGTGCGCCAGCAGGCCAACTTATATTATTACCATGACCCGGCTAAGATATTATGCCGTAACGTTTAAGACCAATACGTGTATTTATCTATCAAATGGATATTGCGTCACATACTTCACGGTTCAATCCGCATATAGGTCGAATACAGTTATGCGTAATCCGAATTAAAGCAAACCATCGTTCGCGCGGGCAGAAACCTCGTAAAAGTGTGAATATTGCCAGAAATAGTGTATCGGTTCTATGTTTCGGACAATCTTGAAATAACTTTTCCTTCGAGCGTGGTATCTTATTTGGAGAATGGCGGGGTTGAGCCAGGAATGCCAATTAATATAAATACGAGGTGTTTTGAATAATTTCTTACTTGTCGCCTGGATATGGATAAGTCATCCTGTATCTGACATTGAACATCATTTCGGAGACATGTCTACCAAATTTCACACCGAGTTTAGTAGACTGTAAGTATATGAAAAAAAAGAAAAATATCTTCTCATTGATATTAAAATACAAAGTATGAGGTATTTGATATATCAGATTTTTGTTGCTAGAAGCTAAACCATAATATTTTCAAATCAATCATCCTTCGTTATGATTCGCGGGTTGAAAGATCTCTGGCGAAAAAATATCGCCCCGTTTTGTTGAAATGGGACACGCGGTAGAACGTGACCATAAAATGTGCTTCGTTTTGACATAAATTGTGATTCCGTTATATTGGAATCATGTTTCTCTCACATACAAAAATATCAAAATTCTCCTGCAGAATGCCCGAGAAGTCGGAGAAGGATGCGCGCTGTATCCTGTTGCTATGCGACACTTGGTCGGTTACCAGGGAGGGTATCGCGGCGGTGAACCAGACTCTGGCTCTAGCACTGGCACGGTACAAGGGGATTCGAGTCTACTCTACCGTATTCCGGCCCCTGGCGACCCTCAGTGCCGAGGATAGAGCCCTAGCTGACGACAATGACGTCACACTCATCAGCCTCGCTTCCAACGACGATTCCGCACAGGAACTTTACGCGCTTTTCAACGAAAGTCCCATGGATTTCTTCGAAGTGGTTCGTGAGAAGGTCCCGTATGTGTCCCACGTGGTCGGCCACTCGCCAATCACTGCAGAAGCCGCGCTGAAACTGCGCGAGTCTGCGTATCCGGACAGTAAAGTGATCCTCTTCTACCACGTTATCCCACGGGATGTCGAGTGGATTGGAGACCGACTTCCATACGTCGTGCCGACTGACAGTGAGCAAGTCCGACTCGGGGAGATGGCCGATGTTGTGTACTCCGTCACGGAGAAAGTACACTGGTACTACACCGCGAAGTTCCGGAACCGCGCGACCGTTGAGGTAGATCACCGCCTCTTCCTGCCTCAATGTCCGGATCAAGTCTTCGATTTGGCAAGGACGGCACCGGATGGTGGCACCACGTGTGAAATTCTCACTGTCGGATTCGAGAACGTCGCACAAGCGCAGTGGAGCGGGCTGGATATCTGCACGTGTGGCGTCAATAAAGTAGCACTCGCGGAGGACGAGGCATTGCGTGAGGGAGAGGCAGGCGACGAAGAAAACCCCGACGGCACGAACGGCGACGACGCCAACAACAAATCTCAAAGTTCGTCCCTATCGCTCAAAGTATCCGGGATCGATCAGGGCAAAATCGCCATCGTCAAAGAGCATATGGAAGAACTTGTGACCTCTCCAAATATGGCCTTGAACTTGACAAGCGAGCGGTCCATGGAGGGTCTCTTAGAGGACCTGGCGTCGTTCTCCCTGTGTATCGTCCCTTCCAGGGCCGAGCCTCTAGGCTACATGGGTCTACAGGCCCTCAGCGCCGGGATCCCCACTCTGATAGCCGAGGACTCGTGTCTGGCCAGTCTCGTCAAGCGATTGACGTCAGAACCAGAGAGCTTTCTAGGTATGTTGCCTGTGCTGGCTTAGCATCAGATTAATTACAATTTGCGTGTTATTACAATTTTAATTCGCAAATTGTTTCCAACTCACATTAAACTAGAGTATTTTATTTTCTATTCTAAAATTATTCAAGTTCTGAACGATTCAATATATCAATATGTAGTCATATAATTTCCTGTTGTCCGCATTTTAAATTCAGTATAGAACAACTTTTCATTCCGTTTCCTATAGTTCCTGTAACGCCCACTATGAGCGCTGTGCGCCAGGACGGGAGCATGTGGCGGGACCGAATCCAGAAGTTGTTGGCGGATCCGGAAGCGGCCAAAGCTCGAGCCAAGCAGCTCCAGATGGCACTGCGTAGAGACGAAACGACCAAGGAAACACACGACAACTTCGTGTCATATTGTCTTGGTAATTATCCGAACAAACTGTATTAGTGTGGACATATTGAGATCTGCCTCCTTCGATTAAAATGTACGTAATTTTCCGCTTAGTGGTATGGAAATGGAAAGTTATAGCACACTCGGCTGTCAAGAATAATACTTCACATTGTAGTTGAAATGTGTGAAAATGAATGAATGAAGTCCCAACTACAGCGTTTATGGTCCCTTGTTTCAGGCGGCATTCATCTCAAGCACGAGATCATTCAGCTCAATTTCCAATACCGGAAAGACGAGGAGAAAGAACTTCCGGTCATGCGCAACTTCAATCGATTCCTCTTGGCTACTCTCAAACAGTGCTGGCGATACAAACACCATCCGTTAACGAAGGACGAAGATCTTTACCAAATCCTACCCGGGGTCGATCTACCAATCAAAGAGCTAGTAGACCACGTGACCAACAAAATTGAGGAGCGTGATCGGCGAATTGTAGGGGTCGACAAGGAAACCGGTAGCTTCATCGTTTACTGCCCGACGCCGGATGCACTGAGTGACCTCTGGGCCATGTGTGATGTCATAAATAGGTCACTCTATGCCACGCTCCTCTCTGGCCAAGAAAATCCCGTTTTGGAGAAAATGAAGTTAAACTCTGCCTCACCGCGAACAATAATCAGTGGCCCAGAGTTCTTGAACTACAAGCGTGAAATCACGCGCGATCTGGCGGGACTTGAAGAGTGATTTAAGCTGTTTTACTCCAGATATCAACTTCATTAAAGTGTAACATGGGTAGAGTTATTTTATTTATTCACTATACCTGCACGCAAAATTCGGAGATATGTAGAATATTACTCATTTCATATTACTTTTCATGGTATATATATTATAGAACTTTGTTGCATGCAAACTGTGATAACAAATTATATGTTGTGTAATCATACATGTACACAACAGTGTTGGTGTTTCTCATGTTGAACAACTATCGATTATATATTATGCGATGTCGATTATATGTTATGTTATTGTTTGCTAGCATTTTACTGTCGTTTTTTAAAAAATAAAACCATATTACGTGCACATGTTGTTTTCAAACTTAGAATTAGGAGATACAGTTGAATCAATTAGGCAGATACAGATCTGTGACTGGAATCAGTGGGGATGACTTAACAAGCATTCGATTATAAAAAGGCACTCTTTAGAGGCGCTACTTGTTTCATCTGTACGTCCAGGTGTAGCAGTTTACACTCCTGAGTATGACACCTGAATGACATGGACAGATGAATCACTAACCAAAAATTGCCTACCAATAACACTAAATATTGACCATTTTGCTTTCCCGAAACACAGTTACAACTCTTGAAATCTCATCAAGGCGTTGTTCCTCTCTTATTGATGGTACAAACAGTTGTTCAATCACACCGTGAAACTCACATGGCCATCTCATCGCGTTTTGATTACTTTCTCAATTACCCATTAATTACTTTGGGGCCAGTACCGACAGGTACATTGTACACTCTAAAAACACATTGGTTGAAATTTCAACCAATCATACTGGTTGGGAGGATATTGGTTAAGACAACCCAAACATTGTTCAGGGTAATGACATGATCTTGGTCAAAACGTGACCGATATACTTGGTCATCCATTTAACCAGTTTCATCTGTAGGGCATTGCTAAGCGTTGCTAAGCGATTACGTTATTTACGTGGTTACGCGATTGTTAGGCTACGTCCGAAGTTGAAAATCAGACATGCGGCCGTGTCAATCGTGATCACACGTGATTCGGCAGGCCAGGGCGAGCAAACATACTTAGATCTAGCAAGTTAGCATAGATCTAGCCTTTATCAGTTTGAAATTATGCCAAAAATTATGCAGCATGGACGCTATGGAGGACACACTAACACGTTGGGGATTTGAGCAGTACATAGACAAATTCCGTGGTGAGTATCGACGGTGAAAACCTACAGTAAAGGCTGTAGTGTCTAGATCATTGCTGTTCAGACTTCAGTCGCTTCATAGGCCTAAAGTTCATTCATTGAGTGTGCTCGATTTCCCTGTTCCGAAATCAGAACAAAAACTTGGAACAACTGTTCCATGCCTGTGAAATCGAGTGAGCGGAGTATATATCTAGATCTAGATCTAGTTTACTTTACTTTGTTCTCGCATTCTACATGCAATGTCCCATGATGAGAACAGTGCTGGGGAAAACCCTACCGCACTCTGTGGTCGTCAAGCAAAACGTCACGAAAAAGACAGAAAACATTATCATTGCTGGAACTACGTAACTAAGGCCATGTAAACACCGGCAAAATGAAGCTTGTTTTGGTTTGAAGTGTGTTGATTTTGTCACTAGATTCTATTTTCTGAGTTTTAGATAGCTAGCCTAGATACGATGTAAGTACTCAAATCGTGCGAGAAAATGCACATGGCATTGTTTGGAGTGCGGTATGTGTTTTTCCTACGAAAGCGTATTAGGGCCACAACAGAGAGCAAAAAATAAACTCGTTATCTCGAAATAAAATTTCGTTATCTCCAAATTAATTTCGTTATCTCGAATTTAAATTTCGTTATCTCGAATTTTAAAAAAAGATCTCGATTCTATAACTCGTTATCTTGAGATAAAAAGTTGTTATCTCGAAATAAATCTCTAAATCTCTAAATCGAGATAGAAAGTTGCTACTGCAATTTAAAAACTCGTTATCTCGAAATAAAAACTCGTTATCACGAAATAAAAACTTGTTATCTCAAGATAAGAAGTCGTTATCTTGAAAATTAAAAACTCGTTATCTTGAAATAAAAAGTCGTTATCTCGAAATTAAATTCGTTATCTCAAGTTAAAAAGTCGTTATCTCGAGATCAGAAGTCGTTATTTCGAAAGTAACTTTAATTTCGAGATAACGCCTTCTTGACTTGAGATAACGACTTTTAATTTCGAGATAACATGTTTTTATTTCGAGATAACCAGTTTTTAAATTCAAGATAACGACTTTTTATCTCGAGATAGCGAGTTTTATTCGAGATAACGAGTTTTAAAGTCGAGATAACGACTTTTTCTTTCGTGATAACGAGTTTTTATTTCAAGATAACGAGTTTTTAAATTCGAGATAACAACTTTTTATCTGGAGATAACGACTTTTTATCTGGAGATAACGAGTTTTTTTTTCGAGATAACGAGTTTCAAACTCGAGATAACGAATTTAATTTCGAGATCTCTAGTTTATTTTTTGCCGTACGTTGTGGCCCTAATGCTCCTTCGTATTTTCCTACTAATCCTAGCAGTTGTGTCGATCACCATCCCGGCCTCGCCTAAAGGCTCGGCCTGGATCTTGGCGACACTCGTGCTGGGAAAAAACGCATACCGCACTCCAAACAATGCCATATATGCATATAGAGCAGAACAGACTACCGTACTACCGCATATAGTATGCCCATAGCAACAAATATCTGTACGTAGGCCTACGAGACATATACACTGTACCCACGTGTACCCACGTGTAGCAGTGATTAAAGTACAAGTAGTGTAAAAATATGATGTGTGCTTATATTGGAGCACTCAGTGAACTGAGCACAACGGTCTTCACAGGATATCAATATAATGATTTGTTCAAAAGTTACAACAGTTTGAAGTTTGTAGTGGCGAGAATCCTTCTTCCAAAATAAATTTGCTCATTAGTATGCAAATGAGATATTCGTGACGTCACGAGGGGAACAATTTTTAATTAGGTAATTATAATTGTGAAATTATATGAGCACAAATAATGTCAAGTGGCCATCAAATTTATTCCATTGAGTCCACGATAGGGATAATCAATGATAGTAATTATTATGTTGTTGCCAAGGTAACGAATAGTCTGATTTGGCGCATAGCAGCCACGGTTGCTAGGGTCAGAAGCTCACTTAGTACAGGGTATGTAAAAATAAAAACTGCAAACCCGAGCACTGTATTAATTTAATTCATAAATAATCGACAGAAAGTCTGTAGAAAGCTTGACGTGACTGCTAGCGGTCATGGGTAACTACGGCTCTAGGGAATGACTGGTAACCATAGCAACAGTGCAATTTGTATGGATATTGACTATTTATCGTACATAATAATATGCACTAGTCAGATCATCAGAACTTTCAATAAGAATAACTTAATCATAGGTTAAAATATCCCCTCATGACGTCATGAATTCTCATTAACATCTAATTCTCATTCTCATTAACATCTAACTTGCATATCAATGAGTTGCTGAAACTTTCCAAGGGGGTTTTGTAATATACTGCTGAAATAGCAGTTTCAAATGCCTGTAACTTTTGACGGATATTGATATTGACATACCGTGAATACCTTTCTATTCAGCTCATTGAGCTGTATCATATGAGTTAATATGATATTTTCACTTTACTGGTCATCATTTTTTTCTTCTTCGTTTTTCGGGCCCGCCATGTCTAAATCATGGCAATATGTAATTAAAAATAAAATTCCATTTTCCTACATTTTAATTTTATTTTCCCGCCGAGAACCAAATATGAAGCAAGATTTGAAACTTCACAGCGCGAAAAAGCAGTCATTGATCTTGAAACATGGGAGAGGTGATAGCAAGATTGCATGTTTTGATGCTTCATTTCACCCGAGTGCAACTGGGAGTATTCATTATCTTATCCGAACGTTCATAAAATATTCACATAGCATAGGTCTCCAGCAGTATGCCCAGTTTTGCGAAACTGTTTTCCAACACTGTTCAAGTCGATGTTGGGCCCGAAGTCTACACAAAACAACTTTTATATCCATAAACCTAGAGAGAGGATGTACCTGTGTACAGGATTATGTGCTGAATATCTTGCTGAGTTGCGTCAATCGTACCAAATCATTTGAAACACATATCACAATGGGTGCTGGGCGATAATGGGGTCGCTGATACTGCTGTCAGCTTGGCACTAGTCTTAGACTAAATAGCTGGCAGATGAGCCAGACCAGTCACAAAAATCCATTCATCAACTTTCACCAGCTGCATCTTCCTTACTCATGCAGAACTGTCAGTATTCATATCTTTAAAAGCTAGTGCACGGTTAAATGCAAAACTGCAGTAAAAAGATATCCATTGTGTGACTCTTATGTGTTATAGGCATACACCACTGATCTTGCTCATATTCTGTCCTTGTCCTTTAATAACTCAAGACTTTGTAATTCTACGCCAAAAAACCCCAAAACAATGGACCTGATTAGTGGTCTGAGGCAAACTTAATTTTTTTTTATTCCCTCCTCCTGTGCACATTCTGTGATTTTCCGCCCGAAAAACTAAAGATTAAAAAATGATGGCCTAATACAACAGGTGAAAATCGTACTGGTAATATCAACAAATCGGAATTTTTTTTATCTCTATGAAAATAACAACTTCTGTAATACGTGGAAGTACATCGATAAATGCGGTGTCTTTTGGCACGCATTTGGCCTGTTCCTATGGTTCCAGCGCCCTACTCTTACTTTTCACTAGAACAGGCAGAACAGTGTCCGATGGATTTTTCGGAACACTCGTGGCGTAAATTAGTACCAATTCCCTTTTCGGAACACATGGAACAGGGAAATCAAGCACAGTCAATGACACTGATTAAGTCTGAATCTAGATCTAGAATCTACAGTATAGTGACTATAGTCCTACACAGTACAGTACACGTAGCAGTACGGCAGAAATCTAGATCAGGATCTTAACCAGATCAAGCGAGTGGCTTTGACTGGATCATAACGAGGTTTAAACACTGCCGTCTGTAGATCTCTACCTAGATCGAATTACTGTAATTTCATGAAATAGATACTATCCTGAAACAGATACTAGATCTAGATCCAGCCTGTACTGTAAAATAGCTCCCCCCCCCCCCCCCCCCACCCATGGCATCTGTGGCTCTTCAACTCCCCCCATGGCCACTGCGACTCCAACTTTCCCCATGGCAACTCACCTCATGGCATCTGTGGCTCTCCAATTCCATCTACGGCCATGGCTACATCTCCCTTCATGGCATCTGCGGCTCTCCATCTCCCCCATGCGGCCATGGCTCCAACTCCCCTCATGACATCTGCGGCACTTCAACCCCCATAGTCTACTGCTCCCCCATGCAGCTGTCCAATCCCCCCCCCCCCCCCCGCCTCACTCCTCAGGGATTGGAGAGCCGCTGCTGGGGCTATTGGGAGACCAATGTAAAATACATCTGCCCTGCGGCTATGCACCATCCCCCCCCCCCCCCCCCATGAGAGCCGCGGTGGCTGTTTGAAATGAAATTAGGCCAATATTCTGATACTCTACTAGTATTGCCATGGCGTTGCGTCCGTCTAATCATTCGTATGTCGTCAGAGATCCACATTTTATTTATTTACAATTTCACGATCAAAGTTTTCTGTAATTTTGCACAAAAATACCTTAAAACATTGTAAGACAGTTTGTAATTCATAGTTGTACTTTTTGTTCTCCTACAGGCTATGGGTTCACATTCCAAAAAATCGAAGCAAGCTTACAGAAGGAGACAAAAAATCAAAAAGAAAATAACAAAAAAGCAGTTAAAGATAATTCGGACAGGGCCCACAGGCGCCACCCAGCGAACGATATTACGGCTATATCAAAACGTCATGACGTCAGAAAGTGGCATAAAATGATCACGTATAGTAATCAGTAATCTAACAAACTGCGGAAGCCCGGCCTAATGTAGGCTATGCCGTAAAGTAAATATACAGATTTCTAAGTGAATAATACCGCGTGGTGTAGGCCTAGTCACGGTAATGAGGAGCACGGTGACGGTAGTCGCCGTAGTCATTTGAGCATGTTAACGACGTCACCATAATCACTTAAGCAATACACAATCCACGTCTGGAGCGAAACCAGAGTCTATAAGTTTTGTCGTGTACATTTTTGATTGCCACTATTCTGCTGAGCTGTATGAATCTAAAGTTTGATAAATAATACCCTGAAAAAAAATAACAGTGCATTCATGAGCAGGTGACTCGGAGTGAACATGTAGGAGCACGGTGACGCTGGTGTGAGAGCCCGTGAGTTTGTCGTTGGCCAATCTATGCAAGTAACGCTCGCATTCAAACAATATTGTCCTGACAAACTAGGCCCATGAGTATAAACTGTAGGCTTTTACCTATGGGTATAAACTGAAGGCTTATACCGAAGCGAACCTCATAGTGAGAGCACCAGGCGGCATGTTAGGCTATCCGTTTCGAGATGAGTGCCGTGATGATTTGCGGCCCTTGAGATTGGGTAGTGTGCTTGCCACGGAGTTCAGCTAGTAATATATACTAGCACTGTAATAATATATATAATGGAAGTCAAGCAATAGAGTCACGAATTAAGGGATACACAGATCCAGATAATCTGATAATTCAGATAAACAGATAATTCAATAATAACCCAAATGAAACACTGATAAATTTTCAATAGCAGATGGTGAGCCAATGCTCCGACCCAAACACTCTTAACCATATGGGCCTATTATGTCCTAATTTGAACAAAAAAAAGATATCTGGTGCTGACGTAGGCATAATAGTTCTGATGATCACAAAAGTTCTGACACCTGCATACTATCATAACCTGGGGTGTAAAAAGTACACCCACGTGTTCGGAAATCTGTATGTAGGCTTACATGTACACTCCAGAAATTCAAGTCAATGATTGCACTTGTAGATGAAAATCTACCTTGGTTTCTAGCTATCACAGAAATTTGCGTTGTTAATTAATATGACACGACACAGAGATTCGTTTAGAATTAAAATTAATATTGTTTTGTTGTAGTAGTTGACAATGATGTGACTGCTGCCATAATATCGTGAAATCAATGCAAATATGTACTGTTTCCGATATCGTCCTCCTCCGGGACATCGATTACTCACCATGATTGCGAAAAAACGTAAAGACGTATTCCTGGCGGTCACAAGAAATTTCCCGCCAAAATGGGGCTAATTGGTTCATTTTTCACCAATAAATTGTCAATATCTCAGAAATTAATTCGGTGACCTATATTTTTTATTTTCTCTACACGTGTATTTTTCAAAGATGTAAATCATATAAAAAAATCAGTGAAATCTGACGACTGGATTTTTTTCTATTGCATTAATACTGATCAAAATTTGCATTTTCCCATTCACTCCCATTATAAAATTAATAGAGAACACATGTTTAAAACGCTATCATAACTCGAAAACTAGTTCGGTGACATATATATTTTTTTCCACCTACTATCCCAGTACTACTTCATGCATAAACTGACGAAGTTTGAAAAATTTCTGACGAAATGTTTGTTTTGTCCGAATTATCTTTAAAGAACAACGTATGCAGTCAGTGCCAATGTGAATTATATTCAGAAGACAGCACCTGCAGTACTATTATCAGTTTTGACCCAAGGAATTTGAACCCAAAGGACAGTGCTTCTGCTCCTGGTGCTTCAGTTTCAAGTATTAGATGCACACAAGAAGTTGAATACGGTGGGAAGCATGAGAAGGACAATAAATATAAAGTTGAGCCCAGACCAATACCAACTGCAGTCAATGAGAACAAGAGGAAACTTATGAAGAAACTAAACCGTGACCCACTGTATACGAGATTCCAGGAACACTTGTTGCTCAAAAAGCGATTAAAAATGTTAGAGACAAAGGCATTTTAGGTAAGGATTCTCAACAACTCTCAATTATAATGTGAATACATGGATTAATGAAATACAGGATACTAGTAATTTTATATTCATACTCGATACAATACTCCATCTATCGGTTGTGAGTTTATGTCTGGAAATTACATTTTTTGGCGTGGTCTTTCACATTGCTACATGCTGGACAAATAAACGCCTTTTACCTCTGTTGAAGGAAAAGTGAACATTGCGCTTTTTGCCTTCCATGGAGGAAAGGTGTACTTATTTTTCAAAATTGATAAAATATAGAGATTGAGCTGCCAGCCAGTATCATATTTGTTCAAGACTATCAATCAATCAAACTACGCCTTTTACCTCTGTTGAAGGAAAAGTGAACATTGCGCTTTTTGCCTTCCATGGAGGAAAGGTGTACTTATTTTTCAAAATTTATAAAATATAGAGATTGAACTGCCAGCCAGTATCATATTTGTTCAAGACTATCAATCAATCAATCAATCAATCAATGTATTTTCAACAGCAGCACATTACAGTAATAATACAATATTCAAAATGTTTCCTGCTGTTGGGGTATCGCATAACTTATTTAAGTTGTCTTACTGCGACACCCCTAGGTACTAGGTACTAGTAATCAAATATACTACTAAGTCGAACGAAACATAATCTAGACTATTAGTATCCTGATTATTATTTTCAGCAAGGCTACATGTAGGTTGAAAAGTGCATTCGTCTTTTACCTCTGTGAAAGGAAAAGTGTCTCTTGCGCTTTTTACCTTTACACCTATGGAGGGAAGATGAATGCTGCAACAACTACTTTGTCAAACACAAACATAAATGGTTTCATCAATATTCCCAAGAGAGGTTTTTTTTTTAGCTTACCAGCCCTTTGGGCCGATAAGCTATTGGAGGGAAGATGAATGCTGCAACAACTACTTTGTCAAACACAAACAGAAATGGTTTCATCAATATTCCCAAGAGAGGTTTTTTTTTAGCTTACCAGCCCTTTGGGCCGATAAGCTATTGTCGTGGTATTTCGTCCGTCCTTCGTCCGTCCGGGTCTGTAACTTTTTTTTGACGTGATGAATTTCCCCATAAATATGTCAGAACATACCTTGGGCCAGTATCTAAAGACATTTTTTAAATTTTTTTGATTGAATCGTCTTTGCCGATTTGGCGGCCATTTTTGACGAAAAATTGCCAATTTTGGACTTTGGAGGCCATTATCTCAAAAACTGTCTGATCAGTTTTGAGATTTTTGTTTCAAAACATTCCACTCATGTACCTTTATGATGTGTATAAGTTTCGTTGCCCTTGAATCGCCTGTCTGCGTGTGGCAGCCATTTTGATTTTTTGACGGGTCAGCAAAAAAAAAATTTTCTTGTCCAAAATCAAGTCACTATTCGTTTTGAGCCATTTCCAGCAAAAAAAAAACTTGGACTTAGAAAATTTCACCCAATTTTTTCCTTGATAGTGGCAGCTGTGCGGAGTAAACTCATAGAAGTCTTCAATATAGAGCCAAATGACCTTCAATGACCTTGGAAGGTCAAAAACGATGAATTCTGTCTTTGGTGGCCATTTTGTCTAAATCTCTTCAGACAGTTTTTCTCAAAATAATGTATAAGGTTCTCTTTATCTACCTTTGTGATGTGTAATTTGATTTCGTACTATAGTCCATGCAGAAAATGTGTTTCCAGCAACATTTACGAACATGTTTTGACAATTAGAGTTCTAGATCAGTGTAACAATTTATATGTTGGAAAATCAATACTCTGCGTTTCTCATGATTGCCGGTAAGCTACAGCACCCTTGGTGCTATGTTGAATTTTTGACAGGTCGGCGAAAAAAACTTTTTTTGCCCCAAATCGCGTTACTATCCATTTTGGGCCATTTCTAGGCAAAAAAATTTTTTCATCCTTTGAAAAAAATTTTGGACAGAAAATTTCCGGCACTTTTTTCCTTCATAATGGGAGCTACCAGGACTGTACTCATAGAATGCTTGAAGATAGAGCTTAGATATTGGCACTTTCAAATGGGAAGTCATATTTGGCGACTTGTGTGGTGACCTTGAATTTGACCTTGGAAGACCTTGAAATGTGAAAACAGCCATTTTTGGGTAAAAAAAAAAAGCCCAAATTTGCCTCTGCAGACGAAATGCATGTAGATAGAGCTTCAATTTGCATTATGAACATATAGGAGGTCATATATGGAACAACTAATGCTGACCTTGATTTTGACCTTGGATGACCTTGAGTGCTAAATGTCTGGCTTGAAATCTTGAAAGTGGCCTCTAAAGCTTAAACTTTTGCACATACATGTTAGGATTGTGTATAATCCTATAAAAAGTCATGTATAAATGACACATCTTTTGGTGACCTTGAACTTGACCTTAAACGACCTTGAAGAGCAAATCTCAAAATCTTAAATTGGCCTCTACAAACGAAATACTTGTTGATAAAGCTTATATGTTTGTATTATGAACATATATGAAGTCATATGCAGCATACCTAATGGAGACATTGAAATTCACAAAGATGACCTTGACTGGTAAATCTCAAAATCATATGTCACCTGCAGTGCTTAAAACCAAAATTGTCCGGTAACCTGTCTTAGCCCTTGGGCTAATTTTTACATGTAAATGAACACCTCTAATAAGACCTTATCTAATAAGATAATTTTGTGCAGAAGGATATGTCTTATCTGAGGGGGCCCACTGTATCTCAAAAAATGGTGCTTCACATAGCAAAACAGAGTTAGAGGGGGTATCTTGAGGTATTCAATGTAACCCTTTACAGACTATTTTTTCCATGAACAACAAGAGTTAACGAAATGTTCTAAAACCTGGGCCTTTTACGTTTACTAGTATATGCCAGTGATTCACTGTGTTCTTAGTGTTCTGTTTTTAAAACATTTCAGAAGAAGAAATTGATCAAGGAGCACTGCTGGCCTGCACCGACAACTTACTCAGAGACATCATCCCTAAAGTTGGCCCACGTGCAAAATTCATGGAGAAACTCAAGGCTCTCAAAAGAGATAATGAACTGGTTAGTTCATTTTACAACCAAATCCAATGAAATCCCAATACTCACGATAGCCTTACATGTTCTATAACAATGGGTTACACCTGTTTCATATGCAAGAAAGACATTGGTCTAAAACACCTCCGTTGGCATTTCAAAAATGTGCACAGTATTTTTGATGACAATCATGTTTTCATGTGCTTTCAAGATGGGTGCATGAGAACGTTTGGTCGATTCAGTTCGTACAGAAAGCATTTGTTGTCTCAGCACCCGGATGTTTGTGTAGGTAATGATCAAGCAAATCCAATAGTTGAGGATGGCAATATTGTTGAACCAGTGCCAGATGTTGATGGGTTGGGACCTTCGGATGATCAGGTTTCATGTGGTGAGGAGTCCTATGATGTTGACCTTGGTATGGCTTGCTCAGGTTGTGAACCTCTCTCAGACATCGATGAGCATGGAGTATCACGAAGTGCTGCAATGTTTGTAGCGAAATTGAATGCATCATCTTCTGTCACAAGAAAAACGGTTGGATCTGTGATTGAGGGAGTCAGTGATATGGTTGAGAATCTTGTGGACAGTCTGGGAAATTTTGCATCACGTAAGGCTGAAGAAGCCAGTCAGAATCCTTCTGAAATAGATGAAATTAAAGAACAAATTATGCTTCACTTTAAAAAGCACACGAAACTCTTCAATGGGCTTCAAACACCATACAAAGAAATGAAGTACTTCGAAAAATGTGGGGCTCTCCTACTGCCACTGGAAAAAACGCTGGGTCAACGAATTGATCAGCGTACAGATGGACTTACGGGGAATGTAAGACAGTGCAGTGCCACTGATAGCTATTTCTACATCCCCATTAAGTCAAATCTCCGAGCATTCCTTGGGTTGCCAGGTGTGTGGGAAGCCCTGGTTGAATCGAAGGAGCTTCATTTCAGTGGCAGTGATCCAGATACACTGGAAAGCTTTCGCAATGGGAGCTATGCCAAGAATCATCCTGTGTTCAGTAAAAATGAACACTGGATCGCAATTAGCCTGTACAATGACGACATGGAAACAGTAAACCCATTGGGGTCTCATGCTACTGTGCACAAGCTTGGTTTTTTCTATTACATCGTGCAAAACTTGCCGTCACGATATAATTCCACCCTTGACAACTGCTTCCTGTTGCAGGTGTATTTCGCAGAAGATAGAAAAACCTATGGCATGAATAAGCTCGTAGAGACCATTGTGCAAGAGTTAAAAGAACTCGAAACTGATGGTGTTGATGTTGTTATCAACAACACTTCCCGAAATGTTAAAGTCTGCCTTTGCCAAATATCCGGGGATAATTTAGGCATGCATCAATTGCTAGGCTTTGTAGAGAGTTTCTCTGCTAACCATCCATGCAGGTATTGTTGCATGAACAAAACAGAGATGCAGAGATCATTCACAGAGGATGTTCAGATGTTGAGAAATAGAGAGAACTACAATGAGCATCTGCTAGAGCTAGAACAGAACCCTACTGAAGCATCTTGTACTGGAATTGTGAGGAACTCCATCTTGAATGATCTCCAGCACTTTCATGTGACAGACAACTATGCCCCAGATGTGATGCATGACATGCTGGAGGGAATATGCCCTTATGTCATGACATTAGTGCTGAAAACCTTGATACATGACAAAAAACTGTTCAATCTTGACATCCTCAATGAAAGAATAAGGTCTTTCAATTATGGATCTGCTGAGTTCGGAAACAAACCCGCCCAGATTTCAAAATATGCACTCAACCAGACAGATGGCCATCTGAAGCAATCTGCCATTGAAATGTGGTGTTTGATGGTGAATCTGCCATTGCTGATTGCTGACCTTGTTCCCGAAGATGATCCACACTGGGATCTGTACATTTCTCTGCTAGATATTGCATCCATTGTGTTTGCCCCTGCACTCAGTCTGGGTGCAACTTATTACTTGCAAGAATTGATATCAGAGCATCTTGCTACGTTCAAGACACTGTATTCGGAGCAGAGAGTGAAACCTAAGCAGCACTTCTTGGTTCATTATCCACGGTGCATCAGGGCAATTGGTCCTTTGATCCGGTTTTGGTGCATGCGCTTTGAGGCAAAGCACAACTTCTTTCGGAGACTGTCTCATATAGTGTGTTGTTTCAAGAACATATGCAAAACCATGGCACACAGACATCAGCTGTACCTATGCTATAGGCTTTATGCAGAGGAACATATAGATTCCAGTCGATTGGAAGTTGGTAATGGCAGCGTAGTTGTTGTTGAAAGTATCCCAGACAGTGAGACTGTTGTGCGCCTTCTCAAGATCGGCAGATTCGATGATCTATTTCTGGCTGACTGGGTGAAGGTGTGGGGCACAGTATACCGTCCAGGCATGTTTCTTGTGATCGAGATGGACTCTGAAGGCAGTCCTTGCTTTGGCAAGGTACAACACATTGCTGTGACAGACGGGAAAGTTACCATGATCGTACGAGCATGGCATGTTCTGTTCTTTGAACGACATTTGTTCAGCTATTGTGTGAAAAAATCTGAACCACCTGTTGTGCGCACAGTTGAGCCATGTGAGCTGAAAGATCATCACCCATATCATGGGAAGTATTCCTTTGCTAGGGATGATTGTAATGTGTACATCACTATGAGACACAAGCCATGGTATGCCAGAAACACAAATTAACATTTGTGCTTTCTAATACGTGTACCGGTACGTAGAGTTTGACGTAGAGACTGTACTTAAAGATTGTAAATAGTTAACACATTTTTTTTAGGAACTCAGTGATGGGTATGTGGCATTTTTGTACTTTTTTGAAATGGTCATGATACTTGTATTCATTTGTGCTGTACATTGTATGTGGAGGTTGGTTCTATTCCATTGAGTGTGTTGACTCCCTGAACTCGGAATGGATGTTTATGTTTTCCTACATGTGCTTTGTTAAGTATCGATTATGATGGGATAATTATTATTCATCGTATTATTCATTGTTCAATTTGGTGATGGTCCTGATCATGCTGATAGACTGGTTTGATAGTAGGCATAAGTTATGTTTGGTAACAGGCATAGCTTTCGTTGGTAGTAGGCATAAGTTTCGTTGACAGTAGGCACAAGTTTTGTTTGATCAATGTTAAGTGACTGGTCCTAATTGAGAAATTGGCTGGGCAGTAGGCATAAGCTTTGTTAGTGGAGTGTGAAGTGACTGCAGTGTCACTGCACTTCATATTTTTTCCTCAAATTTTGAAGTACTGCATGGAATAGCAAAGTCATTTATGTACACAGAACACTAGTATCACCAAGGGATGTGCCTCTGTTGCTGCGGCAATGGCAGAAGTTGAGCAAAGCACAGAACAGCACGCTTCAGATATGGAACTTGAAACTTCTGACGACAATGATGTGATGCCGGAAATTGCCAGCACCAGTAGTTCCGGTCATCCAACCATTCAGAGGAACATGAAAAAGCCATCATCTGCTGCACCAGAAAACTCTGATACCCAGTCGGTGGAATATGTAAGTACTTTTACAGCTCACTGAATGAATAGTAGTGATCATTGTGGATTACTCATGATAGCCTATGTAATTCACATGTACGTATGATCGTGGGTACATGTATCCACAATGCTGTGTTGCAGGACGTCCGAGGAATTCTACAGAAACATCCACAGGGAAAGGAGGTACTTCATGAATACGATGAGCATCAGATGATTTCGAAAGACAACAGATGTCGGCTTGTCCGAATCCTAGTGGGCACTGTGATGGAACGTCATGGTACTCAGTATGTATTGAAAAGATGCATATTAGAGATGCATTTATGATTGCAAAATGTGTATTAGTGACATATACCTTTGTCTACAAGAATTAATCAGATCTAGAATCTATATTTTTGGTTAAACATTTTGATTTCGAATAAAAAGTGATTACTCTCTCTACTTTACTTTAAATTCAACGATTCGACTATATTTGTTATTTTGTGAGTTAACAAGCTTGTGGTGTATTTTCTAGCCCAACTTCATCACAGAAGGAATCACTGGCGAAACATATTGTCCGCGGTCTTCCATTGCTTCACTCGGGCCATGGTGTTGGCTATGTAAGTGATGGCTGTATCGAGCTGTTGATATAAAAAAAATTAATGTGTTTTCATCCCAATTTAAAATCAACAGAAATACATTGATCAATGTTTACATGTAGAATGAAACGTTGTTGTCTGTTATCTTCTAAAAGCAACATTTCTACACACCTGGAAAAAAAACCATTGGTGCCACTGGTTTCATCCAAACGAGAGTGGAAAACGTCCAGCGCCGACTTGCTCGAAGGTCGGGGTCCACATCATCTCGGAAGAAAATAGGTGGAGGTGACAGGGATGATATAACTCCAGCCGGAAGAGTAACAGTAACTCTCTCTCGTAAGAATTACCTCAATTTCTCTCAAATGTGTCATTTTGAATGAATGAACACCATGTTGATGATTCTTTACTGAAATATATACATCATTGAAATGATGTATAGAAATAATTCACACCTCATGACTATTGTTTTTGTCTTTTTTTGAAGCAACAACAGAAGATTTAGATATCAAGAAGAACTGGTTGAGATTCAACAGGGAGCCCAGAGGCACAGTCCGGCAGTACATGAGAGACACAAGAGGATCACGCCTCTTTTGGATCAATGATGTGAACGGCCCAACGATCGAGCAGATATTCGAACAGTACCCCCGTTATGCAGATGATGACGGTCATGTCTGGGTTAGCATATTTCTCTTTAACAGATTAGAAGTATTTTGTTCCATGTCGTTTGATATTAAAAAAGTACACATAAGATGTCAGCCCGGTAAAATTGAATGTAGGAAATTTGTTTCACCACCCGTAATATACATGTATGTTTATTGTTCAAATATTCATTTGGTTTGCAGATCGAGGAAGATTTTCAGTTCCTTTACCCAGATAAGCACGACCGGCTAACCGGGCTGTGGGAACGACATGCCGGAAAACTCCTGCAGCTTGTTCGGCTGGGACCCAAGGAAGACTCGGTTAAGAGGCTCCTAGCAGACTTACCTGTTGACGGGGGGACAGCCGCAGCCAATGCAGCGCTCTACTTGCTTCCAAATCTCCTGCCACCAAAAGCCATCGGGAAATCCAAGAAGAACGTAAGCCGGTGGAAGCCCAGCACAGCTGAGAGTAGGGCATCCTTCATTGATGTACTCAAAGTAGGCTCCAGTATAGAGCAATACAGGGCACTCAAACGACAGGAATGTCAAAAACGTAATATTACCTGGCAGCCTCAGATTGTGGTCCTTGGTGACATTGTTAACCCTGCACAGGTGTTTGTTCTCGTGAACAACACCCTATATGAAGTTCAAAATATTATCAAGGCTGTTGATGTCTGTCTGAAGTGTTTTTTTGTATTGAATGCCCAATATCCACCCCATGCCACTGAACCCTGGCTTTTTCTTCAGAAAGCGATATTTGCAATCGAGACCGAGTATGACGTCCGTAGTGCTCGCGTGGACGAGCTGGTAGGCATGATATCAAGGCAGTAACCAGTACTGACCACTCACAAACACTTTCATTCAGGTGTTTTGTATTTTGCATACGGTGTATAACTTTGATATTTTTGTGTGTGCATGTCAAGTTATGATTTCAACTAGAACTGTTAGCTTGTATTCAACAGGAACTTTGAGTTGTACAATGTATGTAACACATTTGTGTCGTTTTAGTGCCCTGTTGCAATGTAACATGGTAACACCTAGCTCTGGTGAACTGTACGGTCAGTCACCCAGTTCACCAGAGCTAGGTGTTACCATGTCACATTGCAACAGGGCACTAAAACGACACAAATGTGTTACAACAGTTGTTTGTTGTACGGTCAGTCACCCAGATCACCAGAGAGGTAACACCTGCAAATAACCTATTGCTCTTTTTTTAGGTTACCGGACCTTTGGTCCAATGACCTTATTTTCAAGGTCATGGGATAAAAGGCTAATATCTAAAATATATATTGTCCGGTAACCTTTCATAGCCCTTGGGCTAATTTTTTTGTAAGTTGCGAGGATCTGGTTATCTTGATCATGTATTTGTGCAGTGAATGTACCCGAGTTGTATTTGCAAATTTCAATTTTGTTGGCAGAGGCAATTTTATTTGTGCGTGTTGTTTAGCAAACTGTTGGCAGGTTTGTTGCTGAAACGAAGATCTCACTTAGCATGCTTAGCATCAGGTGTGTGCAGTCTACATGGTGTAAAATCGTGTTCTAAGTTGCAAGTTTTCATGGTGAAATCTGGTTATCTTGATCATGTATGCAGTGAATGTACCCGAGTTGTATTTGCAAATTTTAAATTTTGTTGGCAGAGGCAATTTTATTTGTGCGTGTTGTTTAGCAAACTGTTGGCAGGTTTGTTGCTGAAACGAAGATCTCACTTAGCATGCTTAGCATCAGGTGTGTGCAGTCTACATGGTGTAAAATCGTGTTCTAAGTTGCAAGTTTTCATGGTGAAATCTGGTTATCTTGATCATGTATTTGTGCAGTGAATGTAACCGAGTTGTATTTGCAAATTTCAATTTTGTTGTCAGTGTTGGCAGAGGCAATTTTATTTGTGCGTGTTTGCAAACTGTTGGCAGGTTTGTTGCTGAAACACAGCTCTCACTTAGGATCAGGTGTGTGTGGTTTACAAGGTGTAAAAATCGTGTGAAAAAGTTACATATAGTGCATGTACGTACTAGTAAGTTCAGAAATGTTTTTCGCAAATTTCCGTCGTGCTTTGTGCTGGAAAATATGGTTTAGTTAATAATTTTTGCTATATCATATTCAGTATGTACATGTCAAGGCATTCAATAAATTCCTTGAAAAGTGCATACATGCTTGTTAATTTTTTTCATGAACAGAGGCCTAGGGACGAGCACAAATTTATAGCTGAAGCTACCAATTAATATGGTCATATCAACCATTCTTCATTGATTAGTGTATACAATCAATTATTTGGTTAAAAATATTGATTGGGTTCGATCCCTTCAACCAATCACATTATACTGAAGTAATCAAATCGGTGGTAACTGTAAACAATTTAGAATGGTTAAGAAAATCACGAAACTGATCATAACAAACAATCAATCTTGGTTGATATAGTAACAAATTTTGATTGGTTGTTTCAACCATCAGATTGTTTGGACACATATTGACCAGTTACTATGGTTAAATACAACCAACTTATCGGTTGAATTGACCAATGTGTTTTTAGAGTGTATGGTACGAAATATTTACAAAAAAGTCATATATATGTCGAGATAAACACGCTTCATCGATGTTTTTCTGCGTTACCCTATACATTTTCGTAGATACCATGTCCAACCTTAACATTTTATCAACCACATATCTTCGCTGAGAATTTCGGATTTCGAACTTTCTTTAAAGCGTTAATTTTAAATACCTTCTGTAATAGGAAGAGAATCGAGCAGTTGAAAGCAATAATTGGCTGTTCAAATTTGCCCCTTGATATCTCATCATTTTATCTCTCCAAGGTAATTATCTAATTCATCATACATAGACGTGGAATCAATACCCAGTATTAAGGATTTCGAGCAAACAAAACAGGGTCCGTTATCCAATCTCATAGTCCGGGGACGGAAAGTCATATCAGGCATACGAAGTGAGAGAAAACTAAAATGACAGGGAAACTCATGAACCCCCAAAAATGGCCATTAGGTGAAATCAGGTGTTCCGAAAAGAGTGAGCATTTCCTGCCCCACTAGTGGCACCCGTCATGAATTCACCAAAATTAACATGGGGAACAATAGTTTTTGTTGTATGGCAGACATGGATTTGGTGTATTTGTATGGAATCTTTAAAAACATACTGAACTGAATCACGTGTCAGAGCTGTTGTACAACTTGATAGCAAAATGTTTCGTTGATTTGTGATCGTCTAGAAAAAAAATCAAACCATACGCGAAACATAGTCTTTCAACTTTAGTATTTAGTAGCAACAGGTACTCAACACATATTGAATACGAACTAATGATTCAGCTAATGCAAATTCGCCGCATAGTTTTTTTTTTCAATTCAATAACTGTTATTTTAACCTTTGTAATTATTTTTATTTTCAAATATTTTTTTTAAAAAGTAAGTCGATGTTGTTGTTCTGTTTACCTCTGTCGCAATATATCAGAAGTAGTTACGACCTTATAATGATTTACTGATATTGATTAAGCAATGCTGTAAACAATTCCACGTTATTTTGTTATTGTAGGCTGTGTTATTGATAAATCCGACATACACTACACTAAATCCGTCAAACTATTTTGCTCTAAGTTGTACGTTCAAACTTAGCACCTAGGGCGCTGTAGATAACCTTTCACTTTTTCAGAATGTCATGTCGTCGAATTGAACTTCGTTAAAATGCTTCTGAGCTATGTCTTCGAGGCGTTGCAAAATGATTAAAATGAAAAAAAATGATTCAGGATAAAAAAAAAACCTTTGTACGAATCATCCTGCACTGACCAAGTATAGAGGTGAAGTCCAAACTGAAATTGAAAGAAAGCGATTCAACAGCCCCTAATGGAACACAGTGTACTCACATCGGTGAGATCATATCAACATGTGTGAATATTGAAAATCTCGTGATATACACGTATCGTGTCTTGAGATTCGGTTTAATTAATATGATTAATGGAGCGGACTATCGGTAGTTGACAGAACAAATTGCGCGTACACGGATTTCTGAAATCATCACATCACAATCCCGATGATCAAAAATACTCATGCATAGATTTACATGCTACAATGACATGATTCGATTGAATAAAACGAATCGATAACGTAATGTTGTTTAACAACATCGTACTTGCCAATATTAATGACAAATTTGATAGATGTGAGTTGAAATCCCCGAATACCGTTCTAAGGATGGCGTCTACATTTTTGGGTTTTAGATTGGGTGCGATCGGGTCAAAAACGATATGAAAAAGATACATTTATCACTCTTCATTCAGAAAAAAATCCAGTGCCAGCAAGTCACGTTTACGTCTATCCAGACTGCAGAATGTATTTTTTCATAGTATTTGCTGCATGTGTCACCATCTTTGGTACCAGGATTATCCACGTAGAAGGCGGAAACGGTGACAGCGGTCATGCCGACTACGACGAAGGTTATATCCGTATTCTTGTTTGCTTTAAATTATTGCTCTCAAACTCGTAGGGAGCGAGGGCAATGCAATGGAGTTTGTCTGTCTATGTGTCCCCCCAAAACGTTGGAAAGTAGCAAAACGACACGCAGTTATAAAAAGGAACACAACTAACGTACTAGAAGAAAGACATTGTTGTTTTTTACTGACACAATAAATGTAACAGTTTTTACTCCCGAGAAACTGTGTGAATTAGAAAACCGTTTGGTTTTCAAATGAATACCACCTACTTTTGAGTATAAATTCCCATGCAAACATAATTGATCTCATACTGTCTATTTCTTTTTTTCTGTTCAATATTGATAAGACGAATTTGTATCAGGTAAGTTAACATGGAAACCGAACTGATCGATTATGTTTGTTTGATTCGAGTTGGACGGATTTGTTCCAGACCTGTATGCGATTAGATGTTATCACCATTTTTTCCAATGTGACCCGCAAGTATGACGGGAAGTGGCAGGATCCGACCTTGACCTTTGCTATGACGTTTTGGGGGGAGAAAACCATATCTATAACTTTTTTGAAGACCCGTCTTCTGGTATGTAAATATTTCCCAATACCTTTTATATAATTATTGTTTCTACATTTTGTTTAGACAATATGGGAATGTATGGACTACGTTGTCTGAAAATAAACTTACCTGAAGATGAATTTTATCTTATCATCTTGTCTTATCACAGGGTTGAAATTGACTGGCAAGATGGTATCTCGCCAGTTTGGACTGAAACCCGCCCTTTACATTGGTGAGATCGCCATTATCTGCAATGGTATCCCGATATTGATCGATATGAGCGGCATCAAGCTGAATAGCGACATCTATGATTGGAGCTCTCACGTCCTCAAGTTCGACGTGAAGGTGACGTGAATTTTGGAATCCGCGAGAAAGACGTCCAGGTAGATTTCGGGATCGCCTCGGTGACCGTGACGAACGCAGGAGAATTCCTCAACTTCCACATGTCTCATTTCGTTCCGCAAATGCAGGGAATCTTGGGCAATTCGAAATTCACCGTTAGAAGAAGAAAATCGATCATGTATGGATTTACAAACTTCACGCGCTGTTTAGCTTGAATGTACCAAACTAGTAATCAAAAACTTTGAACCACTGATCCAATTTCTGGTGCTGACTCAATCTCTTTCTCTCTTTTTGCTTCTAGGCAAATACCAAATTTACTTGAAACTTAAAGTCGCTAAAATCAGGTTAAATTGAATAATTGATTAAACCCTCGTTTCATCACACAGGAGACGTGTACAGCCGGACAGTTGTGCTGACTGAGGACGACGGAGCCAGGCTGCTGGTAGAAGACCTCGAGGGAACTCAGACAAGCCTCCCACTGGATCTACTACTACCTGCTGGCGGGTGCCTCTTCAATACACCAAGGCGGGCTATGTACTGGGATATAAAAAAATTTGACCGGGTTTTACAAATCACTCATAGTATGTCACATGTATTGCATATTTGCTATTCGGTAGGAGATATTGCAACCTCATATAAATTAAACTGTGTTCGATTTCTGCTATAGATGTTTTAATGGTAGTGTACACAGTGGTGATGTGAATAAATTTAATGGGAATTCAAGAGCAACATTCTTCCTCGATATATAAACTTTGGACTTAGTGGCAACACTGGATACATTAGATTCACCACATCTCCACTTGAGCAGTTACAGACATTGCGTTCTAACGAAGTCAACAAATATTATTATTATTGTACCTCTCCACCCCAATTACGCGATTGTGTTTTTCCGGGCACAACTCGGAAATATCACTTGCTTGCTTGCTTATCACACTACAACATTGTTTTAAAGACGACATAGGAACACAAAATAAAGCTACTTTGGAATGCTGAATGAGTAGATTCGTTTTTGCTTCTATCAACAAATTGGGTGTCCCAGGAAGCGGCACAATCCACGCACTATGAAGATAATGTTCGCGTGTTGCTGACGTTTAATTCGTGTCCTTCTGACGTTTAGTATGTGTCCTACTTATTTGTGTACTTATGATTCTCATTTTTGATAATACTTTTAGTACACATTTTCGAACAAACCCGAAACATTCAGTTTAAATACTTCTTCTAGATATTGTGAGCTGGTCTTAGCATCGGTATCAGCATCCTATTTTCTAGGCTTGTCTTCATCATACACTAAAATTATGAAGAATTATAACGACGTTCATGGTATTGATTTAAATACATTTAGAGTAAACTCCCGTTATTTCAAAGTCGGATATATCGAAGTACCCTCTTATAACGAAGCAGGTTGGTGGTCCAGCTCAGTCCCCATTCAATTACATTACAAACGACACCGGATATAACGAAATGGATATATCAAAATTTCGCTTATATCAAACACATGAGCTGGTCCCAATTCCATCAAATTCATTGAAAGTGCTACGGTTAAAGCGAAGTCCTCGAAGCTTGTCAATTTCACGCCCCACTGGCTGTTGACAATCGCCCCTCAGAAAGAAATCTTGTATGCGCAATAGGTCGATACATGCACATACAAAGCCGACATCAATAGATAATTCTGAAGCCAGTGCTGTACGATCAGCTGTATCTTTCAGTACCGTGTATGTTTGACCAGCTCTATTCCTTCGTACCAACAAAATATTTGCACACCTTTCTGCTGAATATTTGTTCTCTCTCTCTCTCTCTCTCACTCTCTCTCTCTCTCTCTCTCCGGTTATCACTATTCCCCCCCCCATGCAGAATTGAATCACATTATGGTTGTGCTGATCAGGTATGGTGAACAGATATGAAGTTACACAATTTATAAAAATACATGTAATTACAAAGAAAAAATTAAGATATGAGTCGGTAGATATAGCACAATCGTGGAACTGAAGTGATGGAAATTGGAACCATCAAGTACATGTATTCAGTTCTAAACATTTCAATCATCATCATTCAAATGTCATTATGATTGGTTTGTATGATCAATATGATAAGATTCGAGGTTATGATAATTTTTATAGAGTTCACATACTTAACCTAGTATCCCGATAAATAAAAACCCGCTTTCCAAACTTAATGTCCACTGTCAGACAGAATCGAAGACTCTTTAAGAAATTCATAAACCACACGGCCATGAGGTGGGAGAATTAGCCTAAAGGTTAAAGAACATTACCAGACAATATATGTTTTATATTTTAAATATTAGCCCTCTTGTTCCATGACCTTGAAAATATGGTCTCTCGTCAAATTCAATGACACAAGGATATTTAGCATATCATTTCCTGTATGTCCACAATTGATTCTCAAGTTGTAAAGTAGAAAATATGCAGAAAATATTGAAAATAAGGTCAAAGTTCAAGGTCATGGGCATATTCAGCATATATCATTTCTTATATGTGCACAATTTTATCCCAAGTCGTAAAGTCGACAATGAGCTTTTGAGCTATGACCTTGAAAACGATGTAAAGGTCAAATTATTAGAATATTCGGCATACATCCATTCCTATATGTCCACAATTTATTCACAAGCTGTAAAGTCGATAATAAGCGAGATATTAAACATTTTGTCCTGTGACCTTGAATAAGGTCAAAGGTCAAATTCATGGTCATCCAAATGTTCAGCCTAGAACATACGTCTGTCCTCACTAATTTGTCGAGTATTCATGCTTGTGTGTATGCATTGTTTTAGGGTTTCAACCCTGTTTTGTAGATGGTCTCGTGACTTCATAATTTGTTGTTATTCATGCGGTTTCCTTGTTTTTGATATTAAACATCAATATTGTATACCAGGAATTTTTTCACGTCAATATTACATGTTTCATGATATAAAGGACTCGAAAATCATTCGAGTTGTTACGCTATTTCCAACAAAGCTCAACTTTTCCAGGTACACCCATTCCAATAAATGTCATTCATACCTTATACTTACCATTTTGGTTACTCACTCGCGGGAGGTGGTCAGTGGTGTATTATTAGCATTAACTGTGTTTCAGTTTTCCAAACTGTTTTATCGGCTGTTAGCTAAATACACCAGGTGTATAGTAGAGAAAAACGGCACTTTACAAACTGTCTGAATATGATGACGTCAATATATCGTTGCTACACTCGAGGTGTTTCGTTGGTGTCATCAAAATCGTCTGGTTGATACATCACAATAGAAATCTCACAACTAAATCGAACAAGCTTTATATTCTTTTTTTATACTTTTCCAGTCGACTTTATACTGTAGTGGGATATCAAATTTGTGGTACACGAATGCTATTATACAAAGAGCGATCATCAACCATTTTTCAAAATAATCGGATCACACCAAAATTTTACACAACATTTATGCTTAATACGTGTATACATAAAGCCATTAAATAATATATGCAAGACTTTTCATAAAACTAACAAAAGATATCGAAAGATACCAGTTTGTGAATAACTGATAATTCACAAAGAAACATATAAGTCCAATGATTGTAAGTAGTGACCAAGCAATCACATTATTACTTTAAAAACTGTCAATGCCAAAGGTAAAGAATAAATATAGGCCTATAAGGACTATCACCAATAATGCAATATCCATATTGTTTTGATGATTTGTCACTATTATCGCATGGACAAAATTCACAGCCTGATGTACCAGTCAGTGTAGGCCAAGATGGCAGCCGGTGGTCCAGTGTTGAGTGTGGTGATGACACAGCTGCCAGACTCCAGAGCAAACATGGTACAGCCGACAGTGCTGGCACATTCAAAGGCACACTCCATCAGTCCAGACACAGCGAGGACTTGGGAGATACTGGGATACACAGCGATACCTGACACGTTGTGGGCAATGAAGCTACTCTCAATGTTCGGTTTGGGGTCTGAAATATCATGACAAGCAATGTGGTTTTTACCAGTTTGACACTCAAATGACATCCTTGCAAGTAATCAGCATGTCATCTATTATCCCAATAATATATAAAAGTATTGAAATTGGGTTATGTTAAAAAAATATACGAGTACCACCTTCGAACATCAAATCTGCAACCACCAAGTCAGTCCATGATGTCCCGGAGTGTCTGGGTGGTGTTGAACAAGTTGGAGGATTGTAGATGAAATGGATCTTCCCAGAATCATTTGCGAGCTTGGCCCCAGCCATGTGCCAGTCGCAATGGAATGGCTCAGAACCAAAGACCCACACATCAAGAAAACTTGTGATGCTCATCATGCCAAAGTTCGGCAGAGATACCAGTGGGTTATCATGAACAGAGAGTGATTCCAGTACATTGAGTTTGATGATCCTCTTCAGTGGAATTTCTTTGATGTCGTTGTACTCCAGACTGACAAGGATCAGCGATTCAGCAAAGTTGCTCAAGTCTGGGAATTCGACCAAGTTGTTTTCACCTAGATGCAACTCTTTCAAATTCGGCAGGTTTGGCATGTGATCCACCCTCATTATTTCATTGTTTATTAATACGATTCGATTTACCTCACTCCCAATATCCTGAGGAAACTCAGTCAGGTCTTCATTGCTCCGGTCGTACTCGACATTGCAAACACAATTGGCAGGCAATGTCGAAAACAATAGAATCAGGATTAGCAGATCTCCCAAATACGCCATGGCTCTGATGTGAACTGTCCCGTCAGCTACCCTAATCCTGATTTATATACAGCTGACAACAGTCGATATTCCAACACAAACTCGACATGATATGACGACACCATGCCCAAAAAAACATACACGAACAAGTACAGGAAATCCAATATGTATGGCCAGGTCGTCCGTAGGAACACACTATTTACTCAGTAGTTTATGCTGAATAAATTTATTTTGTGCGTTCCTTTATGACTATATTCCTCATCAAGTACTGCAGTGGTTTGTCAATATCACCAGGACAACAGTAGATATTCGTCTGGTAGATGAAGAATGTTGTATAACATAGATCAGCTCATCCAGAAAGAGAGACGGATAAACTCTTTATCATAGTCTTGAAACTATATAAATACATTTGCAAAACCCACAGTTGATTGTCACATAGTACATGTAGTATGGTATTGCCCCTTGTACAGTCGTTGATATCCATTATGAAAACAATACACACATTTGGTTGTGTGTGAATCAAGTGAAGAATTTTAATGACCTAAAATTACCAAAATTCCCAGCAATGCAGGAGGGGTGAGAGTCCGTCAGACCCCTTCTCCCCTGATCCTCATTGTTTCCGCGACTGGGGCCACTCAGTACAATTGTTACCATTGTGTACTCAATGGAAGTGGTTTACTTATCAATCTAGAAATCTAAAACGAAACACATAAACAGGGATACATGTTCGTAAAAGTATATGAGTATCCATCCAATCGCAAGCCCTTCGTTTACGTGTAATACATGTCCTGTTGTTTCTCATAAAGAATAGTCTACGTGGCACAGAGTTCGCCCACAAAATTAGTTTGGAGCCACTGAGGGGGACATAGGATCAGTATATGTATTTCATTTTATCTCCTTATTTCGTATTGTCATTGCGTTTCCTCGCCAATTCCCCTCGCATACGTCTTGTACTGATATACTCACAATTATCACGAATGCATAGAATGAGATGCTTTGAACTGTATGGGGTTCGATGGATGATTTGCACAAAAAAATCTCTTGATAGCTAATGGAATAATAAGTACTAACAAAAGCACATTGCAGAGAATAACTCAATTCAGGCATGCCCGACGTAATGCGATCACATAATACCGCGAAAGATGAAGGGATGTATTATTCAATGCATATATTTTCCATGTCAATATGTTTAGTGTACAGTTATGATGGATAGGCGTCCGGATAGGAATCAAGCCACAACACAACTAATGATTATCATACTATTATCCTTTTATAAAAGGCTATCGTTTTACTTATATTTGTCATGATCTTCTGAGGACAGAGATTGATCAACGCTAGTTTGCTATGGGAAAAATATACTTACACGTATTTTGGTGCAAAAGTCACGTTGTAGAGAGGCAAAATCTGTAGTTCACTCGCTACAGAAGAGGAAACCACCGGTGAATCAATATTCACCCAAGCCAAGGGACTTTATCGTGCGAGCAACACCTCTGCCTTAAAACCTTCTATACAATGGTACAAACTACAGCATAAGTTCTACTTTAGCCACATCAGGGCTGTACATGTACATGTAGATGAAACGATGACAACTCCCTTTACTACTCACAAGATCAAGGGGATTGCTGCCCCTAATGATACTCGTTCACCAAGATCATGCCGTTTGAGACGAGCAACATTTGTCATCAGACTAGCATCAAAGATTGTCACAAACACTAGAACGAAGTGTAACAGCGAGCCGGTAGTAAAGTAACGTTGCTCAACACAAAAACAGTCGAACACACTCATCCACAGCAACCAACAGCAAGGAAGTCAACAGAAGCCAACAGAAAGCAAATCAAGAGACATTCATCAACAGAGACCAACAGAAAATGACCGCAATGAAGTCAACAGGAGCCAACAAGAAAGCAAGCCAACAGAAACTCATCAACACAACCCACAGAAACTGACCGCAATGAAGTCAACAGAAGCCAGTAGAAAACAAGTCAACAGAAATTCATCAGCATAGACCAACAGAAACTATCAACAAGGAAGTTAGCAGAAGCCAACAGAAAGTAAGTCAATAGAAAATCATCAGCAAAAACCAAACCGACGATGAAAACTGGTTCAAGGAATTCAACTATTTAGTGAGTAAGTACTCTTCTTCTGTCCATGAAGACAAGAAGCCCGCTAAAAGCTCAGACCTGGAAACAGAAGAAGGACACACCGGATAAACACAATAGAGCAATGTTTACCAGGAACATAAATAACCAAAACAACTATTGTCCATTAAAAAAAAAAGTGAACAAACAGAAACTAAACATTGGTGAACAAAAATCATTTGACACAAAAGCGGAGTTCAATTAGGGAATAATGTATAGATTTGGAGTAATTGTCGCACAATAAACTTCGAGGGCAGGGTGATATGGTCCCGAGACGTCCAGGGCTAGATCACCTGTCCCGAGAAGTTTATTTTGCAGACAATTACGACAAATCTATACATTATTTCTATTCTAACATGGTAAATGATTGTTAGGAAACAAACGTTACCATGGCTACACACATATGTTGCGGTCATGAAGATTTTTGTAGGCCGTTGCTCCTGGAAACGAAATCTGATATAGGCCCTAGGGCCATATATCAACTGATATAACACCTTTTGAAATGACTGAAATGCTAAGAGTCGTCTGACGTCACCATGTTAGAATATAGGTTACATTATTGCAATAATTGTAGAACCCTTCACAAAATTTGAATCATGGCTCAAAACACACGCTAAAAATAGTGTTATTCCAATGATGAAAATGTGTGGAGACACTAGTCGCAATCGCTCACACTTTTGATCTCAAGCGTGAAATGAAAGAATCACCATTCATATACATGTACATCATTATCGATGGCGAAACTGATAAAGGGATTACCGAAAATGAAGCTATTCGCATTCGATCAATCAATAGCGATGGTGTATCAACAAACAAGTATATCGGCCTCCAGGAACTGGAAACCGCTGATGCTAAATGACTTGCTAAAAATTAGGTGAAGCATTTAAATATATTGTTTCTCCGAAGACGAAATTAAAAAAGTGTGGGATTTCCAGTGAACGGTGCCTCTGTTAACATGGGCAGTAAGGGAGGAGTGCAGGCAGTATTTTTTCTGTACATGGCACATATCATCTTCAAATTTTGGTGTATGCCTCACCTTCTTCGCTTTGCGTGAACAATATTATAAGGAATGTGACACTGCAGAAAGCATTATTGTAACAATGAAACATATCACTATTCTCCGAATAGCAAGAGATCTTGAACTATAGTCATGTCAAAATACTCACATGGGTTAAAGGTACCTGGTGGGTATCACATGTGAGGAGAGTACTGGATGTTCTATTGCTCACCCGCAGGGAAAGGAGCTCAAGCAACCACAAAGACATCTCTCTTGAAATTTCCACAACATACGCCAGTGTGTCTTTTGATAAAGTAATTGGTCGGGCTTTGTTTCTGTTGCAGACTGTTGTATTTTATGTTTGTTATTGGAATCATCAGGGTTTGGCTGTGTTGGTGGTGATGGATTGATACTTGCGTTCATGCACTTTGTACACCTAGCCTCTCAAGAAAATAGGCACAGATTAGCAGAAATATAAGGACACAAGAAATGTGTTATTGAACTTGAATAAACTGGACGCTATTGTGTTTGTGCATTATATGTTAGACGAAAATTACCAATCAGTTCTGTTCACTCTTATTCTGCAAAGCATACGACAATATTATCAGATGCGAGGATTAAAGTATCCACAACTATTAGTGATACAGAGAATATGGGGAAAGTCAATGGACCAAATGTAAAAGGATTTCGAAAAAATTTGAAGGTGATCAAAGTCTTGCAGTTTGTCACATGTAAACAACAAACTTGCGACGGGTAAAAACCAGAAGGTCGTAAGCGCCATTTTTGGTGAAAATGAGTTAATCAGTCAAATCAAGCCAGGATCCTCTTTGTCATCATCCAATCGATGACTGATCATGCTCTCAATAAACCAAAACCGGAAATTCGTTTTTTTCTAAAAAGTCGTAAGCGCCAAATTGCACAAAACGTGTTCGCCAAAAGGTCGTAAGCACCAGCGATTTTTGCCAGAAGGTCGCAAGCGCCCGTGTGTGATTCACAATGGTGACGCCAGAACCTCGTAAGTGCACTTGCGTCAAAGCCAGAACATCGTAACCGCCAACACGTGTTGATATACGAGGACTTTTACCCGACATGTGGAAGGGTTATAGGTTACCTAAAACATATAAAACATATGTGAACAAATAGGAAAGGATATATTCTGAATATTGTCATGACCTTGAAGTTGATCATTGACCCAATTTTCAAGGCCAGTGGACAAAATGGCTAAATCGTATCTAGCTATGTCTTTAGATAAATTATTTGGTCGGGCCTTGTTCCTATTGCAAAATGTTGTATTTTACGTTTGTTATTGGTATCATCAAAATCTGACTGTATCGGTGGTAATAGATTGATACTTACATTTATACCACTGAGCCGGTGTCACTGCTGGTGGACGTTGAATCTGTCCCCGAGGATACCATCAACTAAGTAGCCTTTTGGCTTATGATTAGGTACTTTTAATAATAATCGGTTCTTATACATGTGTTATATAGCGCTTTATCAATCTACACACATTCTCAAAGCGCTTCGTGGTTTGGAATTTAGTCACCTGAGAGTGATCATTGCCAGGGTACATGTCGTTCTCAGAGGGGTCTTTTACATCCCTTTACAACATTTTTTATAGATGGGACCGCCATTTTACGAAATATCCGGACACGGGCACACTGCCATTTGTGAGGACAGGGAGAAAATCCCCCTACAATTACCGCACATGCGGCCCGACGTAGGATCGAACCCGCGCCGACGATAGCTGTTGGTTCAAATTGAGCGACTAAGCGCGAGCACGTAAACACTCGGTCATCTTATCCCTTCAGATAAATTATTTGGTCGGGCTTTGTGTCCATTGAAAAATGTTGTATTTTAAGTTTGGTATTGGCATCATCAAAATCTGACTGTATCGGTGGTAATAGATTGATACATTATACCGATTTTACAGCTTAGAAATCAATTGTGAACATAAAGGAAATGATATATACTGAATATTTGACCCTTGACCTCATTTTCGAGGTTACAGGACAAAATGGCTAATATCTCGCTTCTTATTGACTTTACACATGTTACAGCTAGGAGTCAATTTTGGACATACAGAATTCGACATTTGATCTCATTTTCAAGCACACGGGACAAAATCGCCAATATCTTGCTTCTTATCGACTTTATAGCGTGGGAACCAATTGTGGACATACAGAAAATTATATACGCTGAATATTCTGATGACCTTGAACTTGACATTCGACCCTATATTTGAGGATAGAGCACAAAATGGCTAATATTTCGCTTATTATCGACTGTGTACCGCTTAGGTATCAATTGTGCACATATAGGAAATGATAAATATGCTGGATATTGTCATGGCCTTGAATATGACCTTTGAACTCGTTTTTCAAGGTCACAGAACAAGATGCCTAATATTTTGCTTATCACCGACGTTTCAGCATAGGAATCAAGTGTGCATATATAAGGAATCATGTATGCTGAATATTTTGAGGACCTTGAATTTGACCAGAGACCTTATTTTCAAAGTCACGGGGAAAAGACTATTCAATGTATGAAACATTATAATGTTGTCCGGTAACCTGTCTTAGCCTTTGGGGTTTTTTTCCCCTTCTCGCGGACTTGATGTGCCATTCATCTTGGTTCGTATATGTTGATAGGCAAGGGTCGGAGACCCGCTCAAGGGCCTTGAGCAGTAGATCTAGCCATATCCATTGTTATGTCCTGTGGTAGATTCTTGGCTACTTCTTCGTAAAGAATTCCAAAACCTCACATGTAGGTTTACAAGTAGGCCCGGCCTACAGGTAGGATCGTATAGGCCTAATGCGTTCCATATATGGAACGTTGGACTGGCCATGTGCCGTGTCGATGTACAATCGGCAATCTTCTCAATATGCATATCATGATATCAATACTGTATAATTTAACATATTATATAATATGATTGTTTAAAAATATCCGCTGCTGCAGGCCTATGTATAAAGCGATCGTTCGGCGACTGTAGTATACGATTGATCGATTCAGCTTACAAAGTGACAATAACTATTATGCTGAGGAAGTCTATAAGATTATAATTATATATTCAATTATTTACAATTATAATTATTTACAACACCAATAAATATAATCGGTCATGAGTCAAGCTCGACGCATAGGCCTACCTTCTATGGATTAATTTACGCATATTTTTACATTTAGGCCCTAACATATCTCCTGAACAATGTCCGGTATTAGAAAATAAAAATCTCCGGAGCAATTTGCAGCATAAGAAATTGAAACTGGTTTGAATGAATTTCAGCAGTTGGTGATTGCATGCCAAAGGACTACTCTTAGTATTTGAGATTATGACACTTGGCGGTGGCCCCTTTCGCATGCCACAGGCCTAGGCCCACTCATAATACAACTGAAACTTCAACTAAAGTCATATTTTCATGTGGGCCTACATGTAGATCTGTATATCAAAACACACTGTAAAAAGCATATCTTGGAAAGAACACAAATATTAATTATAATGAATTTATCGGATATTGTAAAACAAGAACAGCATAGATCTAGAAAATAAATATTGAACAGAATGTAGCCGGGGAATGAAATACCTTTGTATTCGAACGCGAGCGCTCTAACCACTCGACCACTGCGGCATCACGCAACCGATCGTTATAATCTCTCTTCAACTAGCAACTGATTACTTACAACAGCATGACGACCAGAGAACGTTTAGAAATCCAAAACCAATGTAACCCCCGTAAGCCCCCCAACCTCCCCACCCACCTTCCAAAAACAAATGAATATTTCTATTCTGTGTAGCACTTCTGGTATGTACTTTAGGAGTCTTTAGGCATTAGAAATATAATTAAAGATTACACCACTGAAACTTGCCTGCTTCAAGATTCGACAATATTCATCATGACAACTTTCTAGTTAGGCTTAATTTTACGAGAAAGAATAACTTATCAATGTAGGTATACTAGGCTATATATCATATCGGTCCCAATAGTGGCACGCGCCCTAATAGAAGCACGCCCCCTCTTTTCCCAAAAAATTCGCTTTTTGTAACCCCATATTTCACGTCATATAACATCTAATAACATCTTGGGAAATTTCAATCAACATATTTATGACATTTGAATCATAATAAAAGGGGAATTGAAGGCTATGGGTATATTATTCACTGTTTGTCTTATTTATGACCTCAATTTTGACCTTATTTTTGCGCGCGCTGCTGCAGGAGATCTTGCTTTGGCTCGCCGTGCTATTATTAGGACCAATACGGCAATTTAATTGCAAACACACGCATGGTAAACACAAAAAAACACTGTTATATCACTTTGAAATGATGAACTTCATCATGATAGTGATCAATTTAACAATATTTAAGTTCGCCCACAAGAGATATGACTACCTCACACCCAAGAGCCACGACGTCACACTTGCGAGGTCTCTGTGATAACCTTGTGAGATCATCAGTGTGTTACACTGTCAGTCAATATTCATTCCCAGTATATCCATGTATATCAAAATGTCATGTTAAAATTACTGCGGGCAAGATTGAAAAATAAGAAAGAAAAAGAACAAAAATGAGAAACAAAATGTGGATATTTATTGGTGTCTGTTAGTGAGCAATTTCTATCCAGTATCGCCAGGTATATACATAACATGAACCTCCCCCAAAATCGACCTCCCAAGAAATATTAATAATTCAAAAGTGTTTACGGCCAAAAAGTTGGGATGAAAGGAGGGATCAGGACAGTGGTTGCTGAGTAGAACTGCGTTCATTGAAACTTGGCACCATAATATGGTACCGAATATTGCGCCACATGAAACCGTAAAATCAAACCCTCCGCCCGCCGCCCCAACACCCACTCCCCCCAGATTTTTTCGACCTCGGGATAATCGGGGGTATGGCCGTACGACCATCGAACACGTAGGAAAGGACACAAGTCTTATTCAGAAGACTAGTCTGAGAAAACAAGTCTTATTCACAAGATTTGGACCTTTTTCTTGAACGTGACTTTTTTTATTTACCATAGTCTTTAGGCCATCACCTCTCCTAGTTACCATGGTTACTAGTACCTAAAACACGATACACCCGCCTGGGTACTTATTTCTTGGATACCTGTACAGTAGATTCGGTGCCAATTTGTAGGTTGTTATCCAAGAGGAAAATGGTTGACCGTACTGTAATGAGTGAAATATTTGTTGGATTTCAATAAAATGAAACGTGGTAATTTCAGACACGAAGTATGATATAACGTACCTGAGATTATGAATTTTCATCAAAATTCAAAATAACACCAGCAAATGCCGGAGATAACTTGGATGAGTCGGGAAAAATTATGTGCCGTTTGTATGGCGCACAAAAACAGTGGCATCTTCTATGAGAACGCCGAAAAATTCTATTCTACTCTATCACGAATACAACAATTGGTGCCCGCGAAAGAGCGAAAAACTTCATTCCTTATCCAGTAAAAGGTTAATGTGGGTTTCATAGCCTAAAGCATTTTGTTTTGGTATTCTATCACGTTATTGTCATGATGATGAAGGCTTCATAATAATACAAAAAAAAAATAATTCCTATGGTCATCATTCGAGGTATAACACGCTCACTATTCAGGATAAACAATGCCAAAAGATACAGTAAAATGTTTTTCTGGGCTGACGTTCTTTCACAGCCACTGGCACTTACGATGTTCTGGCGAACTCGTGTGGCGGTTACGATGTTTTATCGATTTAACCCATTTACATTGCTCCAATTTTAATTTCGTTTACCGGGTATGATCCGCTCTCCATGTATTGCGCCATGAACTCGTGTCATTGTTGTATTTTGAAATAGAACGGAGTTGTGGCCTCGCGAAAAACACTTACGACCTTCTGGCGTTTCGTCAGTGTTGGGTCTGTGCGGAATAGTGACGAGCCAGAACCTCGTAAACACCATTTGCTTTGTTCATGCTTGAAAGCGAGGAAATCGCTAAGATATCGATGCGAGGATATTAGTTGCCAAAAGTAATACTAGAATAAGCATGCATTGGCAGAGATTCTCCCATTTAAAGTTGTCGCTTACGATGTTCTGGCTGGTACCAAGCATGGCTATGCCTTGTTTAGACGTGACGCCAGAACATCGTAAGTCACATTTCCTTTGATAATTAAATAAAAATAATAGCTATGGTGAATGAAATAAGTGAAATGACACCAACAATCCCTATTACAAAGCATGTGGCAGAAGAAATTTCAAGGATCGCAACAAGTAACTCTACAGAATGAAAAATGACGCTCTTGTAAAATTGTGAAATTGGCGCTTACGACCTTCTGGTTTTCACCCGTCGACATTTTTCTCTTAAACTCGCTGTTTTCTGTTGTTGTGCGGGTAAAAACCAGAAGGTCGTAAGCGCCATTTTTGGTGAAAATGAGTTAATCAGTCAAATCAAGCCAGGAGCTTCTTTGTCATCATCCAATCGATGACTGATCATGCTCTCAATAAACCAAAACTGGAAATTCGTTTTTTTCTAAAAAGTCGTAAGCGCCAAATTGCACAAAACGTGTTCGCCAAAAGGTCGTAAGCACCAGCGATTTTTGCCAGAAGGTCGCAAGCGCCCGTGTGTGATTCACAATGGTGACGCCAGAACCTCGTAAGTGCACTTGCGTCAAAGCCAGAACATCGTAACCGCCAACACGCGTTGATATACGAGAACTTTTACCCGACACGTGGAAGGGTTATAGGTTACCTAAAACATATAAAACATATGTGAACAAATAGGAAAGGATATATTCTGAATATTGTCATGACCTTGAAGTTGACCATTGGCCCAATTTTCAAGGCCAGATGACAAAATCGCTAAATCGTATCTAGCTATGTCTTTGGATAAACTATTTGGTCGGGCTTTGTTTCTATTGCAAAATGTTGTATTTTACGTTTGTTATCGGTATCATCAAAATCTGACTGTATCGGTGGTAATAGATTGATACTTACATTTATACCACTGAGCCGGTGTCACTGCTGGTGGACGTTAAATCTGTCCTCGAGGATACCATCAACTAAGTAGCCTTTTGGTTTGTGATTAGGTACTTATAATAATAATCGGTTCTTATACATATAGCGCTTTATCAATCTACACACATTCTCAAAGCGCTTCATAGTTTGGAATTTAGTCCTCTGAGGGTGGTCACTGCCAGGGTACATGTCGTTCTCAGAGGGGTCTTTTACATCCCTTCGCAACATATTTTAGAGAAGGGACCGCCATTTTACGAAATATCCGAGTCACGGGCACACTGCCAGTTGTGAGGACAGGGAGAAAATCCCCGTACAATGGGGTACATTATCGAAAGGTACAAATTGTTTGTGTCTTCCTGTAAATAGACCCACGTTGCCATATAAAGGCATTCCAATTTCCACAGGTTAATCATGCATGACTAAAATTAATCAATATTCATAGGACATGGTCGGTGCTGACCAGTAAGGCGACTAAAATTTGTCAACAATACTGACTTTGTTATGCATGGAAGGTTTTTCCAGAAGAGGGCATTAAATGCAACGTGGGTCTTTACTAAAAGACTTCAATGAATTTGCAGTTGGCGTAGGTACCCCATTACCGCACCTGCGGCCCGACGTAGGATCGAACCTACGCCGGCGATAGCTGTTGGTTCAAATTGAGCGACTGAGCGCTCGCACGTATACACTCGGCCATCTTTTCCCTTCAGATAAATCATTTGGTCGGGCTTTGTGTCCATTGAAAAAGGTTGTATATTACGTTTGTTATTGGCATCATCAAAATCTGACTGTATCGGTGGTAATAGATTGATACATTATTACCGATTTTACAGCTTAGAAATCAATTGTGAACATAAAGGAAATGATATATACTGAATATTTGACCTTTGATCTCATTTTCGAGGCTACAGGACAAAATGGTTAATATCTCGCTTCTGTTGACTTCACAGCTTAGGAGTCAATTTTGGACATATAGAATTCGACATGTGATCTCATTTTCAAGCACACGGGACAAAATGGCCAATATCTTGCTTTATCTTATCGACTTTATAGCGTGGGAACCAATTGTAGACATACAGAAAATTGTATACGCTGAATATTCTGATGAACTTGAACTTGACATTCGACCCTATATTTGAGGATAGAGCACAAAATGGCTAATATTTCGCTTATTATCGACTGTGTACCGCTCAGGTATCAATTGTGCACATATAGGAAATGATATATATGCTGGATATTGTCATGAACTTGAATTTGACCTTTGAACTCATTTTCAAGGTCACAGCACAAAATGCCTAATATTTCGCTTATCACCGACGTTTCAGCATAGGAATCAAGTGTGCATATATAGGGAATCATGTATGCTGAATATTTTGAAGACCTTGAATTTGACCAGAGACCTTATTTTCAAATTCACAGGGAAAGTGACTATTTAATGTATGAAACATATGTTGTCCGGTAACCTGTCTTAGCCGTGGGGTATTTTTTTTTCTCGTGGACTTGATGTGCCATTCATCTTGGTTCGTATATGTTGATAAGGGTCTGAGACCCGCTCAAGGGCCTTGAGCAGTAGATCTAGTCATATCCATTGTTATGTCCTGTGGTAGATTCTTGGCTACTGCTTCGAAAAGAATTCCAGAACCTCACATGTAGGTTTACAAGTAGGCCCGGCCTACAGGTGTAGGATCGTAGGCCTAATGCCTTCCATATATGGAACGTTGGACTGGCCATGTGCCGTGTCGATGTACAATTGGCAATCTTATCAATATGCATATCATGATATCAATACTGTATAATTCAACATAGTATATAATATGATTGTTTAAAAAAATCCGCTGCTGCAGGCCTATGTTTAAAGTGATCGTTCGGCGACTGTAGTATTCGATCGATCGGTTCAGCCTACAAAGTTACAATAACTATTATGCTGAGGAAGTCTGTAAGATTATAATTATTCAGTTATTCACAATTATAATTATTTACAACACCAATGAATATAATCGGCCATGAGTCAAGCTCGACGCATATACCTACCTTCTATGAATTAATTTACGCATAGTTTTACATTTAGGCCCTAACATATATCCAGAAGAATGTCCGGTATTAGAAAATGAAAATCTCCCGAGCAATTTGCAGCATAAGAAATTGAAAATGGTTTGAATTTCAGCAGTTGGTGATTGCATGCCAAAGGACTACTCTTAGTATTTGAGATTATGACACTTGGCGGTGGCCCCTTTCGCATGCCATAGGCCTAGGCCCACTCATAATACAACTGAAACTTCAACTAAAGTAATTTTTTTATGTGGGCCTACATGTAGATCTCGAAACACACTGTAAAAAGCATATCTTGGAAAAAAAACACAAATATTAATTATAATGAATTTATCGGATATTGTGAAACAAAAACAGCATAGATCTAGAAAATAAATATTGAACAGAATGTAGCCGGGAATGAAATACCTTCGAACGCGAGCGCTCTAACCACTGGGCAACTAGCAACTGATTACTTACAACAGCATGACGACCAGAGAACGTTAAGAAATCCAACACCAATGTAAAGCCCGTAAGCCCTCCCCCCTGCCCCATCTCACCCTCCAAAAAAAAATGAATATTTGCAGGCTGTGGCACTTCTGGTATGTACTTTAGCAGTCTTTAGGCATTGGAACTATAATTAAAGATTACACCATTGAAACTTGCCTGCTTCAAGATTTGACAATATTCATCATGACAACTTTCTAGTTAGGCTTAATTTTACGAGAAAGAATAACTTATCAATGTAGGTATACTAGGATATATATCATGTCGGTCCCAATAGTGGCACGCGCCCTAATAGAAGCACGCCCCCACTTTTCCCCAAAAATATTCGCTTTTCGTAACCCTATATTTCACGTCATATCTTTCTAATAACATCTTGGGAAATCTCAATCAACATATTTATGACATTTGAATCATAATATAGAAGAAATGAAGGCTATAGGTATATTATTCAGTGTTTGTCTCATTTTTTACCTCAATTATGACCTCATTTTTGCGCGCGCTGCTGCAGGAGATCTTGCTTTGGCTCGCCGTGCTGATATCAGGATCAATACGGCAATTTAATTGCAAACACACGCATGGTAAACACGAAAAAGAAACACTGTTAAATCACTTTGAAATGATGAAATGAAATGTTATATCACTTTGAAACTTCACCATGATAGTGATCAATTTAACAATATTTAAGTTCGCCCACAAGAGATATGACTACCTCACACCCAAGAGCCACGACGTCACACTTGCGAGGTCTCTGTTATATCATTGTGAGATCATCAGTGTGTTACACTATCAGTCAATATTCATTCCCAGTATATCAATGTATATCAAAATGTCATGTTGAAATTACTCCGGGCAAGATTGAAAGATAAGAATGAAAAAGAAAGAAAATGAGAAACAAAATGTATATATTTCTTGGTGTCTGTTAGTGAGCATTTTCTATCCAGTATCGCCAGGGACATAACATGAACCTCCCTCAAAATCGACCTCCCAAGGAATATTAATAATTCAAAAGTGTTTACGGCTAAAAAGTTGGGATGGAAGGAGGGGTCAGGACAGTGGTTGCTGAGTGGAACTGTGTTCATTGAAACTTGGCCCCATAATAAGGTACATAATATTGCGCCACATGAAGCCGTAAAAATCAAGCACCCGCTCCCCCCCCCCCCCCCCCAAATTTGTTCGACCTCGGGATAATCGGGAGTTTGGGCCGTACGACTATCGGACACGCAGGAAAGGACACAAGTCTTAGTCAGAAGACTAGTCTGAGAACACAAGTCTTATTCAGAAAAATAATTATTGCATTTTTTTTCGATTTGGACGTTTTGCTTGAACGTTACTTTTTTTTTATTTACCATAGTCATTAGGCCATCACCTCACAAAGTCCGTCTGATACTCCTAGTTACTAGTACCTAAAACACGATACACACGCCTGGGTACTTATTTCTTAGATACATGTACAGTAGATTCGGTGCCAATTTGTAGGTTGTTATCCAAGAGGAAAATGGTTGACCGTACTGTAATGAGTCAAATATTTGTTGGATTTCAATAAAATGAAACGTTGTAATGTAAGAATCAATCTATTACCACCAATGGTCAGATTTTGATGATTTCAGACACGAAGTATGATATAACGTACCTGAGATTATGAATTTTCATCAAAATTCAAAATAACACCAGCAAATGCCGGAGATACTAGTAACTTGGATGGTTAGGGAAAAGTTATGTGCCGTTTGTATGGCACACAAAAACAGTGGCATCTTCTATAAGAAAACCGAAAAATTATATTCTACTCTATTACGAATACAGCAATTGGTGCCCGCGAAAGAGCGCAAAACTCCATTCCTTATCCAGTAAAAACTTCATGTGGGCTTCATAGCCTAAATCACAACATTTTGTTTTGGTATTCTATCACGTTATTGTCACGATGATGAAGGCTTCATAATAATACAAAAAAAAATAATACCTATGGTCATCATTCGAGGTATAACACGCTAACTATTCAGGATAATCAATGCCAAAAGATATAGTAAAATGTTTTTTTCCACTCTGACGTTCTTCACAGCCACTGGCACTTACGATGTTCTGGCGAACTCGTGTGGCGGTTACGATGTTTTATCGATTTAACCCATTTACATTGCTCCAATTTTAATTTCGTTTACCGGGTATGATCCGCTTTCCATGTATTGCGCCATGAACTCGTGTCATTGTTGTATTTTGAAATAGAACGGAGTTGTGGCCTCGCGAAAAACACTTACGACCTTCTGGCGTTTCGTCAGTGTTAGGTCTTTGCGGAATAGTGACGAGCCAGAACCTCGTAAACACCATTTGCGTTGTTCATGCTTGAAAGCGAGGAAATCGTTAAGATATCGATGCGAGGATATTAGTTTCCAAAAGTAATACTAGAATAAGCATGCATTAGCAGAGATTCTTCCATTTAAAGTTGTCGCTTACGATGTTCTGGCTGGTACCAAGCATGGCTATGCCTTGTTTAGACGTGACGCCAGAACATCGTAAGTCACATTTCCTTTGATAATTAAATAAAAATAATAGCTATGGTGAATGAAATAAGTGAATTGACACCAACAATCCCTATTACAAAGCATGTGGCAGAAGAAATTTCAAGGATCGCAACAAGTAACTCTACAGGATGAAAAATGACGCTCTTGTAAAATTGTGAAATTGGCGCTTACGACCTTCTGGTTTTCACCCGTCGATATTAAGTATCGTTCCATGGAGTGGATTTGGCAGGAGACATACGATCAGAAAAATATGTCACACTAACTTTTTTCAGGAGCACAAAACCTCATAGGATAAACTTCTTTTCATGAGGCACAGGTTTGCCAACTTCCTAGGTACTCTCGTGCTTGAAGATCATCTTCAGCCAAAAGAGCTGCAGAGTTGTGGGTTAGGAACCGGTCCCTACTTGTGTGATATGGTGACGATATGTTGAGAGATCTGACTGCGTTCCATGATACATGTGGACTTTTCGAACTCCATGTACATTCCGCAACAGTATCATGACGATTCAACTACATGTGGATTATTCGAACTTCACAAACAATTTTGAGTTCTGTTGCTCAAGAAAGAATCACACAAATCATTGTACAGACTTGAATATGCTTCGAAGCTAATTAAGATACTGCTTGTGATATCCATAGCTAGCGTGGAATGTGAAAGGATGATAAGTGCAATGGTCGCCTTGAAACGGATACAAGATGCTGCTCAACCAGCTAAATGGTGGATGTGTCGGTCGGATTAGTTGGTTTCGACCCAAAAATTTCAAGTTTTGGCCCCACGAGCTCGGTAGAAGAGTGAGTCAAGTCCGGTCAGACCAGGACCTGCAAATACAAAAAATGGCCAGATTCAAAGGATTGTTGTGTATTGAATTTTTTTTATTTGACTTGCAGTTGACGTGTTCGAGTAATATATTTGACCTTTCATTACTTATTTCATTACTTATGTGATTATTGTGTAGTCGTTAAGTACCCCCCTTGATTTAGTTGATGCAGGAGATGATGACATTTGTACATGTACCAGTTCTATATCATGTTCATTCAAAATATGTAAGTAAGTTGTCTCTGCCCATAAACTGTGTACTGATAATTGTTTGCTTTGAATATTTGATATAACCAATATGATATTGTTTACGACTTTGTAAATACCTTTAAGTGACAATGAATAGTAGTAGCATTCTGTGATAATATCACGCTAATCATTACACCGGATTCAGCGACCACGATGCGAACATGTTGGGGGCTAAATAGGCTCTTGCCACACATCTAGAGCAAGATCCCCCGGATGTGGTCAGTGGCCATTGTCATTACGCTTGGAATGGGCTTTCACAATGTCACTAAACAACCTTAAATGCAGACTTACACACAAAGATGCTGATTCTGTCTCCCTATCTATTTATTTATCTATCTATCTATATATCTATGCAGCTCAGCACCACCAGTCATGGGAATGAAGAGGCCGAGAGTTTAATAAAGTTGCATGCAAGAAAATGGAATGGCCTTCACCCTAATACTAAACGTTGTATGCATTTAACACAAACACTGTTACAGATACCTTATATGGGTGCTAGCAAAACGAAATAACATGATTCAAAATCATCCCTGTAGACGACGAACTACATGTACAAGACTCCCTTCTGCCGCCACGATTACAGTGCTCCATGAGAGAAAATCGTAGACAGTGGAAGTTTGCAGAGTGAAAACTGTCTATTCTACACTCTCTGGTGAGACGGTTCCATTGAGCTCCTCTGACAAGTGTGTGACGGATGATAACGGCTATCAAGTGTATTCACCCATTTTAAACACACCTGAAACATAAGTTACTTCTACTACTCCTAAGCTACTTCTCAGCGAGAAAATGATGACCAAGAAAAGTTTGGTGGACTTTGCTGAAATTGGTCTTTATATTCCTTGGCGGTGTACCTCCTTGCGACATTCAATTCACAGCTCCATGTCTAATTCGTCATGCTCGTTGGATGACCAAGACATTGTTTGTGCTGATAATCTCCTTGTTTCACCTTCAGTTTAAACTGACGAAGAAAGAAATCAAAGGGATCTGTGATGTCTACGTGTTTGTCGTGCGAGCCTACGTCCATATTTTGTTCACAGCGCTCCATGCTATTTCTGCACCACAATCTCTGATTTCTTAAAGATCTGAAGTCCTCTGATGTGGCCAATCCTGCAATATCAGCGCCAACTTCCGTTAGGTTTGCTGGTCATCTCTGGTATGTAAGTGAGGAGGTGGAGGCTTTGACGCTCTGTAACGCCGATATAGGATCAGGCATCAAGTGAACGACACAGTTGTGATTCAGCCAGGCATCTAATCTCGCTGACTGGGATCCTATTCGTGTCATCAGGAATTTAGACGCACAAAGCAATGGAGATTGACGCCCCTGACATAGGCGCGTGTACACCATGGTTTCTACACCAAGAGAAATCCCCTATGGTAGAAGGACTGAAGCTTAAACATTTTCGAACTATTTTCCACAACAAAGATTTTTTAAGCAACGATCGGATAAATGATATGTGGAACGGAGTCAGTTATAATTGATAGGGAGCACCATGCATGGCGCGTTAGGACTAGACAGAGCCAAAAAGCAAAGATAACTTATTCAGAAGTTCACAAGGAAAGAACAAGCGCTGGCTAGGCCTGATGTCCAAAAGATGATAAAACATGGAAAAGTGGATGAGAAAAATGCTGTAGCTACTTCAGTGATGGTAAACTTACCACCCTTATTCAACATTGAGTACATTTGAAAAAGAGTCTCGTATCATTGAAAACCTTCGAAAACCATTCATCATCGTCAGCCCAGATGGTGGTTTGTATTTGAAAGTTGAGGTTGACAATATAAAGAATGGCATGAAACAGATTGAAAAATGCCAATAGGAATGATTGCTATTTGAATAAAATGCCCATTTCCAAGTGACTGCGAAACATCTGTTGAATACAAACTGCCGCATCACTCTATGACAAAAGTCCTTGCAGAGATGGCTTCTATGGATGTTCGATGGAGAAAATTAAAACATTATCGGTTGAAGTTCTGAGTGTATAAGATGATGACACAGTGACCAATGTATACGGCTATAAGCGCGGGCACGCAATAGCAGTTGATGCACAACTGAATCGGCCACAATTCTTATTAAATTCAAGAGTCACATCAACTCAGCTATCAGACAACGGAAACAGAACTCCATGATGTACTATACCCGCTTTCAAAGCAATGCAATGACTTTCAAAGCAAAGCAATGACTTTGCACAGCGTATCCTATACATTCAATGTCGAAGAAAAAATCGGTTTATTGGGATTTGGACTAAATTCAGAGGCAAAATTTTCCTCGCTGATAAGAAATTGGTATCATGCAGAAGATGATGCAGGAATCCCAGCACTGCAGCAGCAAGTCGGATGCAAGGATTATTTGGTGGGTTGATGATGCCTCCGCAACTTCGTGAATACCTTATGGGTAAGCTAGCTCTTATGGCAGGTACGTGGCCAGCATGCCAGACGTACAGATGTACGAAGGATACCTGCAAAACGATGACACACACATCCAGCTCCAAGTTGTGGTGCGAGGATGGTGTTACAATCCGCGGCCAGTCAATTCCTTGGCCAATGAGACCTTCTTCGGCGAGATGTCAAAACTAGGGCTAACAACCATGAGATGTCCAACGACAACAAACAGTGTTCATCTGATGTGTACAGTAACATAAATAATGCATTACAGACAGAAACCTCAAAACAGGTAACCCAACAACAGACGTTTCCATAGCTGACACAATGACCAACGTATGGTGTAGATCATTCATATTATGAATAATTATTCGTATCCATGAAAATTTCATAATATGATTTCATAATTACAACATATTCTATGATGAATGGTGTCAGAACCACAAGTGTGACGGAACTGGAGAATATGCTACAGCCATAGCAGATTCATATCTCAGGCAGACCTATGATACACATACAGTAGCGGATTTAGAGGGGGGGTTACTGGGGTCAGGACCCCCCCCCCCCTTTTCGAAAAAAAAATACATATACATAGGCGGGTTCAGCATTCCTGCCCGAGAAAAATGATGTTAAAACACAATGTTTAAGAATAAGTTGATCATGGTGAGTTTGTTCGAAATGTATTCTCAGGAGAGACCGGGAAGCTACCACAGGACATAAAACGTGGTCTGGCTTCTGGGGGTCCTTCAGCAGGCCCCGGACCCCCAACCCAAATGTGCAGATTCCCTTCTACGTTTTTTTTTACCAACTTTTCAGGACATAGTCATCAATGAATTTTTAAGTGCAATATATACCGAGGAGAGCCACTAAATTAATTCAGAACATAAAAAGGCTATGATTTCTGGGGCCCTTCAGTGGGCTCAGATCCCCGGCCCAAATGTCCAGCTTCTCTTTCACCTTTTTACAAACTTTCCAGAACATGGTCATCAACGAATTCTTAAGTGCAACCATTCCCAGGGAAGGGCACAAAATTAGTTCAGAACATAAGGAAGGCTATGACTTCTGGGGCCTTTGGGCAGGCTTCAGGACCCCCGTCCCAAATTTGTAGCTTTTTTTTTCTACATGTAAATTTTTCACAAACTTCCCAAAACATGGTCATCGATGAATTTTTAAGTGCAATTTATTTACCAGGAGAAGGCCACAAAATAAGTTCAGAACATAAAAAGGGTTATGAATTCTGGAGCCCTTGAGCAAGCCAAATGGACCCCCGTCCCAAATGGATAGCTTCGCTTCTACATTCTACCAACGTTTCCAGAACATGGTCATCGATGAATTTTTAAGTGCAATTTATTCCCAGGAGAAGGCCACAAAATAAGTTCAGAACATAAAAGGGTTATGAATTCTGGAACCCGCTCAAGGGCCCCAGAACCCCGGCCCAAATGAATAGCTTCCATCCTACTTTCTACCAACGTTTCCAGAACATGGTCATCGATGAATTTTCAAGTGCAATTTATTCCCAGGAGGAGGCCACAAAATAAGTTCAGAACATAAATAGGGCTATGACTTCTGGGCCCCTCAGCAGGCCCGACCCCCCCCCCCCCATCCCCCAAGCCGAGACGGTTCGCTTCGTTTCTAGCTTTTGCATTTATTATGGAAGTATGGCGATAAATGGGTATTCAAATGAAAATTATACCCAGGAGATGCCATCAACTTACCTCAAGTCATAAAAAAGACTCTGGCTTCATGGTTTCTTGAGCGGGCCCCAGACCCATACTGGGACAGGCTCGCTTCACTCACAACTTTTTTTTACAAAAATACCAGGTGCAAGAAGTGGGATTTACACCCAGGAGATACCAGGAAGCTACCACAGGACAGAACAAAGACTCTGGCTTCTGGGGCCCTTGAGCGGGCCCCAGACTACACGCCGTATAATGTTGGACCCCCTCTTTTCAAATTCCTGGATCCGCCCCTGACATAAAAAATGTATCGAACGTGATATGGTTGGGTATGCAAAACAATGCATGACGTAGTGTGTACAATTGTTATAGGATATTGGAAGCTGTATGTGTGCACCGACAAATCATTTGCAGAGTCAGGTCCACATCGTAAACGTGTGTTATTGATAGTAACACCATTAGTTTGATGGCACAGACAGATCATACGTAAACGAGAGACAATAAATCCTCCGACGTTGGTGAACTATACAATACAAGGACTGGTGAGAAAGGGACTCTGTTCTCACCAACAGACATCCTAGAGTGGAAATTCGAACTCATTCATTCATTTCATTGAATGATATGAATTAATGAAAATCGAAAGTAATGGTTACCTGTCTCGATTCTCACCCATAAGAATAATACCAATTGATCCTTATTCGTTTCTCTCAACTATCACTCATGTGTGAGTGACATCTGATCTACAACAGTGTATACAATAATATCAAAATAAACGAATACTGCTACATTATCTGGCATATTGCACTCCAATTCAAGGTCAAAATTTAAGGTCACCTGTGAATTCACTACATATGACTTCCCTTCTGAATGTGTCAAAATTAAGGCTCTTTCTGGAAGTGTTCTAGGAGTTTACTCACTACAGCTCCCAACATTAAGCATGGAAATTTTCAAAGGCGAAAAAAACTTTTTCTTTTGGCCTGAAATGGCTCAAAGCGAATGGAGAGCAATAGTGAATTTTTTTCGCCAATAATGGCTGCCACGCACATACTCACGATTCAAGGGCAATGAGAATTAAACGTGTTGTGAAGGTACATAAGGGGAATTTTTTGAAACCGAGACCTCAAAAATGTTTGGGAATTTTTTGAGAAAATGGCCGCCAAAGTCCGAAATTGGCCATTTTTCATCGAAAATGGACGCCAATTAGAAAAAATCGCAAAAATTAAAAAAAAAAACCTCCCTCTTAAAATATCCTTAGGCATTTTTGTGCAACATTCCAGAAAGATTCGATCGTTGACAAAGGTAGACCGACAGACGGCAACCGCAACGCCATGACAATAGGTTACCAGACCAGTTTTTGCCTCAGAGGTTGGATGATGGCCTTGGTTTTCTTTGCTTGGAATACCTTATACTTGATATTGGCTCCATGACTATTGCTGATGTTTGTGCATGAAATCGCCATTAACGTATTTACCCAACCACGGCTTGCCACGTGACCAATATACGTGCATTTTTTAATATATATTAATGCATTTATATAAATCAATATGTGTAAATATCAATAATGCAGAACGCGAAGTCACGTCGTTTTACAGTAATTGCTTGACAAAGTGATTTAGCAAATGCTTTGTTTTGTGATATACGCTTCCAACATTTTTGCCAACCATTCGTTTTTGATCCGATGTGTCATAGTGAGCACACCTATTCGTCGAATGTAATGTAATCTGAAACGCTAAATAAACACGCTGATGGGAGGTAAAAGTTCGGGTCATGTTGGTATTGGGGATAGGCATTCTTATATATACTTGGACGGTTTCAGAATGGAGCTGCGGTCCGTCAAACATCCTTGAAACAACAGGAAGTGAACCACAGGAACAGGGACGTTTCCTCACAGTCACCATGACAACAGCTTTCGGATCCTTGCTATTCTTGATGATAGTGACCACACTGATTACTGATGGTAGCGCAGCAGTGATATGATCGACAGGGTGAAGGCTTGGCCACAGTTCCAGAAGATATACCACACGACGTCACAAAGGTCTATCTTTACAACAATGCAATACCATCCATTCCCAACTTCCCAGCTCTGCCTGTCTTGAACGTCCTCAATATTGACAGGAACTTGCTGGATGAATTCCCAGACTTGACAGCAATTGGAGACACTTTGACGAGTCTCAGTGTTGCATTTAATAACATCGAGGAAATTCCCCTGGCATTGGTCCTCCCTCTGAAATATCTGACGAGATTTCGAATCTTCGGCAACCCTCTGCGCTCACTACCAAATTTCGGGATGATGCCGAGTACGCCTATCCTCTCTGTTTCGGTTCATGACTATGAGCCGTTCCACTGCGACTGGCGAATGGCGGCCGTGAGACAAGCAGAGAGTTCAGGGAAGATAACATTTGACATGGCACAGCCACATTGTTCTACACCTGCTGTCTTCAGTGGTCACGGCCTGCATACTCTCAGCATATCCCAACTGACGTTCGAGGGTGAGTTATTCAATTCTACACGATAACGAAGTCTGACTGTTGTGTCATCACCAATCGAAATGGGGGCATATGATATGGGCACCGCTAGGTTACTAATATCAGTAAGATGTGTGTTTATTGCTGGACGTTCTTTATTTTAGCACGTTAGCAATGGTGTGAAGTGTATTTGTGAGTATTTCCGACTGAGGAAAAACACGAACTTCAAACCCAAAACCTCTAAGCCCTCAATTTTTTTTCACAAATGTTAGCAAAAAAATAGGATCCTATACGATGTTATGATATAGCATAATCATACTTTGTTCTGATGTATTCACCCGTAGTAAACGGTTGCGTGCGTACTGTATTGAATGCTAAGTAAAGTCCAGGATGTGTAGGTATGAAGTATCGGAGGTGATTTTCTTGTTGTGTTTCGCCCACTAGAGTCCATTTAGAAGGAATCAGAGACGCAAGTACCTGGACTCGATGTAAATTATCACAGGCTTACTAATCATCACACAGTTTAGGTTTCTTTCACTGCGAACATTGTCTAATTTAGTACCAAGTGCACACATACCCCTATTATCGCCCCTTTCGGATGTATCAGCCCATCACTCTCGTCCAAATTCCAAGTATATTGACAAGAATGAGCACAATTCGATCAAAAAATAAACAATAATGAAATATTACATATATATGCTATAATGTATCATGAAATATTCAGACAAAACTTTGGCTTTGCCAGTAAATTTATATTTTTCGCCAATGTACGCAGTCAATGACTTCTGTACGCACGCAATGCCTGTACTTCTATAGGTACTTGCGTCTTTGGTTCCTTCAAAGTGGACGAAACACAACAAGAAAATCACCTTAGAATACTTCTTGTGCATTGCGTGCGTGCACATCCGGGACTTTGCCTAGCATTCAATACAGTACGCACGTAACCGTTTACTGCAGGTGAAATTGGATCATGGTTTACTGATTCACTCACGACATGATCGTGAAAAAGTACAGAAACAACTGATGGTTTATTCTCTTTGGCATTAGATGTTACATCCTCACGCGAGTGCAGATTCGTGTCATATGACGTGACAACCATCGCTGTGTACCCAAGAACCTCAGTCATCCTGTCTGACACGGGGTTCGTGGAGTGTGGACGAGAATGTATCAGCACTGTCGGCTGTACCATGTTTGCTCACGAGTCTGGCAACTGTGTCATCACCACAATAAAGAGTGGACCACCGGCTGCCATCTTGGTCTATACTGACTGGTACATCAGGCTGTGAACGGTACATGAACATGGCCTGAGTACATTTGTTTGATAACTTTCAGCGGCCCAAGTATCATTATCCTTAGCTTTCTTCTATATTCAATAAAGATTAAAAAGGTGACTGATGGATTCATATAGTGGATGAGCAGTATTAAGGCACAGGGTATGATACTTGGACCCTTTCAGCAGTCGATGTTAACCATGCTGATGTTGACGAATTTATGTATGTATGCATGTGTAGCATGACAGACGTCTTGTTACAGCACGTTCGAATATACAATGTTTCTTGACAGAGTCTTGAAAGATGCACACGACAAGAGAAATATCAGTGTTATTTTACATGTTTGTGAATAAAACAGGTAAAAGTCATTATGTTTCTGGATTTGTGATATATATATATATCATCCTTCCTGATTTTGAAGGGCACGCAGAGATGATTGATGGGAAACTGACTGACCTACTCAGTTAGTTGTATAGTTTGGATTGTGATTAGGTACTTATGTACTTGTCAGGTCTATTCCATGGGGTTTGTTTCGGATTTCTAAATTATTTTCGTAGGTTGTTGGGCAGTTGTATACTAATTACAGCAGGTGTACAGTAGAAACAACTACATTAACCACACTGTCTGCCCCTGACGACACCAGTGTGTCGTTTAATAAAGTATTTGGTTGGGCTTTGTTTCTATTGCAAAATGTTGTATTCTACGTTTGTTATTGGAATCATCAAAATTTGGCTGTATTGGTGGTAATAGATTCATACTTACATTCATAGTGTATTAGAGACAAGGTTGTGTTTATTTGATTGTCAGCCTACATGTGATGGTAGAACCTTATAGAGCGACAATATAGAGCACAATCTGACACAACGATGCCGTGACGATTTGAAGAAGACTATCATTTTGTAGTCAAACAGAATGTAATGAAGCTTTGTTCAAGTCCATTTTTGAAACACAAAGGGCTGACCAACGGTGTTTGATATTGAGAAGTTTTACTGAGTGTTTGGGCAGTTGTACAATAATGTGTACCCCTTGAGGACAAAAATGTGTCTTTGAACATGAGCGTTCGGTATGGTTTTGTTTCTATTCCAAACAATTTTCCATGTTTTGTATTGACATCATCACAATTTCATTTTGCTGTCCTTGTAGTAATAGATCGATTCACGCATTTCTCCAAGAGTATCAGTAAAACTATCTGTAATTCTTGGCTAAATGCGTTCGACATATCATGGCTTTCTGAGCTGGAAACCCAACGGTCCAGAAAATGTAGATGTAGTTGTGGTCTCGCCTGTCGTTGACTATCATTGGAGCAACTGGGATATCATGAATTAGTGGCCAGTCCGAGACACAGCAGTTGTGACAAGTCTATCGCCGTTTCAGTCCTGGCCTTTTTGTTACCGGCTCGTAATAATGCAGGAACCAAGGACCAATTTTGAAAAATCCGATCACGCATCTTTCTGTATACCTGAAACCTATTTGGCTGGGTAGAGGGGACATCTGGACATCTGGACATCTGGCCTGGTTTTAATTCTGGAAGTGTGTGCATGACCGTTGTAGGGCTAATTTCATGACTTCGATCTAATTCGCAATTCGCGACATTTTCAAATTCATATTTGTTCACCTGCAGGCATCAATATACATAACGATTGGCAGGTACTTGCACAAACCTAAGGTTACCCCCTTATTTTTATGTGGATTCATGATGATAGTAATGATTGCATTTCTCCATAATGTAGCAATGTATATATAACTTTCTCCTCTCTCTCTCTCACCACACTGACTCCCAGCTCCCAACATCCAATGTTATATCTACTATACACAGGTAATAATTGATGAGTTCAGACCCCTCGCTAAATCCAGAATTGGCATGCAGATCGTGTGCTCGACTAGCTACCAAAATACTTGCAGGCACCTCACCAGATCTAATCCTCTATTGTAGCTCTGTAAATCTTTAACCGGCCCTGTATGTTTGTATGATCTCCATATATGATATTGTCTGCTCCTATCTCAGCCCTCTTCCAGGCTGAGCCCTAGTACCCGAGTCACATACCTACCCTTCACAGTACAATCCACACATACCAGAGTTTTTGTATAAACCCAACTTCTCCAAATTTTCCCAAGAGTCATTCTATGATCCTAGTGCTCTCTTGTGCTCTCTCAACAAATCAACAATTGGATTTGTCCATATATACAATAGCATATGCAATCTTGCCATATTTGATTGACCAAAATGTAAATTGATAATACTGCAATTACTTATTGTATCACATGTATCACATCAAATTCATTGAGTACTCAAGTCCTGTGTTCAAACTGATTGCACAGCACGGCATGTCTGTCCACGCCTATGCGGACGACCACCAGGTCTATAACAGCTGCACTGCATCGTCTCTGGCAAACAACATTTCTGCCATGGAAAGTTGTATCATTGACATTCGCACCTGGATGAAAAAGATGCGCTTGAAAATGAATGACGCGAAAACGGAATTCATTCTGTTTGGCACTCGGCATATGTTGGCAAGGTGTCCGGAGTTGCCCATCTTGATTGGTAATGCGGTCATCCACCCAGCTGATTGTGTTAAGAATTTAGGTGTTTTGTTCGACAAACACATGTCTATGGAACAACACGTCAAATCCAAATGTCGAGCGGCCTTTGGCCAGCTCTACAGGATAAGCAAGATCCGGAAGTTTCTGGATTATCACAGTGCTGTGACACTTATCCATGCCTTGGTACACAGCCATCTGGATTATGGAAATGCTTTACTCTTCGGAGTACCGAAATATCTCATCCACCGGATGCAGATGGTTCAAAATACTGCAGCCAGGATACTGTGTGGAGTGAAAAAGTACGACCATGTCACGGGTACTCTTGAACGCTTGCACTGGTTGCCTGTAGTGTTCCGCATCAGGTACAAAATTGCAGTCATTACCTTTCAAGCCATCCACGGAACAGGGCCTCAGTATTTGTCTGACCTCATTACCGTCAAGAGAAATATTCGAAGTCTCCGGTCTGATGATACCATCTCTCTATGCGTTCCCAGGACTCGGTGCAAAACCCTTGGTGACAGGGCGTTCCCCGCAGCTGCTCCTGCTGTATGGAACTCACTACCTGCAGATCTGCGTAATGTCAATGACTTTTCTCTGTTCAAAAAACGTCTTAAAACACACTATTTCTGCTGTGCATATTCCTAAATCTATGTCTTGTATTACAAAAATGTTTTATATTATCCCTTTTATCCTAACTGTACAGCACTATAGAATATCATTTTAATGTATAAATATGGTGCTTATAAACAAATAAACATAAACATAATATATGAGATTTATGAGAGCTTGTGTCCAATTGAGATTTAATTTCCATCTGATTCGGAATCATACTCATCCAACAAATGAATACTATTGCTGCACTCTTGTTTGCAACCACATCCAGCACTGGAGTACATGGTGTGCTTCCCACTGGTACAACAAATTGACATACACTTAGTTTTACAGCGACATGTCAGATGCTTGATGCACACTGATGGAACCGGATCCAACCACATGAGCACTCAGGGCAACGATGCCACTTCACGACATACCCAACCACATTCTTCTGGTAGTGGCAGACATGGTTGAGGAACTGTTGCATTTACGAACGCAAATGCTTGGTAGTTGCTTCGTTGAATATGAAAAATTAATTTGTCGTAAGTCGGTGGCAGTTTTTCAGGATCATTTATCCGATGGAACAATTGAGCTCTTTAACAGACTTCAGGGTTGGCAAACTTCAGGGTCGGTGTTATCAACACCTTTAAATAACGTTACTTGACATCATGTGACAAATACCTTTTTTACATTAGCACATGAAAACTGCTAAGAACTCTTTTCAAATATTTTTAACATTTCCAACAAGCGAGATAAGATTCTATTTTTTCTATACATGCAGTTTGTGTACTTGTTTTGTTTCATTGTTGCTGATGTAACATCCTGTAACCCCACATGCATAGCTATCATAATACTAAAACAATGGATTCAAACTGACTTTCTGATCATGATGATCCACTACTGAAAATCATCCAAATGATTCGACCATCTGATAGAAGCAATGGAGTAGATGCACACTATGATGACCTCATGACTACACAGATTAGGATGAGCTACTAGTGTATGATTGGTTCAACTCAGGGATCAAACCCCACCATGATACTACTATGATACTCATAATAATATCCTACTATGATACTCATAATAAATTATGGGGAGTTCAATACTTTCTGTTTCGGGTTATCTGCTGCATCCCAGATCTTTGAGTAGATCTGGATACTTCAAGTATGTTTTCCAAGCTATGCACGGCAAACGCACAGCAATAATGCACTAACCATTGGGCACGGCAAACGCACAGCTTGGAAAACGTACTTGAAGCATTCAGATCTACTCAAAGATCTTGGATGCAGCAGAGAACCCGAAACAGAAAGTGTTGAACTCTTCGTCATAAAAATGTACAGCTCAACCCAGGATGTGAAGTCCGTGATGAATGGTTCCATCGTATGAATTGATCCTGAAAAACTACCACCGACTCCCAACGCATTAGTTGTCCATATTAAACAAAGCAAATACCAAGCATTTGCGATGATTAATGCGCAATTCTCAACCAAGTCTGCCACTGCAGAAGAATGTGGTTGGGTATGTCGAGAAGGGACGTGGTTGCAGCCAGCGCTCATGCGGTTGGATCCGGTTCCATCAGTGTGCATCAAGCTTCTGACATGTCGCTGTAAAACTAAGTGCATGTCACTTTGCTGTACCTGTAGTAAGCACACCATGAACTCCAGTGGTGCATGTGGTTGCAAAGAAGAGTGCAGCAATAGCATTCATTTGCAGGATGAGAATGATTCCGAATCAGATGGAGATTAAGTCTAACATTTGGACGAGAAACGTTTGAACATTCGATAGATTCACCCCGCAAACTCTCATAACTGTCATATATTACATTGTACCATGTGATACAATAAATAAATGCAGTATTATCAATTTAGAACATTTTGATCAATCAAGTATGGTAAGATTGCATATGCTATTATCACGATGGTGTATGTGATATATGGACAAGTCCAATTGTAGATTTATTATCTTTATTGTTGAAGGAGCACAAGAGAACACCAGTATCGTAGAATGGCTCTGGGAAAAAACTTGGGGAAGTCGGGTGTATGCAAAAACTCTAGTATGTGTGAATTGTACTGGGAAGAGTTTACAGGTGTGTGACTGGGGTACTGAGGCTCACACTCGGAGTGGGCCGAGATAGGTGCAGGCAATACCATATATGGCGATCATACAAACATACAGGGCCGGTTAGAGATTTGGAGAGCTACAGATATAGTGGACAGGTTAGAGATCAGATCTGGTGAGGTATCTGTATTTTGGGAGCTAATCCAGTACACAATCTGTATGTCAATTCTGGATTTAGCGAGGGTCTGAACTCGTTACTTATTATATATATACATGCAGTAGGTACACGTATAAACTTGGATGTTGGGAGCTGGGAGTTAGCGTGGTGAGAAAGGGGAAAATGGATATATATGGCTACATTATGGAGAAGTGTACTCATTACTATCATCATGAATCCACCCAATGTGATTTGATTAAAAATTAACAGCATGAGTGAATGTTGTACGTGTATGAACATTATTCAGATTCTTTTATGATTTCGTAAAAATAAAGGGGTAACCTTAGGTTTGTGCAAGTACCTGCCAATCGTTTGGAATAATTTCATATATGTGTGGTACTGTTTGCAAAGATAATAATTGAAGTTTATATTGGTGCATCAAATGTGTCCATACGATGAAAAGTTTTTGAGTTATTTGACATATTCGCTGTTGTCGATGGCTAATCAAAAATGAAATTTCAGCCCATTTTCTTGGATTGCTGCTCTTTATCGAAAATTGAGATACTGTATGGCTGAATAAAGTTATGTACATGATGCAGCTGCAAATTCTGGTCATTTTGGTACCATACACTCGATGCTAGCATGTATATTTATGCCTACAGGTGAACAAATATGAATTTGAAATATGAATTTCATAAATTAGATTTTATGACTTTGTAGTCCCCATATGTCCCCTCCACCCAGCCATATAGGTTTCAGGTATACAGATAGATGCGTGAACGGGTTCAGTCAATATGACACTTTTCTCACTATGGTTCCTGCACTATAATGAAGCACAACCTGTATTTATCTAATCGCTAGCGACAATATAGAGCGAAATCTGACACGATGATGCAATACGGTGACGATTTGATGTAGGATATTATTCCGTAGTCTGATGTAGGATATTATTCCGTAGTCCGTAGTCACATTTTTTTAACAAATAAGGGCTGATCAACGATGTTTGATATTTACAATGCGTTGTCTTTCCAGACCACCAGTAATTGCTGAATGTTTGTGCTTTGGGTATGTAATCGTAGCTATAGGGCAGCGAAGTCTCGTTCCACGTGTCCAAAGCAACGTTTTTTGACGTAATTTTGTACTTCCGGAGACTAACCTTGCAATGTGGTCACTTTTGCTGCTTTTGCATAAATTCACAACTATGTCACAAATAGAGCTTTTGATATACTTTTTCAATTCTTTTAGAGTGTAATGAATATGTTCTGAATTAATGACGTGACAAACTATCCGGAAATGGATATATGCATTCTTCATACTGAAACTACTCCCTTTCCACGTCGTGTTTGAGAGTGCATTTCTGAGGCATATGCGTTCTTAGCAAAATTATTTTTGCGATGTTACATTGATATATGATGAAAATTACGTCTCATCACATGCAGTTCTTCAAAATATGGAAAGGAGAAATACCGTTCTCGTCGTTTAAAAGTTTTACCAATTTTTTTCGAATCAAGGTCAAAACCTGAATGCACATAGCTTATTCAAACCCTACAATCAGCAGGGAATATCCATGCAGTAATACATCCATCGATCTATTAGGGAAGAGAATATAATGTCATTGATTGTGATGTGAATATTCCATGAAATTCTGATGATTCACTTATTCATGTCATCTGATACCAAACAATTAGAATATTCAAATTTTTGCAGAAAATTTCGGGGGAGAGTTGCTCGTCCACAAAATGATAATGGCATAGCATCTTTACATTTTCACCCTTCATCAACTCCACAGCCTGTTAAAGCACGTTCAGATACTACTCCAGGATTACAAGTGGACCCGAGTGGACACTCTTCTTCTACTAAAACCATGTCCGATATCCCCAAGAGGTCCAATGTAAAAAAAAATTCTGTAGTAATAAATTTTTCTCAGTTAGCCAGTTCATTTCGGTCGTTCATTTCAGCCTGTTGTTCTTAAAATAACATTTGTTTGTTCGATGAACTTCGGGATAACATTCCAGAATTGAAATTCCGGCATTCCATTTGAAAAACGCATTCTTATCCATTCTGATATAATATTCGGAATACCTAGGAGAACCAAACGAGCAGGTCTATTGTATGTTTGCAGACTCTGCAATGAACTGCAAGACAATTCAAGTCTAGTCTAACCACTGGTGTTCTGAAACGTAATCTTAAATTCTGTCCATTCATAGGTGCTTATATTCAACCATAGTTATATCTATATGTGTATGTGTTCAATACTATTATCGTACTTCATGAGTGATCATTGTCCGTTCTCTCGTTTCTTTTCCTTTTTACATTGTGTCTCGCATGCCGCAATCATGCAAGTGCATAGTGAATTGTTTTGTTCATGTGTATGACACGAAAAATCTTACTTTATTACATTGTAACTATTAGTGTTATTAACATTTTGATTACTTTCCAACATACACTTTTTTCAAACCTATTTTATCTCCTGAAATGCCATTAGTCCAGCTTTGGAAGTGTTTCACGTTGAGTAAATATATCTCGTATGTTTGAGCATTGGCTCAAATGTTCAGGAATATTGTCATTCATCATATTCGTTTGCCTCATTCAAAATCTCACAGAAAAAAATGTCACAGAAAATAGGTCTATATGCAATAGAAACCTAAAAAAAAACTATCGCTTGTTGCACCAAATCTTGCTGCGGAATGTGTATATCCACTTGTCAATAACATGGCACTGTCGTGAGGCACAAACGAAACCTAAAATGGAGAACTCTCGTCACAGAAACCGAACGTGTTGCCCGCAACCACACTGGCGTGAAATTTCACACAATGGTGTGAAAGTTGCACATGGTGTGGAGTAAGTCGACGGACTATATGTGATATTAGATCATGGTAATGTATGTATGTATGTGTGTATGTTTTGGAGAGAATAAAAAATGCACTGGCACAAGATAATTGTAAGAGTAACACATAACATAAAACAGCAATAAAAATTCAATGAGCGACATTGAACAAATTTTGTTGGATTATTTAAGTCTGCTTCTGACTAAAAGTTCTTTAAGGTTTTGATGCTTCTTGTAAGCTGTTGCTATTTTAATATCACCATCAGTATTTTTGTTGAGTTGTTTCATATGCTTTTTAACAATTTGGGCCGAAAGAGCACCTGTTTTTGAGAAGGGTACTATATACACCAGGTCGAATTTATTTTTACTTTTGTTCAAAGGGTCATACTTTGTAAATTTTTGAATGTTGAGGCCATGAGGTTCGAAAGTGCCTAAAGTATCAATCCAACAATATTCCCTTTCAAGTCGCCATTGTTTGTTTAAAAGTTCATCACCAAGATCGGAAACCTGTTCAATTGGTAAAAGAGAAAAACAATCGATGGAAAATTCAGTTTTGCTGTGAAATTTAGATAGATGACTGTACAATGCATTTTCCTCATTGCAGCTAGTTATTGCAGCACGGTGACGATTGTTTCTGAATTTGAGTGATTTACCGGTTTCACCTACATATTGTTTTTCGCAAAGCTTACAAGTGTATAGATAAATTATATTTTCTGAGTTGCAATCCAAAGCTGAGTTGATTGAGTAGGTTTGTTCAAAAACTGATCCTGAGAAATTTTGACAATTTGGAACTAAATGACATGTTTGACATAGTCTAGAATTACAAGGTTTTGAGCCAGATGAGCTGGAAGTGGGCAATTGAAAATCAGCACCTAGCCTTTCCTCACTGTTTAGAATTCTCAATGTTTCATTCTTTATTTTGCGAAGCCAACGTTTTGAATAGTTACGTTTCGAAAGTGCCTTGAATAATGTTTGGCAAGCTAATTCAACATCATCTGGATAGGAGCAAATTTGGAAAAATCGAAAAACTTGGGACTTGATTAGTCCTTTATAAGTGTGCTTTGGATGAAAAGAGAGCTTATGCAACAACTGATGAGTATCCGTTGGTTTGAAGAAAACTTTTGCTTCTAATGTTTTTTCTTTGCTCCTGAACAAAGTAGTATCCAGAAAATTAACTGAATCAGTGCTAATTTCAGCTTTGAACTTGATTGATGCCCTATGTGAATTGAATATTTCGAGAAACTGATTAAATTTGGAAGTGCCGTGTGGCCAAATGAGGAAAATGTCATCTAAATACCTATAATAGCAGTCTGGTTGGAATGGACACTTTTGTAATGCTTGCTTTTCAAATTCAGCCATGTAAATATCTGCATAATGAGGTGCATATTTCTGACCCATGGCTGTGCCTGAAACTTGTAGGAATGTCTTACCGTCAAATTCAAAGTCATTACATTTAAGTGAAATTTCCAATAATTCTATTATACCTTTGAATAGTTCATTGTTTTTCAGAGTCGGGAATGCATTTTTAATTGCTTGGATACCTTCTTCATGATTTATATTAGTATACATACTTTCAACATCTAAAGTGATTAGTAACGAATTTGGATCTAGTTCAAGCCCTCTAACTTTATCTAAAAAGTCATACGTGTTTTTTATATATGACGGATGCTTATTTGCTTGATCTTTTATATATGAATCAATATACATAGCTACTTTTTCAGATTCACTGCTGCAGTCAGATACAATTGGGCGCCCTGGAGGCATTACATTTGGAATTGGCCAGGAGTCTTTGGGTTTATGAATTTTAGGTAGCATATAAAATCTTCTTTGACGAGGGCGTTCTGGTGGTAAAAGAAATTGGAATACTTTTTCAGAAAGGCATCCAGAACTGCGTAATCCTTTTAAAATTTTTGTTATTTTTTCTGAATTTTCTGGGTAAAGAGGAGTGTCAATTTCTCTGTAATGAGCTGGATTGTATAATGGACGAAGGCCTTCATTAATATAATTTTGCCTATCCATAATTACGACTGCACTACCTTTATCTGCTTTTTTGATTACCAAGTCTACGTTATTTTGTAAATCCTTTATAGTTTTATATTCCATTTTCGTTAGGTTTTTGGTTTCTGGTTGAATTTTCAAATTTTCAATTTCTTTAGATATTGCCGAAATGCAATCTAAAACAGGCTTGTCAATCATGGAACTGGGTGGAGTCCAGGTAGATTTTGGAGTGAATTTTGATCTATTTGTAAATGAATTTGGACGGTGAGAAAAATAATTTTGAAGTTTGAGTTTTCTACCATAATCTTGCACAGCTTGTTCAATTGGATCCAATGTTATTTTGGGTGTGGGAACAAAAGTCAAACCACGATTTAGAAGAGCGATTTGTGTGTCCGAAAGTGTAAATTTGGAAAGGTTTACAACATTATTAGTCGTACTGGAGTTCGGTGGACTCTCAGAATGATTTAGTTTAAATGACTGAGCCAGCATTTCAACATTTCATTGGCCGTTTGTTCAGTCCAATGAATGTTATCTGGCTGTGTAGAGAACCTGATTGGATCCAATTGTTTAACAACTGTGAGATTGCTGAAACGTGAACTCATGTCATCTAAAGCCCTGTTAATCATATCCAAGTTGCGTTTCTCTACAGACGGAAGATTGTCTGAGTAGTTAATTTTTGGAATAAGAATTTTGGAGTGGGGGAAGATTCGGAAAGCACTGCTGAGCATATTCCTCAGCTCTGGAATTGAAGTAACACTTGGTTTGGAGCTTCGATTGTTCAGGCCTACACTTAAGATTAAGTTTTTGGGGGCATCAAATGTTTTTTTACAGGCCGTGAACATCATTCTCAGATGGTTGAACAAAGCTCCAGGATAAGACACAACTTGGATATCACTGACGGGGGATTTGGTGATGCGAGAGAGGTTAGAAGAGCCGAGGACGACAGTGGAGGAGGTTAGTCTAGGAAGGGTCCAAAGAGTTTTGGGCCCTCTGATAGTGGAAGGAGAGACATGGAAAGTGGTGTTAGGAGAGTTTTTAGGAGAGGCAAAACGTGTGAAAGTTGCACATGGTGTGGAGTAAGTCGACGGACTATATGTGATATTAGATCATGGTAATGTATGTATGTATGTGTGTTTTGGAGAGTATAAAAAATGCACTGGCACAAGATAATTGTAAGAGTAACACATAACATAAAACAGCAATAAAAATTCAATGAGCGACATTGAACAAATTTTGTTGGATTATTTAAGTTTGCTTCTGACTAAAAGTTCTTTAAGATTTTGATGCTTCTTGTAAGCTGTTGCTATTTTAATATCACCATCAGTATTTTTGTTGAGTTGTTTCATATGCTTTTTAACAATTTGGGCTGAAAGAGTACCTGTTTTTGAGAAGGGTACTATATACACCATGTCGAATTTATTTTTACTTTTGTTCAAAGGGTCATACTTTGTAAATTTTTGAACGTTGAGGCCATGAGGTTCGAAAGTGCCTAGAGTATCAATCCAACAATATTCCCTTTCAAGTCGCCATTGTTTGTTTAAAAGTTCATCACCAAGATCGGAAACCTGTTCAATTGGTAAAAGAGAAAAACATTCAATGGAAAATTCAGTTTTGCTGTGAAATTTAGATAGATGACTGTATAATGCATTTTCCTCATTGCAGCTAGTTATTGCAGCACGGTGACGATTGTTTCTGAATTTGAGTGATTTACCGGTTTCACCTACATATTGTTTTTCGCAAAGCTTACAAGTGTATAGATAAATTATATTTTCTGAGTTGCAATCCAAAGCTGAGTTGATTGAGTAGGTCTGTTCAAAAACTGATCCCGAGAAATTTCGACAATTTGGAACTAAATGACATGTCTGACATTGTCTAGAATTACAAGGTTTTGAGCCAGACGAGCTGGAAGTGGGCAATTGAAAATCAGCACCTAGTCTTTCCTCACTGTTCAAAATTCTCAATGTTTCATTCTTGATTTTGCGAAGCCAACGTTTTGAATAGTTACGTTTCGAAAGTGCCTTGAATAATATTTGACAAGCTGATTCAACATCATCTGGATATGAGCAAATTTGGAAAAATCGAAAAACTTGGGACTTGATTAGTCCTTTATAAGTGTGTTTTGGATGAAAAGAGAGCTTATGCAACAACTGATGAGTATCCGTTGGCTTGAAGAAAACTTTTGCTTCTAATGTGTTTTCTTTGCTCCTGAACAAAGTAGTATCCAAAAAATTAACTGAATCAGTACTAATTTCAGCTTTGAAGTTGATTGATGCCCTATGAGAATTGCAAATTTCGAGAAACTGGTGAAATTTGGAAATGCCATGTGGCCAAATGAGGAAAATGTCATCTAAATACCTATAATAGCAATCTGGTTTGAATGGACACTTTTGTAAAGCTTGCTTTTCAAATTCAGCCATATAAATATCTGCATAATGAGGTGCATATTTCTGACCCATGGCTGTGCCTGAAACTTGTAGGAATGTCTTACCGTCAAATTCAAAGTCATTACATTTAAGTGAAATTTCCAATAATTCTATTATACCTTTGAATAGTTCATTGTTTGCCAAAGTCGGGAATGCATTTTTAATTGCTTGGATACCTTCTTCATGATTTATATTAGTATACATACTTTCAACATCTAAAGTGATTAGTAAAGAATTTGGATCTAGTTCAAGCCCTCTAACTTTATCTAAAAAGTCATACGTGTTTTTTATATATGACGGATGCTTATTTGCTTGATCTTTTATATATGAATCAATATACATAGCTACTTTTTCAGATTCACTGCTGCAGTCCGAAACAATTGGGCGCCCTGGAGGCATTACATTTGGAATTGGCCAGGAGTCTTTGGGTTTATGAATTTTAGGTAGCATATAAAATCTTCTTTGACGAGGGCGTTCTGGTGGTAAAAGAAATTGGAATACTTTTTCAGAAAGGCATCCAGAATTGCGTAATCCTTTTAAAATTTTTGTTATTTTTGCTGAATTTTCTAGGTAAAGAGGAGTGTCAATTTCTCTGTAATGAGCTGGATTGTATAATTGACAAAAGCCTTCATTAATATAATTTTGCCTATCCATAATTACGACTGCACTACCTTTATCTGCTTTTTTAATTACCAAGTCTACGCTATTTTGTAAATTCTTTATAGTTTTATATTCCATTTTTGTTAGGTTTTTGGTTTCTGGTTGAATTTTCAAGTTTTCAATTTCCTTAGATATTGCCGAAATGCAATCTAAAACGGGCTTGTCAATCATGGAACTCGGTGGAGTCCAGGTAGATTTTGGAGTGAATTTTGATCTATTTGTGAATGAATTTGGACGGTGAGAAAAATAATTTTGAAGTTTGAGTTTTCTACCAAAATCTTGCACAGCTTGTTTAATTGGATCCAATGTTATTTTGGGTGTGGGAACAAATGTCAAACCACGATTTAGAAGAGCGATTTGTGTGTCCGAAAGTGTAAATTTGGAAAGGTTTACAACATTATTAGTCGTACTGGAGTTCGGTGGACTCTCAGAATGATTTAGTTTAAATGACTGAGCCAGAATTTCAACATTTCATTGGCCGTTTGTTCAGTCCAATGAATGTTATCTGTCTGTGTAGAAAACTTGATTGGATCCAACTGTTTAACAACTGTGAGATTGCTGAAACGTGAACTCATGTCATCCAAAGCCCTGTTAATCATATCCAAGTTGCGTTTCTCTACAGACGGAAGATTGTCTGAGTAGTTAATTTTTGGAATGAGAATTTTGGAGTGGGGGAAGATTCGGAAAGCACTGCTGAGCATATTCCTCAGTTCTGGAATTGAAGTAACACTTGGTTTGGAGCTTCGATTGTTCAGGCCTACACTTAAGATTAAGTTTTGGGGGGCATCAAATGATTTTTTACAGGCCGTGAACATCATTCTTAGATGGTTGAACAAAGCTCCAGGATAAGACACAACTTGGATATCACTGACGGGGGATTTGGTGATGCGAGAAAGGTTAGAAGAGCCGAGGATGACAGTGGAGGAGGTTAGTTTAGGAAGGGCCCAAAGAGTTTTGGGTCCTCTGATAGTGGAAGGAGAGACATGGAAAGTGGTGTTAGGAGAGTTTTTAGGAGAGACAAAGCGAGTGCGTTTGCCTTTGGGTAGAGAGGAGGGTGAGAGTTCAGGAGAAGAAGGAGAGCGCGGACGCCATTTGGGCGTGGCACTAAGGCGGTTATCAGGAGAAGAGCGAGAGAGAGGTGGCCAATCATCAGATGATGATAGACAAGGAGGGTTAGAGAGGGTATCAAGGAGTTGGAAGCGGTTAGAAGTGGACACAGAGGGAGGGGTGTTATTTGAAGATGGAGGTGAAGAGCGAGAGGGTTTAGGATTGTTAGTAGGAGAGTTGGCACGTTTTAGGTCCATTAGGAGGCGGCCAAAGAAGTTAGAGCCTTGACCATGACGGTTAACACCCCAGTGGCTGTCAGGAACTGGATGGACAATGTGACACCCTTCAGGAAGACCCATCAGAGTGTCACGGAACAATTTGCAAGAATTAAACTTAACTTGAAGAAGTTTACGCATGATTCCATTTTTACTTTTATGCCAGAATGGGGACAGGCTAGGAATTTCACTAGCCAAACGTTTGGCCACTCCTGCATGGGGAGCCCTGAGGATCCGATTGGCTAGGTGTTGACAGTCATGGTACCGGGCTTTGTGATACTGATAGATGTGCTCAAGGCTAGGGAATCTCATACCACGATAGGATATATTACATGGGAAGAAATTACTAAGTGTTTGTGACCTTTTACCTCGCAAGTCTGAGGTTTTGATTGAGAGTTAGAATTTGGAATAGGGGAATTTGGAAGAGTAGAGGTTTTGAATTTCTGGATGGTGGAAGCCTGAAGTTTTTTGCCGAAATGAGATTTAGCCTGCTGAATGACGAGAGCTACCGAATTTGCAATGTCCGAATCTGATAAACCTAAAGAGGAAATGTGGGCCAAAAGGTTTTGAATTGAGCTCTCATAGTGTTCCACCAAATGTTTGGTCACGTTTTGTACCCAATTTTGATTAATTTTGGAGATTTTTTGTTTGATTAGGGGACCAGAACAAGCAGGTTTAATGAAGTCATCCAGGTGTTGTTGTTTTTTACTGAAAGCCCTGGTGACTTGGCCTTGAGACTGCTGGAGCATTAGTGACAGGTGGTGAAAACATTGAAGAAGAGTGTAAAAAGAACGGAAGTGAGGAGGTTTAGAAAGAGCCATGATACGTTTCAGCAATTAATTTTGAAAGTATTAAAACCAGAACGTGTTTGATTTGGATGATAAAACCAAAGGATAAAATTATGAAAAATAAAAACAATTGTATAAAATGAGAACACAACGTTTGAAGAAACCTGAATGCAAAGATATGGTCAATAATCTGACCAGTATCTAAAACACAACAAAATAATACAAAACAATATAAAAGAGGTTACTCACAATGTACTCTGCCTGTTGCACGACCGGTTTCGGAGTTGAATCCTTTGTCAAGTGCGGAAGTCTAGAGAACCTACTGTGGTTGCAGTATTTATAGGAAATATTGGCTTGTGCCAATGTCAATTTTGTTTGAGTAAATCAATTAACAGTTTACCAATGGTTGAGCAAATCAATTAGCAGTTTCCAGAACAGTTTGCCAAGAAGAGTGACATATGTTGAGTATAGATAATTAACAGTTAGTGAATTTAATTGTTTCTTATATGCGTATCTGACACTGAGTAAAACAATTAGCAGTTAGTTGATTGATAAACATAATTAGCGTTTGAAGTTATATTTTTTGAAGTATGCTGAAAGGAAGTATTTTCAAAATGGTATTACTGCGGTGCTTTCCAGCAATAGATTCTTAGGCAGAGATTTTATTAGGCATGAAATTGTTTTTTTGAAACTGAAGATGTGTCAAATTGACTTGCATTGCTTCAGGAGACTTCAAATAAAATGCGATGAAATAAAAACAAAATGTACTAAAATGAACTGAAAAACAAAATATTCATAAAATATTTATAAATGTGTTTTGACTCTTACAATATGCTAGGCACGGGCTAAGTATGTTTTGGAGAGTATAAAAAATGCACTGGCACAAGATAATTGTAAGAGTAACACATAACATAAAACAGCAATAAAAATTCAATGAGCGACATTGAACAAATTTTGTTGGATTATTTAAGTTTGCTTCTGACTAAAAGTTCTTTAAGATTTTGATGCTTCTTGTAAGCTGTTGCTATTTTAATATCACCATCAGTATTTTTGTTGAGTTGTTTCATATGCTTTTTAACAATTTGGGCTGAAAGAGTACCTGTTTTTGAGAAGGGTACTATATACACCATGTCGAATTTATTTTTACTTTTGTTCAAAGGGTCATACTTTGTAAATTTTTGAACGTTGAGGCCATGAGGTTCGAAAGTGCCTAGAGTATCAATCCAACAATATTCCCTTTCAAGTCGCCATTGTTTGTTTAAAAGTTCATCACCAAGATCGGAAACCTGTTCAATTGGTAAAAGAGAAAAACATTCAATGGAAAATTCAGTTTTGCTGTGAAATTTAGATAGATGACTGTATAATGCATTTTCCTCATTGCAGCTAGTTATTGCAGCACGGTGACGATTGTTTCTGAATTTGAGTGATTTACCGGTTTCACCTACATATTGTTTTTCGCAAAGCTTACAAGTGTATAGATAAATTATATTTTCTGAGTTGCAATCCAAAGCTGAGTTGATTGAGTAGGTCTGTTCAAAAACTGATCCCGAGAAATTTTGACAATTTGGAACTAAATGACATGTCTGACATTGTCTAGAATTACAAGGTTTTGAGCCAGACGAGCTGGAAGTGGGCAATTGAAAATCAGCACCTAGTCTTTCCTCACTGTTCAAAATTCTCAATGTTTCATTCTTGATTTTGCGAAGCCAACGTTTTGAATAGTTACGTTTCGAAAGTGCCTTGAATAATATTTGACAAGCTGATTCAACATCATCTGGATATGAGCAAATTTGGAAAAATCGAAAAACTTGGGACTTGATTAGTCCTTTATAAGTGTGTTTTGGATGAAAAGAGAGCTTATGCAACAACTGATGAGTATCCGTTGGCTTGAAGAAAACTTTTGCTTCTAATGTGTTTTCTTTGCTCCTGAACAAAGTAGTATCCTAACTGAATCAGTACTAATTTCAGCTTTGAAGTTGATTGATGCCCTATGAGAATTGAAAATTTCGAGAAACTGGTGAAATTTGGAAATGCCATGTGGCCAAATGAGGAAAATGTCATCTAAATACCTATAATAGCAATCTGGTTTGAATGGACACTTTTGTGAAGCTTGCTTTTCAAATTCAGCCATATAAATATCTGCATAATGAGGTGCATATTTCTGACCCATGGCTGTGCCTGAAACTTGTAGGAATGTCTTACCGTCAAATTCAAAGTCATTACATTTAAGTGAAATTTCCAATAATTCTATTATACCTTTGAATAGTTCATTGTTTGCCAAAGTCGGGAATGCATTTTTAATTGCTTGGATACCTTCTTCATGATTTATATTAGTATACATACTTTCAACATCTAAAGTGATTAGTAAAGAATTTGGATCTAGTTCAAGCCCTCTAACTTTATCTAAAAAGTCATACGTGTTTTTTATATATGACGGATGCTTATTTGCTTGATCTTTTATATATGAATCAATATACATAGCTACTTTTTCAGATTCACTGCTGCAGTCCGAAACAATTGGGCGCCCTGGAGGCATTACATTTGGAATTGGCCAGGAGTCTTTGGGTTTATGAATTTTAGGTAGCATATAAAATCTTCTTTGACGAGGGCGTTCTGGTGGTAAAAGAAATTGGAATACTTTTTCAGAAAGGCATCCAGAATTGCGTAATCCTTTTAAAATTTTTGTTATTTTTGCTGAATTTTCTAGGTAAAGAGGAGTGTCAATTTCTCTGTAATGAGCTGGATTGTATAATTGACAAAAGCCTTCATTAATATAATTTTGCCTATCCATAATTACGACTGCACTACCTTTATCTGCTTTTTTAATTACCAAGTCTACGCTATTTTGTAAATTCTTTATAGTTTTATATTCCATTTTTGTTAGGTTTTTGGTTTCTGGTTGAATTTTCAAGTTTTCAATTTCCTTAGATATTGCCGAAATGCAATCTAAAACGGGCTTGTCAATCATGGAACTCGGTGGAGTCCAGGTAGATTTTGGAGTGAATTTTGATCTATTTGTGAATGAATTTGGACGGTGAGAAAAATAATTTTGAAGTTTGAGTTTTCTACCAAAATCTTGCACAGCTTGTTTAATTGGATCCAATGTTATTTTGGGTGTGGGAACAAATGTCAAACCACGATTTAGAAGAGCGATTTGTGTGTCCGAAAGTGTAAATTTGGAAAGGTTTACAACATTATTAGTCGTACTGGAGTTCGGTGGACTCTCAGAATGATTTAGTTTAAATGACTGAGCCAGAATTTCAACATTTCATTGGCCGTTTGTTCAGTCCAATGAATGTTATCTGTCTGTGTAGAAAACTTGATTGGATCCAACTGTTTAACAACTGTGAGATTGCTGAAACGTGAACTCATGTCATCCAAAGCCCTGTTAATCATATCCAAGTTGCGTTTCTCTACAGACGGAAGATTGTCTGAGTAGTTAATTTTTGGAATGAGAATTTTGGAGTGGGGGAAGATTAGGAAAGCACTGCTGAGCATATTCCTCAGTTCTGGAATTGAAGTAACACTTGGTTTGGAGCTTCGATTGTTCAGGCCTACACTTAAGATTAAGTTTTGGGGGGCATCAAATGATTTTTTACAGGCCGTGAACATCATTCTTAGATGGTTGAACAAAGCTCCAGGATAAGACACAACTTGGATATCACTGACAGGGGATTTGGTGATGCGAGAAAGGTTAGAAGAGCCGAGGATGACAGTGGAGGAGGTTAGTTTAGGAAGGGCCCAAAGAGTTTTGGGTCCTCTGGGGTTTGCCTTCATCTGCATGCCTGTACTTCTATGTATTCTCAGAATACCCGGGTATTGCTGCGTGCAATAAAAATTGCTCTGTGCACGTCAATATGATGAAACAGGACTGGGTACACATTTTGTTTTTAAAAAATTGATATACTCTGCACATCTGAGTATACATCCCATTACAGTAGATAAACACAGAGGGATACAAGTAATAGCTGAAAAAATGCTATGAATGTCATTACCATCTCATTGATAGATCTAAGTACACTGGGGTGCAGCAACACTCTTTCGCGTTATGTTTTGGTCCCAACGGCAGGTGAGGTCTACTGGGTATTGCCCGGTTACATGGATGGTCGCTCTTTCTGGAACACCTGATTTCACATCCTTGTATCGATTCATGTGAAATAAAGACCCTCAAATTGTCTGGATCTCGTCTGAAGTTGAACATAGAGTTTGGATGGGGGAGTCGAGTTCGTTAGCTCTGAATATTTATACACGGCATTATTTCCAAGCCTATGTCTGTTTAGCAATAACCGTTGTCTTTTTAGCAATAACCATTTCAAATTTCTGTACACTATACATAAAACAGTATGTACAAATGGCATTGTCGAGTCCTGCTGCTTTATTGATTGCTTGAAGAAGGTATTTAGCATCGCTTTGATTGACAACATTTGCAATAGGATGCTATATTCATTTCCTACATTTGCACAACGTTATTTCCGTTGACAGAAGGTGTCATTTTGAGTACATATATTTATCATATGTAATGTAATGTGAATCGGGGTCCTGTTTGTCTTGGGAATAGGCGTCTCTATATATTTGGACAGTCTGGGAAGGGAGCAGCACTTCGTTCAATATACTCAGAACATCAAGAGCTGGAGCGATTCACCAGAGCTGGAGCGATTCTTGTATTCATCATGGCAACAGCTTTCCAATCTGTGACACTGCTCATGATAACGAGTACACTGATAGCTGATAGCAGCACAGGAGTGATGTATGATCGACAGGGTGAAGGATTGACCACATTCCCTGAAGACATACCAGACGACACCACGAATATCATTCTTTCCAACAATGCCATAGCATCCGTTCCCGACTTCACACTCCTGCTCTTTGTGGAGGAACTGTACATCGGCGACAACTTCCTGGACAGATTCCCAGACGTGACTGCAGTTGCAGACACTTTGAAGATACTCAGTATTCCACTTAATCACATCGAGGAGATCCCCCTGGACTTGATTCTCCCACTGAAAGCCCTGACGATTCTTCAAATCTTCGGGAATCCTCTGCTCTCACTACCAAACTTCGGGATGATGCCGACATCACCGAGCCTCAGTGTTGGGCCATTTGGCATTGAACAATTCCACTGCGACTGGCGAATGGCGGCGGTGAAACAAACAGAGAGTACAGGGAAGATAACATTTCACACAACACAGCCACATTGTTCTACACCTGCTGTCTTCAGTGGTCACGGCCTGCATACTCTCAGCATAGCCGACTTGACGTTCGAGGGTGAGTTTATCGACTATAATGTAGACAATAACGAGAAGCAATATAAGGTCGGATGGTATACTCATCGAAATATAGGCGATATTTGGTCGTTGTACCTCACACAGAAAGATACTGCATTTTTATATTGTTAAAATATCAACAACGTTGTGAAATACGAGAAAATGTGGGTATTTTTACTGAGTAAAAATCAGGTGAACTTCCAACCTAAAGCAGATGTTGTATCCTTGGTAAATTACTCTCAAATATCCATTAAAAGGTTGTTCACAAAGTTATATTAAAACATAAAACTCATATATTTTGGTACTTGTAAATTCTACGACATTTAGGCTACCGAATTACTCACGACACAAGAGTGAATAAAAGTTTTGACAAAGAATGATGGTTCTTTTTTTTTGTGACAGATGCTACACCCTTTCGCGAGTCCAGGTTCATATTCTATGACGTGACATCCATCGCTGTGTACCCAAGAATCTCAGCCATCCTGTGTGACACGGGGTTCATGGAGTGTGGACGAAAATGTATCAGCACTGTCGGCTGTACCATGTTTGCTCTGGAGTCTGGCAGCTGTGTCATCACCACATTCATCAGTGGACCAGCGGGTGCCATCTTGGCCTACACTGACTGGTACATCAGGCTGTGAATGTTACACGGATATGTCCTGTACATCATTGTTCGATAACTTTCAGCAGTGAATGTAAACCATCACTTCAGCAGTGAATGTAAACCAAATCCACATCATTGATGTTGACGAATTGGTGATGAATTTATGTATACATGCGTGTGCAGTATGACACTTGTATATGCACGTTTGAATATACAATGTTTCCTGATAAAATATTGAAGGATGTACACAACAAGAGAAAATTAAGTGTTATGTTTACTTTAATGCGGTATATCATGCTTGGTTTTGAAATGCACGCAGAGATGATTTATAGAAAACTGACCTACTCAACTCAGTTTCATGGCTTCGATATGGGCTTGTATTGGAGACTAGATTGTATTTATTTGATCACGAGCGGAAATATATCATAAAATCTGACACAATTGTACTGTACGATGACGAATTGATGTGAGATATCATTCTATAATTAATTTTCTGAAGAATTTTCTGAAGCTATGTTAACTCTATTTTTGAAGCAAGAAGACATGATCAACGATGTTTCAGTTGATTTCACAGTTGATTAAATGCTTCATGTTTTTTTAGGCTGCCAGTTTTTTCTAATGTTTATGCTTTGGTCTTATTTTTTATTATTTATTTTCCAAGAAGTGAGGTTCGAAATTATGTCACTATCTGTTTTGAGCCATTTCCAGCCGAAAAAAAATGCATTGAAAAATGTTTTGAACTATTTGGAACATTCGGCCACTATTTCTTCATAATGGGAGCAGTAAGAACTAAACATAAAGATAGAGCGTGAGTATTGACACATTCAAATAGGAATTCGGATATAGTGATTTCAGAGGGTTTTTTTACATTTCTCCGGTGATATTTCATAACCGTTTGGCTAATATTTCCCCCAGTTGAGTCTGGCTACATGGGTTCTAGAAGGCCTACTCACGATACAAAAAGACTGAATGTTGTATATGGTATTGCGTCGATACCATTGAAAATTTATATGAGAAAATAAAAGATATGGTATTTGATGGTAGCAATCGCCGGGGTTCAACCAAGCAGGCGACCACACCTTAGCGTGTAGCACTAGGCATTTGCCTCTAGGATATCAGGAATACATGCTACATTTTGTTATACCTCAAAGAATAATTGCGCACATAACATCGACAGCTGTTGTATCCTTATACTGTAATTATTATGAGATTTATATATGTGGATTGGAAGACCATGGGAAGCTCGTGGAAAGTGTGCTGGGTGATAATGGTTGTTCATGTTCTCTTCACAATAATGTTCACAAGGTTTTTGACGTTGTGCTATACAGGTTTTTATATCTGGGGATTCAGATAGACATAAAGTTCTTATCATATCATTGATATAATCATATGTAATTACTCACTTTTTGTATGAATGATAGTGTTTTGCGCACATCTCAGCAGTTTCTGCCCAATCCTAGGCAGTTCTTCTGCTCACCTTGGTAAGCAATGTATTTTCCCATTCTCGCTTGCCTACCGTGTTGCTATCTCCCCTGATGTTGGATGTAAGTATCAATCTATTACCACCAATACAATCAGACTTTGATGATGCCAATAAGAAACGTAAAGAACCAATATTTTGTAATAGAAACAAAGCCCGACCAAATAGCTTATAGGTGGGATGGCGGAGGTGGGTTAATTTACTCTGAATATTATTCAAGCTCTATTTCGAACTATTCTAAGAGTTTACTCCAGACAGCTCCCATTATGAACGCAAAAGTGGATAAAATTTCTATGTCCAAACAATTTCTCATTGGTGAAATTTTTTTTTGCCTGGAAATGACTCACAACAGGCAGTGACTTGATTTCGTACCACGAACATTTCTTTTCCAGTGACACTTTAGAAAAAAAAAATGGCCGCCATGCACAGACCGGTGTTTTAAGTGCAACAAATTCTCAAACTACACATCAAGAAGGTACATTATGGGCAGTCTTATGAATCAATTAGAATAAAATACTATCAGATCAATTTTGGAAATTCCCAAATTGACTGTTTTTCGTCAAAAATGGGCGCTATTTTGAAAATAATGCTAAAATAAAAATTTTTTATAATAGATCCCTCTTGAAATATTTTTGAGTATTTTTATAAATTTCAGAAAGATTCGGCCGCTAACTTTGAATATAAGAATGTTAACAGACGGCCAGATGGCTAGCGGACGATAGACGGACAGCAAGACGGACGATAATCTAAAATAGGCTCTGGCTTCTTGGGCATACCAAGAGCCAAAGACCCCCCAGCCTGGGGTCTGGTTAAGATTATATTATGAAATATGTAAAATATTATAACGTCTAGTCTTTGCAACAATTCGGAGGAGTTAAAACAGAACAATAACATCAAAAGATACTTGTGGCGTTTGCACATGTTGGTGTCCTATCGTTTTACCATAGTGGCCCTAGTTGTTCCTGTTCGAATATTATATACATGTTATGTTCTGTCAAGTAGTCATAATAATATATTTGTAGTTTTTATATAGCGGTTTTCCGTGCATGGCATGCTCAAAGCTCTTTACATTTATTACTCCGATATTGACTGAAACCACTTTCCAACTCATTAGGAGTCCATGGACAGTCGCCTTATATGGCTGCCCTTCCGGCGCAAGGTAACTAGGTACACGTACAATCGTCAACACTGCCAATCGGGTACTCACTCACGACTGATTGAACCGAGACACACAACGTGATACACACCTTGCCCAAAGATGTTAGACAGACTACACAACAGTGCCAGCACTGCGGCTCGATCCACCAACCTGCTGGTCAAGAGGCTGGTACCTTAACCACTGTGCTACCTACCCTCACAGGCAGTGATTACGGGTAAGTCATCTGACAACATGAACATGATGTTCATCGTGAAAAGTATGTAGCTTTCAGTCATATCCCTGAGTTTCTGAGATGGACATACCCTGATATTACAATTGAATATTGGATATACATCTGAATATTAGATATCGAAATTCGTACCAGCAAACATCAATCATAGGGAGATGAAAGATAACAATTAAAATCAGTTCATTTTTGTTGGACATCGTTTCTGAGATCGAAAGGCATGCGGGTACTCAACATACATGTTGTATACTGGAGTTCAGAATTCAACATGGAAAATCCGTACTCTGCCATCAGTCGTTCATACAAATGTTGTTCATTGACACGACAGTATTGTTGTTAAATATTTAGTAGTCAATGATATTCAAGCAAAAACCATTCAATGATAATATCGTATTATGTCAGAGACGATGTATCAAAAAAATAAACACATAATATTCCTGCCATATCGTAAAAATACTGTTACTGGTGTTTTCAGATAGGCCTTTCAATTTTTTAAATATGATTTCAAAACATTAGTCTTAGACACCATCATGTTTTTCTGAGCATGTAAATTCCCTAAGCTCAAGGCATGTTATCATTCAGTCAAAAATGTTCACAAAACCTCTAGATCGTCACACAATAAGGATCGATATTATAATGCAAGTATCCACTTGATGGATACAGATTGCACTGCTGACGATGTCTTCACTAATATGAAACTTGAGAGGCTATGTTATAAGCCTCCTCACGTTGCTCTCGTCTTAACCGATATGATATATCACGAATAGCGTGCTGAAGTATTGTTGATATAATTTTTGTTTGGTAAAAAAGTAAATACAGCCTTAAGGCCTGACCAAAATTAAAGTAGCAATCAATCATGACGAGAATGTGCATACCATACATCATATGAATAACGAGGCGCATGCTCCGTTGAATGTGAAACTTTCACACGCTTGAGGATCAAATTTCTTCATTGTCGGCAAACCCCTTAGTGGGGGCTTCCCAGATATACGAAGGGAATGTTACTTAAATGACGGTAGTGAATCAGAATGAACTAAGGGAATCCGCAAAAACAGCAGATTTACCTACAACATTAATGCCGTAAAGATGGCGAAAGAATTCGGTGGTTTGTGCGAAATAGTGTTGCTCATATCAGTGTGCAACATCTGGAACATAATTGTGACACGAATTATGACCAGAGTGGTAAGATGCATGTTACTTGTGATCATCGGAATTTTTATTCGGTGCCAACTGATATCATTAATTCATTTGACGTGATATCTCTGGACTTGAGTGGAAATAATATCAAGATTCTCGGAGATGGTGCCTTCATTAAGTACCCCAACCTCGAACACTTTAATCTTTCAGCAGCTGGAATACAAAGTGTTCACATTTCCACTCTGGATGGACTCTCACAACTGCTCGTATTAGATCCGACAAACAACCCTTTTCTGGATCAGAATAATTGATTACTAAACCACACTTTGTTCAAACACCTGTCCACTGATTAACAACCTATAAATTAGTGACAGTCCACTTCATGGTGATGTTTTTACTTCGTTGAGGAACTTAGAAGAAATCACAATGACCCCAGACGATAATATGATGCCCTTCGAACTTTTGAATCTTCCTAAACTCCGTGTGTTGAGTTTTGCCTTCTGTCAGTTTCGTGGACTTCTCACCAAAGAAATGATGCAACCGATTATCAAGTCCAACTTGACGGAACTTGCCTTCCATACATGTAACATAAGAAACATTGAACCGGGAGCTTTTGACGGTATTGGGAATTTGAAGTTTCTTAATTTGGCTGGCAATAAGTATACCACAGCTACTTCCCACGGAGACGGCCGGAATGGGAGGATTGCCGTGAGTGGTCGAATCCAGTCCCTCTTCAAGCTGACTGTGAAATACTGCCACCTATTCTCCGGTGTCTTGCGTACCTCAAGATTGATCGCCTCTCTTTTCTTGGACGCATTGATTATGCAGTTAAACATGCTTGTGTACGTTTGTCAGAGAACAATCTTCGATATATCGACGGTTCTAATAAGTTACACGAGGGTATCTTAGATGTATCACATGTTAGGATCATGGGCTTGATGACGTTAGAAGTTGTTGATCTGTCAGGGATGGGATTGTCTCATGTGGTTCCAAGTAATTTTCAATCTTTGGGAAATCTAGTGGAATTGTACATGCGATCTAACAACTTGCAGAGTATTGCAAAGTTCCCCGAATGTAAGCAATTTCAAATTGTTGATTTGTCTGACAATAAAATATCATTCATCCAAAACGATACATGGGTGAACGTTCCAAATCTCATGAAACTTGATCTTAGCGATAATTATTTGCAACAATTAGATTGGTGTCTCCCAAATATAGGGTCATTCAGGTGGTTAGGACTGAAAAATAACAAAATACAGTATGTTAGTAATAAAGTACGTGGAGCAATCAGTAACTTTTCTGGCAATAGTGATCTCATCCTGGATCTGGGTGATAACCCGCTACAATGTATTTGTGAAGAATTCATTTTCGTTGTTTAGATGAGAGAGAATACAGCCAGACTTGAAAACAGTGACAATTTAGTATGTTCTAAGGGGTCTCAGACAAGTACTATCATTGACTTAGATGTGAAGAAAATGGAATGGAAATGTTCGAATAATGATCACAAAAAAATGACTTCTTGCATTGTTCTCGGTGTCAGTGTCATTTTGATTAGTGCCTCCATGTTATCATACAAGTATCGGTGGACTCTGAAATGGAAGTATTACAGCGCCAAGTATGGAAAATCCAGACGAACTGAAATACTTCTGGACGATATGTTTAATGAGCCCTCATTCAGCACGTTTGTTATATATCCATATGAAGATGAACAAATGAGAAGCTGGGTCATAAGTCAACTTAGACACAGGATAGAGGTGGAATGGCAGAAGTCAGAATGTTATATTCGAGGTCGAAATGATATGCCCGAGGTCTTTGACACGAATAACCTCGTCAATGGTTTGATGCAAAGTCAGTGTGCTGTTTGGGTCATTTGTCCGGGATTTTTCGAAGACAACCTGAATTCCCAAACATCTCGCAAATCTACTTGGTCCGAAAGTGACCACAAAACGGCTTCGGTTCACAGAGAACGAAGATGGACACAGTCTGTTCTGGTCCAAGCTCAGGGATTTCATTCCGGGCTGATGTACATGTATCATGATTAGCTGTGCACATAATGGAAATCATGATGTTTCATTTATTTTGCTGCAAGAGAATTGTGAAAATCCTGTGTATATAGGATAAATTCTACTAGAATGTCCAAGCTTTTTACGTCATCTATCAGGTGTAATGATTTTCGTTTTGCTTACAGAAGGTGAAAAAAGTAGTTAATACCAGATTCGAACTCACATTCTGACTGCTCAACATCATGACGAATCAAAATAGAACAACTATTAGGTTGGAAAAATCAGGATTAGGGAGGCGGGACATTTTCTTTTAATATGGATGGTACTTTTTACATTCTCCTGACGTATGTTTGATCACTATAATACATATATATCATACATATTCACCGTCGAGTATATTTTGAGACATGTACTAAATTTGGTCGAGCAGCTTCCTAACAGACAAGTTTCAGAGTCCATCGGTAAACATTCAAAATAAGTGGCCACCACTGGACCTTGACGTAGGGTTTTACTTGAATAGGCTGTTCTGAGAGAAACGGTTTATTGTTCTTTGAAAGTTGCACAAGATTCAAGCTCTATGATCACATGCTTGCAAATAAAAGCTTTTGTGATATATCAATTGTTGTGTTATTTCTTTTCTTTTGTATAGTTATAAAAATTACTCCATGTACCTTGTAATGATTGAATAAATGGGTTATATGATTATAAAATGTGTGTGGATATTATTTTCTTCACACGCACACTGTGTGTTATTAAATATTGTCACCTTCCGGAGTGGGTGAGCACATATTTTCGTATCACATAACTAATACTTTCCTCCTTCAGTCTACGTTTTCTGGGGATTGTGCATTGCTAATATACATTTTATTCTGTGTCAGTAGACTCTGGAATAAAATGCTAAACAGTGCTGAGTCCAGGTCAACCACCGGTGCTTTAAACGAAATCAAAAGCCTATCTATTTACATGTAGTTGTAATCAATGATAAGTAATAGATATACACTGAGCGTGAGGTGAATTAGAATATTATGGACCGAGCGGCGAAGCCGCGAGGTTTCATAATATTCTAATTCACCGAAGCGCAAAGTGTATATCTGACTTAGCTACTGGCTCTATTGTTGTTAGTTATATACCTGCTAGCGGGTGTATAAGTTAGGAATCGACCTCTGGAGAACAATGGGACCAGTAGCTAGCATTCATGTATATGTGCATCTGCTTAATAATGTTATCATATTTCACTTCTGATTATAGTCCGTCTTCTTGGTTTCTTGTCTTTTTATATGGGGTTTAGTCTTTTTCGTCTGTCTCAATCACTGTTAGAGAATTGTATATGTACCATACAACATATAATATTCTTATATACCAATTTTATTAAGTGTCAAAACATAATTCTCTTAAATATATTTTCTCTCTTGAAGTGCCATCATACTAGCTTTGAAGGTGTTTCAGGCTGACCATGTACACGATGGGTAAGCCATCATAACGTTCGGACACATTCTAGTTGTTGAAGTGTGCACAATGTTTACTTACTGATTGGTATGTCATTCCTAAGGATCTCCCAAATACGGCCTCACACAGGTTGGACAAAAACTGGTGTGATTATAGCCATATTCAAAGATAAAGACAAAAATTTGCAGACCCTCGCCCCTGCAGATTTTGTTTCTTAATTTCAAGCTGATGACCAGTATAATTATTGGACTTGGGTGATAATCGGGGATGTTGATCGTACGACCATTGGTCATATATCAAATAGTCGGAAATAGAAAAATACCAAATCACAGGAGAAATACTCGTTGATAAATGTAAAGTTCTTACGATTTTTCTGTTTTGATCAAATTCTCGACCACGACCTCAATTCTTGATACTGACCTCCCAAACTTTGCAAGCTCTCTCAGACTTATGATGCATACTTTATGTTCGACATTCTATTGAAAATCGTCATTGGTTCTGGAATCACTACTACATGAAATATCATGAAATGATATTTTCAGCTGATGACCATTACATTTTCGACCTAGGGCGATAATGGGGAATTTTGATCATACGACCATAGGTTGTATAGCAAATGATGGGGAATTTACCAGAAAAAAACATTCAAAATCAATGGGGAAAAATCATGAACTAAGCAGAGTTATTGCAATTTTAGGATTTTGACCTTTTCTGAGACCTTGACCTTGTCGTGAAATATTGAGCTGTAAAATTACACAGTTTTGTTTCTGTTATCAAAGCACATCTCCTGAACGAAAACGGAACGAAAACAGATGAAAACTGGCAACACATTATGGCTCTTGAATCTCAGAACACTCAAGAGTTGAGAAATCGTGACCCCAAAATTTTCGACCTCAAGCGATAATACAGAGTTTTAGTCATCAGTCGTACACCAAACGATCAGGAATTGGCCGAAGAAAAAAAAGTTTCAATGATATTGATTCGATATGGCCAATTATATATTGATTCGATATAGCCAATTATGTGATTTTCACTTTTTCGGTTGCCATGGCAACCACGTTTATTCGATTTTGACAAAAGTTCAGGAGGACCGAGCCACTGCCATACCACTTCATCCCTACAACTTTCGAGTCGATCGGGCCTATCACTATGTTCAAAAGATAAACTAGAATAACCTGAACATCGAGTACGAATACAAGTCAACTACACACGAAGGTTAAAAGCTATCGGCCGGTTCAAATTCAGGCCTCTTGAATTAACGTCGTGAATGTTTTCAAGCTGTTCGAACTCAACTGGAGGACGCCATGTTGAATCAGTTCTGTTCTCTACCATCGAAGAGCAAGCTAATGATTCTTTTAACTGATTTCAACAACACATTATGCTATATACTTCAAGGTATCAAATATTATGTTGATATCCCGTAGATAATGTGTTTCAATATAACCATTATAATCGAACGCTATGTGTATACAGAGTAAACTGGCACTATAAATATACCAAATCATATGAATATGCAACGCGATAGATATCGATATTGATGACCACTTTCCATTTTGACCATTTTCTTGAGCTACCGACCCTGAGCCATCACCTACGAATATAGACGCTCTCCAGTCGATGACGACCGCGTCTTCTTCGATATCATATATACCACATCAATAGCAGTAATAAAAGTTCCAGGTCTTTTTATTCAATGCAGTTGTAACAAGTAAAATATTCATTAACTTATTCTATCTCGCCAAATACTTCCCAGCTTGTTACAGGATTGGACATAATTATGAAACGTCAATCTTTCGATATTTACATTCAAGGTTTTAATTGTTGTAATTAGTAAGCAACATTAATTATTTGATACTATTACTATGGGTAGGAAATCTATACTGGACAAACATTTTCATTAGTTTAGTACAATTATAATTGTTTCTCACCTCAACGATTGCAGTGTGGGCAATAATAGACCTACCTAGTGGAATTCATGTTTTACTTCAGAAGCATTCAGAATAATTCGTTTTCGATTTACAACCAAGGGAATTATCACATTGAAACACATTGGAATTATCAATATTTCATTGTTGAATCAAGTGAACTCAATTTTATTCATATTCATCTATATTGTTCAAAGAAAATTACCCAGAGGGTAATGAACGATTTCCTGAGAAATGTTTACTGGTAATGTTAAGCCACAACTGTTTCTTTTTCACAAAAATTGCCATTTTTTTACCTTTCAAGGTCATTGAAGGTCGAATTCAAGGTCACCACTGGAACCTCCATATATAATTTCCCATTTGAATATGACAAAATTTAAGCTATATCTTGAAGGCCAGGAGTTTACTCCACACAGCTCCCATTATGAAGAAAAGTGTATGGAAAAAGAAGTCCACAAATATTTTCAATGGTAAAATTATTTTTAGGCTGGAAATGGCTCAAAACGCCAACCCGTCAAAAAATTAAGATGGCTGCCATGCCATACGGTGAGAAATGTATACATATCACAGGAGAATGAAACTAATACACATCATGAGGTACATATGAAGAGTCTTATTCATCAATAGAAAAGAGTTACTAAACAGAGTTTAGTCCAAAATAGGCCATGTTTCTTCAAAAATGGCTGCCATTTTTAAAACAAAAATCTGAAAATAAAACAAACTAAGAATATCTCCCTCTTGAGATACCTTTAGGTATTTTCATGCGAAATTTCAGAAAAGTTCGAAATTGAACTTCAGAGATGAAAATGTGGACGGCGGACACAACATAATGCCACTAGGTTATCGGTCCAAAGGCCGGTAACCTAAATACCGACATGTATCATGACTAAGCAATTACCACACCTAGAACGATCACGAGCCATGTGTGTTGAAACAGCCGATTTCATGTTTGACAAAACTTGTCCATGGTAAGTACTACTAGAATCTGTTTCGGCATGGGAACCTGCAAGGGCATTCTCTTTACGGCGGCGCAATGATGACAAATTCATAGTATCCGTCGAACTGAGTTATGGGGATACAATAGTCGAAGGAGAGAAAACTCAATGCATTGAGGTATTGACTCGATAAAGTGTCAATGTTAAGCTCAGCCATCCGGCGATGAAGAGGTTACTGGAGTGTCACCGAATGTCTTATAAATCTGCCCACACTGCAGCACCATAACCGTGGTATCACGACTCGTGCAGCCCACTACGTCGTAATGTTACATCAAATTTAAGAGAACATTTAACTGTCCAAATTTATTATACTAGTTTAACCATCAAGGCCGTAAATCCTAGGCGAAATCTTGCTAGCCAGTGGGAGTTGCAATAGTCCTGTATTCGAATGCTCCATCTTCTCAGTAAGAATTAGTTTGTCCAGTTGTTGAATATAGGACAGAGAAAAGCCTCAACCCTTCTATTCTTTGCTTTAAAAAAAAACCGTCATTCTGAGCAAGGGGTGACGAGTTGCTAAGCTTTCCACCTTCATAACAGTCAGCTATCATGCCGAAAACGGAATTACTAATGGGGGAACAGGCAGATGAAACGCCATACCAAATAGATTACCATAACGAGTGTATGAACAACGGCGGTCTGTGGTGCAGCTTACGTTTGTGCACCTGGATGCGGCCGGCTCCCAGCTATGTTCAATCACACTTTTTGCAGAGCCTGCAGTGTTGGTGATGGTAAAACGCTCATGGGTTATTCACATTTTCTTTCACTAACCAATGTAAGTATTCCTTAATATGAGTCTCGTTCACACACCCTATGGTGTCCCGATTGATGGTGTTAAACTACACGTAAATACAAAATAGATCTAGGCCAATTGGTCCTTACTCTTTTTTAAATGCGCAATTATAACGCCCAGTTCGATCAATGTATATGGGGTGTAACGGGGATGGCCATTGAATGTTCGATTGCGAATGAGCAGCTTTCCTTCCATTATTTTACCGGGATAATGATTCCGCCGGGCTGCCAAGAATCACAATACAGACAGGATATATCAATTTATCTCATCCTCAGCTTGGAAGGGCCTTGAGCAGCAAACAAAAACGACACTGCAAGGTAAACAGTAATCGAGGATTCAACGTTACGTTTTTATTGATAATCTTTCACTTAGAACAATGGAAGCGTCACATTGGTCATATCATTCCATGTCCGGAATCGATGATACGGCTGAACACATGAAATATCGACTGGTACAATTGATCCCTGTCTATTTCAGATGTGGGACAAAGGGGTGAAAATTGTTTTTCTAGATCATACCCGTCGATATTCGGGGTGCCTTTACAGTCGGTCCACGCTCCTATATATTTAAACAGTGTGGGACGGGAGGGGCAGTTGGTCCAACATCCGCAGGAACAGACACAAGTGCACTACCGGCGCACAGAAGCTTTGCTATTTTCAACATGGCAACAGTTTGCAGAATGTGTGTTATCCTCTCCTCGTTGATGATGATTGTGATAACTGATGCTGCAGTGACATATGATCGAGGAAACGAAGGATTAACCTCATTCCCAGAAGATATACCAGGAGATGTCACAGAGATCGTCCTTCTCGACAATTTCATAACAACCATTCCCGAGTTTCCAGTTCTGCCTTTTTTGGACACTCTCAACATTGCTGGAAACAACTTGGGTACATTCCCAGACTTGACTCCAGTTGCAACATCTTTGTCAACAATCAGTATGGAAAATAATTTCCTCGAGGAAATTCCCCTTCAATTGATCCTGCCACTGAAATCTCTGGAGACCCTCTCCATCTATGGCAACCTGCTCCATTCACTACCAAATTTCGGGATGATGCCGCCTTCTCCAAGCATCTCCGTCGCTCTCCTCGGCTCTGAACCGATCCACTGTGACTGGCAGATGGCGGCCGCAAAAGTTGCTGTAAGTGCAGGGAAGATAACGTTTGACTTTTTCCAGCCACGATGTTCAACACCTGCTCTTTTGGCCCTCAAGGACCTGGACACCGTCAGCATGTCAGACCTGAACTTCGAAGGTGAGTATACTGGAATAGCTCACCAAATATGTCAGATGTGACTTATGTGACTATGTTGTTCAAAACTGGGTACCAAAATGCTAAATATGCACGTCAATAGATAAATAGTTTTGGGCAAGCATCTGGCACTGTTGTAAAAATACGAATGTGTGTGAGTGCACACCAGTTGCAGTAAGGAATTAGGAGTGTTTAGGACCTTGTTCAGAACCCTTCAGAACAGAACACGTAAAATATAAACAAAATATATAAGTACATGAGTGACCATTCACAAACAAAAATGCTGCTGAGTCGATGGCATTGTATTCATGTCCAACCCTCATATTTTGTAACTGTAATAAATTTGAGACAACTGTTACCATTGGATATAAATTGTTTATGATGGGAGTCCCTTGTATATTTTCGATTCATGGTTTGGCTATTCTATTTGGCAACAGAAACTACCCACTTTCGAGAGTCCAGCTTCGTGTCATATGACGTAACATCCATCGCCGTGTACCCAACAATCTCCGCCATCCTATCTGACACGGGGTTCGTGGAGTGTGGACGGGAATGTATCAGCACTGTCGGCTGTACCATGTTCGCTCTGGAGTCTGGCAGCTGTGTCATCACCACACTCAACAGTGGACCAGCGGCTGCCATCTTGGCCTACAATGACTGGTACATCAGGGTGTGAAATAATCAATTTTGCATCACGATGGAAATCATGAATTTTCTGTTGGTACTGGAAAATGTAATTGTATCCCCCGAACGAAGGTCGACGGATACTATGGGTTTGCTCTACAGGTTGCAAATTTTGACCGATTCTAATATTTTTTTATGCAGACACATTTTATGGTAAGATCCCGACACCAATCGATTTTGGTTGCCATAGCAACCAAATTGGCCGGGAAGACCTTTTGAGCTCGAATTAGCCTGTTAACACACATGGCTTCTGAACGCTCTATGAGTGGGAGTTTTCGATGAATGATGATGCAATCGCACAGGCTCGAAGAGAAAGACCGTCACACGAAACCCATTGTATTTCAGAATGATCGAATAAATATTAATCAGTTAATGGACTAACTTATTACAACCATCAAAATACCCACTTTGACATCTTTGATCACTCCAATACCCAGTACTGTGAACGCAAATGGCACTGGATTCTTGTTCAGTATGGAGAACTGATGTGTTTGGTGAAAACAGAACAATATTATCAAATAAGTTATTATAACGTTAGTTTTACTAGTTAAGTCTGTTATTGACCACAATGAAATAGTTAAGATGAGAAACATTTATTATTAAGCTCAACAAGGTAAATGTTCTGTCAAGTATAGATTTCATGGGTGTAACCGAATAAGTTAACATTATTTTTGCTAGTTAAGCCCATTATTGACATCAATAAAAATAGTTAAGATGAGAAAAATTTATTATTAAGCTCAACAAGGTAAAGGTTTTGTCCAGTACAGATTTCATGGGTGTAACCGAATAAGTTAACATTATTTTTAATGGTTATGTCTATTATTGACCACAATAAAAATAGTTAAGACAAGAAAAGTATTTATAATTGGGCTCAACAAGGTAAAGGTTCTGTCCAGCAGAGATTTTATGGCTGTAACCAAATAAGTTATTATTATTTTTGCTAGTTAAGCCTATCATTGACCTCAATAAAAATAGTTAAGACAAGAAACATATATTATTGAGCTCAACAAGTTAAAGGGTTTGTCCACTAGAGATTTCATGGCTGTAACCAAGTAAGTTAACATCATTTTTTGCTAATTGATCACAATGAAAATTATCAAGACGAGAAACATTTATTATTGAGCTCAATCAGGTAATTGGAATTTCACATTTGAACCTAATCTGGAATATATTTGGGGTGAAAATTGTGGAGACATTGATCTGGCTCCAATTTTGTCATCTTGGAATGCAGTTTTGGTCTTAGATTTCACTTTTACTTAGATTTCAAATTGGAACCATGTTTGGCTCATAATATGAAATAAAATATAATTATGGCCAAAAGGTCGATCTGGCTCCAATTTCGTCATCTTGAAATGCAGTTTTGGTCAACTTTTACTTTGAGTTTCAGCTTGAAACCAAGTTTGGCACATATTATGAGTTAAAATATAAGTTTCGGTGAAAAGTTCGATCTGGCTCCAAATATATCCTCTTGAAATGCAGTTTTGGTCAACTTTTAGTTTGAATTTCAACTTGAAACCATGTTTGTCACATATTATGAGTTAAAAATATAACTTACAGCGAAAAATTCGAGCTGGCTCCAATTTCGTAATCTTGAAGTGCAGTTTTGGTCAACTCATGGTAAAATATAACTCATGGTAAAACGTTCGATCTGGCTCCAATTTCGTCATCTTGAAATGCAGTTTTAGTCAACTTTTACTATACTCATGGTAAAACGTTCAATCTGGCTCCAATTTCGTCATCTTGAAATCAGTTTTAGTCAACTTTTACTTTGAATTTCAATTTGAAACCAAGTTTGGCACATACTATGAGGTAATATATAACTTATTGTGAAAAGTTCGATCTGGCTCCAGTTTCTTCATCTTGAAATGCAGTTTTGGTAAATTTTTACTTTGAATTTCAACTTGGAATCATGTTTGTCAAATATTCTGAGTTGAAATATAACTTTAGGTGAAAAGTTTGATCTGGCTGTACTTTCGTTATTTTATCGAATATGTCGAAATGGAAGTTCATATGCAGTGATTTCAGTGGTGGTCTTGAATTCGACCCTTGTGGCTTAAGATTTTACATTCCTCTGGTAATTTTTTTTAGCCCTTGCTTTAGTTTTTCACACTTCTCAGTAATATATTTGGGGCAACAGGGATGATAACGCTACGGGGGATACACCCAAGCGGTCGTAGGCGACCGGAAGCGTCTAGTGTGATTCTGGTATATTGTCCAGATTTGTATATGATTTAGTTCTTGTGAAGATATGGTAAATGTTGGAGGTAACTTATATGATGTATAAATGCGAATTTGTGGCGACCAGGCACTTGTATATTGTGTCATTGTACATAGATGTACTTTTATATCACTCATGTTGATGAAGGTGTGAAAAATTAGTTATACAGGTTTGTTCCATGTATTTATCAATGAATATTGAAGATACGGTCAGTCTTTTGACATGATGTTTCCATGTGTTTGGATTTCCTGGAAGGGAATTTCCTTTGTACATGTGAAAACACAAATATTTCGACGACTTTCGTGAAGATCATGTTGCGCATAAACACTGTTCATATTGATACTGGCATATTGACTAATAAAGGGATTTTGACATGAGTGTCTTCATAGTTTGACCAATAATTTTTTTTGTATATTTTTCCACTCGAGAATACTTGGACATGTCGTCGAGAGATTCTCACCAGATATCACGTCCATTGAAGTAGAAACAGATTTTGAGAAAATTACCGAAATGTGGCGTTTCTAGTTTTTTAAAAATTAGGCCAAGGGCCAAAGATAGGTTACCGGACAATATATGTTTAATATTTTAGATATTAGCCAGCTCACTGGTTAAATCCAAGGTCAAGAGAATATTCAGCATATATAATATTAAGCATACAACATGTCCACAGTTGATTGCTAAGCTGTAAATTCAATAATCAGAGAGATGTTAGCAATTTTGTGCTGTGGCCTTGACAATGAAGGCAAATGTCAAATTCAAGGTCATCAGAATATTTGGCATATAACATTTCCTATATGTTCTTAATTGATTCCCACACTATGAAGTCAATAAGTGAGATATTAGCCATGTCCTGCCACCGAGAAAATCAGGTCAAAGGAAACTTGAAAATAAGGTCATTGGTCAAGTCGAGGTCATGAGAATATCCAGCATATATCATTTGAAGTTTGACCACAATTGATCCTAAGTTGTAAAGTTGATAAAATTGGCCATTTGTGATCTTACCTTGAAAATGAGGCCAAAAAGCAAGTTCAAGGTCATGAGAATATTCAGCATATATCATTCCCTGTTCGCAGTTGATTCCTAAGCTGTAAAGTCGATAACAAGCGAGACATTAGCCATTTTGCCATGTGCCCTTGAAAATTAGGTCAAAGGTCAAATTCGAGGTCACCAATATTCAGCATATATCATTTCCTATATGTTCACAATTGTTTCTAAGCTGTAAAGTCGATAAAAAGCGAGATATTAGCCATTTTGTGCTCTGCCCTTGAAACCGAGATCAGAGGTCAAATTCAAGGTCAGGAGAATATTTAGCATATATCATTTCCTTTATGTCCACAATTGATCCCTAAGCTGTAAAATCGATAATAAGTGAGATATTAGCCATTTTGTCCTGTGATCTTGAAAATGAAGTCAGAGGTCAAATTCAAGGTCATGGCAATAATCTGCATTTATCATTTCCTATATATTCATGATTGATTCCCTAGTGTAAAATCGATAAAAAACGAGATATTAGCCATTTTGTTCTGTGAGCTTGAAACTGAGATCAGAGGTCAAATTCGAGGTCACAAGAATATTCAGCATATATCATTTCCTGTATGAACACAATTGATTCCTAGTCTCTAATCTCGATATTAAATGAGATATTAGGCATAATGTGTCCCATTATAAAGCATAGGAGAATTTAACATGGGAAAGTCCCATTTGGGACGAGGTTGGGCCCACTTCGAGCGACTCAAGCGCAACGAAATTTATACATGTCACAGGGGTACACACAAGGAGTGTTATGCATCAATAAGAGAAAGAAGTTACTGAACAGATTTTGAGAAAACGGCCATCAAAGTCCAAAATTGGCCATTTTCCGTCAAAAATGGCCGTCATTTTGAAACAAGAGCGAAAATAGAAAAACGAAAAAAATTCTTCCTTCTTGAAATATTTTTAGACACTTTAGTGCAAAATTCCAGAAAAATTCGCCCGTAAAACAAAAAAGTTAAAAATGTGGACGACGACGACGGACGACGGACGCAACGCCATGCCAATAGGTTATCGGACCATAGTAACCTGAAAACGCTCCCAGAGTGATTCGTCAAGGATACGGACACGCACTCGGAGCGGAGGTATAGATGGTAGCAAAGCCTTTCTCTGCTAAACTCACTGACATTTTTGCAGTATTTATCTCTATATATCATGAAGTTACCTACGGTAAATGTAATATACATAGTGTGTTTTGACATCAAGCCGGAGGTTGGTTGGTTGAATACATTATTGGTGATTATGATGCACAGTCATTGTATGATGCACAGAATTGTATTATCAGATAGAATTTCAGTAGTATAATGTACTGTAGCATATTATGTTGGTTGGTTGGTTACATTGAAAGCTACTGCCTTCGAATGTATGCAATATTTTTTGTTCAAAACTAATTTTTTGTGCAACACATCTAATGCAAGATAACAAAAGGTGTGCTCAATGATTTTGACGATTACAATTGCCCGAGTTGTCTTTTCATCCGTTTTAATACACATTTTGTACCGGTTTTGTACATAAACAATCGAATTGTATCCATCAAACCAAAATGTAAACAAATGCCCAAATCGCGCTTAAAAGTCCACATCGAGTACATTTTCCAGTTCGTATCTGGTTATATATATAGCAATTATGAGAAAATAATCAGTTATATAACATGATGTACGTGGATTTGTCAGTCCAACTTGCGCTTTTTTATGCTTTGTTTACATCTGCGTATGATGGATATAGTTCCTGTTTTCACGCGTGACCGCCTGAGTGTTCAAATGAGCAAAATTTCCCACAGGACTGGTTATAGTCTGAACTGGTTATAGTACACTTGATGTGAGCATGTCTCATTCAGTTAACTTAGCATGTTTAAAATGAAATATAGTTTTCAAAACAATATTGACTGGTTTCGAAGGCAGTTGCTTAAAACGTTCGCGAATGCCCCGTGGACACTGATCTAGCTTGATCTCTTGGTCTTATTACAGCCGATATAGCAAACAAAACACTCGCATATAATTCGGTGCTCAGATACCGATCTATGATGGCGTCCACGGAACTGCTAGCCTAATCACATGGTCTGCTAGACTGTACCATGCATCTCTTGATCGAACTGATTCGATTTCAGCTGGAGTGCTTGTCTGATATTCGTGAAACATGTCATGATTTGACTCTCGTGTCGATATTTGGTTTGTGTGGAAAATATTATCGTAAGTAGAGTTACTGATGTCATACTTGTATAAGATTATTTCATGTTGGGTTACAGTGCGAGTCAGAATGGGGTAAAAATAATGTTTGTCTGGGTTTGTGTTGCCACATTGGCATGCATATATTCATGTGCTCTTATGAGCAGATATACTCCACCATACACGAAGATGTTCGTGACCATCTGGATAAAGGTGAGCCCACAATATCTCAATTGCTGAATCAATATAGCAGAGACGTATTGCGACCAAATGTTTTGCAACCATTTCAGAAAACACACAACCGGAACACCATCACGTATGCATTGCAATACGCATCTAGAAAATGAGTTGTATGCGTTTATTCGCAAATATTTTTTTTTTTTTCAAAATATACTGCTTTGTACATCACTCCACATTATTGTGTATCAGCAAGGTATATATTTAATACAAGGTTATAAGTGTCGTAGCATGTATTTGTTCTGTTGGGTGCATTCCTGCAAACATTTGTATCATCCAAGTATGATTCCAGGGTCAGTGGTGCATTCATCAAACAATAATTAAGGTTTAGGACCATGACTGACCACACTATATAACTCAGAAGTAAGTAAGTAGTTTATTTCCAGTTTTTATAAATACAAAGGTTCAATATATAGTATGAATCACAAAGTGCACAGTATTCGAGGAAAGACATAAACACGAATCGTATGTCATTATATAAAATGTATGACTATTTGGTATGGCATTATTATTTACATAAGGAAAGCTGGGGCACCAAAGTAGCTGAGTGCTGTTTTACATTTGACCCCTAATAATATGTTTGACAATACCACATAGTCAAATGATCTATCTCAAAACACAACCACCTGTCTTTCACAGCCTGATGTGCCAGTCAGTGTAGGCCAAGACGGCAGCCGGTGGTCCACTGTTGAGGGTGGCGATGACACAGCTGCCAGACTCCAGAGCAAACATGGTACAGCCAACAGTGCTGATACATTCTCGTCCACACTCCACGGAGCCCACGTCAGACAGCATAGCAGAGATTGTTGGGTACACGGCGATGGATGTCACGTCATAGGACACAAAGCTGGACTCTCGAAAGTGTGTAGCTTCTGTTGCCAAATTAAATGAACCGGGCTTATACACAGATTACTCTCACATGGTGAGTGGTTCAGCAAACAAACCATGGCCCGAGAAAGAGCAAGGGATTCACATTATATAAAAGTTCTTTTTGCATGATAATATTAGCCTGGAAGATAATGACAGTCAGAACATACGAGAATCGACCAGGAAACATAGTTATTGAATCATCAGCATTCTTGTTCGTGATTATTCTTCAATCTATTTCATGGGGTCTGTTCTGGACTTTTCTGGAAGGTTCCGAATGAGATGCGCGGTTGTGCACTAATTGCATCTGGTGTGTTGTCATCCCACAAACACGTATTTTACAACATTGCTTGAGTTACTAGAATATTCATCAATTTACGTGGGCATTTGTCACTATCTTCAGATTTCTAAATTTGTTTCATAGGTTGTTGGGCAGTTGTATACTAATTCCATCAGGTGTACAGTATAAACAACTACATTTAACACACTGTCTGCCCCTGATGACGCCAGTGTGTCTTTGGATAAACTATTTGGTCGGGCTTTGCTTTTATTCCAAAATGTTCTATTTTACGTTTGTTTTTGGTATCATCAAAATCTGACTATTGGTGGTAATAGATTGATACTTACAATCATTTTGGTAGCCAAGTTTGGACTGAACTGCCCACATTTGTATAAAAGTCACATCTGACATGTTACAACATACCCACCTCCGAACATCAGGTCTGACATGCTGACAGTAGTCAGGTCGTTACCAGCCAAGGCGACAGGTGTTGAACATTTCGGTTGAAACCAGCCAAATGTTATCTTCCCGACACTTTCAGCTAGTTTCACTGCCGCCATTTTCCAGTCACAGTGGAACGGTTCAGAGCCCAGGAGCATGACGCTGGGGATAGTAGAAGTCGGCATCATTCTGAATTTCGGTAGTGAGAGCAGAGGGTTTCCATAGATTAACAACGTTGTTAGTGACTTGAGAAAGAGCATCAAATCCATGGGAATTTCATCGATGTTATTAAATTCAACACTGAGAAGTGTCAATGTTTCTGCAACTGGAGTCAAGTCTGGGAATTCACTGAGGGAGTTTCCGCCAATGTAGAGTTTGTCCAAGAATTGAAGACATCACCTGGTATATCATCACCTGGTATGCATGGTATGTCATCCGGGAATGTGGTCAATCCTTCATTCTGCCGCTCATATGTCACCGAGGCACCATTAGTTATCATAATCGAAGCCAACAATGCAAAAATAACCCAAATTCTGCAAACTGTTGCCATGTTGAAAGTAACGAAGCCTCCCTGCTCTGGTAGCGCATTTGTTCTTATATCTGTGAATGTTAGACAAACTGCCGCTCCCCTCCTAAACTATTCAAATATATGACGACGTGTTCCTGCAGTTCACACTGGATACCCAAGCTTGAGCTGGTAATGCTACGCTATTGTATTACCTGGCTGTTACCACAAACAATTCCTGTTACCTGTTACAATGTGTGCACCCGACTGCATCATTATCAATGAATTAATCATTGACTTATTGAGTTTTATTTGTGTAAAGTGATGCCAGAATACTGGCAAGCTCATTTTGCACGAAATATCCACTGAAATCCGAACATTTTGTTTTGCAGACATGTCAAGAAAAATATATAGTGGATAAACATTTGGACGTGGAAGATATCATGCTCCATGCTATCACATTCGGACATAAAAAAATAATTAGGTTCCCACACGTGAAAGTATTCAAAGCTACCACGATCGCAAATAGAAACATTTAAGACTACCACGTTTGCATGTGAAAACATGTATGAGCATATTTACTGATTGCACAGGAATACCTGGTAGCCTCGAATGTCACTTTCCACATACTGACATTGTAGCTTTCAATACTTTTATCTGCTAACATGAAAACCTGAATGTTATTTGTGAGAACGTGATATTCTTAAATGTTTTAGGGGTGAAAAGAATATCGAGTGAACGTGGTAGATTTTCTAAAGAAAAAAAAAACATGCTACATTTGGGCTTCCATACGAAAACTCTCCATTATCACCCAGTGTCGAAAAATTGGCGGTCACAATTTCATGACTTTGGGTGTTCTGAGATTCAAAACCATGAAATGTTGTGAGGCCATTTTCAATCTTTTAAACCATTTTCGTTCAGGAGACGTGCCTTGATAAGACCCCAAAAAAAGTATTATGGTTCTGGTTATTGGGGTCCCCTAAAAAGTGATGCGACGACGCGATTTTCTTTTTTTTTTTTCTTCATTTTTTTAAAGACTGATCCGGTCAAATATGGCCCATTTGGCCAACTATTTTCCCCTAAATATGGTTGTTGATAAGTGACTCGGTTGAATTTGCCCTGTTTGGCAAGCCATACACCAAGTTTTGCAATGTCAAAGAAACTCGGGACCATTTCACTTGATCATTATCTCCCAAAAATCGGTGTACGGGTGTCAATTTAATAAAAAAGAAAATAAATTCAGCCCTCAAAAAGTGATGCGAGCGATTTTTTTTTTTTTTTTGGTTTTGAAAAAAAAACGAGTGATGCGCAGGGTTAAAACTGACGCGCGCGCCTAACCAGAACCATAATACTTTTTTTTCGGCCTAATAGAAACAACATGCCGAAATTTTACAGTTCAATATTGAGCGACAAGGTCAAGGTCACAGAAAAGGTCAAAATCGAAAAGTCGCAATAACTCTATAAATGTGTATGTTCATTATTAATTTCCCTTATTAATTTTGTAATTTTCTATAGTCAATTCCCCATCATTTGCCATGTGATCGATGGTCGTATGATCCAAATTCCCTATTATTACCCAAGGTCGACAATGTAGAGTCATCAGCTGAAATCACTGATTCGTTATATTTCAAGCAGTAGTAATTCCAAAACCACTGGCGATATTCAGTAGAATATTGAACATACAGTATGCTTAAATCTTAGATTATAGGAGGTCAGTTGATCAGGGAGGTCAGTCGGGCCTTGATATTGGCCCGATCAATACCTGGTTGCCTGTGCGCTCTGATTGGCTGGCCTAGATATGACGAGACGGCTTGTATGTAACAAGTATCGATCTATTGAACACAACGGAATTAAACATTTGCCTCCTTTCTCACCCCTCCTCTCCAATATCACAAAGCATCTGCTTGTCAGGCGAACATGTGTCGTTTATGGTGTTTTGTACTCGCATGGATCTAGATTGTGGCTTTTACAATATAGCCAAAAAGTATTATGGTTCTGGTTAGGCGCGCGTGTCAGTTTTATTCCTGCGCATCACTCGTGTTTTTTAAAACAAAAACAAAATCACGCGCATCACTTTTTGAGAGCTGGATTTCGGGTTTTTTTTTGGTAAATTGACACCCGTACACCGATTTTTGGGAGATAATGATCAAGGAATGTGGTCCCGAGTTTCTTTGACATTGCAAAACTTGGTGTATGGCTGGCCAAACAGGGCCGGGTCGCTCATCAACAGCCAATTTCAGGGGAAAATGGTTGGCCAAATGGGCCATATTTGACCGGATCAGTCATCGGCCGCCAATTTCAGCAAAAAAAAAAGACAAAAAAAAAATCTCGTAGTCGCATCACATTTTCGGGGATCCCATTAACCAGAACCATAATACTTTTTTTTGCCTAATACGGTAGTTTATTTTTTGCAAAATGATACATATTTCGCAAAATGTTGTATTTCGGCCCCAACCCGACCATCGCTTCTGTCTGTCTACCCCCCCCCCCCCCCCCCTCCGTCTCTTCCAAAGCTAAAGTCAAATTCATGTATCGGTGAAACACGCTTTTTGGCCATAGTTTTGTTTGGGATCATAGTATCAATTTGAAATTTTGATCGTCTTAATATGGTATCATGCCGCAGTTTATCAATAACTTTCCGAATTCTATTTACAAAAGTTGACAATCTAAAAGATATTAAATTTCAGCTCTTACATGGAATTTCAGTCAGCATGAAGACCCACATGTTATTATAATGCTTCAAAATAAACACATTTACTCAATATACTTGGCATATTTTTTTCAGACTCCAAATCAGCGAAATATATATTCAGTCTGTACAGGTATTGAACACGATTAAAGCCCCGAAATTGTTTGGATTATTTGATACCATCTTGAAATTTAACATTTGGGTAGATTGTCGACTTCTTCATATTTTTAGATTTTTAGAACTTGTAATTGTTCAACTTGGATCTGTTAGCATGTTTCACTGATAGATGAACTTGACTTTAGGCTTGATGTCCCTGGTAACACGTGAAATTGGCCCGGGAGCAGATCATTGAAATCTCCTCGATTTCTATGGCCAGCTGCAGTCAAAGCGGTATTCGATCATGATCTATAAATATAATTCTAACCGAGAACGTATGAATGTATGTGTAGACCTGGACATCACTCATCGTACGCAAATGACGAGCATAGGACATTGATCATGTGTGGTAATGGACAAGCTTATTTTCGAATTGCAGGAGTGTCGTACCTTCTGTATCGATCCAAAGATTTGTTCGAGGAAAATTGAAGATGAAAGCTAGCTTCCTATTTCTGCTGTTTTAAACACTAAATATCTCTCTCGACTGTAGATTACATATATGATATGGTTTGGGTTTGTGCTTTAAATGAGGACAATTATCAAAGATAGTGATTACTGGTAATTAGTAGAATCATGCTTATTTCTCAAGTCTGGACTGTTAGGTTTTAGCATTGATAACATAAGCTCACATCAAACAATCTTGAACTGAAAAAATCTTGAACTGAATCGATTTTATCAATTATATACTAAATGTACTACATACGTATATTTACATGTATAGTGCAGTTATTGAAGAAGACACGGTGAGCACGGTGGCCTTTGGGCCCCTAGTTTTCAAGGTTACAGCACAAAATGACTGATATCTCCTTTATTATCGACTTTACAGCTCAGGAATCAATTGTGCAGCAGTAGGAAAAGATATATGCGAAGTATTTTCATGACCTATAATTTGACCTTTGTACTCATTTACCAGATTACAGCACAAAATGACTGAAATCTATTTTATTATCGACTTTACTGGTTAGGAATCAATTGTGCACCAAAAGGAAATGATATATGCAGAATATTCTCAGAACTTCACCTTTGACCTCATTTTCAAGGTCAGATCATAAAATGGCAATGTCTCGCTTATTTTTTAATTTACAGCTTGGGAAACAATTGTGGGCATATAGGAAATGATATACAAATATATGCTACAAATTACTCTCGACCTTCGACCTTATTTTCAAGGTCTGAGCACAAAATGGCTAATATCTCACTTATTATTGACTTCATGGCTTAGGAATCAATTGTGCACATATAGGAAATGATATATGCCGAATATTCTCATGACCTTGAACTTGACCTTTTATCTTATTTTCAAGGTCATCACAAAATGACTAATATTTCGCTTATTATCGACTTTACAGCGTGGGAATCAATTGTGCACATCTAGAAAATGATATACGCTGAATATGATGATGACATTGAATTTGGCCTTTGACATAGTTTCAAGGTCAAGGCACGAAATGGCTAATATCTCGCTTATAATGGACTTTACAGTTTAAGAATCAATTGTGAACATATATGAATTGAAATATTCTATTAATTGTCATGCCTTGAAGTTGACCTTTGATTCTTTGTGCGAGCTCAGAGTACCGCACCAAATTCGGAGCACCATGTGGAGCGCCATGTAGCGCTTGTTATTTAATGGAGTAAGATGATGTAGAGGGTTTTGTCAACTATGTAACATTAGTACAGTAGTACTTCGTTCAAACGAAGTAGTAATTCGTACAAACGAAGTAGTACTTCGTGCAAACGACTTAGTACTTCGTGCAAACGACTTAGTACTTCGTGCAAACGAAGTATTACTTCGTTCAAACGAAGTAGTAATTCGTGCAAACGATCAGGGGCACCGTAGATCCGAGAGTTGTCGGTCAGTTTTATCAACAGCAGTCGACGAGTTAGCAGTGTGAACATACGCAATAAACATGATAAAGAACATTGCGCAACCGCCGTATTAAAAATCCTACGTTGTAGGTCGAGCCTGAATAACATAAGAATGAAAAGAGAGAACATTTCACAGCTTTCTTACCAATGAAATTTAAATCACTCATTATCCAGCCCAAAATATTGAACTGCCCAGCCTTTCATAGCTATTTTGAACATATCTGTTATTGTCAGAACTTACAGTTACTTATAGGACGATCAAACTGAAAACACCGGTATCACGGCCCACTCTTGCTGTCACCTCCAACTGCACCATCATATTCATTCTCTGATAAGCAAAGGACCCATGGTCACCTGGTTACATTTGTTATTGTTGTCATCAATATCTCTCTAGTTGTATTGGTGGTGATAGATTGATACTGTGACAAATAGAGTTCGTCGGGCTCTATCAACCCGTAACTTTGTGTAGTCTACGTGTAGTATTGTGCGATGAACAAGTCCTGTGTCCGACGACAATTTTTATTTTCGGCGATAGTAAATGATGATGTGCTCACGGCAACATTCATAGCCCATGTTAGTCCGACTGGTTCACTAATATAGTCCGCAATAACAATATATCCTCTGGGTATCCTTTATACACTTGTATACACTTATGTTCAACTCTATCTCTTCTCTGTTCGGATTCTAAAACCGAGATGGCGGGGGGGAGGGCGGTAAGTTGATGTCTGTGGTAAGTAGTCCACCTCGTGTTGTGGAAGGCGTGTCTCTGATTGGCAACTATGGTGTCATCTGATTGGTAACTATGGTGTCATGTGCATGGAGCGTGAGTATGGAGGCGTGTATAGATCATGCGTAGTGTATGTAAAGTGAAAGGCCGTGTAAGGGGGGATTTGGGTCGTTACAGTCATAAATATTCCACAATACTGAATATAATATACTCAACAGATTATTTCATTTCGGATTCCTCAAAAACTGGATTTAGTTTTCTATCGATACCATTTATTTTGATCATTTGTCAAAATTTGCTGACATAGATTAAAAGCTGTGTTATTTTCTTTTTAGGGTTTACCGAAGTTCAAGACAAAATCAATAAGGTGTTTGTTGTGCCCAGTCTTGTTTTACCATATTGATGTACATATAAGTTAAGATGGTGAAACCCTGCCGATTGTTGGCAGTAAATTTCACGACTTTAGTACCGCATACAAAATATGAGCATTTGTCATAAAACTTCTGGTCCTCCGAAGTGACTTCTTGCAGTTGGAGTGAATAGAGGAGTCATTTTCTTGTTTTAGAAAAATACAATCTTCGACCTGAAACGTCTGGATCATTCCGGATCATAACGATAAAGTTGGTACATCCGTTCTCAATATCAACCACGTAATCTTTAGAATACATCGACTTTTTGCATAGTGGAGCAGTCAGTGTCTATGAGCCGAGAATTACTTTTTGAATTTACCGCCTACATTTGTCACAAAATGCCCGACTGTCTTTGACACATTTACGAAATGCGCCATTTTCACAATATCACGTGGATTTGGACAACACACAAACTCGAAATATCATCTATTATTTTGATGATTTTCAAAGAATGGCTGACTCACTTGCGATTGGTACATCGTAGACTCCATAACGAGCTATCCACAGCCATGTGACAATGCGTTTTCCCCTGTAAAATTGAGTCTGAACATCGGCTACTTTCAACGTCAGGTGCCACGAAATCGTGTTTACATATTTCCCAGGTCAAAGTTTGATGTATCCTTACGCGAGACTTTTCTTTGGTCATGTCGATTCTGGTAATCTGTATAATCCATTGATCACAGCAAATAATCCATTTTCTGAATACTGAACAGGACTACAGCAGAAAATGTTCGCAGTACGACACATTACATGTGTTTTGTGATATCAATTGGTAGCGGTCATCCTCGGAATATTTCCTTCGGTTGTGAAGACCATATTTTGCGACTATGAGATTCGGTAGCTTCGTCTCCAAATGTTTTCCCGCGAGGCACCAACAGTCCCATGTGTTATGCATGTATATCGGCATATGACGGAGGTAATCCCAGAAAAATGTACATAATCGAAGACATATTAGTTCATAGACAAAGAATTGTTGTAGATCGGGGAATGACAAACACTGAAAACCATGTTTCCAGACGATAACTGACATATCGCTCACCACGTGAGTTTGTATTCGCTCCGGTGAGAAAGCCGTTGAAATCCGTGCACAGGGTTTTGAGTTAAATGTGAAGAGCAATACTCACTAGCTGCTCAAGTCCAGTCTCGGCCAGTGATCGCTTGGAAAGTCGAGCACATGTACTGGGGCGGATTATTAACCCTCTTTCGACCCTTCTTGCACATTGGGAGTTCATTTTCACAAATAGGATAATATAATATTATATTTGTTCAGGTACGTACACGTAATTTAGGCGTTTTGTATATTGAAACCCCGTCTCTATCAACACTGATGAAGTATCTATGAGTACCTATTCCATAAGTTCGTGGTTAAATACATTTCGATAACAAAATGAAACTGTATGTAGATGTATATCTATATGTATGTCAAGAAATTCAAATTATATATATATTTCTCTAAATCAAGAAATTTAATTGATTGTAATATTCCAATGATCAATTCAAGGCAATGTGATTGGTATCAGCAACAGAATAGAGTGCCATCTGACAAATCCATCATCTCATATTTTTCTGACTCCAGATGACTCCCGATGTTGCTGACAACTCCACACCACTTTCCTGACAGCTCAGCCAGAAGACAATACAACCAGAAGCTCCATAAATCCTGGTCCAAGTCTCAATCAGAAGACAGGCAATATCAGCTCCACACCACTTGACTGATCCCCCAATGACAGGCACCCAGGAGCAATCACTCAGTTGGCCAACAATATGGATGTCAAAACATAACAACAACTTTAAAGTTTGCACCAATATATACCTGTATATTAAAACAATATATATATAAATTCAAATTAAGTGCATGTTGGCCATGTTGAATCTGTAATTCTGAAACACCTGTATAGAATTGCACACCACCATTTTGGGTAATGTAATGTCACTATAAGACAATTGCATATCTTATACAACAGCAATTTGGGGATTCAATGGCCAATTAATAATATTTTCATATTATATATTTCAATGGATAAAGTGGTCAACACATTGTATGTATCAAAAGTTTGTTATTGATACACATGTGTAGGTCAGAAATACATTATGAAGATTTTAATGGCAGTGTATCAAGTGGCCATGTGCAATATTGTTTGCCAATTATGATAAATTCATAATTTTTTTGATTGGTATTATATTTGATTTATTTTGTTCTTGTTGACCCTCCATGTACAAACTTGGTAAGATAAACATACGGATAAGAAGTATACTACCAAATACACTATTTATTCATGACATTTCTTGTCTGGTATGTTTGATATCATACCTGTGATCCATGTATGTCAAAAGATGAAGTGCTCCAATTCATAACTCATGAATTGTACTAATAAAATGCTACCACTGTGTGAATTTCACATCAATTATGTTGACACAACCCATGTGCAATAATGATACTTTAATGTCAAATGTAATCATGATGACAATGAATCAAAAGCCTGGTGATATTTACATTTACATGTTATTGGGATCAGGATGTATTCTGTATCTAGCTTGGGGTTTGTGTTCTTTGTATGCATAGACACAAGCATTATGCACAATAGGGTCAGTGAATACATACACGTACTGTTAGTTATTTGATGAAAACAGGGTGTTATGAATTATGCCAAATGCAAGAAGATGTCACTTTCCCAGAAGTTTTAAACTTATAACTGTCACTTTGGAAATACGGGCAATTATCTGCATTGATCAGGTGAATAGAGTAGTGTCATGGCACAATGCACACAGAAGCCCTAGTATGTAGCAGTCTACATGTAAAAGCCAGTGTGAATTATGCACAGTGAAGCATATGATATTGAAGTCTCCCTCTCACTGTGGCATTGTCTTGAAGGGTTAAAAAATAGTGCCTGTACTGGCCACCTGGGAAAAATGTTTAGTTGTTAATAAATATTTCTCGGCTTATAAACTAGCATATGTAGTAATGCTCAGAAAAATATTTGGAACATTCGTAATCGACTTTTTCCACAAGAACGGATGTCCGGAAATTTTGGTAGTCAATTTCACCAATTTTAACATAAGATGCATAATAACTGCGCCGAAAATGCTTTAAATTAGTTATTAACATGATAATATAACATTTATGTGAAATATGTGTTCATTTCTTCAAGAAAAACCATTTTCAAAAATATTCAGTGCGCATCACTGACTAAAATATGGCGAGGGTAACAACCCCTTAACACACCAATACAGAGGCAATATGAAATTACAGGAGATATCCAATTAAAATATTGTTGTGACGTCACACCATTGTCTGAACAGTGGATTCGTCCGCACGAATCCACCGTTTGTCCCATACGAATTCATTGGATCACTGATGTATGTTATGTCATGTTGCACAAGTTCATAATCAGTAATCTCAAGATCATCTAATGTTGAATTTCCAACATCGTTCAGAATGTTTGCAGCATTAAATGCGACCATACTATCCACGATTTCATTTAAAAATGTGTCCCAATTATATGCCATGTTGAAATTTAAGGGGTTGTTACCCTCGCCATATTTTAGTCCGTGATGCGCACTGAATATTTTTGAAAATGTTTTTTCTTGAAGAAATGAACACATATTTCACATAAATGTTATATTATCATGTTAATAACTAATTTAAAGCATTTTACGCGCAGTTATTATGCATCTTATGTTAAAACTGGTGAAATTGACCACCAAAATTTCGGGACATCCGTTCTTGTGGAAAAAGTCGATTACGAATGTTCCTAGTATTTTTCTGAGCATTACTACATATGCTAGTTTATGAGCCGAGAAATATTTTTTTGAAATTCAAATCCATTGCATCACAAATGATTTTTGAAGTTCAGACATTTATGGACAACTAAAAAATTTTCCCAAGTGGCCAGCACAGGCACTATTTTATAACTCTTCAAGACACTGCCACAGTGAGAGGGAGACTTCAATATCATATGCTCCACTGTGCACAATTCACACTGGCCTTTACATGTAGACTGCTACATGCTAGGGCTTCTGTGTGCATTGGGCCATGGCACTACTCTATTCACCTGATCAATGCAAATAATAACCCGTATTTCCAAAGTGACAGTTATAAGTTTAAAACTTCTGGGGAAGTAAAATCTTCTTGCATTCGGCATAATTCATAACACTCTGTGTTCATCGAATAACTAACAGTACATGTATGTCTTCACTGACCCTATTGTGCATAATGCTCGGTCTATGCATACCAAGAACAGAAACCCCAAGCTAGATACAGGATACATCCTGATCCCAATAACATGTAAATGTAGATATCACCAGGCTTTTGATTCATTGTCATCATGATTACATGTGACATTAAAGTATCATTATTGCACATGGGTTGTGTCAACATAATTGATATGAAATTCACACAGTGGTAGCATTTTATTAGTACAATTCATCTTTTGACATACATGGCTCACAGGTATGATATCAAACATACCAGACAAGAAATGTCATGAATAAATAGTGTATTTGGTAGTATACTCCTTATCCATATGTTTATCTTACAAAGTTTGTACATGGAAGGTAAACAAGAACAAAATAAATCAAATATAATACCAATCAAAAAGATTATGAATTAATCATAATTGGCAAACAATATTGCACATGGCCACTTGATACACTGCCATTCAAATCTTCATAATGTATTTCTGACCTACACATGTGTATCAATAACAAATTTTTGATACATACAATGTGTTGGCCACTTTATCCATTAAAATATAAAATATGAAAATATTATTAATTGGCCATTGAATCCCCAAATTGCTGTTGTATAAGATATCCAATTGCGTTATAGTGACATTACAATACCCAAAATGGTGGTGTGCAATTCTCTACAGGTGTTTCAGAATTACAGATCCAACATGCACTTAATTTGAATTTATATATATATTGTTTAATATACATGTATATATTGGTGCAAACTTCAAAACACAAGTTGTTGTTATGCTTTGACATCCATATTGTTGGCCAACTGAATGATTGCTCCTGGGTGCCTGTCATTGGGGGATCAGTCAAGTGGTGTGGAGATGCTATTGCCTGTCTTCTGATTGAGACTTGAACCAGGATTTATGAAGCTTCTGGTTGTGTTGTCTTCTGGTTGAGCTGTCAGGAAAGTGGAGTTGTCAGCAACATCTGGAGTCATCTGGAGTCAGAAAAATATGAGATGATGGATTTGTCACATGGCACTCTATTCTGTTGCTGATACCAATCACATTGCCTTGAATTGATCATTGGAATATTACAATCAAGTAAACTTGTTGATTCAGAGAAATATATATATGTTGGTGATATGAATAACTCATATAGCTGCTTATTGATAATAACCTTATATACTTGTGCCAATCAGGGCACCTGATTTAAATTTCTTGACATACATATAGATATACATCTACATACAGTTTCATTTTGTTATCGAAATGTATTTAACCACGAACTTATGGAATAGGTACTCATAGATACTTCATCAGTGTTGATAGAGACGGGGCTCCAATATACAGAATGCTTAAATTACATGTACGTACCTGAATAAATATAATATTATATTATCTATTTGTCAAAATGAACTCCCAATGCGCAAGAAGGGTCGAAAGAGGGTTAATAATCCGCCCCAGGACATGTGCTCGACGATTTTCCGTGTGGTTGCATGCGATCACTGACCGAGACTGGACTTGAGCAGCTAGAGAGTGTTGCTCTTCACATTGAACTCAAAACTCCGTGCACGGATTTCAACGGCTTTCTCACCGGAGCGAATACAAACTCACGTGTTGAGCGATATGTCAGTTATCGTCTGGAAACATGGTTTTCAGTGTTTGTCATTCCCCGATCTACAACAATTCTTTGTCTATGAACTAGTATGTCTTCGATTATGTACATAATTCTGGGATTACCTCCGTCATATGCCGATATACATGCATAACACATGGGACTGTTGGTGCCTCGCGGGAAAACATTTGGAGACGAAGCTACCGAATCTCATAGTCGCAAAATATGGTCTTCACAACCGAAGGAAATATTCCGAGGATGACCGCTACCAATTGATATTACAAAACACATGTAATGTGTCGTACTGCGAACATTTCCTGCCGTAGTCCCGTTCAGTATTCAGAAAGTGGATTATTTGGTGTGATCAATGGATTAGACAGATTACCAGAATCGACATGACCAAAGATAAGTCTCGCGTAAGGATACATTAAACTTTGACCTGGGAAATATGTAAACACGATTTCGTGGTACCTGACGTTGAAAGTAGCCGATGTTCAGACTCAATTTTACGGGGGAAAACGCAATGTCACATGGCTGTGGATAGCTCGTTATGGAGTCTACGATGTACCAATCCCAAGTAAGTCAGCTATTCTTTGAAAATCATCAAAATAATAGATGATATTTCAAGTCTGTGCGTTGTCCAAATCCACGTGATATTTTGAAAATGGCGCATTTCGTAAATGTGTCAAAGACAGTCGGGCATTTTGTGACAAATGTAGGCTGTAAATTCAAAAAGTAATTCTCGGCTCATAGACACTGACTGCTCCACTATGTAAAAAGTCGATGTATTCTAAAGATTACGTGGTTGATATTGAGAACGGATGTACCAAATTTATCGTTATGATCCGGAATGATCCAGACGTTTCAGGTCGAAGATTGTATTTTTCTAAAACAAGAAAATGACTCATCTATTCACTCCAACTGCAAAAAGTCACTTCGGACTACCAGAAGTTTTGTGACAAATGCTCATATTTTGTATGCGGTACTAAAGTCGTGAAATTTACTGCCAACAATCGGCAGGGTTTCACCATCTTAATGTCAACCAGTCGATGTCCAGTAACAGAAATGCGAGAATGTGTGTGGTATAGGTCACTGTTTCGGTGTGTTTTGAGTACAATATATTAAAACTCACCATCATCCAATGGAGATGTCCATTGAAACACGTTCCACGCATCAAACCCTGCTCCCTAATACTACTCGCTCACTAAATGAATGCATTTAACCCGTGTGCCACCTTTTTACTCCTTATTGAATATATAGAGGAACACGCGAGATATAGTACTTGGGCCCAAAACCGTGTTGAGTTGAGCAATCTAAATTCACTCGGTTGCCGGCTATTTATGAATACATCTTTGTCATGCTTGACTCGCAATAGATCTAGCAGAAACAATATACATATGTACGAGTAATCTGCTGGTCGCATTGTGATTGTAAGAGCAATATTTTAAGTCGGATAAAACACTCGAAACAATGAATTCGTTCACGAATTCACTCGCGCGTTGCGCTCGTGAATTCGTAAGCACGAATTCACTGTTTCTCGTGCTTTATCCATGAATATTCAAGTAGGTGTGGACAGTGCATATACTAGATTATATCACAAAAATGTCTCACTTGAACGCAATTGTATACATATATAAAACACTTGAGTTATTCAGGTATATTTACTAACATATAACACAAACCATGTTTCACAAAATATATTACGTCTTTCAACATCATATTATTAGCAGTGCATTTCTGTACAAATACAACACGTATGATGACAAATGTATGTTATCATGGATACGCCCCAATGCAAACCATCACATCGCCACAAGATATTGTGGATTTTCCAAGAGTGATTTTTTATGGTCATTGGTGATTCATTAAACAATGGTTCGGATGTAATCCCAAGAATTACAGTATCTCAGAACTGATATTTACAAATATATTAATATCTGTCTCGCTCTGTCCAAAACCAATGCGAATGTATGATGATTTGCATTTTTGAGCAACACAAGCGATGAGATTTGTCCCAGAACATGTCCATGTATCATTCACAGCCTGATGTACCAGTCAGTGTAGGCCGTGATGGCACCCGCTGGTTCACTGTGGAGTGTGGTGATGACACAGCTGCCAGACTCCAGAGCAAACATGGTACAGCCGACAGTGCTGATACATTCTCGTCCACACTCCACGAACCCCGTATCAGACAGGATGACGGAGATTGTTGGGTACACGGCTATGGATGTCACGTCATATGACATGAAGCAGGACTCTCGAAAGTTTGTTGCTTCTATTGCCAAATGAAATGAATCAGTTTTATAAACGGATTACTTTCACATGGTACGGAAGCGTATAAGGGTCACATGAGTTTTTTAAAGATTAAATTTGTCGACCTATTATCTCGATAAATTGTTTTTTTATTTCCATAAATCGATTTGATATCTCTATACATCGTCTTACTATCTCAATATTTCGAGATGCTATCGATAAATCGAGATAATATCTCGATAAATCGAGTCAATTATCTCAATAAATCGAGGTAATTATCTCGATAAAGCGAGTTTATTATCTGGAGAAATCGACTTATGGCTCAGACATTTAAAGTACAAGTAAACTGAATATGCATCGACCGTAATATAGGCAAGCCATATACCAAAGAAAATATACTGATTACTCATAATGAAAACTATGTGGAGTATATGATAAACAGTCATTACACTAATCACTGAAATGATACCAAACTATCCAATTGAAGAAACCGTTCCAGATAACGTTACGAATAAACTTAATTCCATGGTAAACAGCTAAATGAGTTTGAAAAAATAATAATACCAGTTTCATTCATGAACATGTTGCATCGTTTGAAGAGATATGATATGGTAACTTCAGTATAGTTTTTATTTCAGTAGTTTGGTCTGTATTATTCGCTATTTAACATTATAATGGTCGATCATATAAGCTTACTCAATATAGTGTTCAATATGAATAATAATAACTATATTTCCATTTTACTCGAACTTTGAATGCCTAAGACATAGGTCGATTCATCGAGATAACTAACTCGATCTATCGAGATAACTGACTCGATTTATCGATATAATATCTCGATTTATCCAGATGACATCTCGATTCATCGCGAAATTATCTCGATGACTAGATTTATCGAGTTAGTAACTTGATAAATCGAGATATTAAGTCGATTTATTGAGATAATTACCTCGATTTATCGTGATGATTACTTTGATTTATCAAGATGAATAACTCGATAATCAAGGTAAATAACTCGATTGATCGAGATATTATCTCAATTTATCGAGATAATAAGTTGATTTATCAAGATAATATCTCGATTTATCAAGAAAATACGTCGACAAATTGAGTTGAAAAAAAAATCATGTGGCCCTAATACACTTCCGTACACAAGGTGAGTAGTAGTTCAGTAAAAAAATTTCATGGCCCAAGATGAAACAAGGGATTCAAAATATATATAAGGTCTTTTTGCATGGTAGCAAATGATTAGCCTCGAACATATGACAGCCAAAACATAAGAGAATCGGCCAGGTAACACATGACCATCAACTCGTTAGCATTCTTGTTTGTGATTGGTGTACAGTAGAAACAACTACATTTACCACACTGTCGGCCCCTGATGACGCCAGTGTGTCTTTTGATAAAATATGTGGTCGGGCTTTGTTTCTATTGCAAAATGTTGTATTTTACGTTTGTTATTGGAATAATCAAAATTTGGTTGTACTGGTGGTAATAGATTGATACTTACATTCGTACTTTCTTTTACCCATTTCATATTGTTTTGTCTGGACCTCTGGATGGTTCCGAATGAGATGTAGTGCACTAATTGCATCTGGTGTGTAGTCACACATATTCGTACAACATTGCCAGAGTTACCAGAATAGTCACCGATTTACATGCACATATCAGCATTATATTGGTTGCCCAATGTGGACGAAACTGACCCCGTTTTAATAAACGTCACATCTGACATATTCAGCGAGCTATTCCAGTATACTCACCTTCGAAATTTAGGTCTGACATGCTGACAGTGTTCAGGTCCTTGAAGGCCAAGAGAGCAGATGTTGAACATTTCGGCTGAAACCAGTCAAATGCTATCTTCCCTGCTCTCTCAGCAAGTTTCACTGCCGCCATTTTCCAGTCACAGTGGAATGGTTCAGAGCCCAGGAGCATGACGCTAAGGATAGGAGAAGTCGGCATCATTCCGAAGTTTGGTAGTGAGAGCAGAGGGTTGCCAAATACTGACAACTATGTTAGTGACTTGAGAGACAGCATCAAATCCATTGGAATTTCCTCGATGTAATTAGTTTCAATACTGAGAATCGTCGAAGTGTCTGCAACTGAAGTCAAGTCTGGGAATTCAATGAGGGAGTTTCCGCCAATGTAGAGTTTGTCTAAGAAAAGCAGAACTGGGAAGTCGGGAAGCTGAAAAGCTGGGAAGCTGATGCAACATGGAACATGGAAAGATGACCCAAATTCTGCCATATGTTGCCATGTTGTCTGCGTGGTGTACTGGAACTGCACGTAATGCACTTGCTTATATATTCATGGATGTGGGACCAACTGCCGCTTTCTTCTCAGACTGCTCAAATAAATAGTGCCGTGATCCGACTGGAAAATGCCTTAAATATCGACTGGCGTGATCGAGAAAAACAATTTCCTCCTATCTGTCCCCTTATGTAAAACATGACACTAAACGGATCAATTGTAGATGTTTACTCATGCGCTCAGCCGTTACCACGAAGATAACAAAAAACACCAGATCATCAATTTTGCACATGGCAAGATACAACCAATGTGACGCATCCATTCTTCTACAAGATAAATAATCATTTTAAAAAACTGACACTGAATCCACAAATATCGTTACCTTGCAGACCCCTTTTTTGTTTGCTGTTCTAGGATCTTCCACCACGAGGATGAGATAAATCGATATTTCCTCTTCGTATTGTGATCTTGATGAGCCTGGCAAAATCATCATCCAGGCAAAATAATGTAAGAAACGCTATTGCAATAAAACATCCAATAGTAATCCCCATTATACCTGATGTGCATTCATCCGATTGAGCGGAATTATAAATATACTATTACACATTTATAAAAAGAAAGACCAAGTGGCCTAGATTTTAAATAATTACAAATTGACATATTTCCCAAAGACCATTGCACACTCATATTGTTTGGAGATGAGAAGTGCATGATTGCCTGGAATAAAACCATCACTCGCCTATCTCGATAAAATACCGGCAGATGACAGGATCCAGGGACAAGTCTACAAAGAGGTACAGGTCTATGCAACAAGCATTATGTATCCAGACATTTATCAGAGAAGGTGTGAATAAATAGATTTACATTTCACACTATTTAATTATCTGCATGAAAAAACTCTGCATGATATGCGCATTGAAAAATTACAATACAATGTATAACCTTGGAATTAAATTTGAATGACACGTCATTATTTTCACACTGGAAAAACACACATGATTGCATTGGAACTTGAGAATCTGCTTCAATCTGATATGGACACCACAGCTAGTACTTCTATTTCCACATCCTCAACTGAACCAATTTCTACTTGCCAACCCGGATTGACAAGCTCTTCGTTACAACATATCTCATGGCCGTGGATGGGCAGCCTTTAACAACTTTCAAGTGGGTGATTAAAGCCCAGAAAGCGATCGGAGTGAAACTGGTACAGGAAACTGAAAGCAATGACAAAATGAGATAATTTGTAGGTTTTCTGGCCGATATCTTTCGTGAGAAACTGGCTGAAATTATTTCTGCCCAAACAGCTTTTTCAGTTATCACTGATGAATACCGAGCCAGGAAAACTGGGAGTGAGAAAGAACTTGTGACCATCCAGAATGGAGAAGAGGCGTTCCTCACTGTGGCAATGCAGGGAGTTGACCGGTGAGTTTGGTGATGCGGATAACCTCAAGGCTGCTATCGACAATGTCTTCAAGAACAAGCTCAAAATCCCTCCTGATCACTACATGGCTCGCTTGGTTTCGACATGTCTGCCATCTGTGAATACAGAGGTTCGACATGAACAGCAACTGTGAAGACATAGATAAACAATGGGTTGTTGACGTAGATTATGGTACAAGTGGCAGAGCATGGCTCATAACCATTCACTGCATCTCACATCGTGTTCAGCTAGCAATCAAATACAGATTGATGGAAGACAAAAAAAATTCGTATGTCTTTCAGCGTCATGAAGACTATCTATTATTTGATGATGCAATCTAGTCTTTTCTTGCGTCATTTCAAAACAACTGCATCAAACTTCGATATCCATGTGTATAATTTCCCAAAATTGCATGAAACACGCTTGGTGAATCACACAAGGAAGGGTCTTCCTGTTTTCCTACACAATTACATTCGGCTTATGATGGCTGTTGAGTGTCAGTGGCACACAATATGCACACGCAAATCAATGCAAAACTGACTGGTCTCCTGAAACGATGAAACAAAATTTGATTTTTCGATGTAGCTTCTTTGTTGAAGCCCGTCGTGAACGTTGTGGCGAAACTTTCTCTCAGATTCAAAGAAAAGTCACTCTCCATAGTTGACCTACTCCCAGCCATCAAGGAAACCCAGTGTGCATTGGATGTACTGGTGGAAAGCGATGCTTGTCCGATTTCAGATGTAGCGAAGATCACAACGGAAGGAAGTTCTATTTCTTGCATATTTCCCAAACCAGGCCACATAAAAAGGAAGCCAGAAAATCGTGAGTTCTCCTAAGTATCGTATCACCGTATTTACCAGGACTAGGAAGACGAGCATCAGATGATGACAGAACTGAAAGCGTGTCTGTACAGCACCTGAATGTAAGAACTGTGCCCGAACTCAAAGACTGCATTGAGAATCATTTCCAATCCATGAGTCTGAACACGGATCTGTACAGACACATGCTATTAATAAATCCGGCGAACTGGCACAATGACACCTGGCGGATGTCCATGCCATTGCTAATAACTTCCAACATACTTTGTCGGCCTCTGGTTATGAGGGATCAAACCTGAGAAAGAGAACAGTCAGTTTCTACTATAGAGGAGTGAAGGCAACCTAACTGTGGGAAAAAATCTTGACCTACAGAAAAAAAGGATTTCCCAATGTGTGCATGCTGGCAGAAATCATGTGATCCATAGGCTTCAACAACAGTACTGTTGAAATAGGCTTCAGCTTTCTAAGAGCTTTCTCTCAGGCACGACACTATGGAAAACTTGCTCATCATCATCATAGCAAATGGCAAGGCATGGGCACACCAAGAACATGGAGACTTGATAGACTCAAATGTTGAGCGATATCTGCCAATAAAGATGCGAAAGAGAAAGATCGCACAGCCCCAGGATGCAGTTTTGTCCAGAGAAAGCAGTTCCAGCAGCAGCTCAGAGTTCTCGGACAACTTTGAATCGGGCAGGATACACCACATACCATGCCTAAGAACTAGCAACATACATATACAACAAGGTCCATCTTATGGGTGATCAACGGGGGGTTGTTCCCACCTGCATCGAATCACCCACTAAAATAGTCTGTTGCAGTCTTACATACTTTAACATCGATTGTGTATGCATCGGGGATCGGTAAAAAATGTAAATTGCACACTGTAAATATTGTATATACAATATGTAGATGATGTATATAAGTTTGAATCATAAGTCGTATATAATTGTAACGTTTTAGTATATATTTTGTACATTTATGTATGATATGCTGCTTTTTGTCTATAGAAATCATGCACTTACAGAGATCTTATAGGCCTTGCCCTGCTGGTTGATGCTTCGTTTGATAATAAATTATGTTCTAAACCAAACGAGCAGTGCATCTTTGAGCACCAGCTCTGATTAACTCCCATGAACATCTCTGATATGTTTCACTTTGTATCACTTTGTAATGTCTCATGACTCTTCAAGTTACACAATAAGGGATTCAAAGATAATGAGGGGCACCATGATCATAAATAAAATAGAAAACAATGTTTGGAAAGTTTTTTATATGGAAACAACAGAATCATGTCATCCTATTTATATGAAAAACAGTGGTTAGAAAGGTTCACATTAAATGCCAAGATATGCTGAGATTGTTACTACAAGCACAAACAGCGTAGTAAGGCTCCCTTGCTTCGCTCGGTCCTCTCGTCGCCTGGACAGGTTCAGGTGAGATTTGTTTGCTCGCCTCTCATTTCCAGAAACGAAGGCCTGAAACTTCCCAGTCTATACAGAACATTGAACTTTCGGCAGGTTATGGTGGTGTTATAGTTTGTCGTTGTTTTTGATAGTTATAATTTAAAAAGAATGTTATTTGGCAATAACAAAATCAAAATGACATTTTGTTATTACCTTACATAAATATACAAAGTAAACATTATACAATGTGTACCAAGAGGGCATGATTTATACACATTATAAGCATTGCAATTCCAACAAATTATACATGAATATATTGAACATACATTGTTTATGTTGTCCGTACATGTATTCAGACATGACAAACATGATCACATTACATAAATCGAGTAAATCAGCAAAAACAATATCTGATAATATCAATGTCTTATAAATTATAAATCGGGTGTTCCGTGAATGATTTGAGACATAATCATCGAGCACTGCCAGGGAGTTAGTTTACCTGGATCTAATCTATGATATATCAACAAACGTATATATCCAATCCATGCTTGCAAAGTGGTTTATAATATGCTGTATCGACCTCTCATCAAATATACAACCATCTCTTTATGATGAAATAGGAAAACTTGATTCCTTTGATAGAAACAAAGCCCAACCTCTCATGTATATTCAAAGCCATCATCAAGGACGAACAGCTTGTGAAAATTAAAAGTTTTCAAATAATTTTGACGGTGGGTATCACCTATTATAAGCATTATCTATAACTTTCTACTGATTAATGTTCGTGTTTATATTTCCCCATTAGAACAACAATTTGCCTGCAAATTAGTAACATAGCTGATGTAACCACTGCCAGTGAAAACTGTGGCAACTGAATTGTGATTTGGTGTGCCAATACGCAGTTGAACATCATTTAACAATGATAAAATATACATTAAACAGTAATTCAATTCGTCCGTGAAAGCATGCAGCATACATGACCTATCATTCCCTGCAGTGGTCAGTACACATTAACGTATCACGTTATTTACTTGAAGGCTGGTTCATACGATCATATTATTCAATACTTTCTACTTCAAACTAATTCAAACTGTTAAAAAAAGAGCTTGATGCAGTTTGATGGTGGATGTTTATACAATCAAACTTCTTGACTCTTCACGTCAAACTACTTGAAACTACATCAAACTCTTTCAAATTCCGAATTACACGGCCAAACTTCTCAGTTTGAACTACAACAAACTTTTTCTCCTTCGTTGAAATTGCATTAAAACTGAACGGCTATGTTATATACTTCAATGTCACGAGTTTCAAAGTCGAAATGATGTTGTTCCTTAAGTGAATATGGACACGAGCTTGAATGGTTTGACTGAGTTTGATCAAGCTGTGGTGGAGCTTGAAGTATGTTGAAGTTGACATAGTTTGATGTCTCGGTTTACACGATCAAACTTGGCATCAAATTCCAAAATTTTAAGTAGTTTGAAGTAAACGTCTGAAGTAGTTTGATCGTGAAAAAAAGGCTAATGGAACACGATAGGTAAGCGAAAACGCGAAAAATACATTGATTACCGAGGTGCCCATGATCGATCATAAACTGCCAAGACATGCAGAAAATTCGTACCTGCATGTCTTTGCAGTGATGACATGTATGAGTATATCAGGCGTAGATCTACCATCAGGGTATCGGGCGTGTAACCCCCCCCCCCCCCCCCCACACACACACACACAAAGTTCATCAGCGTCAGAAGACAGAGGGAAATGGGTGGCCAATCAATTCAGGGCTGATCAAACAACAGCATAAAATAATGCGTGCAAAATGTGCTGAAACGTCACTTGTATTATTTCCCATTTTCCATATTGTGATCTAATTCAAGATCCTACCAGGACCTAAGTATAGGTACCCTTATTTACATTCATTAATTAACTTATAGAATAATGAAGAAAATTGCTCATAAACATTTCATTTAAAAATGACAAAATTTTTGTGAGGGAGAAGATCAGGTGATTGAGAGCTGGTAATATGCACAAAATGTAATGTTGTGGATTGAACTTCGTATTACCAGTGATTTTATTCAATCCATGACATCGGATCAGCTGCACGCCTCCATTAATATCTATATCTATCATATGCGAGGATGATCATAAGTCATACTGCAGTTACTAATTATGCGATTATAAATATAAATATTACCATGCATCTTTACTAAGAAACCATGCTGTCAACCAGTAATTTGCCTATATTATCATACATTTCCTAATAACTAAAACTGCCCGCCGGGCCGCAAATGAATTGCCATTTGGACAGCTGACTGTTCAAATATTTTATACAACTAAAAGTGTTATTAAAATTCTCAGATTGGCATACGATAAACAGGTCATGCCACAATATGTTTTTTTTGTGTGCACTTGGTTCAAGTTCTCCAAACGACCCTCGCGTCGGGCCTTTGAAGAATTGAACCACGGGCACAAAAACCCATAATTGTATAATAACCCTAGGTATTATGCATATACACCTATTACCAAAAGTCTGGAATCACATATACATGTGCACAAATATTGGATGTTTGTGCGTAATTGTGGAGTATATGCCTACTTTTTACGACGCTAAAAAACGAATAGCAATTTCTTAATATTTTGGAAGGATTCATATGTTTGTAATCCATAATTTTGGAGAGCAGATAAGTTCTCATTAGCTACTAAAAAATTGTGCGTTTTAATGCGAAAACTGCGTTCACTGGCGCATATTGATTGCCATCGACCACCAGTCATCAACGTTAGCGATCTTGCTGTTGTGATGTGGCCAGAATGATTCAAGATGTTTCAGAAGGATATTCACGAACTGTAATGTTCATGTCCATCCAGATTCCAAGCCTGTCTTCATAGTGAAGGAGGACTGACATGTTGAACATTACGTTTGCGAGTTTGGCGTTTTGTGCATTATCAAGATTACTGTTAGCTTCTAACAAATGCATTTGCACAACTTTCAATAATAATAAATATCATTTTCTCCTGTATGCTTGCCTCAAACATCTATAGCAAGTACCTGATCCATAGTTTTTGTGTGTTATTGCAAGAGAAAAATTACTTCAAAACCAGATAAAAGTGATTCCAGACTTTTGGTAATAGGTATATGTATATTCACTATAAAATTAATTATCACGTCAGTGCCAGCTGACCTATGAGCAGCTCATAAATGTTGACAAACCGAACCGATCTTCATGGTTTTCAGAGAACCTAATGGACCAGAGAACCCAATGGACACCCATTAGCCTGGTTTGGCGACCACATATCACCCACATACCACAAAGACAATTCAACACACATACAAAATGAGCTAACTCAGCCACGGAAGTTGATCACAAGTACATGTATCTTGAGGTTTGAGGGCCTTTGTGGAAGTCATCCAACAATGATCAAGGTGTAAGACTGACCAAGCCACTTATCTCAGAAGTGACATTCAGACGTGAAAGTGAAAACTATTCACGGATATTCGATACATGTATCCCCTAATACTAAGCATTGTGTGTACGATGATTTTCAGTACAAACTGCAAGAAAAGGATAAAAGTCATACGTGAAAAACGTTCCCGGGATGAAATCCGGTAATATTCACAGCCTGATGTACCAGTCAGAGTAGGCCAAGATGGCAGCAGCTGGTCCACTGTTGAGAGTGGTGACGACACAGCTGCCAGACTCCAGAGCAAACATGGTACAGCCGACAGTGCTGATGCATTCTCGTCCACACTCCACGAAGCCCACGTCAGACAGGATGGTTGAGATTCCTGGGTACACGGCGATGGATGTCACGTCATAGGACACAAAGCTGGACTCTCGAAAGGGTGTAGCTTCTGTTGCCAAATGAAAGAGGCCAGTTTTTTAATTAGTTAAGTAACCAACTTGTGGCCGGAAGAGTTACAATTCACATCATTTACGAGCTATATTAGTGTGATATCAATTGCTTCAAATTTATCACAGCTACACCAAACGACAGTCGCGAAGGAAACAAAATACCAGTGGTATTATTCACTGTGGTGATACTGGATGCACTAACGATGGTTAGTGCATTCCGCAATCGCCGACAGTAAACACGATCAGTTGGGTTTTCAACCGTATTCTATCAAATGACAGGTCCATAACCCCTCATTGGTACTTTATTTCACGTTTGACATTTAAATAACGTAGATTTGAAAATAATGAAGAAAAGATCGTTAGGGAATCTTCACATGTTCGTTAGGGAATATTCTATTTTACAAAAACAATCGTTAGGGAATCTTTCGGCTTTTTTTTTCAGACGAGTTTTTCATGCTCAAACCAACATAAATCAACATGTATTTGCAACGAACGGTTGTTTCGTGCGCATAAGAATCAGCAGATGCATGTGTGTATCGATCACAATCGTAATTATCGGGAAAATGAAGAAAATTCAAAAGAACCACGAGTGGGTTCGCCATTGCGGGATGCACTAACGATCGTTAGTGCATCCAGTCTCACCACAGTGAATATTGCTCATGATTGATCACTTAATTATATGTTATATAGCTATTTCACGAGGTTTTTCCTAAATGGTTTTGGTTAAGATGTACATTAATTGCATCTGACATGCAGTCATGTTCATTTATATTCTTACAATATTGACTGTCTTGCAAAAAAAGAATATTCACCAAATTACATGCACATTTTGTACTACCACATTGGTAGCCCAGTTTTGACCAATATTTGACCAAACATCAGACATAGGTTTCGATCTCTAACTTTATTACAATAGGTTTCGGGGCAATTATGCACTAATTCCATTTTGTGCACAATAAAACAATATTTACACATGTATAATTTTTTTTATATTTGCAAAAAAAACAAGAACATTCACCAATTATTAGCATGTATCACTTTGATAGCCCATTTTTTACCAAAAGGGCCACATCTCGATAAAAGCTACATCTGACATATTTGGTTAGCTGTTCTAATATACTCGCCTTCAAACATCAGGTCTGACATGCTGACAGTATTCAGGTTGTTACCAGCCGAGGCAGCAGGCGTTGAACATCGTGGCTGGAAGACGTCAAATATTATCTTTCCGGCACTTTCAGCTAGTTTCACTGCCGCCATTTTCCAGTCACAGTGGATCGTTTCAGAGCCCAGAACCATGATGCTGAGGCTAGGCAACGTCGGCGCCATACCAAAATTTGGGAGCGAGATCAGAGGGTTCCCATAGATAGACAATATAGTTAAAGCTTTCAGTGGCAGAATCAGTTCAAGGGGAATCCTCACGAGGAAATTACTTTCCATGCTGATTGTCGTCAAAGTTGTTGCAACTGGAGTCAAGTCTGGGAATGTATCCAAGTTGTTGTAAGCAATGTTGAGAGTGTCCAAAAAAGGCAAAGTTGGAAACTTGGGAATGGTTGATATGGCATTGTCCGTAAGTACGATCATTGTGACAGTGCCTGGTATATCTTCCGGGAAAGTGGTCAGACCTGCAGACTGTCGATCATATGTCACTGCACTCACAGTTTTCACAATCGTCATCAACAGGCAGAGGGCAACCCGCATTCTGAAAACTGTTGCCATGGTGATAATCATAAAGCTTCTCTGCTGAGGTAGTCCAATTGCTGATTATCTGCTGAAAAACTGCAGCTCCCCTGAGACGCTGTGTCAATTTATAGGGACGTGTAGCCTATATCCAAGTCACACTGGGAAGCATCAAGTGTCATTCATTCGACAATGTATATTTACGGATTAACATTACCTCACTGCCTCATCAGCCTGTACGTGTATGTAAACAGATGTGCTCGATATAGCATGAACTATTATACCTCATGTTAAAATCCCGGTCGCTGATTGGTCAAACATAAAATGCATGTTTTACCGACAATTATAGCAAATTCCCTAGCAGCGGGGAACATTGTCCTCGCATGAAACATTTTAAAAAATGTTTACCGCCGAGGTCGAATGACTTTGAGATTCATAAGTTACGTTCAGTATAAAACAAATATTGACTGGTTTGGAGGGGAACATCGTAAAATGTTACCCCGAGGAAACATTGTTATCCGAGGCGAAATCCATATCTATACAGTATGCATGTATAGTATTACCCCATAGAATGTTGTGAAAAATATATCGATTAAATAAAGCTCCCTAATGCATAATGGATTATTCTGTCAGAATAGATGGTCTGCTATTGCTCAACTCAACACCGTTTAACAAAGGAATTGACTGGACGGCAATACAATACAATACTAATACTACTCCTATTCTTAGGACAGGATCGTGACCTGTGACATCTGCAAGTTGTAATCTTTCGAAGGACAAGTCAGAGATGAATTGTGTCGCCCCCAGCATCAGGGCCAATATCGCAGTGCTATTTAAACTCAACCGATCTGGTTAAAAAAATCAGCTGAAATTAGTATTTCTCTATTAGATATATTTATATACATGTAGATGAAACAATTTCTGCTTTCATTCACTTCATTGTTTTGAAAGTATGATTTGTTGTCCGTTTATTTTGCGAAAATGGCCAGCGGGGTGACACTTTATATGTCCAGCGTGTGTACTATGTTTCTGGTTATGTCACGGCGTCGACGTCATCGTCAGCATACTAAGAGGTACGTACTTTATCACTGAGGTATCACTACTGAATTCAGTACATTTGGGAATTGGATGTAGTGTCTAAACCATTGCAGATAGTCTTAATTTAATTTTTTCCCCAAATTACCTCCAAGATGGGCCATTTTTGGCCGTTTTCATCATAAAAGAGAATTTAACGAGAATGACGAGACATATTTCCTAAATGTTGTATATTATGAATGAATGAATGAATGAATGAATGAATGACTTTATTTTCCCAACTTTGACAATAAATTTTTACACAAAGAGCATATACATAAGTTGGAGATAACAAATCATTGGGCAGACCAAAAATAACACAAAATGGTACTGTCTTCCTTCTGGCCTGTAATGTGCACAAGATATATTTAATACAAAACTTAGTGACTGGTATTTCTCAATATTACTCAACCTATATTTCATATATTAATCTATTGATTAAATCATATGAATAAAATTTACAAATACAACTGAAAAATTATCCATTTGGAACTTTTGAAATACAAATGATGCATACGTAACACAGGATGGGAGAGGTGAATTCTGTCGCTCGGGCTAAGATCAGGAGATGGGGGAGGGGCACTATAATCTATTGCTACTACCAGGTTTGGGAACGAAAATGTAATAATATGCCAATATATAGACTCGAAAAGGCATATAAAAAGATATATCCAAATGCCCCCCATTCTGTAAAACATAGGCCCAAGGGACCATGTAGCTAACCGGCTAGCCAATAGGTGATCGGACCGATGGTCAGTTAACTTCAAGGTCACAGGAATATTCGGCATATATCATTTCCTATATGTCCACAATTGATTTCTAAGCTGTTAAGTAGATAATAAGTGAGATATGCGCCATTTTGAGCTCTGACCCTGAAAATGGGGATCGAAGGATATATTTAAGGTCATGAGAACATTCAGTATATATCATTTCCCATATGTCCACAATTGATTCCTAAGCTGTAAGTCGATGATAAACGAGATATTGGTCATATTGTGCTCTGATCCTGAAAACGAGGTCAAAGGTCATATTCAAGGTCACGAGAAAATTCAGCACAACCCATTTCTCATATGACCACATCAAAACTTATGTATATTGTAATGATACATGAGGGGAACATTTTGAAACTAAAATCGCAAAACTGCGATTGATCAGACAGTTTTTGAGAAAATAATTTTTAAAGTTGAAGAACATGCAAAAAACAGCAATTTCGGCATAAAAATGGCCGCCAAAACTGCATAAATATTCAAAAAAAAAATAGCAATAAAAACATCTGGGGGTATTGACCCAACACATATTCACACAAAATTATGGCCAAATTTATCAGCCCGAAAAAAAAAGAAATAAAAAGTGTTAACAGAAAATGCGGACGACTACACCGACGACGACACCGACAACGACGGACGAAAAACCATGACAATAGTTTATCGATCCTCATGGGTCGGTAATACCATTGCCGCATATATTCTCCCATAATGGAGATCGGGACATTGAAAACAACAATACAAACACAAGTTATCCATTTTAATTGGCGTGATAGAAACAAATTATGATTTACACGATAAAAAAGTCAAAAGATGTAGGTTGATTCAAACAAAATTGTCATGGGGTGCATGACAATATATGCTAATTACTACCATGACAGGCTTTACAAAATTGATTATCACATGTCACAATACTCGCGTATGATGCCGGGAAATTCCTCTTAATGATTCCTTGAAATGATTTTTTTGTGTATGAGATGGTTTCCAGCCTATCGTTGCCAGGATGAATTGTATATTCATCCATGAACCGATAAGCATATTTTTTTATATCATATATGTAAAAAAAAATGGGGTCACAGACACTCTATTTGTCAGTGAATTAGTCAGTGAGAATTATAGTAATTTTTGGTTCAGTGAGAATTTCAGTGAACTTTGGTAAAATTCTCCAATCTTGGACTGTATGGATGCTTCTAGCGGAAAAATCAGCAAGGTGATCCCGATATATGTTTCATACCAAAAACATGCACATGAGTGTCCTTTCATCCGATTCAACACACATTTCCTGCCAGTTTTGTATATAAACAAACGAAGTTGTAACCATCAAAAACGAATGTAAACAAATGCGCGAATTGCCCTCAAAAGTCATACCAATACATATCTATCACATACATATTGATCCACGACACCGCCTCTGTGGTCGAGTGGATGGGACCGGTGGCTCTTGAAGCAACGAAGCTCGGAGGTGGTAGGTGACGCAGGTTCGGTCACCGGCACAAACTAGATGGAGTTTTCAGCCTGGCAATGCAAAGGTTTCTCCATTCGAATGTGCTTTCCAAATTCTAAATTGTCACCCGACGGGGGATGGGGAAGACAGGCAGAATTGCCTATCATCATGGACCGTCGTTGAATAAATCTGATTATTATTATATTATTATTATTCTGAAATAGATATGATCCGATTTCACGGAGTTAATAATTTTACAAGAATCTACAACACTGTACCCACAATGTTTGTGTTTCCTTCATATATATATATATGACATATATATAAATATAGTATTTGTCCCCAGCACTGGATACTACTGCTTATGGTTGATTAAAAAATAAGCTCATAAAAACGTTTCCCGTCTGTTTGATCTGTGAACAAATTTGTTCATCAATGTGGGCGGGAACCATATAACTTAATGGACCAGCGAACCTGATGGAAAGCCACTTGCCTGGTTTTGCTACCACATACCACCCACATACTGCAAAGGTCTCTCCTAAACGGACTGCATTGATGACAAGTTAGCACACATACAAAACTCGGCCACAGAGGTTGATCACACCTACGTGGATGTTTTAGGTCCTTTGTGGACCAACAATGATTGAGGTGTAATTCAAAGATTAATCAGGCTACTTACTGCAGGACTGATATTCACAAAAATATTCACAGATATCTGCTACATGTATTCTTTAACACTAAACATATATAGTATGTACGACGATGCTCAATACAATCTGAAAAAAACTTTCAAAAGGACAAAATCGTGTGTGAATAGTTTCCCAGGACAATATCAGGTATCATTCACAGCCTGATGTACCAGTCAGTGTAGACCAAGATGGCAGCCGGTGGTCCACTGTGGAGTGTGGTGATGACACAGCTGCCAGACTCCAGAGCAAACATGGTACAGCCGACAATGCTGATGCATTCCCGTCCACACTCCACGAACCCAGTGTCAGACAGGATGGCGGAGATTGTTGGGTACACGGCGATGGATGTCACGTCATAGGACACGAACCTGGACTCACGTAAGGATGTAGCTTCTGTTGCGAAACGAAAGATGCCAGTTTTTGCGATTAGTTCAGGAACTAAACTATGGTCCTAAAAGGTACAATTCAAATTATTTACAAGTTTTATTTGTGTGAAAACAATTGCCTTAAATTTATTACAGCTACAACATGTGACAGTCGGGCAGGAAACAGAATGCCAGGGACTCAGTAGCATTTCTGCTCATGTTTTGTCACTTATATGCTTATAGAAAAAACTGTGCAAACGGGTTTTAGTCAGAGTATACATACGTCGTTTTAAAAAAAATTGCTAGTTTTGCACATAAAAGTAATATTCAGCAAATTACATTCATAATTTGCACTTTCACTTTGGAAGCCCAGTTTTGACTGAACCTGCCACAGTTCGATTAAAGACACATCTGAATTCTTGGTGAGCTGTTCTAGTATACTCACCTTCGAACATCAGGTCTGACATGCTGACAGTATTCAGGTCGTTACCAGTCAAGAACGCAGGTGTTGAACATTTTGGTTGGGAAATGCCAAATGTTATCTTTCCGGCACTCTCAGCTAGTTTAACAGCCACCATTCTCCAGTTACAGTGGAACGGTTCAGAGCCCAGAAGCACGACGCTGAGGGTAGGAGAAGTCGGCAACATCCCGAAGTTCGGAAGCAAGATCAGAGGGTTGTCATAGATAGACAAGGTCGTGAGAGATTTCAGTGGCAGAATCAGCTCAAGGGGAATCTTCTCGAGGAAATTAATTTCTATACTGATTGTCGTCAAAGTTCCTGCAACCAGTGTCAAGTCTGGAAATGTATCCAAGTTGTTGATAGCAAGGATGAGAGTGTCCAAGAAGGGCAGAACTGGGAACTCTTGAATGGCTGATATGGCATTGTCGGTAAGGACAATCTCTGTGACATCGCCTGGTATATCATTCGGGAAAGCGGTCAGACCTTCAGACCGTCGATCATATGTTACTGCACCATTAGTTATCACAATAGTCACCAACAGGGAGAGGACAACCAGCATTCTGCAAACTGTTGCCATGGTGATAACTATAAAGCCTCCCTGCTCAGATAGTCCAATTGCTGATTATCTGCTGGAAAAACTGCAGCTCCCCTCAGACGCTGTTCTTTTTTTATAGGGACATTTAGCCTATATCTAAGTCACACTGGAAAGCATCAAATGTCAACTATCCGACACTGTGTATATCGGAATTTACATTACATGAGTGCTCCATTAGCCTGTTCACGTATAAAGATGTGCTCAATATAGCACCTATTATTATACCTCATGGTAAAATTCCCGTTGCTGATTGATTATCAATCGTGAAACAAAATGTGATTTCCTGACAAACATAACATAGTCCTAGCAGCGGGGAACATTGTCCAGCCTTTGAACATTGTCTAAAATGTTTACCGCCGCAGTCAAATGACTGACATTCATTAGTGACAATTGGTATAATAAAGTAAATATGGACTGGTTTGGAGGGTAACATGGCAAAATGTTCCCCAGAGGAGACAACGGTGGAATCAATATTTATTGTTCTAGTCCAGCAGAAGTTCAGAAGAGCGTGTTTGGAGGTGAGGGTGGTGTTTTATGGTTGATTCGGGCAATGTGACTTGTCCTGAGCCAGAATCCGACGAATGCCACTTTGGCACCCTTGGGGAAAAATTCTATGGGCCAAAAACAAAATGGCCGTCAAGCAACACGTTGACAGTCATAAATACCCCTATGACTCCCTTATTATTGGTGATAGAAAGTTGATTCTGGTGTCTACACCCATGTTTGCAGGGACGAAGAAGCCATTCATGGCATTATAGTCCTATAAGTTCATCAAAAATGGTTAAGTTTCAACACGTGCAGGAAATATTAGTGTGTGTGTGGGGGGGGGGGGTGCGTGTGTGTGTGTGTGTGTGTGTGTGTGTGTGTGTTTGATTGATTATTATTCAGATAATCCCGTCTAGTTTGTACATATGATGCGCAGTATATGCATGCCTCCATCAGCTGGCTAAAATCCCAGATACGATCAGGTCACTGTCTACAGGAGGATCTCTGATTCAACCCTCCGAATGTGTTCGGAATCTTGGGGCATATTTTGATAGTCTTATGTCCATGCATGAACACGTGACCATGAAGTGTCGGGCAGCATTCACTCAGTTGTACAAAATCAGTAAAATTCGGATGTACTTAGACTTCCGGAGTACTTTGACACTGATACATGCCTTTGTGCACAGCCACATAGACTACGGCAACGCACTTTTGTGTGGTATTCCCAAGTATCTGGTCGCAAAATTACAGAAGGTCCAGAATACAGCTGCACGCATCCTCTGTGGCATTGGTAAATACGACCATATAACAGACATGCTCAAACAGCTGCACTGGCTTCCAGTTTGGTGCCGGATTGAATTTAAAGTCTCCCCGCTGGTGTTTAAAGCCCTCTACTGTGATGGACCTTCTTATCTTGCCGAAATGTTGACACTCCAGTCGTCCACCTATAACCTCCGGTCAGCCGCAACACCTCTTCTGGTGGTTCCAAAAACCAGATGTAAGACTCTAGGTGACCGCGCCTTCCGCACTGCAGCACCCAGAATCTGGAACAGTCTCCCTGGAGATGTCCGTACAGCCCCATCAATTGACGTGTTCAAGAAAAGACTCAAAACAATTTATTTTCGTAAAGCGATCTTGTAATTTACTTGGTTTCTATTGCAATTTATTTCTTTATGTTTTCACTAGTTTACAACTTATACATTTATATAATTTCTAATTTGTATGTTTTGTTCAGCACTATAGAATATGTACTTGTACATAGTTATGGGGCTATATAAATCTAATTAACTTTAAACTTCATATGCATGGCCCCATCATGCATCGTTCAGTCACAAACTGATTTCGTGCCGCTACTTACCATTGTATCCATTCGTTGCTTTTACAACAACAAAAAACGTTATGATTTTCCTATTTGGTATTATTTATGTTATGCAATGCAAAATAGGCGATACTTCTAAACGCTATATAATCAACGGTGGCAAATGTATTTTTGTTTTAAGACATTCCTGCTGCTATATACGACTGTGCTCTGCTTTTCGTTCATTGCAATTTTGGGGGGAGGGGGGATTTGATTGATCTCATTGCTCGGCCTGCTTGATGTTGGTATTTGTCGAGATGTTTTGCCATGCTTGATCTTGGTGATGTATCTATCGTTATAACTTATCAGGATTCACAAACACATGATGTGCTTAGACTTTACTTACTAAATGCTCGTACATTTCATTATTTATCAACCTACCTCTAGCGTTCCAATTTTCCCTGTGAATATTTTCCAGATATTTCCTGCAAATGTTGAAACTTGACTATTTTTGAAGTATTCATAGGACTTTTAATAGCATAAATGGCTTCCTCATCCCTGAAAACATTGGTGTAGACATCAGAATTAACTTTCTTTCACCAATAATAAGGGAGTTATAAGGGTATTTATGACTGGCAAAATGTCGCTCGGTGGCCATTTTGTTTTTGACCCATAAAATCCATTTTAGATTAATTTATAAAACTATCAATAGCATGAATGGCTTCCTCGCTCCTGAAAATATGGTTGTAGACTCCAGAATCATCTTTCTACACCAATTATAAGGGAGTTATAGGGATATTTATGATTGACAACATGTTGCTTGGCAGCCATTTTGTTTTTGGCCTATCAAAAACTTTCCCCAAGGGTGTCAAAGTGGCAGTCGTCGGATCCTGGCTCAGGACATGCCACAGTACCAGAATCAACCATAAAACATCACCCTTGCCTCCAAACACCCTTGAGCCCCACAACCCCATTTGGCAACTGGACTATTCGGCCTGCAGCCGTAATATTGTATCGCAGAACGAAATACTAGTTCTGCTGTTCGCGACGAGATTTAAGTCTGGCAGTGGTTGCATGGAATGTGCACCGTTTTACAGTGATCGTAATCGTTGTCCCACGTGAGAGGTAACTAACAAACGTGTGATGATTTATATACAATATAATATATTTATTATATATTCCTTCATAAGTAGATCATAAACAATTGTATGTATGTGGAAAGTAACTGGTATTTTGCACATACTTTCGAGAGCCATTCGGTTCAGTGTGCATGGCGCTAATTATTTTAAAGTTTGGGGGGGGGGGAGTTATGGAGCGCCTAAGACGAAATTCAAGCCTCATTAAAAACTGTTTTCTGTTGTCTTTTCTTTTTTGCCGCACATTCTACTTAACAATCACACAACATTATTGCTTGTACATGTATAGTATTACCCCATAGAATGTTGTGAAAATATATCGAGTAAATACAGCCCCCTATGGAAAGCCGTGCGACATGCGAGAAGCGATATGCAAGAAGCATCATGCGAGATGTGACAAGGGAGAAGCGAAATGCGACCTGAACTATAAAATATAACTAGGTCTGTAGTATAGGCTACCATCTTAGTTCACATGTTGCAGTTTATAGGCTAGCTATATCTGGTTCCCAATCAACTAAATTAGTATTTCTCAATTAGATTGTGGAAATACAATGTCATATAGATGAAACAATATCCGATCTCCTTCCAGCTATGTCACGCCGTCCACCTCATTTCAGCTTACTAAGAGGTTTCTCCTTATCACTGTACAGGTGGCAATTTCCCTTGAGTTGTTTTTGTAATTTTGTGTGGATATTTGATGGAGCTCTTTCTCAGTGCTCAATTATTTTCATGGAGATCCGAACCATATACGTTTTTAAAAACCTCAAGAATAAGAATTCTAGATAGTGATTATATTAGTATTGGACACTGATAGCGAGTAGTGGGCTTCCAAAGGATGGCCTTGATATTGACTTCAGAATGATGACCATGAACGGCCTAAACCATTGCAGATAGTCGTAATTGTAGCAACAGAATACCTTCAATTGGACCATTTTAGCACATTTTCATTATTAATAAAAAATGATGAAAATGACGAGACAAATTTTCCTAAAATCATTCTGAGGTATATTCTTCCACGAACCGGTGTGCATGTTTTTATATTGGGTCACCGACTTTATTTTTCTTTCTATATGTTGGTAAAGTTCTGTAATTCAGTGATTTTGGGGGAATTTCAGTAAATTTTGGTGAAATGCTCTAATCTTGGACTGTATGATGTCTCTCGCGAGAAAAATAGCACGATGACCCCACACCAGTCCATTGATGAATAAACAGGATTTCAGACAAATCTGTATCGTCGTTTCTTATAAAAGTTTATTCTAGTGAAAATGGCAAAAGGTGGTCCATTTTATAGGTATTATGGTTTAAAATTATACATAATTTCAAATTTTCCATGTTTCAAATGCATAATGTTAAATTGATGATTGTTTGAAAGTGTCAAAGCAATTAAAGAAATTTCACATTGTAGCCCCTCTGAGCGGGGCCCTCACTGGAGCTTGCCCTTACAGTCGATAACGGTCACATCCTTGGTATGATGCTTCCATAGGAAAACATTCGAGAAACTAGAACTAGAAGCGAAGAACTATTCGAGTTCCGTTGATACGTTATGTATCCCGAATTCCATATTTATCAGTCAATCATTGGATTATGGCTCCAAAAAGAACTGGTGCTGATCAAAACCCACAAACAAACTGGCCTATATGAGGCAAAACGGAGATATTGTATGTTATGGAACTTGTTCTACTTATGGGACCAGTTTTATTCTTGCCAATAAAGGCTAGTTGTCATTTTGTCGGAACTGTTTATTGGATGTGTAACTGGCTAATGTGTCGTTTAACACGTGAATAGTAAACACACTAGGCTTGAACTCGAAATGGTATTTAATTTGTTCTTTGCATTTGAATATCCTGTCATGAAGCAGAAATAGCTTATGCCTGGAGATTTTTGACATTAGAGCGTTGGGGGCAAAGCCCCCAACTCTCTACATGTCTATGTGCTGACTTTTTCATGGAGGTTTCATGCCAACCTATCGACGCCCGTTTTGGCATGTAAACCTTTGTACACCTACTTCAAATGAGGATTTTCTTCGTCCTTGACATAAAATCTCTCGATTTGATGGCAAGCTTTGAATATTCCACAGATATATAATGCATAAATCGATGTGTTAGGTTTGAGAAAATTACGCAAAATGGTCAGCTCGTCTGAAAAACGTCAAAATGGCGGAGCCGATGGAAATTCACGTTCCCAGAATGCAAAGCATATTTTACCACAATGACGCGTACTTTGGAACGCACAATTTTCTGTGCAACATTTTGTGCATGCATGTACATGTAACCTTGCGTGGGGCCTTCTTTGGCGTTATGAAGTAAACACAATGATTCGTCGGCGATACCACGACTACATTTACCGTAATTTGACATATTTTATCACATGAGAATGTGTTCCATGCTGGGTTGCGAAACCTATTTATTTTAAACTGTTCTTTTAATTTGCTCAGTATGCATGTGTTATCTATATCATGATACCAGATGCAGATATTCCTCATAGTATCCAATATTTAAGGATATTTTATTGAGGTTCAATATCATTTTATCAGGCGTATCTGTTTCATTGAGTTCAAAATAAATGTTTACTTATTAAGAATATGATTGAAGTACGCCTATGTGTTTCATCATAATATAGGGAATGAATTGGAATCATGTGGGGCATGATATGATTCTCTTTTTTTGCAGGGGGGGGGGGAGGGTAACATTATGTCAGATACATTCAGCTGTCGTGGTGCTGATGATGTGCTCGAGCTCTAATGTCGTCTCCCGCAGTTAGCTGCATTTTCTTGTATTGTGTTCATTTGAACTTACATCTTTGTCAGGCTTCATAGGGATGAAGCTTATAGGTATAGTGCGTGATGATGAGACACAACCTTGTCGCCTGTAGCAACAGAGCATTATAGTTATTAATTCACCCACAAACTTAGCGATCCATCATTGTAGAGCGATAGCTAGGCCTATAGCAACGAAGTTGTTTGTTCTTCAGCGCTGACATTTGTATCATTTTGTAGATATGTCATAAAACATTAGCACAAGTGCTACTGACCGACAGTAAACATACAACGAAATAATGTGATATATTTACAATGAGACAAGATGATGGAGATCAAAGGTGCATGTAAATACATAGGTCACAGACAGAACATGAACATTCAGGTTCCCATGGTAACAAACATTTCTTGAATTCCTTCGCAAACGTGATATTTTTATAGATTCGGGTAGGTAATTCCATAACATTGCTCCATTGTGTCTGAACGTTTTTTCCTCATATTTAGTAGTACTGATATCATTTATTGCAATGTCTAAACCTGTTTTTCCTCTTGTTCCATCCCTGTATTCAATTTGACTGAAAATATTGGCCAGATAACTCGGACTGATCTTAGATAAACAGGCAAATGCCTCATATCAGAACATTTCTTACTCTGTTAACATACAACAAAGACCTTCCCGTTTTAGCTCTGAGTTCAGTGTAAGTAGCTTTAAAATCTTTGTGTATATATCTTAATATAAGGCTTTACACTGTATTTCTTCAACCTTCATCATATCAGATCGTTTACAATAATGCCATATAACCAGACAATAGTTGAATTGTGATACAATAAAAGAGTTTATTATCAGCAATTTGGTGTCTTCATCAAGTGTTTTGGATAAACGAGCAAGCACACTCAGTTCATGACCAGCCTTGGTACATAAGTATTGGACGTGGTACGAAAACTGACACCTATTGACACCTAATAACATCACATTTTTCTTTGCATGAATGTCATTATCCACAACATTAATAGACAAATTTGTGTTCGACTGATTTTTATCAAACATGAAAAATAAACATTGGCAATAATGTACAAACATGAAAAATGAACATTAGCAAAAATGTACTGCTTTGTACATTATTCGACATCACAGTGCATGTCTGTACAAATACAACACGTATTGTATTATTATTCATGAATCGATATAACTAAAAATATACAAAATATCTTTGAATAGCTAGTTTCAGTAGTTTGTCGGAATAAATCAATTGCGATTTGATGATGCACAAACATCCAAAATATTTCAAAAATATATCCAACAAATTGATTTCCTTCCCAGAACCTGTTGATAACTTTGCACGTATACTGTAAACATTGGATACTTGTCTAACTCGATATCTTGAATGAATCCACAGCAGCCATCAGTGCAATTTACTCACTCTATGAATGATATAGTTGGATATCGTTGACGTTCATAAAACATCTAGCATATATATTTACGGTAGCGAAAATTCATCACACATAATATTGTCGTAATAGATATTATATCATGGTCGCTCAGAAAAATTGAATTCGATATGGAGTAGTTTTCTTTGCGCCAATAAACAGGTATGCACAAAATACATGAGTGCTTAGGGCAATATCCGAATATTCAAGTAGGATATGGACAACACATACATAGTATCACAAAAATGTGTCATTTCAACATCATTGTATGCACACATAACACTTAAGTTATATACACTTATTCACCAACATATAACATATACTATGTTTTACAATAATGTACTGCTTTGTACATCACAGTGCATTTCTGTACAAAAACAACACGTATGTTGAAAAACATCTGTTGTGATGGATAAGCTTCAATAGAAACCATAATATCATATCGCCAAAATATTGCGGATTTTCCGAAAGTAGTGTTTTATGGTCACTGATGACAAATTATCAGGTGTCATTCTAGATTGACCTTGCCATTTCGGCACTCTGAACTGATATTTGAAAATATTTCTATATCTCTTGATGTGTCCAACACCAAGGCGAGTATACGGTGATTCCCATTCATACGCATTACAATCTGGAAGGTGCATCTGTCCAGATGAACAATTTGCAATTCACCGCCTGATGTACCAGTCAGTGTATGCCGTGATTGCAGCCGGTGGTCCACTGTGGAGTGTGGTGATGACACAGCTACCAGACTCCAGAGCAAACATGGTACAGCCGACAGTGCTGATGCATTCTCGTCCACACTCCACGAACCCTGTCTCAGACAGGATGGCGGAGATTCTTGGGTACACGGCAATGGATGTCACGTCATAGGACACGAATCTGGACTCGCGAAAGGGTGCAGCATCTGATTCAAGGGAATAATAAGGCTGGTATTCATTTTCTACAGAGTATTTTTACTTGTTTGTGTTGTCCATTGCTGTTAACAACCATGGTGATAACTTATAGCATACGTAAAAACTATATTACCTAAAGGCTCACTGTGAACATGCCCTATGTGTACTTATATACACGTGAGCATAATACGAAACCTTATCTTGACAGTTCATATAGTCCATCCATGTGAATTTAGTAGAACGTATTTTGCTGCTGAATTCGCCACCTCAAATTTAGTGTTGCAGGAATGCTAAGCCTTTCCGATTTACCTGACTCCAACACCATCCACTGGTCTAAGAATTAGTTCAGAATATTTACTGATTCTGGAGAATCAAGATAGACTGACTTTGTTTCTATTGCGAAAACATTTCATTTTATCTTTAGCGTGACATCATCACAATGTTGTTGTATTACTTAGATTTGATACAGACATTATCCTTTGAGCGTGCAAGCTCACCTATAATTGACCTTCTGATCCTCTTGCATGAACGCCATAACAGCAAAGTATTCCTAAACTACCTTTTGAATACAATACAGCTAATTTACAATTCATTTATCTCACCTTCGAACATCATTTCCGACGTTCTGATGGTTTGCCAGCTGCTGGCAGATAGCACAACAGGTGTTGAACAGCTTGGTGCAATAAGACTGAAGCTGATCTTTCCGGTGTTTTCTGCTTCTTTCACAGCCGCCATTCGCCAGTCGCAGTGGAGAGGTTCAGAGCCTACGAGCGCGATGGAAAGACTTGGAGAAGTCGGCATCATTCCGAAGTTCGGTAGCGAAATCAGAGGGTTGCCATAGATGGACAAGGTTGTCAGAGATTTCAGAGGGAGGATCAAACGTAGGGGAATGTCCTCGATGTGATTATCTTCAATGCTGATAGACGTCAAAGTTTCTGCAACTGGAGTCAAGTCCGGGAACGTATCCAAGTTGTTTCCAGCAATGTTGAGTGTCTCCAATAAGTGTAGATTTGGGAAGCTGTGTATGGTTGCTATGGCGTTGTCGGTAAGGATGATCAACGTGACATTGTTAGGGATATCTTCTGGGAACGTGGTCAATCCTTCGTTCTGTCGATCATATGTCGATGCTCCATTGGTAATCATTAAAGTTTTTAACAATAAAAAGATCTGCGACCATCCGTTCATTTTTGCAATGATGAAAGTGAAAAAGCCTGCTCCGTTATTGTACTTGTCAACGTAATCGCGGTTGTTGGAATTAATGTTGTTCCTTGCCAGACTGATCAAATTATATAGGGATATATGGTCAGACAGGGAAAGCTCCTCAAATATCGATTGATATGATCGACCCCTTCCCCTCTAAATAATGATATCAAACGGATTAATCACAGATATTTATTCACGTGTTCAGCCGCTCCCTCCGAGAAAAAAAATGTATCGATTCCGCACAATAAATGATGTGATCAATGTCACGCATATTATGTTCTGCATGTTTGCATACAGTTGCACCTCGGTTTGCCAGTGTGGATATCACATCAGATGTCACATGTTATATACTGCATGAGCATCCAATGATCTAAGAGTGTCTATGATTATCTAATAGCTTGGGAGTTGTGTACTGGGATTATCACTTGAATTTTAATTACATGTGCTTCCACAAAGTTTCCGTTCATCGTTCTGGCTTTGGGATAACGGTACAGTTGTCGGAACCTATTTTTTTTATTTAGAAAACGATTAGAAAAAAAACAACACTGAGTCCCACTTGTGTTTAAGCAATGAAGTGAGTGTACACTAATAATGGACAGTACTTACATGTAGCTCTCATGGAGCTTCTGGTTCGTGACCAAACATACAGTGGTCGTCTCCACTTTTCCCCATATGCATTGAGCAAACCCAGTGCAGCTATTTATTCACCAAAAACTGGAACATGTTTCAAAAACCTGGAACAGCAGAATGTCCCAACTATGGAAATCAACTTCATAAAAACCAATTTAGAATCGTGGAACTATATTAATGTGCATAGATAATTTCGTGGGTTCAGTGTGTAGCATTGTCATGGTTGAAATGTAAGTATCAATCTATTACCACCAATACATCCAGATGTTGATAATGCTAATAATAAACGTAAAATACAACATTTTGCAACAGAAACCAAGCCCTACCAAACAGCTTATTCAAAGACGCGCTGGTGTCATCTGGGGCAGACAGTGTGTGTTAAATGTAGTTGTTTCTACTGTACACCTGATTAAACCATACTTGCATTGCTCTCTCAGGTGTTTAATCAATGCTGTATGTCGGTTAAACATACTCCACTAGTACTAATCACCCACTAAATGTATACTGTCCGTCTGACAAATTTCAATCTTCATTGAATTTATTCATTTCACCAGGTTTTGTAAAAGCGCAATATCGTCATGCATCAAAGCGCTGAATTTAGAAGAAATAGTAACCTGCGCTACATGGGCCCATAATGCTTTCATCAAGTATTTGTTCTACATGTAAATTGTATATAAGAGATATGTCATGGTTGGCAATAAAGTCCATAGAGTATCATAAAAACGCCCATTACATTATGGTTTGGTCACGCCCACGCGAATCCTTGAATTGGAAAATGGAAAGCCCCTTTACCTATTCGAAATGATCCGGAAATGATCAGCGTGTGTAATGTTATTACTTATTGATCATAGAACTATATCAGCTCGTGAGTGTCGTTATATGCGTGCTCGGTCAAATGAAACAATCACTGATATATTTACAATATTTCCACGAACTGAGCCATCAATTCATTATTCCCTGGTGTTCCAAAAAAACCCAACAACAAAACTCTCGTCGTTTGTGCAACTGTCATGAGCACACTAAGTTGGATATTTTCTTCTATCAAGAACTACCACGGTTTTGTTGCATACATGTCGTATAAAAACATCTAATCAGTATACGTGAAATATGTCAATCTTGTAAATAACATAATACTTGATTCCCGTCTCATATATACGTGTGATCCATTATGTCATGAAAGGAAACACAAGGTCCTACAAATGCGTGACAGATAAACACCTCCAGATAGTTTGTAAATACCGATATCATCACGTATACGACTGATTTGATTTGCAATAGGTATGTATAGAGCCAGTTTTTTGTGTCTATATCTAGGACTCGATAATCATTGATAATAGGCTGGGTACACAGACGTGTGATATATGCATGTTTCACAAATATTGTAACCTATGGCATGGGTATATTGGGTTATCAGAATTATTACATTTATTATTCCTATTGGACTTCAAGCAGATTCTTCGAAATGTCCATGTAGAGTGTAGACGTGTATCAACTTATTGCTACAAATACCACGAGATTTTGATGATGCTGAAAAATTTTAGCTGATTTTTTTTTGACAAAGTCAACTACTGACTAGCTTTCTGGTCTGTGATTTGATACTTTGTATAAAACACAGTCATTCTAGAACTCTCTCACATGGATTCTTTTTGATTTCTGAAAAGTTTTTAATAAGTTATCGACAGAATTTGCATCCGGTGTGCAATGGACACAATTATACTCACACTCATATTAATGTGTGAATCGACTGTGCTTTCTGTGGCCATTTTGTATCAATAAACAGCGGTGTACACAGCGGTGTACAAGTTGAGGTTAATACCTGCATCATTCTGGTTCTTCTGTCACAGACATTGTGCAGTGGGCTGATGATGGTCCCGGTCAAAGGCACTATTTGGGTGGGCTTGTTTGCAGATGTGAAATATCAGTATCATTTTCCTGGGGAATAAATAGCCGCAGTAGGTTTGCAGAGTGCATATGGGGAAAAATGGAAACGAGCATTGAATGTTCGATCCCAAACACCAGGGTAGACTTATATCAATACATCCCGCATTCATCTGTGAAATGTCTTGAGCAGCAAACGCATATGTTGCGAGGCAAACACAATTGAGATGTTAATTTTTCCTACCAGTGATCTAGATCGAAAATGGATATTGCCTTTTGTAACGTTATTCCAAGTTCGAACGAATGACCGAAGACTCGGTGGAATCAGTTAAAATTCGAATGATATTAAAACCAAAGCTCTTCAATTATACATGTGTGGGCTCGTGTGCTCTGGAAACGTGGGCATCTCCATCTCCTTATGTAATACATGTTGCGATGTCCACACTGTCAATTTGGCAAGTTGACACGCAGATATATGCACATGCAGAACAATAAATATTTGACATGGTCACAACGTTTAAGGTTGTTCGATACACCGAACGCGTCATCGCCCGTGTATGGTTGACCAAACGTGTCATAAACAGCGAATGTAACGCCGGGGTGAAATAGGGACCGGCGGGGTATAAATGTTGCCGCGCAATGGGAGTACTGGAAAAACCAGCGGTCTGTAATCAGTACGGCGGAGTCTAGACTTGAGCACACAATAAAGTACTGGAAGCATCACAGCATAATCTGATAATAGGCCTAGTATCATTCAGTGGGCCAGCCTCGGTTAAGAATGACTAGAGCATCCATTCATTACATAGTTTTCATATGTCTAAGAGTAAACGTTTGCACACAAAAAACTAGTAGGCCTAACATTTTCCAAATCTTCTGATTAACATGATCAAAATGATCGTGAAGTTATTCAAATCAATGTTAAATGGCCACACTTCCTGTGCTACATGGCATAATTTTCAATACAACTCAAGCTTAGCGATATATGATATCTGTGTAAGACCAAAAAAAAAGTGTGAGGTTTTCTCCGGTTTCTTACCACAAGCTCCCATCCGCCGAATCCTGCATTTTATGCCCCAGTGGGGTGTTTTCTTTACATTCTCAACCTCTTAGAACTTCAAAGTTCACCACAAAATATCCAGAGGTCGTCGCGGACGCACTTTTTTTTGATAGTTTACATCATGCAGCCCTACATTTGTCTCAGTACCCATATGCATATTTCCAGGTCCACTAAGCAACATTCCATTGATATATATCAATTCCCCAATAGCCTGGCCATTATATAGGCCGAATATACCAAATGTATACCGTTCAAGAGGAATATATCATAAGATGAGATCACTTTCAACATTTCCAACCCACCAGGCTCGATTTCGCGGGGCCCAATTTTCGTTACATTCCGACGGTCATTCTTGACACGTTTCGTCTACCATACCCATTCCGCTATCTAAGCCGAATGGGGCTAACTTTTTTGTTTCCGCAGCTTATCTCCCCAGAAATTTACACTATGTTAGGTGATTTTCTGCCAAAATTCATCGAGATACATTAAATAGACCTATAGACGAAAAAATCACCGCGCATAGATCAGCGCTGCCCTCAGTCAAATCCGTTATCAGCCATTAGGCCTATATCCTCCCGTCGTACATAAAGTTATCGCAAAATCCTGTGCCAAATGTGGCGGTCATCTTGCTCAAGCCAATTGGGTGAAATTTATTCCTAAAGTTCTACTGACTTGTCAACTTTGGTGGGGGATATTTCAGCTATTAGGCCTACTGAGTTGGCGACCGGAGAGAATCTCATCCGAGCCAATTGACCGGTCAACATCTAGTGGTTAATTCTAGCGGCCATACCGTTCATGCTAATGATCACAACTACCATGCAAGCCTTTTATACATTTCTGAGTCAACGTACCGGGAACCCCCGTAAATAAGCCCCGGGCGTATTCACGGAAGATCGCCCTCAGAAAATCATAAAATTGAAATCGAAAATACGCCCGGGGGCTTATTTTGGGAATAAACTTTTGAATATATACAGTAAATCTATTTGGCCGCGCTGTCGAATACTACCGATTATTTCGTCAATAGTAGCACTATGCACTTACATGTGTTACATTCTTCACATCATGGAAAATACTACTATTGTCGATATAGCCTTGGTAGAAAAGAAAATTGCGAAATTTGTTTCTCAGAAAATATGATACCTATATCGAAGAGAGAATATTATAGCAGCTGAATATTATATGTAGGTATGAAACGATGTCAAACTCATATATTATATATAAGCCTCGGTAAAAGGGTTAACTTACATTATTTGTGTGTATTGGTACACATTATATGCAGACGCCGTACATTTTAATACCGTAGGCCTGATCACGAGGTTCATGATTATACAAAAAAAACATAGATACGCGCGCACCTAGAACGGTAACTGTTATTAACGTTTTCTGTTTTACCATGGAACGAAAACATGCAAAAAATTCGCCCCGGGCGTGTTTTCGGAAAGCTCTTCCGTTAATACGCCCATGAGCCAATTATCGGGAGGGCTTATTTACGGGGGTTCCCGGTACAATAAAATGAAATTGATGATTATTTCAATTTATACTCACAAAAACTTGAATAATTTGACATAGTATGCACTCCAAATTCATGAAGTTATTGATATTTTGTTTCCATAAAATGACATTTTTCATGTTTTAACGCTTATATCGCGAAAAGTAATCTGGATAGGTATGTTTTTTACATTATTTTTACGAAGCCATAATATCATTGAAAGAATATGTGTAAAAAAAATTGAAAAAAATACTGTATTACTGACCGAGTAGTGATACTCAACGTTGTATGGATTATCAGAAGTTGCTCTTTTTTGTAAAATTTCAGTGTTGAAATATATACACATATTCTTACTCTTGCCACGAAACATATCAAACTCAGTGCTAGTGAATTTTGTTTCATCAGTTTAATGAAACATTGTACATACAACAATTCTGTCCTAAGATATCCTATAAATAAAGAGTTTTAGGCCAAAATATACAGTTAGATATCATGCCGTGATGTAATGCATTGTGGCTATTGCTGAGGTACTTTTAAGACTGATAGGAGGTCAACAAAATGCATCATAGCAAAAAATATCATACGGTGACCTACTACTTTTTTCTGCTTTCTGTAATCAATACATATCTAGCTATCAAGAAATATAATTTTTTACTCAATAAAAACACCTTCCCGGGTGTTTCGAACAACCTTAAAGCGTGAAATAAAATGTTTTTTTTTTCTATAATTGATCTGTTTGGTATCATGATTCAGAGAGGATGAGGGATGTATTGTCATCATTTCAGATGTCCATCTACGTTTCCATTTGATCTGTCGAACAAGGGAATGGAATTGAATCCAACATCCGCGATTACGTAGCAAAACCGGGGCAGGTTTTCTCGGTTTCATCATGGCCAAATTATGTGGATGGTCATGTATTTGGTTACGACACTTGATAGAGGCTGATATAAGGAGGTACCACTGCTACCAATACTCCTGAAAGTTGATACTCATTACTTAGGTGTTACTTAGGTGTTACTAAAAGTATTTATGCACAGTTACCATGGTTACCAAAATGGGAATTGGGAATAGTTTCAGGTACAACCGACACATACAATATTATCTGAAAAGAGTACGTTCTAACTCTTGGACTAGTCCTGGAGCATACGAAACAGTTTGAGGTTCCGTGTGTTTTCTTTGTAATTTCTTATCATCAAGAATTCTCTCAGTCTTCCCTCATTCTAGAAATGGAAAACGTTTCGTGCCATTTTTTTTTTCTCAAACCCGATAATGCATCTTTAGATAGATTTATTTTATTTCAGAACCACAAAAAAATGCGTGAGAATACAAATGACAATATCAGTTATATGGTTCTGAGCTGTGGGATTGAAGTCTCAACAGACTGTAAAAAATTCTGACACAAAAAGTAATGATCGCACAAAACTGATATTTGAACATATATACAAAGAGGCATCCCACAGTTCGATGAAAAATAAAAAACCTCAATAGAACATATTTGATAATACTTATTATGCATTCATTCAATATATATATTCATGCATCCACCCCCACCTACACCCCAGCCCCCACGCACACCCCCCCCCCCCCCCCTCTCCCCACATGCAATACAACACAATACAAAACGGGGGTTGGGGTGAAAATGGTAGCGGAAAGTTTGACATTTCTTTTGACATGTAGGAATGTTACCAAGCTGTAGTATAAAAGCCCTGCATAATATTGCCAAGTAAAGACCCAAAAACATGGGCAGGGGTAAAAACAGTGTTGGAAAATATGCAAATTGTAACAGTCGACATGTATAATATAAGTGTGACTGTGAATGATTCTATAAAACCAACATTTTTAGCGTGAAGAGTGAAATATAGGATCGTATTAGTCATAATGTGTGTGCGACTATCTTGTGACTGCACATGTGTTTTTATATGAACGAGATATGCGGTCAGAGTTGAATAGTACTACCGCATTCAAAAGAATGTCAATTGTAAATATCCATTAAAATTATTTTGAAATTGAACGCCTATACCAATAACTGTTCTGGTTGCATGGACACTGTGTGACGTGGGTAATCGTACTGTTGTTTTTCATTTCTTTCTCGACGATCTAGTCATGATGATGTATAGTGTATCTGTTTACCACACATTCTAGACAAATATGTTATTATCCTGTCGTTATTGACAAGCTCATACGAGCTGGACTTAATGAGGAAGATAGCCATACTGGAACATGAACCTTATTGAGTGGAAGCTACTGAGTCAATATTGTGTTGTTTTCCCTGTAAATTGAGAACGACACTGATTACACAAATACTGAACTGGAAATGGATTTTCTTTCTTTTGTCGTGTTTCTTCAAAGCAGTTGCATTTGGTCATGCAAAGCTTGTCCCAAATCATGGAACCCTGGTGTATATAAATCAGAACTTTAAATGCTGTTGTAGCAGTTTACTCCGGAGCCATGGCAAATTTGAACATTTTCTTGCTTATGGTCCTGCTTTTAGCTGGTGTTTCCTCAGTTGTGTACGACCGATCAAATGAGGATTTAACCGAGTTCCCCGCAAATATCGGCAGTGATGTAAATGTGATCATATTGACAAGCAACAAAATAGAACGAGTGAGTCACATGCCAAACCTAATGAATTTGGAACAGCTGGTTCTTCGTGGAAACGAGTTGATTGAATTTCCAGACTTGAGCAACTTCGCTGAATCAATTCAGAGTGTCCATGTGGAGCATAACAACATCAAAGGAATACCACTGAAGAAAATCATCAAACTCAAGGTCCTTGAGATACTATACCTGTATGGAAACCCACTTGTATCTCTACCAAACCTCGGAATGATGACTATTACAACTTTTATCAAAGTGCTGGTGGATGGAACAGAGCAATTCCACTGCGATTGGCACATGGCAGGAGCTAAGCTCACAGAGGAATCTGGGAAGATCTCCTTCCTAGCTGCAGATCCCACTTGTTTGACACCGATCACACTATCTCGAACAGCCTGGGATAACTTGGTGATTGCAGATTTGATGTTCGAAGGTAGTACATATTTAGTATCTTATGTAAGCGTTTCACTGAATGTTTTTGGTGATGTGAGATTGTATCATTTCTCAGTAGAAAAAGATCGATTTTTCCCTTTTTATGTCCACGATGATGATCTTAATATTTCAGACCCCAAACCGAACATTGAGAGTAGCTTCATTGCCCACAACGTGTCGAGTATCGCTGTGTATCCCAGTATTTTCCAAGTCCTCACTGTGTCTGGACTGATGGAGTGTGCCTTTGAATGTACCAGCACTGTCGGCTGTACCATGTTTGCAGCTGTGTCATCACCGCACTCAACAGTGGACCAGAGGCCGCCATCTTGGCCTACACTGACTGGTACATCAGGCTGTGAACAAGTCACACCAGAGCAAAATTTCACCCGCTATGTCAGTTTGTTCCACACTCCCGAACTTGAATGGAAGCACAAAAATTTGCATTATTTTGATCATTACATACATGTATATCCCGACCACTGATTCGGTCCAGTTTTAATTGTACGTAAGATTCGGTCCTAATTCAATGATTGGTGTTGCCACAATTTCTTAAATGTGGCAGTTTGACAATTATATCATTGCTGTACTTTTTCATTCACCGGTGTTGTATAGTACACACTAATGAATGCATATGATACACACTAATCAGCATATACATTTACCTGCTGTCTTACTTATTATGTAGTTCCTCCCTGTTATAATAGCATTGTGCTGATTATCTGCCTGATTCTATTTTCACTGTATTTCCAACACACACCAAAAGGGAAAAATTCAATTTAATAAATTTACATGAAATATATTTATACAGTAATACACAATGTGTTATCTGTTTGTGCATACATATGTATGCCAACTAAATCACACTTACATTCTGATCCTGATTCAGAAATGGTCACAGATCTTGGGCTTGATTCTCTAAAAGCAACGAAAAGCAACAATACACTTCAGCAATAAGCAATAGACCGTATGGGGTGCTTCCAAATAAACACCTAGTTTATAACCAGAATATAATCAGCTATCTATGTACGGCCAACTCATGATCAATCTGTCCACCAAGTTCCAATAAAGATGATCGCCTGAGAAAAGGCTGACCCCAATGATGGACGGGCCTCTATATACTTTACACATACGATATCTGCCAAAATCACACACACAGACACAAACAGTTTAAATGTGTGTTTGGTTCGTTGACCCATGGATTCGTTACCGATCGTCATGAAGTGTTTTCTCAACAGAAGAATTTGCATACTTTTAAGGCGAGATGTGCTTTTACAGTAATATCGACTAAGTCTAATGATGGACACAACACGACCTAAAGCTTGGGCCTGGAACTGAAATATCAGTTCTATCAAATCAAATCAAACTGCCCTGCACTGAGTATATGTATGAACTGAGAAAAAAATCAGACGGTTTAGGAAATGTAATTGGGTATTATGAACGTTCAAAATGATGTTTTTTTTACTCCACTGAGCACATTGATATCGCTACCTGTATATTCTGTATCCACACTGCACATGCCCAGTGACATAAGAAGCCAGGAATGTTGAAGGATAGTTACCAGTCTTACATCTCAGACATCACATGCATATGTAAATACTTGTCCCTTCTTTATTGTCACTCTGTATATTGTCATGTGTGCAAGATATGCAAGTCGTAAGTATACCCAACAATCCCGTTTCACACATGTAAAAGGCCGACTGCATTTTAAAGGGATACTTCTGGCGTTTTGCCAGCGAGTTTCCCACTCCAATGTCCATGCCTTGTACTCTACAATGTACACTATGCAATGTCATGTGACCACTGCAAACTGTCGCCATGTCACTTTGACCACGTGTTGGGACATTCGCGGGATATCAGCCAAATGACCATCGCTCCATGAACGTACAGAGTATACACTACACCAGACAGAACGGGCACTTGTCGCCTCAGAGCAGGTGCGAGATTTTATTCGAGGAATATGACTGAATGTTTACAAGGAGCGTCAGTTCATCAAATTGGTTGCATGAAAAGGGGATGAAAAACACAAAATATACTTGAAATGTGAACGTATAGAGAGTGCCATTCGATAACATGTTTGGGAAGAGGAAGAAGAAAAAGAACAAAAACAAGAAGAACGAAGGGAAAGATGAGACACAGAACGCCAAACAAAGGTAAAGATTACCTGCTTTAATTGTTAGTATTTAATAAACTTGCGACAAGATGTATTCACAGCGATAGGAAACTATATTGGGTGGTTAGGAATAAACAATAGACATAATGTTATACGTGCAAATAAGAATATTGCGCAATGCCGAAATGATATGATTGAACACGTGAAGCTTTAAATGCTTTTGCCAGCTTTATTCTTATGCCAAGATGGTATTTATCAAACGTGAGTTGAAAATTAAACTTGAAATCAGAATTGGATTTTCGGAAAAGAATAAAACTGAGATATCCATGCAAATATATCAAATTCCTCAATTCTCTACGGAAGCATCTTGATTCTATGACCCCTGTTTCTAGGAGACCGGTGGTGTCCTCCCGGGTGATGTCGGCCAAACGAGCGCGGCGGGACACATCGTCACGTGCGCGTGGGGCTAGGTCACGTGACCGATCAAGACGGGGACTCACTAACGCTCAGGTCACATAGCATACATATTGCTCTTTGATCTGATTAATTGATTCTTTTCAACCTTACCGAGTTATTTTTTTCAACCTCTCCATGCGATAGATCTAGTAATAGCAAATGAGCAGGATATAAATAATGATTACAACCATAATCCAGGTCCAGAGTAACAAAAACACGGAGCCAGTACAGATGGACGAGAGGTACAGAGAGCGTCTAGTCGGCAGTGTACGAGGTCCATACTCTAGATACCCACGACACAGTCCGGGTGCCATAGTAACACGCCCCTCGCTGCGCCGGGTCCACAGGCACCAACATGTTGCCTTGGAAGACGAATACATGGATGACAACGAGTTTCTGCGGCAACGTCAATGGTCGCCGTATGATGCGTTCAGTAAGGAGCCACAAAGCCAAGTACAGGAGCAACAACATGAAGCTCGCATTCCTTTTCATCAGCCTAGAAACCGACACGTTGAAGGCGCCAGTCATGAGCGCAACACTGCGGAACCAGGAGGTGACATCACCGGACCAAATGACATCACCGCTATGGACATCAGACACTGGCTATCCTGGCGGGTCAAGGTCAATGATCGCCTCTCCGCCTACGTGATGAGGCTCGTGCCAAGTGGAGAGGAGCCCAGACGCTTCCCCGCCTGCGACCTCCCAACGACAATGGATGAACACACAGCCCAGGCAATTCTCGCCCTTACTCAAAACTCCAGCGTTGCAACTTCCTTGGACCGATATTCATACATGATCTACGGGGTGCCTAGAGTCAGGGCTGCTCTGAAACGGTCATCTACCAAGCTCAAACCAAAGAGAGAATCCTATACGATACTGCGCAGGAAAGCATCCATGAAGAGAGGTGGAATTCCGAGTTACAAAGACGAAGGGTCTGATAATCTAGACAGTGTCTCTCATGAAGCCGTGATGGACTTCTCTGATGACCACCTATGGGCGGATGACGGGGATTTCCCGTCGTATCTATATCACAGGCGGAATCCCCATAGACAAGTTTCGAAACAAGAGCGACCACAGGTCAAACCAAAACCGAAAGTACGACGTGACTCCTTCCAGCAGCAGCGAAACATCCCGAGACCCCCACCTCCTCCTGCCGACTTCCTTTTCCAGACGAATCCACATCGACAACATCAAAGGGGTCAACACTTCAGAAATCCTATCGAAACCCATCAACAGGAATTCACCATGGAAAGTCCAATATCACATCCGATGCAAGTTGATAGAAACAATGACAACCCATCTCACAATGATAGCAATCATCAAAACCAACGTTACCACGCCAGTGAAGAAAGAATCTCCAGGCACCCACAACACAGGCCATCCAGGGGCCAATCTAGGCAGCCCTCGAGAATTCCGTCCAGGGTACCATCCAGGACCCCAATTCCTGGCGGTGTGCCAACTCTGCTGTCAGTGTTACAAGACCTACCAGACCAGTCCAGGATTCCATTACGTCACGTTACGCCTAAGGACCTCAGCAATACCTAAACAATTAATAGTTTCATAAGTAATACATACACCTTGTGTACTTCATCAAGTTAAGAGTGGTGCAAGTGTTCATATATAGTGTATGTCACATTTTGATAGCTATTTTACGTTATTATTTATTCATGATGGAACAGTACAATTTTCACTACCTTTTTCTTTTCAAACTTTGAACATAGCTATGCAAGAAACCTAGGTTTCAACATGTACATATCGAAATTTGGAATATTATGTCTGGTTCATTGTACATTACGGTATCAGTATGGTCCCCTTATTCAGAAGAGTGCATTATACCGCATTTGTATTGAATAAATTGTGCACTAAGAAAAAGTTCTTCCGTGTTTTCTGTTGCCCAAAGAAAAAGTAGATGAAGCTGAAAACTGCTTTCTATTGAGACTCACGAAAATGTCATGTGAAATTATATTTTCAAAACTATTCTTGTATTAGTGATCTGTTGTTCGTGTATCTCTGGAACTAATCCGACTTCAAGTCCAAAGGGACATGTTCAACTAGACGTCTAAAGATGCCTTGACGGCATTTCGGCCTATTGATGCCTTGGAGGCATTTGGGTGTACAGACTAACCTATGACACACCGTACTGAGATACCAAACAAACAAAATACTAACTCCGAATAAAAAAATTCGGGTCAGGGTCTGTTTCGCTATATGATGCACAGCTTCAGAGATATCGACGAATATGAAAAATGGTAACTTAGCAAAAAAAATTCAAGTCAGTTCATCCTCAATACCCATAAATGTCGATGAGAACGAAAAATGTCGACTTGGCGAAAAAATCTAAGATCAAAGTCAAAGGTCATCCCTAATACCCCTTAGACATGTTTGTCTAGGGCAACGAGTCCATTTCGCTCTACATAGCACCGTTTTCGAAATATCAATGAAAACGCAAAAAGTGGACTCGGCATAAAAATTTATGGTCAAGGTCATAGAGGGTCATCCATGATACCCATTAGACATGTTTGTCTAGGGCGACAATCCGAAAATAACGTTCATTTTGCTCTATGACGCACTGTTTCCGAGATACGGTCGGAAACGGAAAATGTCGACTCAGCAAAAAATTAACCCAAAATGGATAGTAATGCGATTTGGGGCAAGAACAAATTTTCCCGCCAACTCGTCAAAAATTCAAAATTGCCGCCACAGGGAGACCGGCGATTCAAGGGTAACAAAACTTGTACACATCATAAAGGTACATAAGGGGAATCTTTTGAAACAAAATCTTAAACCTGATCAGACAGTTCTCAAGAAAAGACAGACAAGGTGCAAATTTGGGCATTTTTCGACCCAAAAATGGCTGTTTTGACCTTTCAAAGTCATCCAAGGTCAAATTCAAGGTCACCACACAAGTCGCCATCTATGACTTCCCATGTGAAAGTGCCAATTTCTAAGCTCTATCTTCAGGCGTTCTAGGAGTACAGTTCTGGCAGCTCCATCATGAAGGAAAAAAGTGCCGAAAATTTTCTTCAAAGAGGGAAAACAAATTTTATCCCTAGAAATGGCCCAAAATGGATAGTAATGCGATTTGGGCTAAAAAAAAATTTTCGTCGACCCGTCAAAAATTCAAAATGGCCGCCATACGCAGACCGGCGATCCAAGGGCAACCAAACTTATACACATCACAGAGGTACATAAGGAGAATATTTTGAAACAAAAATCTCAAATCTGATCAGACAGTTTTTGAGAAATTGGCCGCCAAAAAATATCTCCTCGAAATATTTTAAGGTATCTTTTCCCAAAGTTTCAGAAAGATTGGACCGTACATTCCCAAAGTTTCAGAAAGATTGGACCGTACACTCTACAGATAAATATGTGGACAGACGACGATGACGACGGACGGACGATGGACGCAACGCCACGGCAATTGGTTATCAGACCATAGGTCAGGTAACCTAAAAAATAAGGTTGAGGTCAAAGGTCACTTCTAATACCCCTTAGACATGTTTGTCTAGGGCGAGGAGTTCGAAAATAACGTCCATTTCGCTCTACGATGTACCGTTTTCGAGATATCGACGAAAACGAAAGATGCTGACTCAGCAAAAAACTAGCTGAAGGGCTAAGAAAGGTTACAGGACAATATACATGTACATTTTAGATATTAGTCTTTTGTCCAGTGACCTTGAAAATAAAGTCATTAATGAATTCAAGGCCATGGAATATTCAACAAAATATATAACTTCTAGTATGTCCACAATAGATTCCTAAGCTGTAAAGTCGATAGTAAGTGGGATATCAGCCATTCTGTGATATGACCTTGGAAATGAGGTCAAAATTCAAGTTCAAGGTCACGAAAATATTTAGCATATATAATTTCCTCTATATTCGCAATTGATTCCTAAGCTATAGTGCAGGATTCTATTGTCTCGAGCAGGTATTTATTTGTAATAAATACCTCTCTGCGAGGTATCTATTTCCAATAAATACCTGTCCCAGGTATCGAATGAAAATAGATCATGGACATGTAAACAAACTGGAAATTGTATTTTTTTTATTGCTAAGCATATATATGTACAATGTATTATGATTATATTACTCGGTGTACATGAACTAATCGTGGACAGCTAATCGTTGCAATAATGGTGTGCGAGTTGAACCCATTGGTGATACAACAGTTTTGTGGTTAATATTTTGATATTTGGTTCATGAAATCCTCTGCAGAAATCCAGTGAAAACGTATATATCCACAATATCCTTGGAATTCCGGAGGTTTTGATAATCCTGCGATATTCCACACACACATATATCCGCAATTGTACCGGAATCCTAAAGAAACCTCCAGAGATCACGTATAACGTAATTTTCCTGCAAATATGAACGGGATATACAAACATGAATGTTTCATTTTTCCTTTTTAAATTTAGATTATAGCTATTCGGCATATGTATTGTGGGAACAATTTGAACAGAACTTTTACATTGCCATATTATGCACGAATAGCACATTTAAAAAAAAAAAACTTACCAGTCGTACGTTGAAGTCATGGAAGTCATGGATCAAACCTTAGAATCGGTCGTAGTGATTTTACGAGGAATTCTGTAAATACAAACATGTGAATAAATCGTTTTTATTTCCTGATAAGGATTGAAAGAACGGAAGATAAAGATACTTGTTCAGGCATTTGTTCAATTATGATTCAATTCTTTGTACACGGGTACAACCCGTTAGATAATGCAAGAGAAAATGCTAATATTGTTTTGAATTCTAAGAAATAAGTCTGATATATTACTCACCGGTTCACAAATCTTGTACTTTGTTCATGCACTGCATCTGGTTACACCAAAACATTTGAGTCATTCCCATGAATAAGGTTTTGCAACTATATCCAACAAACAAGCGCGTCAGAACACGCGTTTATATCCGCATGCGGCGTTATCCATGTGCTGCATTTTTTTCATCACGAAAAGTTGATGTCACGTAGCTTGCTGTCTAAAAGTGAGCGCGCCTTTCGCCGCGTTTGCTTTTATAGGGTTCTATTTGAGCAATACTCACAAACGCGTTACTAGGGGGAGAAAACAATTCAAAGGCACAGTGCGAGTCCACCAGAAACATACTCAATTGGAACCATGTATACTGTAGCCATAACAACAGAATGCCGTCTAGGGTATGTACGAATCTATGAGCTGAGTCATGTGGTGAAGTTAATTCTGCAGCGGGTAATAGATCCAACGCTTTTCCTGACGGATACACTTGATTGAGCAAGGACTGTGCGTTGCATTTGCAGTTTTGTTGTTTATATTGAATTACGTAAAATGTATGTGATATGTTGTTTATGAACTAAATGAATGGGAGGGGGACGGGATTGTGTCAGAGGGGGGGGGGGGGGTGCATGCACTATGTCGGATAATGCCTACGGCTTCGTATTCCTCACGAATAGAAACCTCGGCCTTCGGCCTCGGTCTCTATTCGTGAGAAATACTCAGCCTAGGGCATTATCCTATACGTAAAGTCGATAATAAGCGAGATATTAGCCATTTTGTTCTCTGACCTTGGAAATGGGATCAAAGGTCAAATTCTAGATCACCAAAATATTCAACATACATCATTTCCTGTATGCTCACTATGGACTCCTAAGCTGTAAATTCGATAATAAGCGAGATATGAGCCACTTCGTATTCTGACCTTGAAAATAAAATGACTGACCTTGAAATTTAGGTCAAAGGTCAAAGTCATCGTCATGAGAATATTCAGAATATATAATTTCCTATATGTTCACAATTGATTCCTAAGCTGTAAAGTCGATAATAAGCAAGATATTTCCCATTTTGTCCTGTGACCTTGAAAATAAGGTCAAAGGTCAAATTCAAGGTCACGAGAATACTCAGCATATATCATTTCCTATATGTTCACAATTGATTCCTAAGCTGTGAAGTCGATAATAAGCAAGATATTACCCATTTTGTCCTGTGACCTTGAAACTGAGGTCAAAGGTCAAATTCAAGGTCAAGAGAATATTCAGCATATATCATTTGCTATATGTTCACAATTGATTACTAAGCTGTAAATTCAATATTAACCGAGATATTAGCCATTTTGTCCTGTAACCTTGAAAGTGAGGTCAAAGGTCAAAATCAAGGTCACGACAATATTCAGCATATATCATTCTCTATATGTCCACAATTGATTCCTAGTCTCTAATCTCAATATTAAGCAAGATCTTAAGTATAATGTGTCTCATCATAAAGCATAGGAGAATTTAACATCGGAAAGTCCCATTGGGGCCAAGTTTGGGCCCAAAATGGCCCACTTCGAGCGATTCAAGGGCAACGAAACTTATACACGTCACAGGGGTACATATGAGGAGTGTTATGCGTCAATAAGATAAAAAGTTACTGAACAGATTTTGAGAAAACAACCGTCAAAGTCCAAAATTGGCCGTTTTTCGTCAAAAATGGCCGCCATTTTGAAATAATTGCGAAAATAAAAAAATAAAAAAATACTTAATTCTTCAAATAGTTTTAGGCATTTTTGTGCGAAATTTCAGAAAGATTCGACCGTAAACTTTAAAGATAAAATTGTTGACGAACGATGGACGACCGACGATGGATGCCGGACGCAACGCCATGCCAATAGTTTATCGGACCAACGGTCCGGTAACCTAAATAGAAAGGTCAAGGACAAAGCTTATTCGTCAAAAATGGCCGCCATTTTGAAATAATTGCGAAAATCAAAAAACTAAAAAATACTTCCTTCTTCAAATATTTTTAGGCATTTTCGTGCAAAATTTCAGAAAGATTCGACCGTAAACTTTAAAGATAAAATTGTTGACGAACGATGGACGACCGACGATGGACGCTGGACGCAACGCCATGCCAATAGTTTATCGGACCAAAGGTCCGGTAACCTAAAAAATTAGCCCAATGGGCTAGAAAGGTTACCGGAGAAATATACAGAGTTAAGCCGAGAAAGTTGAAGGTCAAATTCAAGGTGACCACTGAAATAGCCATATCTCTAACCTTGAAAATGGGATCAAAGGTTAAATTCTAGATCACCAAACTATTCAGCATACATCATTTCCTATATGTTCGCTATGGACCCCTAAGCTGTAAATTTGATAATAAGCGATATAAGCCATTTTGTAATCTGACTTTGAAAATAAAATGACTGACCTTGAAATTTAGGTCAAAGGTCAAATTCAATATCATTAAAATATTCAGAATATATCATTTCCTATATGTTCACAATTGATTCCTAAGCTGTAAAGTCGATAATAAGCGAGATATTAGCCATTTTGTCCTGTTGACCTTGAAAATGAGGTCAAAAGTCAAATTCAAGGTCACTAGAATATTCAGCATATATCATTTCCTATATGTTGACAATTGATTTCTAAGCTGTAAAGGCGCTAATAAGCAAGATATTGGCCATTTTGTCCTGTGACCTTGAAAATGAGGTCAAAGGTCAAATTCAAGGTCATGAGACTATTCAGCATATATCATTTCCTATATGTTCACAATTGATTCCTAAGCTGTAAAGTCGATAATAAGCGAGATATTAGCAATTTTGTCCTGTGACCTTGGAAATGAGGTCAAAGGTCAAATTCAAGGTCATGAGAATATTCAGCATATATCATTTCCTATATGTTCACAATTGATTCCTAAGCTGTAAAGTCGATAATAAGCGAGATATTAGCCATTTTGTCATGTGACCTTGAAAATGAGGTCAAAGGTCAAATTCAAGGTCATGAGAATTTTCAGCATATATCATTTCCTATATGTTCACAATTGATTCCTAAGCTGTAAAGTCGCTAATAAGCAAGATATTGGCCGTTTTGTCCTGTGACCTTGAAAATGAGGTCAAAGGTCAAATTCAAGGTCACGAGAATTTTCAGCATATATCATTTCCTATATGTTCACAATCGATTCCTAAGCTGTAAAGTCGCTAATAAGCAAGATATTGGCCATTTTGTCCTGTGACCTTGAAAATGAGGTCAAAGCTCAAATTCAAGGCCACGAGAATATTCAGCATATATCATTTCCTATATGTTCACAATTGATTCCTAAGCTGTAAAGTCGATAATAAGCGAGATATTAGCAATTTTGTCCTGCGACCTTGGAAATGAGGTCAAAGGTCAAATTCAAGGTCACGAAAATATTCAGCATATATCATTTCCTATATGTTCACAATTGATTCCTAAACTGTAAAGTCGATAATAAGCGAGATATTAGCCATTTTGTCATGTGACCTTGAAAATGAGGTCAAAGGTCAAATTCAAGGTCACAAGAATATTCAGCATATATCATTTCCTATATGTTCACAACTGATTCCTAAGCTGTAAAGTCGATAATAAGCGAGATATTAGCCATTTTGTCCTGTGACCTTGAAAATGAGGTCAAAAGTCAAATTCAAGGTCACGAGAATATTCAGCATATATCATTTCCTATATGTCCACAATTCATTCCTAGTCTCTGATTTCAATATTAAGTGAGATATTAGGCTTAATGTGTGCCATTATAAAGCATAGGAAAATTTAACATGGGAAAGTCACATTTGGGCCGAGTTTTCAAGCGATTCAAGCGCAACGAAATTTAAACATGTCACAGGGGTACATATAAGAAGTGTTTTTCATCAATAAGAAAAAAAAGTTACTGAACAGATTTTGAGAAAACGACCGTCGAAGTCCAAAATTGGCCATTTTTCGACGAAAACGGCCGCTCTGACCTTGAAACCAAGGTCAGAGGTCAAATTCAAGGTCACGACAATATTCAGCATATATCATTTCCTATATGTCCACAATTGATTCCTAGTCTCTAATCTCAATATTAAGTGAGATATTAGGCTTTAATGTGTCCCATTATAAAGCATAGGAGAATTTAACATGGGAAAGTCCCATTTGGGCCGAGTTTGGGCCCAAAATGGCCCACTTCGAGCGATTCAAGCGCAACGAAATTTATACATGTCACAGGGGTACATATGAGGAGTGTTATGCATCGATAAAAAAAAAAGTTACTGAACAGATTTTGAGAAAATGGCCGCCAAAATCCAAAATTGACCGTTTTTCGACGAAAACGGCTGCCATTTTTTAAAAAATGCGAAAATCAAAAAACTAAAAAATACCTCCCTCTCGAAATATTTTTAGGCATTTTTGTGCAAAATTTCAGAAAAATTTGATCGTAAACTTTAAAGATAAAATTGTTGACGGACGACGACGACGCCGGACGACGGACGACGACGACGCCGGACGCATCGCCATGCCAATAGGTTACGGACCATAGGTCCGGTAACCTAAAAAAAAGGTCAAGGACAAAGCTCATCCCAATACCCCTTAGACATATATGTACAGGTCGATGAGTCTGAAAATAATTCTTTTCACTCTATAGCGCACCGTTTCCGAGATATCAACGAAAATGAAAAATGCCGACTCAGCGAAAAAATTTAAGGTCCAGGTCAAAGGTCATCCCTAATACCCTTATAAATGATTGTCTAGGGTGAAGATTCCGAAAATAACGTCTGTTTGGCTCTACGTCGCATCGTTTTCGAAACATCAACGAAAACGCAAAATGCAAACTCGGCATAAAAATTTATGGTCAAGGTCACAGGTCATCCATAATACCCTTTAGACATATTTGTGTAGGGTGACGAGTCCAAAAATAACGTCCATTTCACTCTACAGCGCACCGTTTCCGAGATATCGTCGAAAACGGAAAATATGACTCAGTGAACAAATTCAAGGTCAAGGTCAAAGGTCATCCCTAATACCCATTACACATGTTTGTCTAGGGCGACGAGTCTGAAAGTAACGTCCTTTTCACTCTATAGGGCACCGTTTCCGAGATATCATCGAAAACGAAAATGCCGTCTCAGCTAAAAAATTTAAGGTCAAGGTCATCCCTAATACCCCTTAGAAATGTTTGTCCAGGGCGAAGATACCGAAAATAATGTCCGTTTCATTCTCTACATCGCACCGCACCGTCAACCACAAGGATGACTTGGCAAAAATTCTTCCGATCTCTAGGTCATAGATCGTTTGACGAATTGATCCCAGAATCAATAGGGTTCTTCCCTGGTATGAACCTAAATGCAAAGTTCTGCAGTCATTGCACTATACTTTTTGAGTTATCACACGGAAACAAAGTCCAGAAATCGACATGGATTTCATCCTCACGGACCTTGGATACGGCCGAAAAACAATAGAGTTTTACCACAATTATTCTGACCAATGCTGTAAATTTGGTGAAGATATTTCGAAGCAAACTAAAGCTATCGGTCGGAAACCAAAACGGTGGGAAAAAAAATTAGCCCAAGGGTTAAGAAAGGTTACCGGACAATATATATTTGAGATATTAACCTTTTGTCCTGCGACCTTGAAAATAAGATCATTGGTCAATTCAAGGTCACGAGAATGTTCAGCATATATCATTTCCAGTATGTCCACAATTGATTCCTAAGCTGTAAAGTCAATATATAAGCGAGATATTAGCCATTTTGTTCTCTGACCTGGAAAATGAGGTTGAAGGTCGAATTCTAGGTTACCAAAATATTCAGCATATATCATTTCCCATATGTTCACTATAGATTCCTATAGTGGACCATAGGTCCGGTAACCTAAAAACTCTGCTAAAACCATACAGACATTTCTCCCGAAATGCCTTAAAAAAAAACCTGTACCAGCTAGTTCCATAAACATTTTAAAATCAGCATTCAAATGTTTCAATTTCTAACATGAACACATGAATTGCACTCAGGATCAAATTTACAGGACAGATGGTTTATTTTGCGTATATTCGTATGTAGTGTCACAGAAAATATGTAACATATAAAATCTACAAGCAGGGCAGACCTCTAAATTGTACAAGTACAGAACAGATTGTACGTGTGCCATTGTATAGCTTATTTCAATAAACAAAGGCAACCCCAGTCATAACCACAAGGATGATGGACTGCGTTTTTGTTTTTAACCTCTCTAACTGAATTAACTATGGGGCATGCAATTCGTACTTACAAGTTTTCATAAGTTAAAGTTTGAAGTAAAATTGATATCATGAGGTATATTTCATCATAACATGGTGTTTCCACTAGACAAATTGTCTATTGCTACAAACAGACATAAATATATAAATACAACAACAAACATAAACTTGACCAGCAAGTTTAGAATACACATACAAAAGCGAGTAAAGCACTGTACCTTTAAAAAAAGTTTCAAGTATCACATTATATTTGCTGCAAATTGCGGAATTTGATCACATGATTTGATCATTCATATCACATTGATATCACAATTCAGTATCACAAAATTCTCATGTATGCATCTTCTTAAAGTAGCAGAAATAGAAGAGGACACACTGATATAACCAAAATATTGCACGAAAAAGAAATATAACCAAACTTATTCAACCGATATTTGCTTGAGTTCATTTAAACTTTCTTCGGCAAATAATAAACCAATTTCATTCAATATTACAGGAGAACTGACAATATCAACACAAAATTCCAGGACATGCATGTCCCTTTGTCTTAAGATATTCCAATTTATAATTTCAAACAATACCTTAATTCTGGAAGTACAACACTTGAAATGTAAATACAGAAAGAGAAAAAGTATCGTGAAAACAAGCACACAGGGTAAAATATTGTTCTAACACATATTTGCATAAATTGAGATTCAAATGCTCGATATGAGTATAGATATGACCTTGTATTAATATAGTACTATTATATTTGGAAAACAGATACATGTATATATATTTGCAATACATTTCGAAAATACACTACTGAGATTCTAGCCTTTGTATGCTATGATCCATAATTATACACTTTCTTTTCGGTAGTTTCCTCGGCACCATATTTTTGTTATTGAAAATCGGAAACTTTCCCTCGTTACAAAATTTTGGCCAGGGTCTTATCTCTTCTTGCTCTTGCCTGAAGGTGGAGCTGCAGTTGTTTCTCCATCTTCAAGATTGAAGCCACTGGTCGTGAAGGCACTCTGCCTTCCAGAAACCTGAAACATAGGAAAAATTTGTAAATGTCTTTGATGGCCACCCCATGCGAAATGAAGGAAAGGGCTCATCAAATCTTTTTGTTTAGTAGAGTATTTGTGATATTTGGAACTGACCAGGACGGTATGGTATCTTGTTTTTTCAAGGTTTATCATCCGCAAGTGATTTTAAAATCAGTTGTCAGTTAACTTATTAGCATAAATGACATTGACACATATATTTGCATGAATATCTGCTCATGACACACATCTATGATGTGACAGTAGTATTCAGTAAATCCAGCCCATCTCTCAAATGACCTTGACCCTAACCTTGCTGAGGTCGTCCGTCGACCCGAGGAGGTTCTCCAGGTTTGTGGCGCCCTCGGCGACAGCATCCTTCATGTCCTTGTCCATGCCAGCCACGGCCAGGTCTCCAAACACCTGCATCGGAAAATATTACATAGACAAGTCAGCGAAAATATATGACTGCCCCGAGTTTGTGCTCGCTCTGGTCGAACAGCCTTGTTGGAGGGAAGAGTACGATCGCGACTTTTGACTACTTTTCATCATTATTATTAACTTCTACCTCAATTGCTCTACTGCCTCATGACAAGGTAGTACCATGAATGTTTCCCCACCCCACAACTTCTTTGTAACCATGGTAACACACCTCGACTATCGCCCCGTCAGGCAGCCTCAGGAAGTGTCTGTACAGCTCCCGCAGCCCGTCCAGGTGGACCGTGTGGATGGAGACGTGAGTCGTGATCTCCTTGCGACCTTTGTGAGTGACCTTGACCTCTGACCCCTCCTCATCCCATACAGTCTCCTCCACCTGACAAATGCGACAATCATTATAAATTTTACATCTTAAATGTAAGAAGTTCTTGTAGAAACTTTTTGTTACCCAAATTTTACAGCTGAAGCAAATAGTCTTAACAGGGTGATCTTAATAAGTTCATTAATATATACCAATCATTGCTGGAAATCACTCCAAGTATAATTCATAATATAAGCAGTACACATATTTCCCAGAATGCCACGCTTACAGATTCCTCCTCCCACACGTAGTCGTACACTGCGACTTTCCGCCGCTCACCCTCCTCGCCCCGCCACTGCTCGGCTTTCTTGACGATATACGCAAGCTCCTGATTGGACACTTCCAGGTCGTACGGCACGAAGAACAGGTCCTCGTCGCCATGGAGTCGCCAGTAAATATCCAACATTCGCCCATTGTTGTGCAGTCTGTAAGGCAGTGAAATTTTCATCAATACCTTCATTTTTTTTTAGCTTTTTGCATCATAGAATTAAAACCATCCCGCAGCCATTAAAATTCAAATACATGGGTAAAACAAGAATGAATAGGTCACCATGGTTACGAACCTCAGGAAGTACATGTAGAGGATTGCTCCAGCCGTGAAGCAGGCGAAGAAATACAGGAAGATTGTGATAAAAATACCAGCAAGGCCGGAGCCCTCTGCACGCATGAAATGCCAGTACAACTTGGCGAAATCCCCAATAGGGATGTCCCCGCCTAAATCTTTGTATCTCTACAAACAGGGAAGAAATATATATTCACAATAGCAGTAAGTATATTATCTGTATCATTCATTCAATAGCTGCATGTGTTGACCTCAAATATGCTGGACAACTTATACATTTCTCATGTAAACCGTGACATAGTTTCAAGTGACATCAGCATTATGACAAAATTGTATTTGTTTAGTCAGGTTGGAATTGAAATTTTTTCTTTAATTAACACTATATGAAACGCATTCACAAAATTTGATCAATGAATGTTCAGAATCATGCATTACAATAACAAATAGGAAGTTTTAACCTGTTAAAACCAGTATTTATTACACACTTACCTCTATAATAAACACTCTTGGGTAATCTTACCTGGCTTTCAAAAAAGAGGGTAATAATGCCATTAAATTTTTTAATGGCAAACTCTCTTAAACTAGTCGTTCTATGCCCCTCAGACAGCAGTCATTCATAAAGGTTTCTTGACGAAACCTGACTGCCGCAGTGGTCTCTGAGAAATGTTTCTTGACGAAACTGTTCCCCCGGAACCGCCATTACTTTGTCCCCCAGAAGTTAGGCTGGGGAGGCGGGAGGGAAAATAATCGTGTTTATTATAGAGGTAAGTGTGTAATAAATACTGGTTTTAACAGGTTAAAACTTCCTATTTATGTCCACACTTTGACCTCTATAATAAACACTCTTGGGTTATCTCAGAATAACCACAGGAGGAGGGCTAACCCAAACCCCCAAGGAAACATCATTGAGGCATAGAACGAAGTATTTCTGAGTTTAGAGAATTTATGGTTTTTATTTAATAGAAAGAAGCCCCCACGCGCCAGTATTTACAAGTTAGGTGTTTTAACCCGGACGAGTAATTAGCCCGGAGGTTTATTAGCGCGTGCGAGTAAATTCATAAACTACCACAGAATATTACCTGGGTAAGAGAGTGGAGTCGTCGAGAAGGTTCCCCCGCAGTTGTCTTGCTGGCGGCGGGACAACGTAAAATTTTCCTCCACCAAAAAAGAGGGACAAATCGACCTTCGAGACGACCTGTCCGACCGTCGAAGTGTGTATGTACAAGTGCTGCATATTTACAGACGGACCGTACTCTGCGCGGCCACCACGGGTCCTAGGTGGTAGCCGTCCTCATCCTGCCACGTCAGTTCCCTGCAGTAGAAGGAAACAAAGGTATTGTTAGAGGCCCACGAACAGGCCTGCATGACATCGGACAATGCAACATTATTCATGAAAGCGAGTGACGACGCTAAAGCCCGCACATCATGCGCTTTCACACGGAAGGAGCCCGACGTTTGTGTTTGAGATTTCTCGTAGCAGAAAAGAACACACTTTTTGACCCAGGAAGAGATCGTTGCTGCTCGAATATCTTTCGGGAAATTCTTCTTAAAGGCAACGAACAAGAGACGTTTCCCCACATGAAGCTCCTTCGTGCGACGCACGTAGATGCGAAGGGCTCTAACGGGACACAATTTCGCGTCTTCCTCCAAGCCCGGCCCCAACGAAGAGGTAAGGGACGGGATGCTAAAGGACATAGACGGGGTCTGAGCTAACTGAGTCTTAGCCAAAAAGGAGGGGATGACTCGAAGCCTAACAGCAGAGCCATCCTCCTTCCACTGCACTTTGGAAAAGTCAAGAGCATGGAGCTCACTACGTCTCTTCCCCGAAGCGAGGGCCAAGAGGAAGACAGTCTTTAACGTTAAGAACTTCAAAGACGCTCGCTCCAACGGCTCAAAGGGTTCTGAGAGTAAACAATTTAGAACGAGCGATAGATCCCAAGACGGTACGGGATTCCTCGTTTTAGGTCTCTCGATAGCAAAGCTATTCAACAACGCAGAAAGACTGGGATCTTGACCAAAATCCACTCCCGATTTAGGCTTAATGGTTTTAGCGATGGCAGTCCTGTAACCTGCGAGAGTCGAAGGGGCCAAACCCTCATTGAACTTCTCGAGCAGGAACTCGGAAATCAAAGGAGCAGTGACCCTGAACGGACTAATCTTCCGGCCACGACACCAAGCACAGAATCTAGTCCATTTGGATTCATACACTGCCAAAGAAGATCGTCGATTTGTTCGGGCGATCCTCGCTGACACCTCCCTAGAAAAGCCCTTCTTTCGGAAACATCGCTCGACAAGAGCCACGCGTGAAGACTCAGCGTGGCTGGAGCTTGATGAAAGACGTCGGACCGGGGCTGCTTGAGCAGATCGTGACGGTCCGGCAACGGCACCGGGCTGTCCGCTAATAGTTCCAGAAGGTCCGGAAACCAGGGCTTCTGAGGGAGCAGCGGAGCGATGAGAACCATCCTGGCTTGATGTGACTTGAACTTGGCCAGAACCTTCTCCATCAACACCGCTGGAGGATAAGCATATAGGAACATCTCCCCCCAGTCCGCTGACAAGGCATCGACCTCCAAGGCCTGCTCGTCCGGGATCGGGGAGATGAACAAGGGCAACTTGGCGTTCCACCTCGTGGCAAACAGATCGATCATGGGCGTGCCCCAAAGGTCGCAGATTGCACGAAAAACCCCTGGGGATAGAGACCACTCCGTGGGCTGGATCTGACCCCGGCGCGACAACCGATCGGCTAGCACATTCATGTGCCCCGGAATGTGACGTGCACGGAGAAGGATCTGACGCTCGTGACACCAGAGCAACAGATCCACGGTCAACTGGCAAAGAGTAACAGACTTCGTACCGCCTTGCTTGTTGACATACGCCACGACGGTGGAATTGTCCGTCGCCAACAACACGACGTGCCCGCAAAAGTGGCGTTCCCAGTGCTGTAAGGCGAGGAAGACGGCCCTCATCTCCAAAACATTGATATGGTCGTCCCGCTGCGACGGAGACCACAGACCCGAGACCTCGTTCGAATCCCAATGGGCTCCCCAACCCTCCAAACTGGCGTCCGTAAACAGATGCCTGGAGGGAGGCGGCTGCCGGAACGGAGACCCGTGGTAGAAATTTACCGGGTCCAACCACCAGCGCAAGTCCCGAACCACCTGGTCGGACACCGGCACTAACTGTGCCATGTCCCCAGTTGCTTGCGACCAATTCGCATGAAGCTGATGCTGAAGAGAGCGCATGTGCAGGCGACCCATCGGAACCATTTTTTCCGTAGCGGCTAGGGAACCGATGAGAGACTGCCACCTGGAGGCTGGTTGCGGAACATGATCCAGAAACCCTCGGGATTGCTCGGATAACTTTAAGTGACGCTCCTCGGTTGGGATAACAGATCCGGGGATAGTCCGAAATCGATAGCCCAGAAAGACGAAGTCTTGCCGAGGAGATAAGTCTGACTTTTTGGGGTTGATCTTGAAGCCCATGGAATGGCACAGATCCACCACCCACTGAGCCTGTCGCACCAGAGTCCGCGGACACTGGTGACGGATCAGCCAATCGTCCAGGTACTGAAACAGGACGATGCCATTGCGATGGGCCAGGACCTGCAGTTCCCGGACGCACATGGTGAAAATCCACGGGGCGGTTGACAGGCCGAAAGGCAAAGCGCGAAACTGCCAAACCTGCCCGCGAAAGAAAAACCTGAGATACTTCCGGATGGACCGCCTCATGGGCACGTGGAAGTACGCATCCTTGAGATCGATGGTAACCACCCACGCATTGAGAGGCATGGCCGCCCTCACCACTTCGGGAGTCTCCATGGTGAAGGTCGGGATGTGAAGGAAGCGATTGAGAGCCGACAAATCGATCACCGGCCTCCAACCCCCTGACGCTTTGGGGACGACGAAAAGAATGCTGTAAAACCCGGGGGAATGATCCGAAACCAGTTCTACCGCTCGTTTTTCGATCATGGCCGAAATTTCGTCTAACAACGCCTGACGCCTTTCGGCATCGTGCGGAAGAGAAAAAACCCTTGGAGCGAGCGTCAAAGGTGGAAACTTCACAAACTTGAGCCCGAACCCCCGACGCAGCGTCGAGACTATCCAGGGACTGGCTCCTAGTTCCTGCCAACGAGGCCAGAAACCACTTAGTCGCGCGCCGACAGGTTCGTCTGTAGCTATAATACTGACGGAGCCTAGCTGACCTGGACACTCGACCCCGCGTTGAGGGGCCGGAAGACAGAGCGAGGAACATACCTGTTTTCTTCGCCCCTGCGGACTTGGATGGGCTTGACGACTTGCCGCGGCCGCGGGCTCCTCGTCCAGAACGCCCTCCTCGCTGGGTGCCGGCAGGGGCCTTACGAAAGGGCAGGTCAACGGCCTTGCCCCTGCCCTTACCAGACGTACCAGCCACCGGTTGCTGAGGCTGCTGGGGCTGAGAGCGCTTCCGCTGCTGCTGCTGGGCCAGCATCTTTGTCCAGCGCTCCAAAGCTTGGGACTGGGCCACAGATGCCTCCGAGGTAGCCTTGGCCCTCTCGCGCTCCTCCTGGCGTGACCTTAGGGACTCGAGTTCCTCGTGAATACCCTCCGGGAACAGGAAAGGCGACGCTGGACCCTCCTCGGGCAAAACTGGGTGAAGCCTCAGACGAGAGGTCATCTGGTCCGAAACCTTGAACGGGAGCTTACTTAAAACGGCATCCCGCCTCCACAACTCAGAGTTCCACCACAGGTGTGAGTCCACGGCCACCTTATCCGCAACTGCCTTCCCGACGGACTGAACTAAGCCTATGGTTCCGTGCAGAGCCTGAGCCAAATCCGCCCGATCGAGACGTTCGTTGTTCAGGACCTGATCATGACAGGCCTCCAACGACTTGGAGATTGCCAGAGTCAGCCAATCCATGGCAGAATCTACGGCGACGCCCAGACGTACAGCAGACTGCAGATCCACAATCTGCGACCAGGGCAAAGTCACTGACTTCGGGGCCGAAAGGATATCCTGCTCCTGTAACTTGGCCGGATCCAACTCCAAGACGGAGGACGAGTAGAAGTCCTGGACCTTAGGACGCGGCAGGTAGGATCCCACAGGGAAGCGACCACGCTTGGCGCACTCGGCCGGTTTCCCAGAAAGAGTGTTCCTTACACCCGGAGCCAAAGGAAAACGTAGGGCATCTCGGGGGACACGAGGCTGTTGAAGCTCCCGCTCCGTGAACGATCGAGCCCTCTTCGCTGGCGGCGGAGAAGTAGAAGCCTGATCGTGAGGCCAATCGTCACCTGCCAGGCGCCTGACAAAATCCAACTTCTCCGGCCACGTGCGCTTAAACGGATTGTTGGACTCGTCATCCTCTGCCACCGACGAAACGTCATCATCCCTAGGCCTCTTAGGCACAACCAGACCGGAAGAGCCAGGAATGGGATCTGACAGTGGAACGATCCCATCCTGCTCCGCCACGAAAGGTACATCCTCTGAGGCAGAGACAGATGGCGCAGGAGAAGGCTGCGACGGCTGAGACACCGGGAGACGCTGAACAGTCGGGACCTTAGGGCCTTGCTGAGCGAAGAGTGCTTCCAGCCTACCCAAAAAATCCTGGCGCATCGAGTTCATCTCCACCCTGAACTCATCCTTCGACAGGAAGTTGTTCACGACAGGAGCTGGAGAGTCCTCTACCACTGAATGGTAAACGGTGGACGCAACCGACGCCCTAGAACCCGGAGACTTAACGGCCGCTGGCACCGAGGACGGGCCCTGGGAAGGAGCCGAAGCTGAGCTCTGGGTAGGACCCGAGGTGGACGCCAAAGGAAGAACGCGGTTGGGAGAAATGGACACCCCGCCTTGCTCAAAATCCTCCGCCACCTGCGGAAAGAAAGAAGGTTTAAGCACAAAGGAAACTGATTTCTTCGACAAAGATGAAGAAGCAGTACCCCGAGCTTTAAACCCGGGCCGGAGCACCGGCTGTCTAACAATCACCCTAGGAGACAGTGGGTACCGACCAACACCAACACCCGGTCGTGTGACACCAAAGGGTTTGGGGGCACGGCATACGGGAACCAGTACCTGGGCCCTGGCAGCCCCACAAGGGCTCCCGGGAACCGGGACCCGGGACCCGGGAACCGGTAGCCGGTTCCCGGGAACCCACACATGGTTCCCAGGCTTAGCAGGGCGACCTGAGCCTGAAGCACAGGCGACAGGAGCCGAGCCCCGTGGTCCGGAATCCCACCCCGGAGCCCTGGAAGCCGAAGCAACCAAGGACGGAGAAGGCAAACCAGAGCCACAACCCCAGGCAGTAACACGGACCCCGGAAACCGCAGTAACCGGTACACCGCCCACTAGCCGTTCACAAACCGAGACGCCAGAGTTGATCTTCCGGTTATTGGCCCCCGGAGACAACAACTGAACGGAGCTCAGAGGAACAGGGTGAGAGTTAGACACCGTGCCCGTAGGCCTGGGTGAAAAACTCGACGTACTACTGGAGTAGTAACGGTTCCCGGGAACCGACGAATCGGGCCCCGGGAAGCTGAAAGGCAAAGACAAATCATAACTTACAGCAGAAATAAAGCGAAGCAAACGAAGATCCTGATCTTCCCGCTTCTGTAACGCCTGCTTGTAACGGGACTTTGCACTAGAACTAGCTGAAGGGGTAGGGGGAGCAGGAGAGGGCTTAGCCAAACGCTCTTGCTGTACCGCACGAAGTCCGCGAAGATAATCTGACCAGTCGTCAACGGACCACGTAGCACACATCCCACAAACAGCTGTAGGTCTACAGAGTTCTCTACACAACCAGCAGTTGTGATGCTGCTCCCACCTTGGGAGAAATTGCTTACAGCCCGCGCACTTCATCTGCAAATACAACATGCAATACAGACGAAGCGATGGGCGATAATAGGGGAAAGTACAGTAACCGTGGAGGTTTTACCAATTCCCCCAAGAAAAACTCTACAAAACTAGACTAAACTACTGTAGCAGCACACAGTACGCTAAAGTAGACTGAAAAACTCCAAGAAAATCCAAGGAAATCCGTGGAGCAAGAATAAACTCCAAAAAGAAAGCCTGAAGTAAGATCCTCTGTCTGCTGAGAAAACCAGGGACAAAGGTAATGGCGGTTCCGGGGGAACAGTTTCGTCAAGAAACATTTCTCAGAGACCACTGCGGCAGTCAGGTTTCGTCAAGAAACCTTTATGAATGACTGCTGTCTGAGGGGCATAGAACGACTAGTTTAAGAGAGTTTGCCATTAAAAAATTTAATGGCATTATTACCCTCTTTTTTGAAAGCCAGGTAAGATTACCCAAGAGTGTTTATTATAGAGGTCAAAGTGTGGACATAAATATAATGTATGCATTATGATTATTACCAGAATGCACACATTATGATCATGACTAGTGGTCAGTTCTATATACAGTGTATGGTCTTCATCCACTCAGACTGTATATGAATCATTTCTTATGTCAGTTAAAAACTGCTGTTGCTATCGCCCATATGTGACAAACCCAAATTTCACCTGCAGTGCGCAATCCACAATCAGGATAAGAATGGGGTCGAGGAATGCCTGGATCCCGAAGGACATGATGAACTTCGACCCAATCTCCGGGATTGTCCCGAGAGTCTTCTGTAAGATGAAACTCGTCAGGACAAGGACGGTGAATATCAGGATGTTCCCGAACGGCCCCAGGAGTACGATCCCGATCTCTTCACGTGTACGCAGCAGCGAGTTCTGGTAGTTCAGGTTCACGGTGTACGGCAGGAACGTGAATCTGTATGGAGCGTGAAAAAATTTAAAAATTCAGGGAGGGTGAAGTTTTTGTTTCATTTTTTATTTTTAATGCGAAGAATAGAGGTCAACCAAAGAAGGTCAACATGTTTTCAGGGTTCGTCAACATAGTTGTAGTTGTCAAATTCCCATAAATGTCTTCCTCCACATGTAATAAAAGACTTTTCAATCGACCACTATAATCAATCGATTACTATCTTTGCAACATAAACACAACTAAAGGTATGAAATTGTTGCAAAATGTGTATATTTACTACTCGTAAATGATTGAGATAATTAGCATGTACAGTCAATTCTGTGTTTTAAGACGACCCAAGAGACCCAAAAAGATGGTTCTGAATGACAGGTTTTATCTATTTAAATAGCGGGTTCAGTTACAGAATGAATGGACATTCAAGACCAAGGAAAGTGGTCTCTCACGATAAGTAGTCTTTACCACTGTAGTTCTATATGGCCTCCAACTCTGTGTAACCTCATGTAACTCACTTGTTGATAGGAAGTTTGAGGGCCTGCAAGAAGACCCACTGGGAGATGTAGTGGATATAGATCCTGACGAAAAACACGAGGATGAACATGAGCAGCATGGCCCAGAACTCCCTGGAGCGCCACTGGGAGAGACCTAGCTCCGCGAGTAGCTGCCTCCTCACGTACGCGACTTTCTCCCAGCCCTGCTGCGGCAGTCGGCCTTTCTCGTGCAGCAATTCCCTGTGGAAATGGCCAAAATTTGTATGTTATCTTTTTTCTCACATTCATGCAATTTTTTCATTTCGTTTAAATCCATTGTTTCCATTTCTCTTACATTTTTCTACAATTGTTTTCATTACTCTAGCTCATATTTTTTCTGTTTAATTTTTCATTCCCGAATAGGACATTTTTTGCTTGAATAGTTATATGGTATGACAACCGAAACCATGCAATTGTGAATCACACAGTTCAAAGACACTTTACTGGATTTTTACTCATTTTTTTATCAGAAAATTTTCCGTTATCAGTTGAATTATGTGAACAACAATACTTATTTATGACAATATAATTATTCATCATGGAATGCATATTAATGTGCATTACATGTGTCAAATTAGAGTCATGCAAAACGCTTGGTAACTAATTTGATTTAGTTCACAAAGTTCAAAATACATTCCATAACATGACCTGTTAGATAAAGCATCGCAATTCTTAAATCTCTTTTTAATTCTCATAATTATCAACAATATCCTTAGGAAGCAAACCAAATGTTAGCAAAATTCACGCAGGAAAAAATAAAACCCTACCAGGCACTATTCTTGTCTCTGAAAAGTCACAAATATTTATAGAAGTTGCACAAGTATAACATACAAGCATATATTTCTCTGTACTTGTTCGCCCAATAATTTGAATGAAAGACGAAATTCAGGAGAGATCCAAAGTGTTCAACTCCAAATGACATGATAGAAAGATTATGACAGCAAACTCAGAACGACTTGAAAATATCTTGAGTACAATTCAAAGTCGAACAAGATAGGAAACAGAGAAATGTTTGACAATTTACTTAATCAATTTTGAACAAGTTGGAACAAAAAACTTCGTGAAAACATAAAGTCCACTACACACACCTGACAGAAAACTTGTGTTCCTCCAGCATCTCGAGGTGTGTCAGCTTCTTGCGTTTGCGGCGTTTCTGTGACATGAGCGGGGTCTGAGGCAGCAGGGAGAAGAGCTTCTTGTGGTACTGGTCCACCGGGTTGTACTCGTGCTTCTACATGGGCAAACAAAGTCATTGATGTACTACAGTTCGTCTTTAAGAACAGTACTGAAGGCATTCGAGTGAGTGCACATGGGTTCTCACTCAACAAAAACAGGTCATTGCTACTGATAAAGGTATAATCTGAACAGTTGCTCGAATGTTTTCACATTGGTCCCAGTAAGATACTACACTTCCAAAATAAAATCTCCCTTGTTTGAAAAGATTATTTTCTTTCCCTAGAGATCAATTTAGCATGTGAATAAACCTTGGAAACAAAAGCAACTTTATCTCACACGCATCAAAGACGCCAAAATTGCTGTATAAAATTTTTTATTGGTCACGATGGGACCTTCAACATGTCAAAGGGGAAACCCCCTGCACAATGAGCTAGGATATACATGTGGATACGACTAGAACCAATTTGAGAACGATTCACAGAAAGTACAAAACATGTTATTGAGTACATGGTGCGGGTTTTGCGGAGAAGACTCCTTACCCACTTGAGCAACATGTGACGACGTGATGGAATAGACAATGCACTGGGATAAAAATACAACCGAACACATACATGTGTTTACACAGATTACAAAATATGGACGTTCTAATTACTATACATGGAAGTTCTAACTACTATACATGAATTATCTTGCCCCGAAGGTGGCTGGCGTTTACACGTAATACAGAATATGGATGTTCTAATTACTATACATGGAAATTCTAACTACTATGCACATAACACATGAATTGCTTTGGCGGAGGTGACATAACATTACAAACCAACACATACATGTGTATACACGTAATGCGAAAGATGGATGTTCTGATTACTAGACGTGGGAGTTACGACTACTGCACACAAGTTATCTTGCCCCGTGAAGGAGGTGATAGGGGTGGTGGTGGGTTGATAAAAGTTTTCATTGATTTTTTCAAGATGGCGACTGGTAAGCTAATTATCATAATCTGAGGAAATGAAAACGAGGCTCGGCTCAGAACGAGGCCGAGGGAAGATCCATTGTAAATACTATCTTCGATGCGGTGGATAAACATCCCCATCGAGATGGGCATTTATTTATCTCACACGCATCAAAGACGCCAAAATTGCTGTATAAAATTTTTTATTGGTCACGATGGGACCTTCAACATGTCAAAGGGGAAACCCCCTGCACAATGAGCTAGGATATACATGTGGATACGACTAGAACCAATTTGAGAACGATTCACAGAAAGTACAAAACATGTTATTGAGTACATGGTGCGGGTTTTGCGGAGGAGACTCCTTACCCACTTGAGCAACATGTGACGACGTGATGGAATAGACAATGCACTGGGATAAAAATACAACCGAACACATACATGTGTTTACACAGATTACAAAATATGGACGTTCTAATTACTATACATGGAAGTTCTAACTACTATACATGAATTATCTTGCCCCGAAGGTGCCACAGGAGTGGAGTGGAGCGGAATGAACGGGCAAGATAATGCTGGGGAGGTGTGATACCAATGTACCTGTATGTATTGCAAGAGAGACACGAGAAGACTCGGGGCTGCCGAAGTGAGGATGTGGCGTGGTGTAGGTGTTGAAGGACATCGTGAGGAGACTCGCTAAGTCCTGGATGAGTGTCGTGTGGTGGATTGTTGGGCTTCGCGAGGAAACTCGAGAAGACCTAGTGGGTGTGATTGGAGTATTAAGGGATGTGCACTTGAGAGGGTTTAATGTATTGGTTGTAAGCATTTGATCTCCAACGCCCGGCAAGTGCAATGCGAGAGGGTGGACAGCCCTTCTGGGCGAGGTCTGTGGTCTTGCCAATCCTAAAGGAGTGAGTATTGAAAGATGTGTGGTTGTATCCACTGAGGATGAGGTGTTTGTGCAGAGAGCGTGCCAGGAACTGACGGGTAAGGGGGGCACCGTTGGTATGGCAAAAGGCTGTTGGGGCAGATTTCGGCCTAAGTGCGGTGTAGCGGGAGTAGGCTGTAACTGGGCATGTACCTGTGTTGGTGGAATGAACAACCAGTTTGGGTGTGTGGTGTTGGCTGTGTTTGTAGGTCTTGAAAGATATGACGAGTTGGTTGGGTCTGAGCTTTATTTGCTTTGGTTTCAGGTTATGTTGGGTATGAGGAGTGAAGCAGGTTTCACTTGACCGTAGAGCTGCATGGAACATGAGGGTGAATACTGACATGAGGAGGACTCGAGTGTATTTGTTGCTGGTGTGTCTGCGGACTGACCTCAAAAGGTTCAAAAGGATGGAAGATGTGATGGGTTTTCTAGTTCGAGGTGCAGGGTCTGATTTAGTGTACGCTGTTAGAAGGCGCTTGATCAGGAGGGATTTGGTGGGATTGGGGTGTCCAGAGATTTCATGGAGGAAGCCAACAGAGGAGAGGTGTGTTTTGATGGTGGAGGCTTTCAGGTTCATCGAGTGGAGGTGCGCCGCGTACATGGCCGTATGTTGGGATGTGGCCGGGAGGTGATGTATGCCCAGTTTTGTGGCCATGAATGTCTGAAATTTGGCCCATGCCGACTTGTAGGCCTTGGTTGCATTTTTGGAGAGTGATGCCATGATGTCTCGTTTCACCCAATATTGAAGTTTTCGGGTAGTAGAGGAGATGGAATCGGCACTGGGTCCGGGGCCATGTGATGGGCTGCGAGCATGCTTGGAGTGACCTTGAAACGAGAAATAGAGTCTGGAAGAACATTGTCGATACCAGGAATATGTTGACATTTAAGATTGATGTTGTGCTGGATAAGGGTGAGGACCAGTTTGCGTAGGATTTTCATGGCTGCAGGGTTTTTACTTGTTTGAGAGTTGATAATGTCTCTGACTGATGTATTGTCTGTTTTGAAAAGTATGGTAGAGTTGGTGAGGTGATGGCCAAACATTTTGATCATAACGTAAATTGGGTAAAGTTCAAGTACTGTGATCGGTTGGAGTGTCCAATGTTTGGGGTAGGTGCTTTGGACCCAGTGTTGCCGAAAACAGGCTCCAAAACCAAGATGGCTGGCGTCGGAGGACATCGGGACAGAGTCTGATGGTATGATGTCTAATGCCCGGAAATATGTGATACCATTGTAGGAGTGGAGGAAATGTAGCCAGGTGGCGAGATCTAAGCGTGTGTCGGAGGTGAGTCTGATGAAGTGGTGGGGTTTTTGGTGGGGGTGTAGGAGGTCAAAAAGTCTACGAAGAAAAGGTCTAGCCGGAACGACAGCAGCTGCAAAGTTCAGTTTGCCGAGCAGTGACTCTAGCTTTTTCCTTGTTATTTTCTTGCCATCTAGGGTCGTAGAGAGGTCTGTGGAGTATTCCAGGAGCTTGTCGTGGGGCAACTTGGCACATTGGGAGACAGTGTCCAGTTCTATGCCTAGGAAAGTTGTGTTGGTTGATGGTAGGGTGGTTTTTTCTGGTGACATGGGGATTCCTATGTCAGAGCATAGGTGTAGGAGGCCGTCTAAGTGGGCTTGACAAAGGGCTTTTTCTGGCGCTAAGATCAGGAAGTCGTCAATCATGTGGAGGCAGTAGGCGCTTTGAAAATGGTGCTCAAAAATTGCTTGCAGGGCAGTCGAGAAAGCTTCAAAGATCTGACAGGAACTACTGCAGCCCATTGGGAGGTTTTTGTCATAATAGTACTTTCCTTCAAAGGTCATCCCCAACTTTGGATGGTCGCTAGGGTGTACTGGAATCAGCCGGTAGGCATCGGCAATGTCGGTTTTGGCTGTGTACGAATGTTTGGGGAATTTGAGCAGGATCTTAATGGCGTCCCCCACTGATGCGTATTTAACGGTTTTATCAGCTTCTGCGATGTTGTGGTTGATGGATGATTCGTCATACGGGTAAGAAAGGTTATGGATCAACCGGTATTTCCCTTTTGTCTTTTTTTCTCTGATATTTAACGGGGAGATGTGGAAAGGTGTGAATGGCGGAACGTCAAAAGGGCCTGCAATTCTGCCGAGGGAGATTTCTCGGTGTAAATGTTGTTTAACGATGTCTGAGTGGAGGGTCACTGAAGTGTTGTTGAGTGCTTTGAGAGGAGTGACTGGTGTGTTGCATTTAAGAGAAAAACCTGTTCTGAACCCCTGCACTAGGAATCTAGTTTTGTCTTTGTCATAGCAGGCTAAGTTTAGGTGATATAGCAAGCGTTCAGGCTTAATTGGAGTGGTGACGTCAGGAACTGGGTTTGGAGGTGCGAGGGAGTGAAGTAGTGTTGGTGGTGGTGTGGGGTGCTGCTGGCGCTTTGCCGGCATGCCCTGGTGTGGAGGATGTGGAGCATGGTCGGAACAGTGGGTGTCTTGCATTGCAACGTGGGCACCTGTGTTTGTACTGGCAGTCGACGCGTTCACAGCGTGCTGTCTTGGAATGGAAATCAAAGCAGAACCCCCTGGGAATCGAGGTTCCGTCATGGGATTGAAAACTTGGCTTCGCCTGAGAGTTGCGTGACGGCCGAAAAGTTGGGGGGTTGGGGTGGGAGGAGGTGCGTTTCAGGAGGCTGTACTGAAGGTACAGGTCTTGCCGGATAGTGTTCCAGGCGCAGTAGACAACCTCGCGGTCCCTCCTGAAATGGCAGTCGTAACCGTACCAATCAAAACCCTGTTTGTGCATGGCGTTGATGTGCTTCTTGTAGGTGAGTAGTGCACGTGTGAGGCGGATGGCTGATGAGGATGAGTGAGATTGTTCAATGATGATGGACATATAACTTTCGAAAGCTTCGTGCCACTGGCTGATTGTGAGGTCTTTTTTCTGTTTGTTTTTAACTAGCATGGTGGAGTTGTTTTTTCCTGATTTGAAAGTAAATTCATCTTGATGTTGGGTGTGTGGGGTGGGGAGGAGGATACTAAGATCAATGTATTTGTCGGCCAGGATTTTGGACTTGGTTTTAGTGTTGACGGAGCTGCCTACCACTGCCCCGAAGGAGACCACTGGTGGTTCCAAGTCAGTCTCGGTGTCGGAGGAAGCAGACTGGTAGGGCTTACCTCGGGGCTGGGGCCGCTGGGACGAGGATGATGCGGAGCTGTGGCGGTGGCGGCGTTTCGGGGTGTTTCGTGCCCTTGGTCGAGACTGGTGGGATGAGCTGGGTGGCGGTGTCGTGTCATGCTCCCCAGAGGATGAGTAGTCGGAGGACACCTCTCTGGCGCGATCATGTTGCCTGCGTGACGGCTGGTGTCGGTTAGCGGCCCGTTGGCGTGGTGCCTTGTCAGTCAGGATAGGATCATCTGAGTCTTCATCAGCAGAGTCGTCCAGCAGCCGTTGTCGACTGCGTGGTGGGAGAGAGGAATACGGCGAGGTTAGGCGTGATCGTTTTTTGGCTGAAGTTGTCGACTGTTGGCATTTGGCTGTGCCTGATGTGGAGGGTGATGACTTGGGTAAAGGGGCAGACCATTGGCGGCGTTCCTCGGCCAACTTCTGCCTGAGATTTTTTATTTCAGACAGCATCTGTTTAGGGTCTGGTGGAGGATGAGATGAAAGTGGATCTCCAGGCTGTCTGGTGCTGGAGTCCGAGGAGTCATGGTTGTCTGGGTGGGCCGGACCCGGGGGATCGGGATTGTTCCGGTTGGTTTTACGTGTCCGCCCCATGGAGGTGACGGACTGGATGAGTATTGGTGCGCTTAGGCGTCAAAACAGGTGGGCATGTACCACTGCGTGGAGTTAGGCCTCACCTAGGCATGTATGGAAACACCCTGAGGGCAAAAGGGAGAAACCCCTGAGGGGCAGGCCAGGTCTGTAGCCGGACAATGGTCAGTGGAACGCAGGTGGGTCCAGAAAGGAACGGCTTAGGAAACGACCTCACCTGGAAAACAGCAGAATATGCGAAAGGAGAGATGACTGTTGGTTATCAGTATACATTGACAATAGCAAGCAAATGTTGGGCCCAACAGTGGTAGGTACTACTAAATAATAGTCAGAATGTCAGAGATTGTCTGTTACCGGGCCCGTACTGCCATGTAACTTGGAATACTGGTGAGTAACTCTTTTGAACTAGAAATTGGCAGTAGGTTGTGCCAGGACCCTCTATTTTTAGGTGTCCTGGGCTAAAGTATAGGCAGAAAGATTGAGTGAGCATGATGCTGCTGGGTACCTGTCTGGCTTTATTGCCGGCACGCCCGGTGCCTGTGGAACAGGATTGCGTGTCTCAGACGAGCGGTGTATATCCTGGCGCCCTCAGTGCTGTTACAGTGGATGCCATCCGTGGTCCACCACGGATTAGGTGTTGAGGGAACGCAGGTGGGAGTGGAGCGGAATGCCTGCACTGCAAATGTTGGCTGTTGTTGGTGGAAACCTCGGAGTTTGTGGTAAACAATTTGTCGCTCCACATCAGCAAACTGTTTGATGTAGTTGTTGTAGTGGTGGCTGTTCTGCAGGAACTCGTCAGGGGTGCAGTTGAGGCGTGCCCAGCGTGGTATCACGCTCAGGATGATGATCAATTTCGCTCCAAAGCGCTGGCACAGTAGACGGGAGAATTCTATTGTTTGTAATGCCAATGACAGGCACTCGCTTGAATTTACGGTTGTCAGGTTTGCGAGATCGTTAGACCCTATTGAAACCACGATGACGTCTGCCCGAGTGCATCGAATTGCGCGGGTGATCCTACCGTAGCTTAACTGCGCGATCAAATTGAAGCTCTCTGATATCGTGTACAGTTCATCGACGTGGTTGTCGAGACGGGCGGCGCGGGCGAGCTGTTGGGCCTCGTATTTGTCCGTGACGTCTTTGTTCCTGTTATGGGTGAGGCTGTCTCGAAATCGCCGAATGAATGAGTGTCCCAAAAGCAACACTTTCATATTCTTAGACTTCTTAACCGTCGCACAAAACTCGGTCAAACGTTGATAAAAGTTTTCATTGATTTTTTCAAGATGGCGACTGGTAAGCTAATTATCATAATCTGAGGAAATGAAAACGAGGCTCGGCTCAGAACGAGGCCGAGGGAAGATCCATTGTAAATACTATCTTCGATGCGGTGGATAAACATCCCCATCGAGATGGGCATTTATTTATCATAGACAATATGCCATTTTTCGTTGTGGAAAGTGAACTTCATGTATCACTTTCCCTCAGTGACCGAAGTACGAACCTTGTAGAACATCCCGGGCTGGCCTTTGACGGGGAAGAAACCCTTATCGCTCTTCATCAGGTGAAGGTCATCGTCGTCATAGTCAGTGTCCGAATCCTCCGCGACCTTGACCTTGTTGTCACGCTGGAGGTTGTGGGAGCCAATCGTCGTGAACGGCCGCCTCTGACGCATCCCATCCTTCTGATGCTGGGAAAAGAAGTACCTATATCCAATTAACATGTCAATGAACTTGTGAAATAAGACTTCTTGTAAGAAAAGACCTCATTTTGCCTGCAAAAGGTGAGGTCTTATCTTACAGTTAATACTTGTGTTGTATTTCATGATGGAACTTATACATGTATAGGTTCATGTATATTTCATGATGGAACTTATACATGTATAGGTAAATTTGTGAGGGGCTTTTTCATTTTTATGATGTTTGTTACAATACAGCAAATATTCCATAAAATTATTCAATTTATTTTAAGGAAGAAAAATTCCATGATATTGATTTCAAATTTCAGATCGTCACAAATGTCAGAACATTATTTCAGACCAAAAAAAATTCCTGTCATCATTTCCATATAGTACAATTTTATAGCACTGAATCATGTCTAACTTCAAACCACATCTTCAAACAAATCCCTAAAATCTGTGCTGGTGGACTTTCATGCCCCACACACCATATACATGTATAAACAAACCTTGTAGTTGTCATCGAGCGGAGGTTTTTTGATGCTGTCGAATGAGTCGTTATCAAATGAGTGTTTCTTTTCACTGGCAGAGTCAGACGGGCCCGCGTCAGAACCGACACGGGTCGGGGCAACATCAGACAGCTCCCTGGGGGTGGGTCATAGGTTGTAGGAGAAAAATAAACATTTCAAACTTTAAAGCACATGTCTGGCCAACAATTTATGATATACTAATCTATAATATGAAAAATTACCAAGCAATTTAATTTTACTTCATGTGTATGTGAGCATTTATCACAAAACTCAATGCATATATTTACAAGAATCAAGTTAATCCCTAGCATCAAATGTCATTCAAATTGCAGAATGCTCAATTAATCTTGAACAGCGGTAACTGTTCAATATGCTGACGGCCCGTCAATAAGGCAACGTGAACTCATGAATAAAAGAATACTGTGATACCCCTTGGTACCGATGCTGCACATTGGTTCACCAAGACTACCGACCTCTCCATCATGTCCGTGGAGCCCGCCTCTTCCTGTAGATCTGGCATGGAGCCGAGCACAGGAGCCTCTCCGTCATGCGGCTCCTCATCTGTACGCACGCGGTCCGGGTACGCCAGAATACCACTGGAGAACTGCAGCTCGACTTCATGCTCCTTCTGTCCTGCCAGGTATCTTTGGGAAAGGGGGAGAGGAGGTGAAGGAGAGAGAGCAGGGTATTTGTTTGGAGAATTGTCAACTCAGTATTAAATGTTCAAACCAACTTGTTATATAATTTCAAGTACATTTGTCAGTATTCATTACTAGTTACACAATTTATACATTAACTTCATATGTTTTTATTATTAGACAATAAGTGTCTCGGTCAGAAGGATGCAGAAAAGGTACAGTACATGTATTTCAAAGGTCAAACTTCCATTTTTTTTGTCTATAATGCACAGTGCACACATGCCATCAAGAACCAAGGCTTTTCATAGTCTCTCGTAAATCATTACCTGGGCAGTTTGATGACCTCGAAGTAGAGGTTACACATCCAGTGATCAAGGTCGGAGGACATCAGCGACTCAATCTTGTCGTGGGTCTCGATACGCGAGTCCAGCTCACCACGCAACAGCGGGCACTTGTACCTGGAAGAAGAGGGGGGGGGGGGTCAGGTGGAGTTGAAGAAGGGGGAAAGGTGTAAGTCATTGACATTCTGAAAGTCATTCAATTCATAATCTCACTTCCAAATTGACATAACTGCATATAAAGACCTTCAACAACAAGAGAATCAGTATTCCAATATATCAACTTTTGTATTATTACCGATGATTACTTTTGAATGTGAGAGTGCATTTCATATTCATGATATGACTTAAAAGAACCAAACTCACAAAATTTACATACATGTACGTGTAAACTCAAAGAATCCCCTAGTTCGAAAACAGTCACAACCAAGACAGCCCCAGTGAGTTAGTGTCCATCACACTTACTTGCCCTCCACGATATCGAAGGTCCCGTCCGCGATGGGGAAGGAGCCCCAGGCGACGACGCGGTCCGTGGAGACCATGTTACCCCGGAGCAGGAACAACTCAAACATCAACACCATGCCGGGCCGGACCCCCGGGCGAGCTGGCAGGACCGTAAACACGCTCTGGTCCATCTACAGAAGATGTGCGGGTGAGTTATCGCCATATATGTATGCATTTGTCATTCAAAATTTGTGAGGCAGATGTGCTTGTAGTGTATTTTGAGTGAATCATTCAGCATAGTAAGATCAAATTTCAGTACATGAATGGATTATTACATGAGATAAGCTGATATGGTACTCTTCCATACAATTCATAAAAGTTAATTCACATTTGATCTTATCACATTACTTGTACATGTGAATGTACTACTGTGAACATACGAGCCCACACCTTGATCTCGACATTATAGAAGTGTCCGTCGTGGTTGACTGGTAGCGTGGCTCCACCCCACTGTTGACCCTTGAGATTGGACCATCTCATCACGTGACCGCCCAGACGGTTGTACTGGGACACCATCAACACGTAACGGCCATCTGCATGGGCATGGGGCGCATGGCACAAAATGTTACTTTTACGTGATATAGAGAAGAAAAGAGTGGAATGTGAGTTTTCACTCGACACTGATGCAGTAATACACTGTTTTATTCATTTTCACTTACCAATGTGACAATTTGGGTCAACTCACCAGCGCCATATGATGTTGACTACTCACCCGATAAATTGACCTTGACCTACTCACTGAGTTATCTGTCACTGACTCATACTTACTGGGCAGTTTGTCCTTGACCTATACTGACTGGGCAGTTTGTCCTTGACCTATACTTACTGGGCAGTTTGTCCTTGACCAATACTTACTGGGTACTTTGTCTTTGAGCCATACTTACTGGGCAGTTTGTCTTTGACCCATACTTACTGGGCAGTTTGACCTTGAGCCATACTTACTGGGCAGTTTGTCTTTGACCCATACTTACTGGGCAGTTTGACCTTGAGCCATACTTACTGGGCAGTTTGTCTTTGACCCGTACTTACTGGGCAGTTTGACCTTGAGCTATACTTACTGGGCAGTTTGTCTTTGACCCATACTTACTGGGCAGTTTGACCTTGAGCCATACTTACTGGGCAGTTTGTCCTTGACCCATACTTACTGGGCAGTTTGACCTTGAGCCATACTTACTGGGCAGTTTGTCTTTGACCCATACTTACTGGGCAGCTTGTCCTTGAGCCATACTTACTGGGCAGTTTGTCTTTGACCCATACTTACTGGGCAGTATGACCTTGAGCCATACGTACTGGGCAGTTTGTCTTTGACGCGTACTAACTGGGCAGTTTGACCTTGAGCCATACTTACTGGGCAGTTTGTCTTTGACCCATACTTACTGGGCAGTTTGACCTTGAGCCATACTTACTGGGCAGTTTGTCTTTGACCCATACTTACTGGGCAGTTTGACCTTGAGCCATACTTACTGGGCAGTTTGTCTTTGACCCATACTTACTGGGCAGCTTGTCCTTGAGCCATACCTACTGGGCAGTTTGTCTTTGACCAATACTTACTGGGCAGCTTGTCCTTGAGCCATACTTACTGGGCAGTTTGTCTTTGACCAATACTTACTGGGCAGCTTGTCCCTGACCCATACTTACTGGGCAGTTTGACCTTGAGCCATACTTAATGGGCAGTTTGTCTTTGACCCATACTTACTGGGCAGCTTGTCCTTGAGCCATACTTACTGGGCAGTTTGTCTTTGACCAATACTTACTGGGCAGCTTGTCCTTGAGCCATACTTACTGGGCAGTTTGTCTTTGACCCATACTTACTGGGCAGTTTGACCTTGAGCCATACTTACTGGGCAGTTTGTCTCTGACCCATACTTACTGGGCAGCTTGTCCTTGAGCCATACTTACTGGGCAGTTTGTCTTTGACCAATACTTACTGAGCAGCTTGTCCTTGAACCATACTTACTGGGCAGTTTGTCCCTGACCCATACTTACTGGGCAGTTTGACTTTGAGCCATACTTACTGGGCAGTTTGTCTTTGACCAATACTTACTGGGCAGCTTGTCCTTGAGCCATACTTACTGGGCAGTTTGTCTTTGACCCATACTTACTGGGCAGTTTGTCCCTGACCCGTACTTACTGGGCAGTTTGTCCTTGACCTATATTTACTGGGCAGTTTGTCCTCGAGCCATACTTACTGGGCAGTTCGTCCTTGAGCCATACTTACTGGACAGTTTGTCTTTGACCCATACTTACTGGGCCGTTTGATGTTGACGCATACTTACTAGGCATACTTACTATGTCCTTGAGCCATACTCACTGGGCAGTTTGTCTTTGACCCATACTCACTGGGCAGTTTGTCCATGACCCATACTGACTGGACAGTTTGTCCATGACCCATAATCCTAGGCGGTTTCCCAATCGACCTTGACCCAAATTTACTGGGCAGTTTGCCCTTGACCCATACTTACTGGGCAGTTTGTCCTTAACCCATACTGACTGGACAGTTTGTCCTTGACCCATACTTACTGGGCAGTTTGTCCTTGACCCAGACTTACTGGGCAGTTTGCCCTTGACCCATACTTACTGGGCAGTTTGTCCCTGACCCATACTTACTGGGCAGTTTGTCCTTGACGCCCCTCAGACAGCCAAGTTTGACTTGTATTGGCTGCGGTGTTTTGTCCCAATCGACCTTCCAGCGTCTGCCGTGACCTCCTCCATAATGTCCATCAGCCGTCATCAAGTCACCATAGTATGTCTTCAGGGGAGATAGAATAACAAAACAAAACATGCACTGATGTTCAAACTAATAAGAGTACCGTATTGGTCCCAATAGTGGCACGCGCCCTAATAGTAAAGCGCCCCTCTCTTTTGCCCAAATATATTTGATTTTTTTAACCTTATAATTCACTTCATATCTTTCTAATAAGATCTTGGAGTGTCCCAATTCACACATTCATGTTATTTGAATCATAATAAAGGGGATTAAAAGCTAGAGGTATTTTATTCAGTGATTTTGAAAAATTTGACCTAAATTTGACCTCATTTTTGCGTGTGCTGCTGCAGGAGGTCTTGCTTTCACTCGCCGTGCTACTATTAGGGCCAATACGGTATGTGTTTCTGGAGATTTATGCATAATTCTGTGATAATATGACTTTAGCTTGTTGTTCATTTCTTTTCATAATATTTGGAAGGCCCAGCTTTAACCTTGTGTTGAAAGAAACTTTCATGTACTGAAATGATTCATTTAGCCTGAATTATAGTAACATGACACAATTTGTCATGCACCGAGTAACCATTGACCCACCTTGACCTCGCCTTTACGTTTCTCCAGACTGGTGACGAGTTGGTTCTCAGAGCGTCGGAAGGACTTCTGGAGCCGGTCGATCATCAGTCGCTCCTTCTGCTGCAGCAGTTGCTGCAAATCGGAAAACAATAACAAATCTGTCAGAAATTCTCTGTGAACTGTCTGTGATAATAATTTGTCAGGTCACTATTAAAAGCAGCTGCATTATTTTAATAGTCTATACTAAGCTATGGTAAAGCTGATGATATTCCTGGAAACTGAGGGTTTCAGCTATCATGGGTTTCGGCTATCACAAACATGTATCCTCATACATATAATAAACTTTAAACTTTTGATAGTTTTGAGTAACAATTTGCGGACACATAACATCTTAAAATCCACTAACCTCCATTCTCTGTATTTCCTGGCGTTTCTGCCACAGAAGGTATGCCGCACGTTTCTTAGCGGCCTCTTCGTAGAGAAGAATTCGCCGTCTGCGCTCCTCTTCCAACAGAGCCTCCGTCTCCAGGTATCGAATGTGCTCATCTCGTAACTGCTTTTCCTCCTCCTGAAAACGTCCGGGAATCAAAAATATCAGCTTTTTTGTACTTTTTGATGGATTCAGAGTTATACCATTGGCTTAGATGACCAACACTACAATATTTCAAGCTGAAATATACCCGGTAGTGAACATAAAATGAATATGTATATGAAAGTTATGGATTGATTCAATGTTTCAAATAACCACAACACTTTGTTATTGGATATAAATTAAGAAGCATGGAAGTAACCAAGAAAGAAACCTTGATTCGAGTAAATGGTCATGAAACACCTACCAGACGAACAAAGCTCCACATTATAAATGCATGCTGCAACAAGTTTCATAAAATTCCTAAGAACATGCCCACCTGTACATCCTCAAGCCCGATGCTTCCAATCATCAGCACGTCGTCTCGAACGCCTTCCTCAAACTCTACCACATAGTCAGCGATCTTGTCGTCTTCCAGTTGTAACTTGAGCTCGGTGATCTTTTTGTACTTTCCGACGTTTTCCGGGCGTGAAAAGAGAGACGGCGGCTCGTCAATCGTCACCGGGTGCTCAGGCGCAGGGGGATCGTCTAAGGCAGCCATCAGCTGGTGCAGGTCCGGCATGTCCTCGCTAGTCACCGGGGGTTCTGGTAAGGTGGGGGGGGGGGGGGGGGGTAGAAAAATTGTGAGTAAATACATGTTAGGCGGACTGTTAAATGTCATTCTTGGGGATTGGATTAATTGTTGAAGTAACCGTCATGCTTTGGTATGCAGTACACATACAGGTCAGAGTATATAGGTCACAGTAGAATCTGCAGCTGAATTTTGAGAATCGTGACTAATTTACACATTTAGAGTCGCAGATTACCTGATAGCTTGCTGACAACTTATCAGCTGTACACATGTACATGATGTATGTCAATCTGATTGTTTGTCAACATTTAATTCTTTCAACTAATGTTGTATTAGTTTCAAGTGTTCCACAAAATTTCATGAATAGACAAGATATTCACCATAAACTTTGTCTTCTTCTGGTTCGAAATCAATCCCATAATCCTTCGGGTCCAAGTTGCTGAAGTCTTCTTCAAACTGAAAATTTGATAAAGTTTGCATCACTCACAGTAAAATCACTCACAAAAACATTGTGCTATCCAATTTTGATTGAATCGTAATAAATTTAAATTTAACCTTCCGGATACAATAACAATCTCGAGAAAAGCACTAGAAACAAAATCACTCAGACCTGTTGTGAAGGGGTTTCAGGGGTGTATGTTCGTTCGGTTGCCGTGGGAAACATAACCTCCTCCTGGACTGCCATCTCTTCACCCTCAGCTCCTGTTAAAGTTGGAATCAATTTTAAAATCAGCCAAATTTAGCATTCTTGTTTGTCTCACAAACTTGAAAGTACATCTCGAGATAGTCGGGAATATATAGGAAATATGCACAGTTCAACAGATACTAAGAAAATTGCCGTTAATCGTGCATGAAAACAGTGGATAGAGAATGATCGGCCTGCCTACATTGCCGGTTGCCACAGTATGTAGACAAATACCAATGACGTCATGAGACTGTGTGTGGAACTCGCCCGCAAGGCGGGCCGCTTTGAGGAAAAAATCGATGCGAGATTGACTGGTCCGAGTTTAAATCTTGATTTGGCAACTCAATTTAGGCACGTCATACACATTTTAAGACCCAAATTTGTACGATTTCTCATTCTATAGACAAAACAAAGCTACTGCGGCAAAAATACATTTTGTCAATTCTAAAAGTGATTATAGCTTTAAATACATGTACCAGTATTATGCTCACCAGTCATCGTTGCGGTACTTCACATACACATGCTCAAGTTAAATATCAGCATGATCAGTTAAACATAGTTTGTTTTTACCAAACTCTGTACAAGACTATACTCACAGGACTCGATCAAGTTTTTTGCGTATCGTTCAGAAATTCTACAGGGTCTACTCTACAACTACCAGTACCGATAATAGTGGAAAAATTTATGATATTATATGACAGGACATGACACAGAACTTCATTGCAAGCAGACTGTCTGTATGTCAGACTGATGAATGAACTTGACCATTGAAACACTGACCATGCTGACTGTGAGCGCTGTTGTCGACAAAGGTTTGGTACTGCTGAGCTGAGCCGGCATCTCGAGGTGTTTCAGGAATCTCTCCGGGATTGGTGGCGATCTGTGGGCCTCCAGACTCTGCCATATTGTAATGCTCATGAATATTTGGATGAATTTAAATGGTTTTGTATTAAATATTTTTACACAACTTGACTAATCATGTTAACTGAAATTGCTAAATGTTGCATATGAATTCACATATGAGTTAGTCTGAAAATACCCTATATCTTTTTAATATTTTAGTCATCATAATACTTTATGTATGTCTTTGTGAAACAGTTAGATGTGAATTTTGATGTTGACTTTCACTCACACTTCAGTAATCTACATGTACTTTTAGTACAGAATCATTAGTCTTACTACATTGAAACTATCCAATATGATCTTACCGTTGGACGCCCGAGATCGCCCACTAGAAGCTCTCACGGACTGGGCGCTGGGGGCCCGACTTGAGCCTCTATCAGCCATCTGTCAACAATTGATGTGCACATTTATATATTACAATCCCTTCATTCAAACAGACCTTGTTGTGCTGAGAGTTAAGCGTCCCTGTTTGGGTACTCATAGCTTTTTCAGGAAATTTGGCTACAAGTCATGATTCATGTGCTCCAATATCTGAATATGAATGGTTCATGGAGCACATGCTCAATTTAGTGGGCAATTCTGTTTCTTCATGATAATCAATGATAATGATGAGTATATCAGTCATACAATCTATCATAACAAATTGTCATTCCGCATCTTAACTATATGAAACCAGATCAGATGGGAATTAAATTACCCATTAAATTGAACATGTAGCACATAACAAGGAGAATTGGGTCTGATTCTAAAACAGTCATGAGTGATTGGCAATGAATGAATGTCGTTCAGTGGCTTCAGCCACAGTGAGTACACCCACACAGCTGACTAGGCTACGGGCTGTAGCCTGTAGCGGCTGTGTAGCCATAACAATGAATCATTTTCTAATCCTTTCCAAAGCACAGCGTAGGAACACTACAGTCACATTTAGGGCTACACACCACCTGACAACTGCACAATCTGATTCAGTGAGTGTGACTGGCAGCAAAGGTCAGGAAGACGGGACGGTCACACACACAGAGTCAAAGACACACACACAGTGAGTGAGCGAGTCGAGTGGCAGCTAGTTCCTGGCAGTCACTCCGTACGGTCCGATGCGGTGATGTCCCTCCCTCCGTTCCTGATCCATCAATGATAGCGGCCCGAAGCAAGTGCGAACAAGTTTTGCTCGCACTCTATAATCCCGTCAATATTGCTTATTTCTTTAAATTTTCAACATGGATTTATTAAGATACATCTCTTCTTCCAAAATATATCTGTGTTTGGCGCCTGGTCAGTAGCAAAGCATAAATTAACCCCACTAATCGACAGCCCCCAACTTTTTTCTCCCCAAAACGTCAAGTTTTCTATGGAAACACCACGAAGACATGCTGGTGTCACAAGCTGGTATTTGCGGCGCATACTAGTAGCCTATCAGTCAATCAATGAAATCTAATTTATTTCAGAAAATTTCAGAGACGGGAAATCGATGCCTGGGATGGACGATGACTAGGAATTTATTTTGAAAAGTACACAAATACAATTTATTATCCAATTACACCCTTTTGGTAGGATAAATACATGTAAATTTGCAGACATCAGGAAACGTGCCATGCAGTTTAAGCAGGTCTATTCTACATTCTTTGGTTTACTACATTTGTATCCCAAGGACACACATCTTGGCCTATATTTGAGGTGTGTATCTAGATTTCAAAAATATGTGAATTTCACCTCTTTCAGTAATAAATGCTTTTGAAATTCGACAAAATACTTCTACCGTCTTAACGATATACTAAAGTCAAGTTCATGTATCATTGAAACACGGTTTTTGGCCGTAGTTTTGTGTTGGATCACTGGATCAACTTGAGTTGACATTGTGTGTGTCTTGAATGGATATCATGCCGCAACTTTTCAGAAAATTTCAAAAGTCTCTATATCGAAAAATGAAAACGTTGGCAATCTACCCACAATGTTGAATTTCTGTCCAAAATGGGATCAAATAAAGTCAGGGCTGGTATCATCTTTATGCCCGTACAGAATGAACCTATTTCGCTCTTTGGAGTCGCAAGGCAATAGTCTGTGTATAATAAGTAAACTTATCATATGTCAGAAGTATAGTCAAGACAAATAACGTAATTAGTGCTATTTTTCAGTAATTTAAATTACTGTCAACAAACTACCTAAACATACACCACTGGACACCAATCAATAGCTGTGCCTACAGTATTCTTTCTTTAACAAACTTTGGCCTACTTGACCACGAAATTCCACACTGCCCGGGTAGCTCCCAGTTCAAGAAATCATCTGTTTGAAAGGTCAACAAAACACATGGTTGCTTGGTAGATATGCTATGTATGCCGTTTTCCCCCCACAAATTTACGTTTTTACACGGATGCACTTGGACATCTGAGCTGGCATGTGAATCTGATCAGTGACAGTGAGTGAATAAAGCTGAATTTGCTGTTTATTCTTTGGTGGGGATCTTACCATTTGAAACACACTAAAATGTCCATTAGCATCAACTGGCATATCAGTATATGATAACGTGTTATTGCGCAATATGGGGTTTCATACCCTCTGGTCAAACCTCCAAGAAGCTCAAATAGGCTACTTCTCAAAGACTCGGGCATAAAACCCCATATTGTGCAATAAACCTAAAATGTATATTTTCAAGCATATATAACTCAAACAAAAAGCGTGTTTCACTGATTTATGACTCGACTTGTACATTATTCGAGAATATTTTTTTCAAGAAACTACTAAGATGACACCTTCTGTATGATTTAACGATCATCAAATAAGCAATGAGTTGAATATATTAATTTATATAGCGCATCTATTTGATACATTCTAGGGCACTTAACACACATGAGGAAAGAGTATAATGGGCTGTATACTATTACAATATGACAACAGATAATGGTACTAAAGTACAAAAATGTATAAAATTGTTGTAAAACCATGAAATTAAAAAGCACCAAAATGTTTATAAAAGCTGTTTTCAGAAAGTTGCTGTACTGTTGGCTCGTCTGGTGGTACTGACGAAGTGACGAGTTTATTCCAAAACATTGGCCCGGAGACAGAGAAACTTCGTGAAGCAAATGTGGAGCATGCAGTCCGAGGAACAGACAGTTTGAGGTCACATGATCATCTCATAAAACACTTGGGTTCTCGGATAACCAGCACTTGTAAGCGAGTGTCAGCAGCATAGGGAGCCAGTGATGTGTCTCAACATGTGTTGAGTCAACCCGAGGCTCTGGAAAAAGTTTTCCAGTGGATTTCTGTTGGGATTGCCAGTGTCTTCATAATGAATGTTGAAATCACCACAAATGGTCAGATTGCAATATTGCGCTTGTATCTGACATAGAAATTCTAATAATTCTGTTAACAATGAGCTTTCAGTGACTGAGTGTCTCCGGCTGTACTAGTTGTTTATCTGTGTATCAGCTAATATTTTTTCCCTGACCAGTCATGCACTGTGTTCACTTCACACGACTTGTATTTAATAACAAATCGTGATGTAGAGTCCACATGCACTAAATGGGGGAGGGTGGTTCTACAGCTAGAACACTTCATTTATTTTCTAGAAAAATTTCCCAAATTTTAATTGTAAATTTGCCGTTTATTGTTATTACTCACCTCTAAACTACTACATGCTCCTTTTCGATCCTTTGGATCGTTCTGGATAGAAATTCGCGTACTGAAAGCAAGGCACGATCGTCTGCCTGCATGACTCGAGCGCTCCTTTTGCCGCCAAAACCGCCGCGCATATGCGCGCGCAGCTGCGCAGAAGCTTCACTTTTCTGTCCAAAAAACGACAAAAGGAAGCCCCTAGCACACAACTGGCGGGGATGGATGGGAGGGCCTTTACTGTAGTAGTTTAGAGGTGAGTAATAACAATAAACGGCAAATTTACAATTAAAATTTGGGAAGTTTATTTTATACATCACCAATCTAAACTACTACATGCTCCTTAGAATCAAAGGATAGGCGGTGGAGCAGTAGTGCTAGAGAGTCATGAAAACAGACGATAGTCTTGATTTCAAGCGAATCGCTAAAATGCTACATTTTCGATATATCTTTAGTAATATAATAAAGATACTCACCTAGCGGTGCGATCGCTTGCCTCCGACATGCACGAATTTCTTCTTCACCCATCGGTGGAAAACGGAACTCTACTTGAGACCGTAACATCAAGAAACTCAAACACAAACACAAAGTGTTGCTTATATACACGTGCACGTTAAAACCAAGACTTTTCTGTCCAGCTGGTTCAAACAACAGCTTGCGCTACGACCAGCGGACCCAGTCTAAATCTGGACGACTGGTCCTGAAGTTCGGCAGCATTGGACAGATAGAACCCGATGAATGTCGTAGAATTAGTCCACATTCCAGCCCTCACGATATATTCCAACGGAATATTCGACCTGGCCGCCAAAGACATCGAGATGTGTCGGATTTGGTGGGACGATATTTTGTAAGTGACTCGATCGTCAGCACCTGATTCCGCATAGACAGTCCTCACTACAACCTTCACCCATCGGGATAGTGTAGCTGTGGAGATATCCGTAGCCCTGTTAGGCTGATAGGAAATAAATAATCGCTTGCGATCTTTCCTGATCGATCTGGTACGATCGATGTAGATTTTCAGCGCTCTTACCGGACACAATAGAGCGTCCGGCTCATTCCGTCCTACGTAACCGCCCAGTGACGGAATTACGATAGGGGAGAACGCTTTCCCGCCCTCAACTGCAGCACGTGTTTTAGGCATAAAATCACGTACTGGGTATAAGGAAACGGACCCATCCGCGCCAAATGCGACTCGCGATACGTCGATCGCCGCGACATCTGAGCGTCTTCGACCACTTGCTAGCATAACTAGCAGGAAAGTCTTAAGAGTTAACCTCTGCAAGGAAACTTCCTTGAGAGGCTCCCAAGGTGCTTTAGTAAGACAATATAGCACAAAAGCCATGTCCCAATCCGGTAGAGTAGGAACACCGCGTGGCCTTTGCGTCCTAAAGGACGCCAAGAGATCAGCAAGGATACGATTATTAGTTAAATCGATCCCCCTAGCACGGAATACAGGGCCCAGCATGGACCTGTATCCCTCGATCGTAGTAGGCTTCAAATTAAGCCTATCAAAGAGATAGCAGAGAAAGTCTAGCACTGCATTCAGAGGGGCAGAGAGCGGATCAATGCGCCTTCCGTTACACCAACGTACGAATACTCTCCATTTAGCCTCATACGTTTTAGAGGAGGATCTCCTATTCTTTCTCGCGAGATGTACGGACACCTGCTGAGAAAATCCTGCCTCCTGGAAGGATCGCTCGATAGCCTCCACACGTGTAATTTGAGCACGTGGACGGAATCGTGAAATATATCCCGCCCCGGTTGCTTCAGCAACCCGTCCTCGATCGGGAGAACCCGTGGTACATCGATCAGGAGGGACAGTAGCAGGGGGAACCACGCCTGCATCGGCCAGCATGGCGCCACCAACAGAATCTCGCACTGAGACCTGGCTACTTTGTGCAGCACTTCTGTTAGGAACCGAGTTGGCGGGTACGCATACCCGAACATCCCGTCCCACGACTGAGACATCGCGTCCACAGCCAGTGCCTCGCTCTCTGGCAGAGGTGAGAAGTAGACCGGGAGCTTGTGATTCCGAGAGGTTGCGAACAGGTCTATGTTCGGTGTCCCGAACGCCTGACAAACGCGCCGAAACACCCCCGGATGCAGACTCCACTCCGTGCCTATGATCTTGTCCGGTCTCGACAGAGCGTCCGCTAGGACATTCCTGTGACCCGGCAGGTGCCTCGCCCTGATAAACAGACGGTACTTGAAGGCAAACCTGATTAGACACTCGGCCTCCAAACAAAGCTGACTCGACCGAGTTCCACCTTGTTTGTTTATGTGCGCCACTACTGTGCTGTTGTCTGTGAAGACCAACCACTTCGTCCCTGGGGAACTCTGAGGCCCCCAGATCTCGAACGCACGTCTCACCGCTCGCAGCTCTAGGACATTGATGTGCAACGCCCTCTCGCTCGTGTTCCACACAGCAGAGAGTTCGTGCTCGTCCATATGAGCTCCCCAAGCCAATTCTGACGCATCGGTGAAGAAGGTCCGATCGGGCAGAAACTCCGCGAGTGGCATCCCTCGGAAAAGATTCCGATGGTCCCGCCACCAATGCATTGCTTCCCGAGCACGATCGTCCACCGATACGACTTGGTCTAGTCGATCGGTGAGGATCCGCCATTGCAACGCTAGACACCATTGAATGGGTCTGAGGAAGCACCTGCCGAACGGCACCTGTTTCTCCATCGACGCCAACAGACCGATGATGGACAGAAACTGTCGAGCTGTGATCGACGACTGCGTCAGCGCGACCTCCATCGCCGCAATCGCCTTGAGAACTCTCTTCCGCGGAGGAAGAGCTACTCCTCGCTCTAGATCGTAATCTACCCCGACATACTCGAACCTCTGTGTCGGGGACAGATGAGACTTCGCCCAATTGGGGATCCAGCCGAGGCTGGTCGCCAACCTGAGGACGAACCCGGATTGCTCTATAGCCTGAGACGGGGAGTCGGCTATGATTAACCAATCGTCGATATAATGGTGGAATTGAATTCCAACCGATCGAAACCTGGCTGCCATCGTCCTTACGATACGGGTGAACACGTAAGGGGCGGTGGCTACTCCAAAAGGAAGTACCCTGAACTGATACACCGCACCCTCGAAGGCGAACTTGAGGTATTGCCGATCGGCTGGGTGTATTGGCACATGTAAGTACGCGTCCTTGACGTCGATACTGACTGCCCACTTCCCCTTGGACAGAGCTTTCTGGACGGAAAGCGCCGACTCCATCTTGAACCTGGGTATGATCAGGAATTTGTTGAGGTTTGACAGATCGAAAACGGGACGCCACCCGCCTGTCTTTTTCGGCACTAGGAAGATGAGAGAATAGAATCCTCTCTCGTCCTTGACCACCTCGATCGCACGTTTCTGTAGCAACTGCTGCACCTCGTGCTGCAGAAGCTGAAACTTTTCCCGATCGCCGGGCACAGGGAAGAACCACGCTTTGGGTCTGATCGGTGGTTTTCCAGCCTCCCATCTGAAGGTGAGACCGAACTTCACCCATGCCACGACTGAATTGTCTGACGACGCCAGATCGCTCCAGTTCTGGACGAACTGAGCCAGGCGTCCCCCGACTGGACCAGGTTGTGGAAGATCGAATTCCGACAGAACTGAACCTTCCACAGAGCCTACGCTTTCCCGCAACGAGTCACTTCTTACCAGAAGCTTTCCCTTTGCCCTTGAAGCGTTCACCCCCTTTGCCTCCGCGCTTGCCATCCCCCCGGGGAGGGGGAGGCTGCGCCCCACGAAAGGGCGGCTGCGTAGAAGCGGGTGCATGTGGTGCCTGAGGCTGGGCAGGCTTCTGACCCTTGGTCTTCTTGCCTGTCCCAGACCCCGCCGACTTCCCAAGCAAAGCCTTGGCCATAGCCTCATCCCGGAGATGTTCCCGCATGACGGAAATATCCGATCGAGAGAGGTTGGCGTAGGTATAGCCTGAGAACAGCGGCCTCCCACGTAGCTCAGCGACGTCCGTAGCGGACACGTCAAGCAGACGGAGATCGGCATCACGCATGGTGAGATCCAATTGTGCGCCCAGGTGCGCACTGTCACGCTCAGCAGCATGGACCACTCCGGCCAAGACGCCGAGTGCTGCATGAATGTTAGCGCGACTCCCCTCCTCCAGATCCGCCTCGTCCACAAACTCCTGAACCAAGGTGGTCAGGTGATCTGTCAACGAGAGCTGCCCCATCAATTGATGAGACAGCGTCTGCCAGTGAGAAAGGCGAGCCTTTTTCACATAAGCTGACCAGACCGTACCCTGCTTCCGGGAAAGCAGGTGAAGGTTAGGGTCTTCGACCGGGACGGAAGTCTGATGTCCACCCTCGGACTCTACAGTCCGATAGGTGTCGATCGACTCAGGTCGAACACGGCTGGTCGGGAATGTCGACTCCGTACGAGCCACATCCTTCTTAGCCATAACTCCCTTGTTGATCTTGTCGAAGGACTTGACCAACGCGGGAGCCACAGGGAGCCGGATCGGCCGACGAACTGGCGCCGACGCGAACCTACCGGTTCCCCGTGAGGGCCCTGGAGCATCGATCGGCAAGTCCATTCGCCTTGCGACCGACTCCAAAGCCCACCGGAAGTTAGAACCCCCGGCCTGATCGGAAGTCTCATCCTCCGAGGAGGACGACTCCTGATCAGCTTCCACTCGACCCCCCCGATCGTTGGACCTCACAGGTCCGATCGAAGACCTCGATGACCCCAAGGGTACATCAAAGGACGGGCGAGGGAATGCCTGCTCAGCGATCGCGCCCGTCCGGCGACTTACATCCGCGTACACAGGACTTGAGTGGCCCTGAGGAACGACCCCAGCACCACCCGCCCGATCGTGCCCTGATCGAGGACCAGGAGCACGACCGCCAAGTGAAGACTCCCGATCGCACGAGCGATCGAGAGCCTCACCCCCAAACAAAGGGAACTCTCCCCCCTCGAACCTCGAGACCGAGGACCCGAATGAGCCATCCAAGCTGCCCCGCCGATCGAAGCCCGAAGCCTGATCGTCGCCCACCGAGAGGTCGGACGAAGCCTGAGCCACATCGAAAATCGATGTGGTCTCAGCACCACGGCGCTTAGAGGAAGCACGCTTCCTCTTCTTGGAAGGCCCCGGGGAAGAGACTACGGACCCCTCCACCTCGATCGGCCCCGACTGAGGGACGACGAAGGTGGAGTGCGGTTCCTTGGCTGCTTTCGCCTTGGCAAGAACTGAAACCTTCTTCTTAGAAGATTTCGACTTCTTGCCAGCAGGGGGAGCAAGCTCTCCCTGTGACGAAGGGGCAGCCGAAGAACCGGCCGGGACTCCCTGTCCAAGCAGGGAAGAGAGACCCGGCAGGAGGGGACCCTGAAGGGACGATAACGACTGTGCAAAGAAAGATTGCACAGCCGCGTTGACCATGTCCTGTGTTAGCCCCAGGGGCTGGCTAACACCGGACGCAATCTGTGCCGTCACAGGCGGAGTCTCCACCTCCATGGGCGACTGGCGGACTTGCGGAGCCGAAGCTTCCGCAAGCCTCAAAGCATCCCGACGAGCCAACGAGGCTTCGGAATACTTTGCAGTCGCCTGCACGAAGGAAGAGGGACGCCAGAAACGACACAGATCACACCTCAAATCCTCCATAGATACCGGGCCATGGTCTAAACAGTCGAAACACACACTGTGTTTCTCCCCTCCTCGGAGGGTATTGACCAGACACTTCGGGCATGGACGTTCGTCCATGGCACCGGTACCAAGGGAGGATTGTGAAGTCATGATCACACAAGGGAACTAACCACACACAGTAACAGGGCGGGCAAAATATGCAAACCTGAGACCGCGCTGAAAAAAGAACCCTAAGAGGACTACGAATATATAAACTACAGTATACGTATACACAATATATACAGTAGAAAATTAACGTAGAACTATTGATAGATGTAAACAACAAGTACACTATCAAGTACGACGGATGGACGATAATAGGGTGAACTGGCTATACAAATCGCTGACGATCTAGCAAGTAACAAACTATCGACCGATACTTATCCAAATAGACACAAAACGATGTCTATGAACGTGGCAGGTGAAATTCCGTAAGAATATATCGCAAAAGTCTAGTTTGCAGACTAAATTCTACGAATTCACCGGGAACCAAAATCCAAAGCTGCCAAGCAAAAATGGCGGTGGACAGAAAAGTGAAGCTTCTGCGCAGCTGCGCGCGCATATGCGCGGCGGTTTTGGCGGCAAAAGGAGCGCTCGAGTCATGCAGGCAGACGATCGTGCCTTGCTTTCAGTACGCGAATTTCTATCCAGAACGATCCAAAGGATCGAAAAGGAGCATGTAGTAGTTTAGATTGGTGATGTATAAAATAAACAGCCTATTACCCAAAGTGAAATGTTTTGCTTATGTGTCTGCCACTTCTATTACCGATAAAATGACAATACAAGTATACAATATACAGACTTCGCCATGTCTTGACATCCACTTATAAATACGAATTGTCAGGCCTATATGACATGTATTTTTATGCTGTATTATTTCTTTGGAAGTAGGCCTAATAGTGGAATAAATTTTACCACACCACACCTGACACATATAGGACAGCTAGACAACATATAAGTTTATATCAAATCAGGAGGTATGTGAATATAAATAAATCCTATATAAATAGGAATCCTATATAAATCCTATATATTTATAAGGATGCAACACGCGAAAAAAAAAACTTGATAGACTAGTTATGCTGTTGGGCAATCAAATTAAATTAAACTATTGGGTTTTTTATTCTATTTTTCGATATCACTTTGGCCTAGACTATTAATAGCCTAATTCAAGATGGCGTATTAGGATATTTGCACAGACAATACATTATTATCAATGAAAGGTAAGAATTATGGCATTGCTAAAATCATTTAGCTCTGAACATTGTGAAATCACAACGTCCACTACAATCGAACGGTTCAAATGGAGCAAGTGACATTCCGCATGTCTTCAGAGTTTTTCCATAGAATATTGTAGGTTTGGGAAGAAAAAAGTTGGGGGCTGTCGATTAGGTGGGGTTTTCTTGGATTTTCTCGTCAACCAAACACCACACGCATATATTTTGGATAGAAGATGTATTTCTTAATAAATCCGTGTTGAAAATGTTACGAAATAGGCCATATTGACGCGATTATAAAGTGCGAGCAAAACTTGTTCGCACTTGCTTCGGGCCGCTATCATTGATGGATCAGGAACGGAGGGAGGGACATCACCGCATTGGACCGTACGGAGTGACTGCCAGGAACTACCGTAATGGCCCGAAATACCGCCGGTTCTCGTTTACCCGCCGGCCTCGTTTAAGCGCCGGGGGTATGTCTTTAAAAGCATTAATAAGCGCCGGTCTCGAATTAGCGCCGGTTCAAATAACCGCCGGGTGTAAGTCTATGTACCGGTGCACGTAGCACATAGAGTCCCACGGTGATTGCAATTGATTACACATGTGTGAAACAACACAACTGACACTTATTTACCGATATGAGATTTTGATTATGACAATAGAACACCTGCTAACCAATTAGGTGATGCAATTGAGCAGCTGCATGTATATATAATTGTACCGACCAACTTAATGATATCCATTCCCCAAGACCCAACATTACATTACATTTATATCAGCATAATATAAATAACCATTACCATATATCTTTATTGGTTGCATGTATTGCGGTGCCATGCGACATTTACTACGCACACGTGCAGTAGGTCTGTGTATGAACCGGTCATGTAACACACCGATATCATAATAAATTCAAACTCTCTGAAAAGCTGACTGATTTACAGAATATCGGCAGGTACCAGCACCGGTAGTTTTTCTATTGAATTTGCAAGCTTCATCACGATGTATTTTACTATAATTTATAAGTTTATCTACCGTGTATCTGCTGTCCATAGCCATTGGACTAACACCATCCTCGATGCAACAGCCCGTCATTATGCCCTCAACTTCTCCTCCCCCTTCCAGCCGTGCCGTGCACTGAATACAGTGAAGGAAATCGGTGCGTTCACGCGCACAAGCTTTCAAAATATATCGTTTTTGCTCATTGTATTATTAAGCGCCGGTCTCGTTTACCCGCCGGTCTCGTATTAGCGCCGGGGCTGAAACATGTAAAGCACTATTAAGCGCCGGGTCGGTATTTCGGGCCATTACGGTAAGTGGCAGCTAGGTCAACATATAGTATATCGATCCAACTTCTCTAATGTCTAGATCTCTACAGTAGGCATATAGCTTCACAATAATATGCTAATAGCAATCATTAGTCGTAAATATTGCTAGACTCTATTGTTTACCTTGACTGGCTGTTGACGATAAAACCAGATTTCAGATCCCTGTGTCAAAAAATTGTGTGATGTCAGCCATTTGTAAACAAACTCCTGAGCGACTGATTACTAGCGCCACCTAGCGAATCGCCGTGGCGCCTCTAGCGAGATGAAAATTAGCCCAAGGGTTTAAAAGGTTACCGAAAAAATGTATACTAGTACTATTGAGCCTCCAGGGAAGCTACGGAGGTAGATCTACTCCCATTTATACAATGTAAACCCAAAATTCACCAAAAAAATATTCTGATTGTTTTAATAAATCCAAAATTCACGAAAAAAATATTCTGATTGTTTTATAGTCGGCGTCATTGGTCTGTGAGCGGTGGTTTTTCGGTGTTTACTCAGTTAATATTTGAGATAATCCGATGGAATTTTGACGGGTATGTTATCTTATGACCGCCTAACTAAGGATGCATTTTCGAGAAGATTGGATGCGAAGCCAAAAATTTGGCCTATCTCGTCCATAGTAAAAATCTGGTGAAATCGGCCGTGGACCGCCCACGATCGCCATAGCATTTCTATAGATAACGTTTTGACGTTTTCCTATTTCGTTATATATAGGCCAAATGGGCAAACTTTTTTGTTTACCCACCAATCTCTCCGAAAATATATACCCTATTAGGCAAGTATAAAATAACTCCTGCCAAAATTTCATCGAAATATGCGGATTATTGACTGAATAATCGCGAAAAAACCACCGCTCACAGATCAATGACACCGACTATAATAAAGGTTTGGTACAATGTGAGCCAAAAATTCACAAAAAAATATTCTGTTTGTTTTAATAAAGGATTGCTGTTAGCCCTAAGCCACACAGGCTTCCAGTTGTTTATGGCTAGCTATAACTTAAATAATATATTTTATACTTGGTGTTTATATGGGGGGTTGATTGAAAGACATTTTCGAAGATGGAATACGTGTATACCTCAGATCATTGGGGAATTAAGTCATTGCAGGTCAAATTCAAGGTCACCAGTGAAATAGCTACTTTACATTTGATAATGCCAATATTCAAGCTCTATCTTAAAGTATTCTTGAAGTTAAAGGGGCACTATAAATGAGATTCTGGAGATCAAGAGATTTCTAACATTTGTTGGCTGACGCCAGATTAAGTTTTTGACCCAGGATGTCTGCCGAGCCGCTGGTAAGATCAGCCTAGGTCGGCTCGGCAGAGATCCTGGGTGACGTTTTGTTCTATAAATAGAACAGTCCTAAATCGTCGGTAAACAGAATACATTATAGTGCCCCTTAACCCCATAGTTTTTTTAGGTTACACGACCTATAGTCCGATAACCTATTGATGTTGCGTTGCGTCCATCGTCCGCTGCTCCTCTGTATATGGCAATAGATGAAAAAACACAAATTCACCAGTTTTTCCCATCCAGCTTTCCATTATCATATGTTCAAAAAAATGTTCTTCTCTGCATAGCATACCTAGTTCCGATTGATTGAAAGAAACACAAAAAGCGAAGTTAATCTCAAAATATTTATTATTCATGGCATTCATATTATATTGTAGATATACTATCAATCAAAGTCACAGCACTGCATGTTACATCAATATTCACTATATTTCTGGCCCACCCCTTTCAAATCTCCAACCCCCCCCCCCCCCTCCCCCCACAATGCCCCACCCATCAAACCGAACTTAGTGAATTGCGCTGAATGCTTCAAATACACAATTAAAATGCTTTATATTCATGGAGCATACTTGTTTAATATAATGTGGTAGTCAAAACCCGATATATTCACGCAAACACTATATAAAAACACCAACATGCACGTAAAAATCATTCACAGCACACTCACGGTAAATATGAATATTCATAGATTGTGACACTACGCAACAACAACAATGTAACCATGGTAACCAGACAATCACGTAACCATGCGATAATGAAGCAGTTTGATCAGAAATATGGATAGCTGAGCAAAGTCTTTTCCTATGGTTTTATACAGACACGATTATACAATGTAATTTTTTATGATTCACTTTAAACATTCAAGTGATTGAAAATTTTACACAGCGATATGAATAACAAGCCTTCTTTTCGTATAACATCTATATATGCTGAACATCAAACATCAATCATTAAGAGTGGTCAGTTACTATTTATATAAACACAACAACAGACACCAGTTTGATAAACATGGACAAATTTTTTCCAATTTTAACAATTCCCAACAATCACATACATGTGCGTATATTTAGATACTGTAACTATGAACTATTCGATCCGTCTAAATTTCCTACTACTGTCTGCCACATATACATATACTAAACTCATTTACAAAGTTCATCAATAAGTTAGTTGAACAAATTTTCACCAAGATATCTGCACATCTATCAATATTTACTAGTCCTTCATAGTCCTAAATTTCTACATCGCATAGATTACTAACATGAACAAATTTCACGTCTATGACATTAAATACAGTACTAAGTATATTCAGGTTGATAACTTGAGTAGAATACACGGCTGTGCACAACCCACAAGACTCAATTTGTTCTTTAACTTGTATGAAAACATCCTTATAGTTATATTTGTTTTGTACTCAAGTTCATTGTAATTCTGAACTGTTTCATCAAGCGAATTGACTTTGTAATAAAACGGGTCATATTCAGACAGATATTTGCTATCTCTCTCTGTATTATGTTCGTTTTCACTTTCATAACACAGAATATCTTCACTTTGACATCACCAAATATTTCATAATTTTCATCATCCACAGAGCAAGCAAAATAAAATCATTTTTTGAGAAACAAATTATTTTTGTTTGGCACAAATGCTAACTCAAAATCAAATCAAAACTGTGCAACTCCCTTACTCTACATGTTTAAAGTTTGATATTATTGTTTCGAATCCATGCAATCAATTGATAACTCTTTATGTATCACTCCCAATCCATGTCTCCTCTCCTAAGACAACTTAATATTTCTCCATCCGACACACACAAATTTTCCAATTTCTTGTATAAAAACAAATATATTTGTAAAAATTTCAGTGATCAATCACTACGAAATAACACATTGTCGAACAGTGCAGGGAAAAGCTGCTAACAGACATGAGTCAACTGAACTGTTGGCATATAAATTTGTAAGTCGATGCAGGACTGCAAACTCAGATCACTTACAAAATCAGAAATCTAAAACAGATACCATGTTTATCGTGAGTCATGGTACTGGATTTACTAGGCAAATGACAGATGCCATCAACAGAAAATGTGTTCAGACAAATTAATTTCCTGTGACCCATGACTTCCTCTGCCAGTTCACTACCCAGAAAAACTAAACCCAAGAACAATCATACTTTAACAGTAAAGGTATTTAACTCCTTCGCTGTAAGTTTGTCAAGATTTTCATGTACATGCAAAAATTATAGATGCAAAAATTATCTGAACAGGTGGACAATGCAAATAGGCAAAAGCTATCAATCTCATCTAATGAAGATGCAGTTGAATTACAATCTGACAAGTGCAGTATTGTATTCAGTGAGAACTTGGTAGGTTCAACAGTTTTTCCTTTCAGTTAGTCATTTTTCCTTTTAAACTTGACATACAACTCGCATCCATAAAACTGCTAACCCAACATAAAACCGACTGAACTCTGATATAGCAGAAATGATGTGTAATATATAGCTTAAACACATGTACAATTGCATGTTAATTTTGGAGTATATAAATGAGAATGACTTGTATTCAAGAATTCTTATTACAATGTATATGGCTATTGCACAAGGCAATACATGTATATGCAACAGGTAGGCACAAAAGCACACACATACGAGTTACGAAAGCTGGAGTTTCAGACTGGCACTGTGAACTGATATGAAATATCAAGGTACATGTATATGTAAAACACAGTTGAAATACACGTGATATTATAAAACATTATCGCAAAAAGCCCCATAGGTTGTGTTATACGAAGCAGAGACATGACGAAGGTAAAAACTAATAAAGTTTAGCAATAGACTGTAAGCATAAAATCATACATGATGTCAGAGGTAAAGTATCACATGACCAGTCACATGACCAAGTCGCTAGTCACATGACTAATCTGCTACAAAAAACGATGGGATAAAGTCGCTGCTGCACATGATCATTTGGCAGGGTTTTCCACGGTACAACACAGTATTACATCACAAACTCATACAAGCCTGGTACCTTTTTTTAACATGCACATGGCTAGCGATATTCTCTGTAGTTTCTTCACATATGTACAATCTATGTATATGTTACAATATTAACATTTTTCACACGGCTTATAGTTAGTTAGACACAATCTTCAATGATTGAACGTCGCTATGTCGCTATGTCGACCATTACAACAAGTGCTAGGAAAGCACGTCGATCTGCAGATATTTCTTTCTCTTGCGGGACACTTTATCTTTGTAGAGCAACGGGTCTAGACGCATACTAGTCCTGATCAGCGGCATGTAGCCAAAGTCCTGCTGGAAGATATTCATGCAGGCATGTCGCTGAACAAAGTGCTCTTTGCTGAACCACTCAGATGCAAAGGCAGGGGCGGCGTTGCCGTCGGCGAGCGCGGACTCGTCAGCGTCGCTTGGAAGGGTTGGCAACTCGTGAAGGTACTTGTGTTGCGTCAGTTTGATCGGCGGGAATTTTGACACATGAGAGACGAGGAAGTTCATGAGGATGTCCTCGCAGTTATCTGATTGGTCGATTGTGTCGCGCACGGAACTGCTCAGCCAATGGGAGAACAGGTAGCCATAGTACCTATGAATAAAACATACACAAATTTCATTTAACATGTCACGATCAAACTGCAATTTATCAAGAAGGAATCTATTCCAGACTGAACATAACTTTGAATTTAGAACATAATTCTAGCTTAGCACTTTAGCTTTTGGGATTATTGCCTTCCATAACATGTTTACACTACGAACAATGTGTTAATATGCATATTCGCTACAAAAATGCAAACAACAACAAAATTGATTATGTGATAGATAAGCAACACTACTAAGAAATATATTTTTAAGACTTAAATTTCCCGAAGGAATATATACATATATACACGTGATACATGCTTGTACCTATTAGATGATATTAACATGAATTGCGAATACACATGCGATTTCACCACAAACTTCGACAACCCCCACCCTCCCCTTGACCCTGGTCCCACCCCTGCTCCGCCGCTTGTACCTGTGGTAGAAGGCGCTGGCTGTCAGCACCATGCTATAGTCATTACTCCAGGTAGAGGAGTAGGCCCAGCGGTGTGCTGCGTCGTCCCAGTGGTGCCCTCGAGCCACGTAACCCACCAGACGTGCCGGGAAGTGCTGCCACACGCGGAACGCAAAGTCAATCTGGCATGGGATAAAAAACGCAATATTTGAGTGGGGTGGCACGGGCTGCAATACCTAGAACGCAAGGTCATTCTGCAGGGGAATGTGTTAGTTTATATGTGGGAATATGAACATAGCACATGGATATAAGAAGTATTAGTATTTGTTGTAAAAATTCACTTTTGTAAGATGAAGTATACTGAACATACACATAGAACCAGCTATTAAGTAAAACATATCTCTACAATAAGAATGTAACTTAAATCTTACATTTTACATCTAACATTTTGAGGCAAGTTGGCAACTTCTACAGTAATTTTAGCAGATTCAATTTGAAAGCTTCACTTGCCTGACAAAGCTGACACAAAGTGAAGAAAACTTAGACAAAATTGGATTTTATTTCCAGCAGTCAGTACCTCATCAGTGATTAAGTAGGAATCCTCGTCTAGACTGAGTACTGCGTCTGTGTCGATCTCTGTGTGGGGCTGGAACCGGGCGCTCAGGGTCTGCGGGAATACATATATATATATATATAAACAATATATGAACAGAGGTTTATTCCAGATCTGAGTGAAGATGAAATCCTTGAATCACTGCGAAATCGTACATGGGGCAAGTCATCATTCCATTCCCGATTTTACGATTATAATTTTTAAACCTCAATTTTTTTGAACCTTTATGCAGGTATATAAATTGATTCGGATCGATATTACATCTAAACAAAGAAATCATGAAAATACAACTTTTTTTTTCGTTTCAAATGTGTGACCTAATACCACACCGCACCTTAAAACTACAATTTTCGATAAATCAAAACACCACCAGACCTTGATTTGTTTATGTACAACTGGAACGCTGGCGGGAACAGGCCATCGGATGTCAGTCGGGGGCGAGCCTTCACACCGCCACAAGATTAACACCTGTAGTAAACAGAAAAAACATCTCATAAACATGATATTAGCAATCAGCATCGCCATTGGTCAATACAATCTTTGTCGTGGGACACAGTTGGCATATGGCGATATTCATCCCACACAAATTGTACAGTACACTGATAGATCTGTGTTCTAATACTATTCAAATATCATTTTGTTCACATTAGTTTTGTACACGCTAAAACAAATACTACAATACAATCTGAAGTTTCAAATTCATCCCTCATGATCATCGTCAAACTCAAAGATTGCTCTGCGAATATTTCAATATAGTTGGTTTGGAATGGACGTGTGTTGTGTTCAAATAAAAAAAAGAACCAATTCCTAATGATTTACAGTGGAACTCTGTAACAGTAATTTCCTGTTTCAGCCGTGATTTCATGGAAATATTTGCCTACACTCTCCACAGAGGATCTCATCACTGAAGAGCGACAATAAATAATTTTTCCGGAATGAGCACCCATGTTCATTATTGAGAGGTTTTTTTCATTAACCGAGGCAAAAAAATTAATTTACGAATACTCCGCATTTCATATTAAAGCTTTCTTCATAGGATGTTCCAGGAATTCAATGCTACGTATTTGTGTTAAAGGTTACCAAGTAATATTGTAAGCTGTTTACATTCACAATACTTTGAAATCAGTTATTTGTGTTTACTTAATTTATTTGCAAACTGTTTTTACACATCTACTAGTGAATGCACAACAAAATAGTCATTTTTGATATGAACATGAACATGATAAATGTAAATGTTCGAACAAAATCTGTCAATACATGTACATGACATGTAAGTAACATTACAGTTAATATCATTTGTTTGTTGTCAAATAAACATGGTACAAACCGAAATTGTGATCATAGAGAGAATTTACCATCCTCTTACCACAAAACCAGCTACATATTACATGTACCTTGGCCAGGTGCCGGGATTTGGCTAGGTTTCGGATGAGTCGGTAAATCGGAGATGAACTGATCACAGAGAGGCTTCTTGCATAAACGACGGCAGTGAATGAGTCGGGTGGCGCGCCCTGGTGAGCAGAGTAGAACGGCAGGCGCGCAAGGTCGTACGTGAACTCTGGCAGCACATAGGGGGCGCCGGGGAAGGTGTTCCAGATCGCGGAGGTCCGGGCAAGATGGCCACCCACGCGGTCTTTTAGGATCTGTAGAAAGACACAAATATTGTCAGTGTGATGTCTGTGTTGGTTGTTGCTTTATATTACATGGATTAAGTTTAATGCAACTAAAACTGGTAGTCAATTGGGAAAATTCCTAATTATTTTCCTTTGTGATACAGCTCCAAAGACCTGATTGTTTACACTTGTTACAAAATAAATACATTATATTTTGTCTCTAAATAAAAGTATTATTTATACATCTTTCCACAAGTATGGTATGTACTCTATGATAATATCAAATCAATATGGATATAGCTTGCTGTTGACTCAGAGTGTAGCCCGTCTATCCATCACCTTATTTAACATGTGGTCATTAAAAATGAATGGGCACAAAACATCAATCATCATGTTCCACGTTTTACATCAATGGGACCTTGTGAGCGGGTTTGACCCTTCAATATTTTCGGTGAAAATAAAGACGAGAATCGACGAAAGCAGAGGGTCATGGCAGGTAGACAAACATTCCAGACCCCTTTATTGATTTACCGCGAACGATTCGGCAGCACAGGGTTACGAGTGTTTACACGGACACTCCAAAAATTTTATCGCCCTCTTTTCACGGCAGCTCAACATGCCAAAGCACACAGTGTCAGATCATCCCCGCTTAGTAACAGTCAGACACACACACTCTAGATATTTACTCCATTGTATGATATATACAACATGTTCACCAAATGTGTAAAACATAAAAGGGTACTCGACCGGTCCTGGACATGTCACAACATTACCTCAAGTGTTGTGTCGATGATCTTTTCGATCGACGAGAAGTAGGTATCCCAAAGGAACTGATTTTGTTGGCGCAGCGCCAAGATATCGGCATGACTGACCGACCGAACCACAGATGGAACCTGGAAACATAGACGGGATACAAAACCTATTATCTGGCGCTTACTGTCAGGGGATCTACTTCATAATTGCCTTCATTCTGAGTATTTTTGCTGACTATAGTGATAACAATATGAGTTGCCCAATAATTTTTGCTGTAAGCTAATCGGACAATTGAAAAATTGGCATCATTTGATACAAGTAGTGCACTTTGCACAAGCAAAGAAGTAACTCCAGGGTTCAAAATACACTCTAACTATAACTATTTTGTTGTCATTAACAAAGAATATACACTACAATATTAGTAATTCAAGACTACTATTATTGCATAATTATTCTTCCCCAAAAAAATTTGCAAAATGAAAATGACAAGTCTCTGCAAATTAACTAAACTTTATCTGGCATCTTCATCATCTAACTCCCATGGCAATGTCCAAAAACTATTCAATAACTGGGCTACTTAGATAAGAGTTTACCACTATGGTCAATGATGTGCCAGATGACAACAGCATATATTTTCCAGACTAAACACAACGAGATAAAATTGCAATTTTGAAGTACTTTTTTTTATTGTTGTTTACATATGCAGGTCAACATGGTCAATGTTGTATTTAAAGAAAAATCCATTGGCATCTAATTGGTATCTAAAATTCAGTTGCAGAAACTCACAATAACGAGTTAGAAATTTATGTACACATCTGGTTACATGAATCAACATGAGTTACAATGTTTGCACAATGATTGTACCATGAATAAGTTGATGACTATTAAATGCTCACACGTCATGTACATTAATTATCTACATGTGATAAACTGGATTTTTCATCTGAACCCAACTGACCTGTCAAAATGGTGCTAATTTTCAGTATGGTGTATAAACTTTCCCACAAGGACGCATCCTTATTTCACAAAATGTTTTGGATTAGGATTGTGAACTTTTCAATGGACCAAAAGCATTATATATTATCAGTTAGTTACCACGGTAACCACAAGGGGCGTACCTGTAGCAGCAGTCTCTCGTCGCCCCAGACAACGGCCCGGCTCCAGTCTATGACCTCAGAGAAGGGTAGCACCCAGCCGTTAGCAAGGATCAGTGGGATACATGCTGCCTGCAGCGACTCCAGGAACCTGAACAGGGACAGACAACGAGATGAGTTCCAGGCTATCAGACATCTGAATGTGTGTACATGCATGATGTACATGATGTATATGCACGATATATTATTGTACTAATACCTACATGACCTATCCTACAGCAATAAACTGGCTGACCTCTACACACAGACGTTGAACTCTGTTCACAACATTTAACCCATGACTAGACCTATATGACCTCTGACTCTGTTTGATCTTTCGACCTATGGTTGAGTAGCTTCTACGGTCTTTGACATTTGTGACCTTTGATGTCACCTGAGACGCAGGCCATGGCCTGACATCTCTGACCTTCAACCTGTGTGACCTTTGATCCAGGATAATTCCTCTAAGGCCAATTCTCTGACATCTACATGTACATGTATGGCCTTCAACCTTACCTATATGACCTCCAAGCTTACATGACCTTCAACTTTTAAGACCTTTGACCTCAGATGAAACCTCCTGACCTCACCTGTATGACCCCAGCCTTCGACCTCTTGGCACCAGACAGAACGTGGAGCGGTGAAGCAGCACCTTATAGTCGTATCTGTAAATACATAGTAAGAGCAAGTATCAGCCTATTGCCACCAAGATAACTCTAATCAGAATCAACGCAGAAGTGAAGGGCATTTCATATTCTATAATGAACGACCCATGGACATTTTAATTTTGTTGCTTGAAAACCATAAAATTCTGGGAAGAAACTTCTCTGATAGTAGATCTGAAAAAAAAAAAAAGTTTAAAATGTTTAACTTACAAAACACATCATACACGATACTATGATACAGAAAATCAATAATTATCATGATTATAGAAACATAAACATCTACATGTATATCTGGTATTTTATCATCCACACACAGGACACAAAAATTGTAAAAGTTTTGCTGTGTGGACAAAATTTGGTCGCCCACATGAAAGTAGCGATGATATAACTGATATAAACATGATAACATGGTGACCTTTCACGCACCGGCAAAACTCGGTGATATTTGCCTGGCATTTCACATTACTTCCATGGATAATAGCGGCTATTATATCCTGCAATAATTTCTGTACTAATACCAGGGTCCCACTGGGCGGAGATTACATTCCGGTGGTACTTAACTCCATGAAGGCTTGGAACTTGACGCACGCTTAGACTACACGATATCACGTTTTTATGGAGCCTGCGCGTGCCACATAGATCATATTCATCACATTTTTGTCACTTGTATCATATCAGAATCTTGCAGCACATTGCACATTAATTGCAGATCAGATTACCATGTATTGCATATACATTACAAGTTACTTTTACTCTATAAATATTCATGTATGAAAATCTCAACTCGACTGGAAGTTAGGGCCTTACGCAAAGCTCATTTCGCTATATGAGTGACGACCAGGAGACATGGCACAAAACCCAAAAAAAATGGGATGGCGAACAACGGCAGATCTAGGGCCACGTGACGTTAGATAAACGTGGCAGACAGGGATTCAAATTCAATTTCCTGAAGATGACCTGTTTCAGGCTGGACAGAGGCCGACTGGTGTGGCTACCACTGTCATAGTTCACAATCTCCCATGACCATTGACCATTGATTCGCACGGTGGGCAGTTTGAGGGGGGGAGGGGGGGGGGGGAGGAGAGAGGGGTGGTAAGTTCCACCTAAAGTGAGGCAATATTACATGTGAAACCATACCATGCGTCACCATAAATAAAGTACGTACATACATGACTGTGTCCCCACTGACTTTCTATTGACTTCACTACCCACATCATCTCAAAATGCCACTGACATGTCCATTTACGCAACCTAAACAGGAAAGTTGAAGAAACGTCTAAAATTGACAGTCAAAAACAAGAACATTACATTTTCATGATCTTAGAAGTTTAAAACAAGCATTTTTCCTTCTTTCTCGCCAGTGAACATGGGACACATTTCCTAACACCTTGGACCAAGAGCGAAGTCCATTCCAATTACGCCTTTACAACAGCAGCGCACATAAACTGACAATTCCAGTCCCAAGGGGCCTTTAGCACCCGGAGAAACATGGGACCAACCCAGTGCCAATGCTGCCATGGCAACAAGCCGGACGCGATGAACTTGGGAGCGAAACAAACTCCCGAGGGGTGATCTTTCCTAATTCAGGGAGACATTGACTCCGTAAAAATCCCGCGCTTTCAGGTGGGAAATCCCTTGGCAAATTTCCACAGAAGTAGGTGCTAACGGGCTTGCATATATACTAGTAACACTGCTTCCTGCAGAAGGAAGGGATTTGGGAGGGAAGGGGGGGGGGGGGGGCAAAGGGGCCGAGGACCGACCTCTAGAAGGAAGGCGCTGGGGGCGATGGGAGGAGACCTTAGAAAAGGATGGACAATTCTGGGGTCAAACAGGAGAGACGTAAGAACCAGGCAAATTGCTACAAGTGGTCACCATGGAAACCAACAGATGTTCCAAATAGGTACATGAACCGAAAAAGGATTTTGCAGACCTACTTGTACATGACTGGTGGTGCTGTAGTGGTCTGGGGGAATACAAATTTCACATACATGTACTTGGAAATCTTGTTTACACTTCGTCCCATATATTTTCTTGTCTATCGAGTATATAGGTATATTCAACAACATTCACTCCAGTTTTTCACAAGCTGATGATACCTTAATCGTATCAAATAGTATCCTTAAAAGGGTAATATTTATTCAGCTGTGTTCAACTGATTTGATCATTACATTCATACACATGCAATATCGCTTACACTCAATATTCAGCATTGTCAATATGCGTATTACTAGTATTGCTTCTAATATGACAAGTATGTATGCAATGCGCATACTAGTAATAATCAATTCGAGCTCAACTTTACATTGATCACACTTTAATTTGATGTAACCACATCCAGCCTGGTTGGAAGAACTACATTTTATTGGTAAAATTCTAGTGAAGTATGGGATAGTTTGATTCCTATACGTACATGAATTGTGTACCAGCTTCAAGATAGGAAAATATATATACTAGTACTCTATCGTTCATACCTAAGGTTCTTGGACTCTGATACCACCCCCCCCCCCCCCCCCCGACACTCATCACCATAGAAACAGGACCACAATTCCACTACTAATTTTGTCTCAAGTTGAACCTGAGATATTCCCCAATAACGGACTCCTACACTGTTTGACTTTCTCATCTCCAGATATTTGCTTTTATCCAGGAAATTCCGACCATACCCCAATCTCCCCCCCCCCCCCTCCCCCACCCCCCAACCTACTCCACTCCATCTCTCATCCCATTTTGATTCAAAAACGTGAATCCCCACTTGTCCAATCCCGTACTGTGGCACCCACAACCTTATTGGGTATAATTCATTAAGACAATAGGGACCCCGATGGCCCGTTTCTGGGGTGGGTTGGGTGGCTTCTATGATCGGCTCACTACCGATCAACACCCAGGCACATTCACGGGCCAAATCCCGCTACCGACACCAACCGGACGACTGATTTAGGGAGTGTTTGGGACGATGTTCGTTAACATCGCCTTCACGTCACAAATCACCTCCCATCAGCCGTCTACTGTAGCTCGGCAATCCCTGATGGACTCTCTACAGCGGCATACATGTGAATGTAACTCGATCGTTGGAAAACTGGGTGATTTTTATTTTGAACAATACAGGCATTGCCTCTTGGACCCTGTTATACTGGGGTCTTTTTTTCTACCGAAAACAAGTTTTATAACAATGAAATGATGACGATACATGTATCTTGTTGTTGGTCATAAATAAAAAAATTCAACAAAGTAATGCCACATGAACTTTAGGAAATGTGCAAAACCAAATCTGTTGATAAAACTTCAGAGTAGCCCTTTGCACTCAAATTTTTATTATCTACATGTACACATTACATTTTGTATGTGACATGGCGGAATTCCATGAAGGAGAGTTAAGATTCGAGCTGGGGAGGGGTGAGGGGTAGGGCTTTAAGTCTAGCAACTTGCACACTGCAGAAAGTACACTACAATGTATTCGTGTTTGTTAATGTAGATCATTCAAATAGTAAAATTATTTCCTGGCCTTTTAGTAGTAATTTTAGACCATGAATAAAGTATGAAATGTTCTGCTATGGGACCCAAGCCTTTTTTCCCCTAGCATTTGTATGACGGCAAAAGGGGGTCTTCTCAAAAGCCGTATATTTCAGCTAATGGTTTCCAATATTGCAGAAAAGTCAGACTCGGCTCAAAATTATGGCATAATTGTCTGTCACAGTCCAAAGGAACGTCAAGTCTATGGCCGTACATGTTACAGGGTCGAAGCTAACTGGGGTTGTGAGAGACCGAGGGAAGAAAACAGGCATAAAGACGAGGTCTGAGGGAGAATCTGGACAACGAGGACGTCAGGGTGGCATTGAAGGGTTTCTCCTGATCAAGGATGTGAGAGGGGGGGGGGAAGACTTCCATAGATTTCTTGTGAAACTATCACAAAGAACATCAGTGGGTGGGAGCGGCAATGGAAAAATCTGTGTGTACATGCAGAGTGTGGGGCGGAAGTATCTAAGAAAACTAGGACATATGCAATGGAAGTGACGATCATTCACAGCTTTTTCTATGCACTGTTTGTCTGGGAAAGGGGTTTGATAGTAAAGGACACCCATGGTCAATACATGTAGGTAATAGCTAAACTGGAAAATTCCTTGTGAACTAAAATAATACAATCCATACATAAAGTGTTTTGTAAAGGGTTACAAAATCAACAGTAATGTGACCAATCCATTTTGTGCAATTATGAATTCTCAAAAATCATTGATTAGATCTACTCAAAACGAAGGAAGGGAATGGAAGGCAAAATGTAATTGGTTTTCCTTCAATTAATTATTTGAGTATCATGGTTACTGGTAATCGTTAATCATTATATGTTAGGCATGGTGGCATTTTACCTGTATTTGAATCGACATGTTCGACATGTGCTTAAATGTGCTTCCGTAACTTTCATCAAAACAGGTGTCCTTTTTCAAAATTTCATGGCTTTTGCAACTATCGAGTACAAAATGTGACAAGTGTGGCATTCATCAGTAGACTCGCGCCACCCAGTAATTTGAGATTTCCAGGGATGGTGTTTTTTGTTTTTGATTGAGATTTACCATGTTTACATACATGTATCAACTTTGCCCTAAGAGCAAAGCAATTTCAAATTTTTTTTCGAATGACATACATTTTTTCAAATTCCTCCTAACATGACTTATTTCTTGAAAGTTTTTCTCTCAAACTGATTCAGTTTCAACAAAAAAGTCAATTTTTGCAAAGTAGTGTGGTGTCTAGAAGTCATCATCAGCAAATGGATGTTACACAAGTCTACCAGAAAACCCCCAGAAGTATATATACATGTAATAGTAACATGTTTGTCAACAAATCAATTCAGCAATTTGCTCTGGCGACTATGGAACATATACATGATATAATACAATATATAATATCCTTTGGCTGTTCTTTAGATACATTGGTGGGTACATGTATTTTGTTGTTGGCTAAAAGATCTGGACTGATAAAGAGAAGAAAATTTTATACATTTCACAGAAAACATTCACCCACGCAGTGGTAACATGTGGTGTATCTCCTTGTAAGATGTTCAGGACAAGATTTACCAATCACTTTTACTGATCACGTCAGACAGAATTGACCAGTCCATGACCGACTGTCCAGTCAGATATCATTGTCAGTCAGTTTATAGGATCAGTTCCATGTCAGATACATACAGATATACAGCCAGAGACCGTCTCCCTGCTTGAGGGGGGTAAACTGGGAGTCTTGTGATAGGATTTCAATTCAATTTGCTTGGACAATACCCCGAGGCTTTTATCGGGCAGACCGTTATTGTGTGTATACACGTTGCCATGACAACAGAAGTGTCATTGGCTATTGCTGTCACTGTCCATGGGATTTTTGGGGGAATTCTAATGATGAGTTTGTTCAAACTTCTAAGTGTTTATTCCAGCCAATGATCCTCTATTACTTATACCAACAATCCATCCAACTGATACAGAAATTATAATATAGATAATTTAGATGTACTTGTATATATACAATCAATTATATTCAAATGTCAGTACAAATATATATATTTTATACCAAAAGGTCATGGCGCTATTAAGTATAGATGTAACGCTATCACAAAAACACCGAAGTTTATTGACGAAATGTCATGAGCACCTTCATTATTCGTCGATGAAAAAAAACCGCATTGCGATAGGTCTGACAATGTCGTTTATGTTAAGCTATGGAATCACGCTCAAACATTTATGAGGCAAATATGATTAGGATAATAGAAAAGTGATTCAGACAGGCAAGTTTTAGTGGCGCAAAGAGAAGCGTGTCCTGATTGGGTCACTGTCGCGGTGGCGAGCTGCGAGTGTCATTGCGATAGAGCAACCATAGTAACTGGACAGTTGAGGCAGACGTTGTCAATGGCAGGATCGCCATAAACAGGGAAAATATCTGATGATGTACTGATAAAGCAAACATTAAATGTAACGATATCAACACAGGGTGGATGGACGTTGTGTGCTTAATATATATAGAATACAAGTTACGTATCATGATATTCTTTCGACATTTGCAACCTTAGTATACCTTATAAATTCCTCTTAGTATACTTAGTACAGTACATGTATTGTTATTACATGTACCTAGCAATTCTATTAGATACTAGCAATACCATAAACATGATTAGGTATACACTGTACTTCAATGCCAGTGTACCCCACACATATATATGACAATCTAGCCCCTTCATCATGTTCAGTTTGGATGAGTGCACCAAATTACTCCGCTGACAAGTTACATGTTGATCTACAGTATAGGCATTTACATCAATCAATCATTTATTAATCTGCGTATGACAACAGCGCACTGTGATTCCCTGCCCGATTGATGTCATTATGTAACACAAAGTTGGACGATGAGGAGGCCATATTTATGACCCTGTCTCTGTGAATAACTGATTTGGAGTAAGCGAATAACACCCGAAACAGAATCTACATACAAGTATATATTCACGGGTATATTGCGCTGATTTCCAGCATCGAAGCCATAAAAGCCCTGCTTAAAAATTTATCATGAAAAATATGATCACAATAATAGCGAGTGAGCCACAGTGTCTGCTGCATTGACAGTATACAGAATAGACTGGCCATATATCGTCCAATGGACTTCATTAATTCACCCCTGTGGGGCTATCTGATATCGTCATGGTAACAATAGAAAGTTACCACTTGGGGATTGGTTATTCGGACACGAGTATTAGCAAAAGTAGCAATTGTCGTGTTTACTGACAATTGCTTCCATCTTGCTTTGTCAACTTTTCAGCGGTTTTCAACCAAGAGAGACCCCAAAACAAATCCCCATTTTCCCGATATCTGACACTCGGGCTTTCACGTTGTTTCAGAAGTAAATGGGATTGCCATGTTGAACATTCGCCCCACTTCCTTCCTTGTTGCATGTTTTCACTCGCTTTATCAGGAACACGCTCGGTTACTTCGTAATTCAATGAAACAATACAAATCCAAGTAGGATCGACTTCTAGGTGGTCTGACCAAACGATCACGCCCTTTGCTTTCACGGACAATTTTCATCGTTCTTTTAATTTCCACACTCATTAACATTCAGGCAGATAAAATCTTTGGTTTTTTTTTTACTCTTGAAAGAAGTCAAAGTGAGTTTACGTTTGCGGAATTAATGCGGAGCTTTCGTCGCCTCTGCCCTTGGTGACCCCATCACATCACCAGGTTTTTTTTGCACCTCTTTTCTTCACGTTTGCTGCCTAGAACAATGCCACACGTCAAATCACCGTGACAGGTTTCCTCTTGCGAGCGTTCCGTCTTTTTACGTATTGGCTGGGTCATGGCGGGTGTGAAAGAACGTCGAGATAAAAGGTGCGACAGTCTTGGAGCACAGTAGAAAAAGCCCAGCCCTCGTCAATAAGAGTCAACAGAGGGAGAGAGACTTTGAAGATAGGTGCGGGAGACTTATTTCGGGACAGCTGAGGGTCGCAGGGAGGGGGAAAAAGCTCGCCAGTCTCGTGAAAGATCGGGGAAAAAATCTTGACGAAAGAAACAACAGGAACTGGCAGCACTACCGACCGGTGTGAGACAGAGGAGGGGCGAGTTGTTGGAAGGACGGAAAGAAGTAGTGGGGTGACCTGAGAAAATTAGTGTTGATAACAAAAGAAATGGGTCTCACAGGACCTAATCAATATCTGTGGGAGTCGGCATGCAGTGCCAGTGAAAGATTGAGATAACTCCTAAAGCTCGGCCCTGTATAACAGAAGACCATGTGCTACTTTGCCACATGTTTCTCAATGGTGAAGTCCTGGCCATACCAGCATTATTTTGTTAGAAGAGGGAATTCCTACAGTAACTGTATTCTTGGAAAGGGGTTGGAAGCAAGAGGTGCTGTCGAGATTGAAGTGTCAATACTGGATTGATAAAAATGTTAGATCTAATTAGCTGCAGACAGACAGAGAACTCACCAAGGTTTTGTAAAGTATGTGGGGTGTGTTACTTTAGAAGTATGTGACGGAAATAAACAACATTCAATGGAGAGGAGTCTGAAAACTCATACACAAAATTATATTTGTGGGCTTTATATAAAAATCTAGCCTTTCCTACATGAACCATAAAATATAATAAACTAGACGCTTCCGGTCGCCTACGACCGCTTGGGTGTATCCCCCGTAGCCCTATCATCTCTGTTGCCCCAAATATATCACTGTCAAGTGTGAAAAACTAGAGCAAGGGCTAAAAAAGATTACCAGAGAAATGTTAAATCTCAAGTCACAACTGTTTTCTTTTCCCCACCAAAATTGCTGCACTGATTTTCCGAGGTTATTGAAGGTCGAATTCAGAATCACCACTGATATCTCTTTATATGAATTTCCATTTCGACATGTTTGATAAAGTAACGAAAATACAGATAGATCAATCTTTTCACCTATTTATATTTCAACTCAGAATATTTTACAAACTTGGTTCCAAGTTGAAATTCAAAGTAAAATTTGACCAAAAATGCATTTCAAGATGACGAAATTGGAGCCAGATTGAACTTCTCACCATAAGTTATATTTCGACTCATAATACATGTATGTGCCAAACATGGTTTCAAGTTGAAATTCAAAGTAAAAGTTAATCAAAACTGCATTTCAAGATGACAAAATTGGAGCCAGATCAAACTTTTCGTCATGAGTTATATTTTAACTCATGATACCTGCCCAACTTGATTTCAAGTTGGAATTCAAACTAAAAGTTGACCAAAACTGCATTTCAAGATGACGAAATTGGAGCCAGATCAAACTTTTCGCCATGAGTTATATTTCAACTCATAATATGTGCCAAACTTGGTATTAAGTTGAAATTCAATCTAAAAGTTGACCAAAACTGCATTTCAAGATGACGAAAATGGAGCCAGATCGAACTTTTCACCATAAGTTATATTTTAACTCATAATTTGTGCCAAACATGGTCTCAAGTTGAAATTCAAAGTAAAAGTTGATCAATGTTTTCATAAAAAGCTATTGTGATCAATAATAGACTTAACTAGCAAAAAAACTAGAAGTCAAGGCCTAAAGATGCCTTGGAGGCATTTCGGTGTGATGATTAATTTATAATATATACTAGATATCGACGAAAACAAAAAATGCCGACTCGGCAAAAAAATTTCGGGTCAAGGTCAAAGTTCATCAATAATACCCATTAGACATGTTTGTCTAGGGCGACGAGTCCGAAAATAACGTCCGTTTCGCTCTACGACGCACCGTTTCCGAGATATCGACGAAAACGAAAAATGCCGACTCGGCAAAAAAATTTCGGGTCAAGGTCAAAGTTCATCCATAATACCCCTTAGACATATTTGTCTAGGGCGGCGAGTCCGAAAATAATGTCCGTTTCGCTCTACGACGCACCGTTTCCGAGATATCGACGAAAACGAAAAATGCCGACTCGGCAAAAAAATTTCGGCTCAAGGTCAAAGTTCATCAATAATACCCATTAGACATGTTTGTCTAGGGCGACGAGTCCGAAAATAACGTCCGTTTCGCTCTACGACGCACCGTTTCTGAGATATCGACGAAAACGAAAAATGTCGACTCGGCAAGAAAATTTTGGGTCAAGGTCAAAGTTCATCCATAATACCCTCTATACATGTTTGTCTAGGGCGATGAGTCCGAAAATAACGTCCGTTTCGCTCTACGACGCACCGTTTCCGAGATATCGACGAAAACGAAAAATGCCGACTCGGCAAAAAAATTTAAGGTCAAATTCAAAGTTCATCAATAATACCCCTTAGACATTTTTGTCTAGGGCGACGAGTCCGAAAATAACGTCCGTTTCGCTCTACGACACACCGTTTCCGAGATATCGACGAAAACGAAAAATGCCGACTCGGCAAAAAATTTCGGGTCAAGGTCAAAGTTCATCCATAATACCCCTTAGACATGTTTGTCTAGGGCGATGAGTCCGAAAATAACGTCCGTTTCGCTCTACGACGCACCGTTTCTGAGATATCGACGAAAACGAAAAATGCCGACTCGGCAAAAAAATTTAAGGTCAAGGTCAAAGTTCATCCATAATACCCCTTAGACATTTTTGTCTAGGGCGACGAGTCCGAAAATAATGTCCGTTTCGCTCTACGACGCACCGTTTCCGAGATATCGACGAAAACGAAAAATGCCGACTCGGCAAAAAAATTCGGGTCAAGGTCAAAGTTCATCCATAATACCCCTTAGACATGTTTGTCTAGGGCGGCGAGTCCGAAAATAACGTCCGTTTCGCTCTACAACGCACCGTTTCCGAGATATCGACGAAAACGAAAAATGCCGACTCGGCAAAAAAATTTCGGGTCAAGGTCAAAGTTCATCCATAATACCCCTTAGACATGTTTGTCTAGGACGACGAGTCCGAAAATAACGTCCGTTTCGCTCTACGACGCACCGTTTCCAGGATATGCAGGATGCCTCAAGGATGACTCGGCAAAAATGTTTTCGACCTCTAGGTCAAAGGTCGTTTGACGTATCGATCCCAAAATCAATAGGGTTCTTCCCTGTTGATATATAAACATCCGTGCAAAATTCTGCAACTATTGCCTGAATATTTTTCCAGTTATCGTCCGGAAACCAAGTTTCAAGATCAGCCTTGATTTCATCCTCAAGGACCTCACGGACCTCGGAGCCGGATCAAAAAAAATAATACACCCTAGAGATGTTTGTCTAGGGCGACGAGTCCGAAAATAACGTCCGTTTCGCTCTACGACGCACGGTTTCCGAGATATGCAGGAAGCCTCAAGGATGAACCAGCAAAAAATTATTTTGACCTCTAGGTCAAAGGTCGTTTGACGGATCGATCCCTAAATCAATAGGGTTCTTCCCTGGTGGCATATGAACCTCCATGCAGAGTTCTGCAACTATTGCGTAAATATTTTTCCAGTTATCGTCCGGAAACCAAGTCTCAAAATTAGCCTTGATTTCATCCTCACGGACCTCACGGACCTCGGATCCGGCTCAAAAAGAATAGGGTTCTTCCACATATCATTTCTGACTTGTGGTGAAAATTTGACGAGGATCCGTCAAGGCAATCTAAAGTTATCGTCCGGAAACCAAAAGTGGCGGAAGAAAAAAAAAAAAAAAAAAAAAAAAAATTAGCCCAAGGGCTAAGAAAGGTTACCGGACAATACATATTTTAGATATTAGTAGTTTGTCCTGTGACCTTGAAAATAAGGTCATTGGTCAATTCAAAGACATGATAATATTCGACATATGTCATTTCTAGTATGTCCACAACTGATTCTTAAGCAGTAAAGTCAATAATAAGCGAGATTATAAGCGAGATAAGCCATTATGTCCTGTGACCTTGAAAATGAGGTCAAAGGTCGAATTCAAGGTCATAGCAATATTCAGATTATATCATTTCCTATACGTTCATAATTAATTCCTAAGCTCTAAAGTCGATAATAAGCAAGCTAATAGCCATTTTGTCCTGTGACCTTGAAAATTAGGTCAAAGGTGAAGTTCAAGGTCATGACAATGTTCAGAATATATCATTTTCTATATGTCCACAATTGATTGCTAAGCTGTAACGTCGATAAAAAGCGAGATATTAGCCATTTCTTTCTCTGACCTTGAAAATGAGGTCAAAGGTCAAATTCAAGGTCATAGCAATATTCAACATATCATTTCCTATATGTTCATAATTGATTCCTAAGCTGTAAAATTTATAATAAGCGAGATATTAGCCATTTTGTCCGGTGATCCTGAAAATGAGGTCAGAGGTAAAATTCAAGGTCATGATTATATTCAGCATATATCATATTCTATATGTCCACAATTGATCCCTTAGCTAGTAAATCGATAATAAGTGAGATATTAGCCATTTTGTCCTGTGACCTTGAAAATGAGGTCAAAGGTCAAAATCAACGCCATCAGAATATTTGGCATTTATCATTTCCTATATGTCCACAATTGATTCCTAAGCTGTAAAGTCGATAATAAGCGCGATATTAGACATTTTGTACTCTGACCTTGAAACCGAGGTCAGAGGTCAAATTCAAGGTCACAAGAATATTCAGCATATATCATTTCCTATATGCCCACAATTGATCCCTAAGCCGTAAAATCGATAATAAGTGAGATATTAGCCATTTTCTCTTGTGTCCTTGAAAATGAGGTCAAAGGTCAAATTCAAGGTTATCAGAATATTCGGCATAAATCATTTCCTATATGTCCACAATTGATTCCTAAGCTGTAAAGTCGACAATACGTGAGATATTAGCCATTTTGTGCTCTGACCTTGAAACTGAGGTCAGATAATATTCTGATGGCGTTGATTTTGACCTTTGACCTCATTTTCAAGGTCACAGGACAAAATGGCTAATATCTCACTTATTATCGATTTACTAGCTAAGGGATCAATTGTGGACATATAGGATATGATATATGCTGAATATAATCATGACCTTGAATTTTACCTCTGACCTCAAATTCGAGGTCACGAGAATATTCAGCATATATCATTTCCTATATGTCCACAATTAATCCCTAAGCTGTAAAATCGATAATAAGTGAGATATTAGCCATTTTGTCCTGTGACCTTGAAAATGAGGTCAAAGGTCAAATTCAAGGTTATCAGAATATTCAGCATATATCATTTCCTATATGTCCACAATTGATTCCTAAGCTGTAAAGTCGATAATGAACGAGATATTAGCCATTTTGTGCTCTGACCTTGAAACCGAGGTCAGAGGTCAACTTCAAGGTCACAAGAATATTCGGCATATATCATTTCCTATATGTCCACAATTGATTCCTAGTCTCTAACCTCAATATTAAGTGAGATATTAGGCTTAATGTGTCCCGTTATAAAGCATAGGAGAATTTAACATGGCAAAGTCCCATTTGGGCCGTGTTTGGGCCCAAAATGGCCCTTTCCGAGTGATTCAAAAGCAACGAAATTTATACATGTCAGAGGGGTACATATGAGGAGTGTTATGCATAAATAAGAAACAAAAGTTACTAAACAGATTTTGAGGAAACGACCGTCAAAGTCCAAAATTGGCCATTTTTTCACGAAAATGGCCGCTCTGACCTTGAAACCGAGGTCTGAGGTCAAATTCAAGGTCTCGAGAATATTCAGCATATATCATTTCCTATATGTCCACAATTGATTCCTAGTCTCTAATCTCAATATTAAGTGAGATATTAGGCTTAATGTTTAACATGGGAAAGTCCCATTTGGGCCGAGTTTGGGCCCAAAATGGCCAACTTCAAGCGATTCAAGTGCAACGAAATTTATACATGTCACAGGGGTACATATGAGGAGTGTTATGCATCAATAAGAAAAAAAGTTACTGAACAGATTTTGAGTAAACGACCATCAATTCCAAAATTGGCCATTTTTAGACGAAAACGGCCGCTCTGACCTTGAAACCGAAATCAGAGGTCAAATTCAAGGTCACGAGAATATTCGGCATATATCATTTCCTATATGTCCACAATTGAATCTTAGTCTCTAATTTCAATTTTAAGTGAGATATTAGGCTTAATGTGTCCCATTATAAAGCATAGGAGAATTTAACATGGGAAAGTCCCATTTGGGCCGAGTTTGGGCCCAAAATGGCCCACTTCGAGCGATTCAAGGGCAACGAAATTTATAGATGTCACAGGGGTACATAGGAGGAGTGTCATGCATCAATAAGGAAAAAAGTTACTGAACAGATTTTGAGAAAACGACCGTCAAAGTCCAAAATTGGCCATTTTTCGACGAAAACGGCCGCCATTTTGAAAAAAATGCGAAAATCAAAAAACTAAAAAAAACCTTTCCTGCAAATATTTTTAGGTATTTTTGTGCAAAATTTCAGAAATATTCGACTGTAAACTTTAATGATAAAAATGTGGACGGACGGACGACGGACGACGGACGCCGGACGACGGACGACGGACGACGGACGACGGACGCAACGCCACGGCAATAGGTTATCGGACCAAAGGTCCGGTAACCTAAAAATAAATAAATTCTGCTAAAACCATAAAGGCATTTCTGCCGAAATGCCTTAATAATGTTAACTCATTTGGTCACAGCGATAAAATCTCTACTGGACAAAGCCTTCACCTTGTTGAGCCCAATAATAAATATTTCTTGTCTTAACTATTTTAATTGTGGTCAATAATAGACTTAACATGTAAAAATAAAGTTAACTTATTCGGTTACACCCAGAAATTTCTACCGGACAAAACCTTAACCTTGTTGAGCTCAATAATAATTGTTTCTCATCTTAACTATTTTTATTGAGGTCAATAATAGACTTAACTAGCAAAAAAAATGTTAACTTATTTGGTTACAGACATAAAATGTCTACTGGACAGAATCTTTACCTTGTTGAGCCCAATGATAAATATTTCTTGTCTTAACTACTTTTATTGTGGTCAATAATAGACTAAACTAGTAAAAATAATGTTAACTTATTCAGTACACCCATGAAATCTGTACTGGACATACTTTCACCTTGTTGAGCTTAATGATAAATATTTCTCATCTTAACTATTTTTATTGTGGTCAATAATAGACTTAACTATTTTTATTGTGGTCAATAATAGACTTAACTAGTGAAAATAATGTTAACTTATTCGGTTACACCAATGAAATTTGTACTGGACAAAAGATTTACCTTGTTGAGGTTAATAATAGATATTTCTTGTCTTAACTATTTTTATTGTGGTCAATAATAGACTTAACTATTAAAAATAATGTTAACTTATTCAGTTACACCCATGAAATCTGTACTGGACAAAACCTTTACCTTGTTGAGCTTAATAATAAATGTTTCTCGTCTTAACTATTTTTATTGTGGACAATAATAGACTTAACTAGTAAAACTAATGTTAACTTATTCAGTAATATTGTCCTGTTTTCACTGAAAACTTCAGTTCTCCATTCTGAACAAGAAACCAGTGTCATTACCTTCCATTGTACAGGCTATTGGAATGATCGTACATGTCAAAATGGATATTTCAAAATTCTGTAATAAGTTAGGCTGTTAACATATTAATATTTATATGATCATTCCAAAAAACGATTGGTTTCGTGCGACAGCCCTTCCCAACAACACTCCCAAATATTATCGAGATTAGTCAAAAATTGCCATCTGTAGAGCGTTCACAAGCCATGTGTCTCAAACAGGCTGTTTTCAATGCAAAATGTGTTCCCAAACGACCAATTCAGTTGCCACGGCAACCAAAATCGACTGGTGTCAGGATCTTACCATAATATATGTGCCTGCGAAAAATAATGGTGATCGGTTGAGAATTGCGGCCTGTAGCGCGTTCACAAGCGATGTGTCTCAAACAGGCTGTTTTCAATGCAAAATGTGTCCCCAAACGACCAATTCAGTTGCCACGGCAACCAAAATCGATTGGTGTCGGGATCTTACCATTATATATGTGCCTGCAAAAAATAATGGTGATCGGGTGAGAATTGCGGCCTGTAGCGCGTTCACAAGAAAATCTCTGCGGACGCGGACGCGGACGCGGGCGCGGACGCGGACGCGGACGCGGACGACGAAGCCAAATCCATAGTATCCGCCGAACTTTGTTCGGGGGATACAATTATAACGTCTTTGCTTTAGATAACAAATTTGGTGGAGAATCTGACAAATCAAGAATCAACGTAACTTCATATACCAGGTATATTGTACCAGTATTGGAAATTCTAATGACGTCATTTTAGTATTTCTGTCCAAACCTAATTTTGGACACACTGACACAGCACATTAACTTGTTCGACTTTAGTTTCAGGTCACAGATCGGGTTCCAGAATTAGTTCAGCAAATTGGAATGTCTAGTCTCCGAGAATCGTGAGACACCATTTGTGAAATATGATGATTAAAAGATTCAAAACAGATCACATTTACTCGCTAATTTGTCATGATCCGTTGGATGGCAATTCTGCCTACTGCCCACTCAGTCTTATCTAAACCGATCATGTTCGTTAATATGTCGAGATGCTCACAAACTCATTTCCTGGAGTGTCCAACGGTAGTAATAATCAGCTGGGATGGACAATGCTGATATGTCCTTTCTCAGGAAGTCTCCTATTTTGTTATTCATTTTCAACATTTTTTTGTTCATCTATACTATACAAGTACAAATCGTTTGCCCTGAGGTTAAATGGTTTTAGATGTAGTTTTCATTTACCTAACATATATATGTTCAGTCTTATTCATCACCAACGCAATTTAATTTGCTCACGAAATCCCAAAATATCACTTTACTGTTCAAGTTACGTACTAATATAGTTAAAAGTACTCCAAGAGCAGTTGACAAATGATCAAGTTTACAGAATATTGAGAGACAGAAATTAATATATATACATTCAATACTAGTATACTACATATAACTACACTTGACCAACACAAGCAGACTGTTAAGTGCAGAAGTCTAGAACAGTCCGCACTTTAACGATGTTTGCCATCATTTATCTTCATCAAAAGCTATGTGGGTGTATTTTTTCTCACACCCATTAAATAGTACTTTAAAAGAAAGGATACACTATGGGCTATTTATTCCCCATATATATTGTAACGTCTAAGCTTTGGCATCCTCAAAGCGCTGAGTAAACCTTCCTCAACACTCTGTACACAGGCAATCATCTTCAAATTTGTGTGAACCAAACTTCCCCAATGAAAACATACAGTATTGATACATCTGTACACAATAGCTGATCATAGAGCTCTCAGATCAAACATTTTTGTGACCTGGTCAAACACGTACTGTGGGTGACACTCAAAACATCTGATCTTGGATGTAGAACATTTCAACTTATAGTTTTACACTGGTGTATGTAGGTCTGACTCCTGAACAGCAAAGTGCAGCATACAAGAATTTTCATGCCATCCTAACAATGAATAAAAGATTATCATGAATTGATATAGATCTGTTCAACAGATTTTTTTTAATAAATTCACATTTAACAATTATTTCTGGTTCAAGACCAGACAATTTGACTTACATGTATCTGTCCCCGAACAAATTCTGTAAATATAACGGGCATTTACAAGTACAACTTCGTATTGGTACAGACGTCTGCACACCTGCCGTCGAGTACATGTTTATAACTCATCATAACTCCCGTGAATTGAACAACTGTCTGCTATCATTGTTATCAATAGCTATAAAGATACTCAAGTTATCATTTACCAATGGTACAAATTATCAAGGAGTACAGCATACAACCCAGGGCATCGTGTGTGGTATTGGGAGTAAGACTATTGATTATACAACACATTGATTTCTTGTATCTGTCCAATTTATCATGTAATTGGTGTCCAGACGGAGGCATCGAGGCGGGTTAATTGTGTGTCGTCCTGTGTCATTTGTCTCGCCCGGAGAACTGATCTACACCGATCTGACTGCACTCAGGGGTCCTACAGTGATGTAACTTTTGATGAACTACCCGGGAAGCTTGGGGGAGGGAGGGGGTTGGCAGTGGGGTTTGAGATGAACCAGTCTGTATCCTTTGCAATTGTGATTGTTGATTGCATTTGGCCGTTTTGTGATAATTTTTCATTGTCGGTATGAACGATTTTGCGTATTCTTTCAGAAACTCAATTAAGCGCTCAAGCAGATTTGGGTATTTTCCTGAGCAAGTTATAAATTCCCTGCCAATCATGTTTGACAACTCTTGTTACAAACATCAAAATATATACTCTAATACTATTATTTAGTCAATATAATACAACCAAAATATCCTGATTGATAAATGTGAATGTACCTGCCAAATTACCAAAAGGAAACCCAGTCAAAGTGCACAGGTAAAAATCTCAGCAGCGCAAGACATCAAGTTGATTCTGCCGGTTTTAGATAGTGAATACTGCAAAAAGTATGAGAGCCGACTTGTTGGAGCTGACAGGCTGGTGATCCCTTTGAACAGGTCTGCCAGCTTAGACAGATGTAAAAACAAGTCTAAAACCAACTTTTTCAAATGCCAGCATCAGCCCGTACATGTACGGGATGTATGCAGTAGGTGTTACGAATGTGGGAATGCCCTTATCTTGTTCATCGTGGCTTTGAAAACACACTCCAAACTTGCCGGAGACTGGAAAATAAATATCCTTGATCTTGCATGAAATATTTACACTGTCGAATCCCCACAACATTCACAGCTCACCAAATACCATACCACCCGTCCACCCCCTTTCTTAAACTCCATCCCTGGCCAATTACTACATAACTTTTAAATGTTTCCGCGAATTTTACTATGGTTAGATAAACGTTATCTACATGGACGTACTAGTAGTGTTCTTTCTCAAGGATTTCAACAAGATGAATGTTGCTGCCAAAATAAATGGCATACTTTTTTTCTCACTCTAACCAAAATCATTTCCAAGTCGAATAAACCATTTATCTAAGGTTGAATTTCAAGAAAAATACAAGGAAATGCCTAATGGCCAACTATATATTGTTCAGGTATCGCTATGAACCCAAACATGTATGTTGTGTATACTATTACTGTCTTATCTGCAAAGTGCCAGAATTTTCTTTTAGATATATTTTTCAGGCATTTCTTTTCATTCCTGGTTTTCCTGGAAGTACTGTTGGATGACTAACCCCGAGAAGTACATGTACAAGTACTGGTAGAAGACATTCAAGTGTACAAAACTGTACTGATCGGTGCATAAGATAACATGGATAAGGCCACCTAGATTGGACATACATGTTTGGAGGCTTCAAAGTTGGAAAACACTAAAGTAAAGTACCAATTGACATCAGCATCAGGTTTTGTGCAACATTTTTTGTAATATTCTCAAGCATCATGTGAACTACATTTTATTGGTAAAATTCTAGTGAAGTATGGAATGGTTTGATTCCTATATTAAAGTACATGAATTGTCTACCAGCTTCAAGATAGGAATATATTTACTAGTACTCTGGGTTCTTGGACTACATGTATTATACCGCCACCCCCAAGTCATCCATCACCATAGAAACAGAACCACAATCCCACTACTAATATTGTCTCAGTCGAATCTGAGATATTCCCCAATAACGGACTCCTACACTGTTTGACTTTCTCATCTCCAGATATTTGCTTTTATCCGGAAAATTCCGGCCATTATTAACCCCCCCACACTCTCCCCCCCCCACCCCCCCCCCAACCCCCCACCCCCCCCCCCCCAACCCCAATCCAACTCTCATCCCACTTTGATTTAAAATCGTGAATCTCGACTTTTCCAATCCTGTACTGTCGCACGTACAACCTTATTGGGTATAATTCATTAAGACAATAGGGACCCCGATGGCCCGATGCTGGGGTGGGGTGGGTGGCTTCTATGATCGGCTCACTACCGATCAACACCCAGGCACATTCACGGGCCAAATGACTATACCGACACTAACCACCGACTGATTTAAGGAGCGTTTGGGACGACGTTCGTTAACATTGCCTCCATGTCACAAATCACTTCCCATCAGCCGTCTACTGCAGCTCGACAATACCTGATGGACTGTCTACAGTGGCATACATATAAATGTAACTGGATAGTTGGAAAACTGGGTGATTTTTATTTTGAACAATACCGGCATTGCCTCTTGGACCCTGTTATACTGGGGTCTTTTTTCTACCTAAAACAAGTTTTATGACGATGAAATGATGACGATACATGTATCTTGTTGTTGGTCATAAATAAAAACATTCAACAAAGTTATGCCACATGTACTTTAGGAAATGTGCAAAACCAAATCTGTTGATAAAACTTCAGAGTAGCCCTTTGCACTCAAATTTTTATTATCTACATGTACACATTACATTTTGTATGTGACATGGCGGAATTCCATGAAGGAGAGTTAAGATTCGAGCTGGGGAGGGGTGAGGCGTAGGGCTTTAAGTCTAGCAACTTGCACACTGCAGAAAGTACACTACAAAGTATTCGTGTTTGTTAATGTAGATCATTTAAGTAGTAAAATTATTTCCTGGCCTTTTAGTATAATTTCAGACCATGAATAAAGTATGAAATGTTCTGCTATGGGACCCAAGCCTTCTTTCCCCTAGCATTTGTATGATGGCAGAAAAGGGGCTCTTCTCAAAAGCTGTATATTTCAGCTAATGGTTTCCAATATTGCAGAAAAGTCAGACTCGGCTCAAAATTATGGCATAATTGTCTGTCACAGTCCAAAGGAACGTCAAGTCTATGGCCGTACATGTTACAGGGTCGAAGCTAGCTGGGGTTGTGAGAGACCGAGGGAAGAAAACAGGCATAGAGACGAGGACTGAGGGAGAATCTGGACAACGAGGACGTCAGGGTGGCATTGAAGGGTTTCTCCTGATCAAGGATGTGAGGGGGGGGGGGGGGGGGAAGACTTCCATAGATTTCTTGTGAAACTATCACAAAGAACATCAGTGGGTGGGAGCGGCAATGGAAAAATCTGTGTGTACATGCAGAGTGTGGGGCGGAAGTATCTAAGAAAACTAGGACATATGCAATGGAAGTGACGATCATTCACAGCTTTTTCTATGCCCTGTTGTTTGTCAGGGAAAGTGGTTTGATAGTAAAGGACACCCATGATCAATACATGTACATAGGTAATAGCTAAACTGGAAAATTCCTTGTGAACTAAAATAATACAATCCATACATAAAGTGTTTTGTAAAGGGTTACAAAATCAACAGTAATGTAACCAATCCATTTTGTGCAATTATGAATTCTCAAAAATCATTGATTAGATCTACTCAAAACGAAGGAAGGGAATGGAAGGCAAAATGTAATTGGTTTTACTTCAATTAATTATTTGAGTATCATGGTTACTGGTAATCTTTAATCATTATATGTCAGGCATGGCGGCATTTTACCTGTACTTGAATCAACATGTTCGACATGTGCTTCCGTAACTTTCATCAAAACAGGTGTCCTTTTTCAAAATTTCATGGCTTTTGCAACTATCGAGTACAAAATGTGACAAGTGTGGCATTCATCAGTAGACTCGCGCCACCCAGTAATTTGAGATTTCCAGGGACGGTGTTTTTTGTTTTTGATTGAGATTTACCATGTTTACATACATGTATCAACTTTGCCCTAAGAGCAAAGCAATTTCAAATTTTTTTTCGAATGACATACATTTTATCAAATTCCTCCTAACATGACTTATTTCTTGAAAGTTTTTCTCTCAAACTGATTCAGTTTCAACAAAAAAGTCAATTTTTGCAAAGTAGTGTGGTGTCTAGAAGTCATCATCAGCAAATGGATGTTACACAAGTCTACCAGAAAACCCCCAGAAGTATATATACATGTAATAGTAACATGTTTGTCAACAAATCAATTCAGCAATTTGCTCTGGCGACTATGGAACATATACATGATCATGATGATATAATACAATATATAATATCCTTTGGCTGTTCTTTAGATACATTGGTGGGTACTCGTATATTGTTTTTGGGTGAAAGATCTGGAATGATAAAGGGAAGTAAATTCACATATTTCACAGAAAACATTCACCCACACACTGGTAACATGTGGTGTATCTCCTTGTAAGATGTTCAGGACAAGATTTACCAATCACTTTTACTGATCACGTCAGACAGAATTGACCAGTCCATGACCGACTGTCCAGTCAGATATCATTGTCTACAGTTTATAGGATCAGTTCCTTGTCAGATACATACAGACATACAGCCAGGGACCGTCTCCCTGCTTGAGGGGGGGTAAACTGGGAGTTCTAAGTAAGTCTTGTGATAGGATTTCAATTCAATTTGCTTGGACAATACCACGAAGGCTTTTATCGGGCAGACGGTTACTGTGTGTGTACACGTTGCCATGACAACAGAAGTGTCATTGGCTATTGCTGTCACTGTCCATGAAATTTTGGGGGGAATTCTAATGATGAGTTTGTTCAAACTTCTAAGTGTTTATTCCAGCCATTGATCCTCTATTACTTATACCAACAATCCATCCAACTGATACAGAAATTATATAGATAATTTAGATGTACTTGTATATATACAATCAATTATATTCAAATGTCAGTACAAATATATATATTTTATACCAAAAGGTCATGGCGCTATTAAGTATAGATGTATCGCTATCACAAAAACACCGAAGTTTATTGACGAAATGTCATGAGCACCTTCATTATTCGTCGATGAAAGAAAACCGCATTGCGATAGGTCTGACAATGTCGTTTATGTTAAGCTATGGAATCACGTTCAAACATTTATGAAGCAAATATGATTAGGATAATAGAAAACTGATTCAGACAGGGGGCAAATTTTAGCGACACAAAGAGAAGCGTGTCTTGATTGGGTAAATGTCGCTGTGGCAAGCTGCGAGTGTCATTGCCATAGTAACCATGGTTACTGGACAGTTGAGGCAGACGTTGTCAATGGCAGGATCACCATAAACAGGGAAAATATCTGCTGATAAAGCAAACATTAAATGTAACGATATCAACACAGGGTGGATGGACGTTGTGTGCTCAATATATGTAGAATACAAGTTACGTATCATGATATTCTTTCGACATTTGCAACCTTTACATTTCAGATGCAACAATAAGTTCCATGGTTGTGATCATAAATAAATTCCTCTTAGTATACTTGGTACCGTATTGTTATTACATGTACCTAGCAATTCTATTAAATACTAGTAATACCATAAACATGATTAGGTATACACTGTACTTCAATGCCAGTATACCCCACACATATATATGACCATCTAGCCCCTTCATCATGTTCATTTTGGATGAGTGCACCAAATTACTTCGCTGACAAGTTACATGTTGATCTACAGTATAGGCATTTACATCAATCAATCATTTATTAACCTGCGTGTGACAACAGCACTTCATGATTCCCTGCCCGATTGATGTCATTATGTAACACAAAGTTGGACGATGGGGGTCATCAGGCCATATTTATGACCCTGTCTCTATGAATAACTGATTTGGAGTAAGCGAATCACATCGAAACAGAATCCATGTACAACTATATATTCACCGGTACATAGCGCTGATTTCCAGTATTGAAGCCATAAAAGCCCTGCTTAAAAATTTATGATGAAATTTATATGATCACAATAATAGCGAGTGAGCCACAGTGTCTGCTGCATTGACAGCATACAGAATAGACTGGCCATATATCGTCCAATGGACTTCATTAATTCACCCCTGTGGGGCTATCTGATATCGTCATGGTAACAATAGAAAGTTACCACTTGGGGATTGGTTATTCGGACACGAATATTAGCAAAAGTAGCGTCATGGACGATTGTCGTGTTCGCGTACAATTGCTTCCATCTCGCTTTGTCAACTTTTCAGCGTTTTTCGACAAAGAGAGACCCCAAAACAAATCCCCGTTTTCCCGATATCTGACACTCAGGCTTTCACGTTGTTTCAGAAGTAAATGGGATTGCCGTGTTGAACATTCGCCCCACTTCCTTCCTTGTTGCATGTTTTCACTCGCTTTATCAGGAACACGCTCGGTTACTTCGTATTTCAATGAAACAATACAAATCCAAGTAGGATCGACTTCTAGGTGGCCTGACCAAACGATCACGCCCTTTGCTTTCACGGACAATTTTCGTTTTTTTTTTTATTTCCACACTTATTAATATTCAGGGAGATAAAAACTTAGGTCTTTTCTCGACTCTTGAAAGAAGTTAAAGGGAGTTTACGTTTGCGGAATTAATGCGGAGCTTTCGTCGCCTCTGCCCTTGGTGACCCCATCACATCACCGGGCTTTTTCGCACCTCTTTATTCACGTATGGTGTTTAGAACAATGCCACACGTCAAATCACCGTGACAGGTTTCCTCTTGCGAGCGTTCCATCTTTTCACGTATTGGCTGGGTCATGGCGGGTGTGAAAGAACGTCGAGATAAAAGGCACGACAGTCTTGGAGCACGGTAGAAAAAACTCTGGACTTTGTCAATAAGAGTCAACAGAGGGAGAGAGACTTGGAAGATAGGTGCGGGAGACTTATTTTGGGACAGCCGAGGGTCGCAGGGAGGGGGAAAAAGCTCGCCAGTCTCGTGAAAGATCGGGAAAAAAATCTTGACGAAAGCAACAACAGGAACTTGAAGCACTACCGACCGGTGAGAGACAGAGGAGGGGCGGGTTGTTGGAAGGACGGAAAGAAGTAGTGGGGTGACCTGAGAAAATTTAGTGTTGATAACAAAAGAAATGGGTCTCACAGGACCTAATCAATATCTGTGGAAGTCTGCATGCAGTGCCAGTGAAAGATTGAGATAACTCCTAAAGCTTGGCCCTGTATAACGGAAGACCATGTGCTACTTTGCCATGTTTCTCAATGGTGAAGCCCTGGCCATACCAGCATTATTTTGTTAGAAGAGGGAATTCCTACAGTAACTGTTTTCTTGGAAAGGGGTTGGAAGCAAGAGGTGCTGTAGAGATTGAAGTGCCAATACTGGATTGATAAAAATGTTAGATCTAATTAGCTGCAGACAAACAGAGAACTCACCAAGGTTTTGTAAAGTATGTGGGGTGTGTTACTTTAGAAGTATGTGACGGAAGGAAACAACATTCAATGGAGAGTAGTCTGAAAACTCATACACAAAATTATATTTGTGGGCTTCATATAAAAATCTAGCCTTTCCTACATGAACCATACTAGTATAATATCATGAATGTCACCACGGTTATAAATAGCGTCTTTGCTTTCCATAACAAATTTGGTGGAGAATCTGACAAATCAAGAATCAACATAACTTCATATACCCGGTATATCTTACTGGTATTGGAGTATTCTGAGGATTTCTGTGACTGCTTTGGTATTTCTGTCCACATCTAATCTTGGACACACGAACACAGCATGTTAACTTGTTTGACTTTCAGGTCACAGATCGGGTTCCAGAATTAGTTCAGCAAATTGGAATGTCTACTTTTCCGAGAATCGTGAGACACCAATTGGGAAATATGATGATTAAAAGATTCAAAACAGATCACATTTACTCGCTAATTTGTCATGATCCGTTGGATGGCAATTCTGCCCACTGCCCACTCAGTCTTATCTAAACCGATCATGTTCGTTTATATGTCGAGATGCTAACAAACTAATTTCCTGGAGTGTCCAACGGTAGTAATAATTGGCTGGGATGGACAATGCTGATATGTCCTTTCTCAGGAAGTCTCCTATTTTGTTATTCATTTTCAACATTATTTTGTTCTATACTATACAAGTACAAATCGTTTGCCCTGAGGTTAAATGGTTTTAGATGTAGTTTTTATTAACCTAACATATATGTTCAGTCTTATTCATCACCAACGCAATTTAATTTGCTCACGAAATCCCAAAATATCACTTTACTGTTCAAGTTACGTACTAATCAGTCTAGAACATTGCAAATTTGAGTAAAAAAAACCTCACGTAAGAACGTGGGAATATTTTTACGCTAGATAAATTCCTGTCGGTTAGGCAGGAGATTCTTTCTCCCGCCAGAGGCAGCACTTGCGATCAAGGTATCCATGAATTGTCCAAAATTACATCAATGCTAAATACATTCACCAGATGGCGCAATACTGGAAGATTATCAGTCAAAAGAATACCACGCAAAATCGTTAGGTTTCCAACTGTTTCAACATACTAGTATCTAAATGTGATTCCCGGTGGTCGAAAGATTTCACGGCTTGTTTTTCACTGTCGCAATGCGGCGGGATCAAACAACGGCTTTTAGCCAGATTTTCTGGCTACTAGTACTTCAATTCAACACCCCCTCCCCACGCCCTTCCCGGTCTACTACCAAGCGAAGCAAATGTATATTAACCGTGAAGATAATGGCCCATCTTTGCAAGCTACATGTAGACTGTCTGAAACAAAGTGTTCAGTTTTAAAAATCTTGACGGCATCGTGTCGCTTCGACTGTGTCAGATCGGAAGATTGATCTCGGAGAGTTGGTATCCACCATCTTCAGCATCGTGCTTTTGAGGGGGGGGGGGGGGGCAGGTTGGGGTTCGCAACAACAGCGTTTCATTGGCTAAGCAGATACACTACGTCATCACTTATGAATAATTAATCAGATGGTGTTCACGCCTACACCCCCCCCCCCCTTCCCACATGTATCAATATCGAACATTCAGTGCACATCCAGCGGGGAGGATGTCCCCTCTCCAACCCTGGAATTTTATTTAACGAGATATTAAACAGTCTTTCAAATATTGTAGGCTTTGACCATGTTGACTATTATGTGTGAGCATACAACCCCCCCCACCCACCGCATCTCAACCAGCACAGAGAATGGTCCCCTATAGGCTACTAGTATTAACTGTGGGGGTGGAGGTGAATTGGAGCGTTGGTTGACAACAGAGCATCCATCCGTCTGTCCGTGTGAAGTAGGCATAAGTACATGCAGTGACTGACAATGTGACATGCACGGGGCTGCACATTGTCGAGGCAGAGAGTGCCAGGAATCGTACATTTGAGTAGCAAATGATGTTATATTTACTTGATGCTGTACCTAAACAACATTGCATCTTTACGATAATGACAGACACTACTAAGCATACCAGTATTATAAATCTGCCCAGAATATAGACTGGTATTTTGTACATATATCAGTCAGTTTAGTAGTATATTCATGTGTATTTATTTTTGCTGTACTGTAAAGTTTGGGAATTTTATCCATTCGCGAAAATCGCAAAATACATACCTGGAATACAAAATTTTGTCCCATGAATATTGGAATGTGATGTTTGCAAAGAACACATTTTATATTTTGGATATGGTTATCATCGTAATTAACAATTATTGTGGCGAGTGCAAAAGTTATTGCCTCAAAAATTTTTCTTGGTCAAATTGTCTTCCTATGCCCCTGGAAAAACCCTGGAAAGTTACAAAAAACACCCCTCGAAAAATATAGTTGTGGGAGAGTATGCTTGTTAATTAGGTGTTACCTCATTTGTAGCACACTTATTACTTAAGACATCGATTGTTTGAGAGTATGCATGTTAATTAAGTGTTAGGTCATTTGGAGATGTTTACTCAAGATTACTTAAGATTTCGTTTGTTTAGGTATGACAAGTTCAATGGTCGAAATAAGTGTTCAATGTAAATGTGCATGTCAAATTACTCAATTGTTCAACATTTTGGATCAGTTATCCATAAAACATACATTTTTGTTGCTGTTTGCACGATAGTGAAGGATTGGCTCAAGTTAATGGTCTGCACCCAACTGACGAGTCCTGGACAGACTGTATGGGCCACTAACGTATAACGGGACGAAACACAGCCAATAATTTAGTATTGTAAATAAACATACACGTGTAAATAAACCTACAATAAAGAGTGAATTTATTGGCTGTGTATTGGGGATTTCCTCATTGAATGCAATTGAATAGATTTGAAGATGGTAGGGATTTGAGAATGAAAGGACCTATTTTGATCAGATTGTAATACTTACCATGCTGGATTTACTGGTCAGGTTTCTCTGAGCAGCAAGCACTTCATGTATGTTTGGGTATGTGAAGTTGGAGGTAAGGGTGATTATACACACCGGCCTCTTCTCCACAGAAATACATGCTTGAATGAGGTTGTTCATCCATCTCTCCCTCTGTCCGTTCAGATACATGTACATCTTTGTGAACACTGCTCTGTCATGACAGATCTTCAACTCGAATCGAAAGTTACTAAGGTATAATCTTTATTAGACACATTGATATTCTTCTGCGGGTGTCTGCTCAGATACGCAGACGGCCTACATAATATTAAATTATACGGAATTGGATGCTGTGCACCTACTTCCCTTTCGTCATACGTTTTCCACTTTGTTAGATTTATTGAAAACTGTACATAACAATTGAGTCAAGTTACCTACATGTTATCTTCTCTAGATATATATTCTGAAATATCCAATCAATTTAACTGTAACTGTCGGGCGAATCTTAATACACGTATATGTACTTGTGATTCCTTATTGGTTTCTGAATATGATATGCAAGGTTGGGGTTTTGAAGTCAGTATAGACGGCTCTAGCCGATGTTCCTGAGTATCAGTCTCATTGATAACCCACGTTTTCCATTCACGAAGGAGTTAACCGTACACTAGTGATGAATGTTGTTTGGATATGTATTGTCCTCAACTTTTGGCGATCTTACACAGTTACATTAGTGTCTAGTCATCGTGAAAGCGTTGAGTAATCCGTGAGTAAAAAGCTCATGTAATTGCGTCAGATTTCTGTTTCGACCCTGTCAAAAGTTTATATACCGCCAGCAAATGGAACAAGTATGACAGCATCAGCCGCTTCAGAATGGATCCAAGTTGACTCTTGTAGTGAAGTTGGAATATGATATAGTAAAGGAAATTCTCTGGTAAATTATCAAAGAACTACTACATTCAACTTTTTCCCTGTTGGGGAAACTAAAATTGAATTGTTTTACTGAAGTGAGTTTAGTTGTTTGTTTCTCTTACAATAATATAAAACATACTAGTCTATGTGTTACCATTTTATGCATTTAGAGTAAATAAACTATTCTATTAAGAGCAACTAAATTGTTCATAATTTTGACATGAAACAAACAGATCACGGTTGAGTAATACCAGTAACCAATCATTTCATTTTACGAGTATTGTAGTCTAATAGTGCCTGTTGATAATATACGTTAACGGATCTACATGTTCACATCGTCAATCGTAGTAGTTTGACTGTACAGTGTACTGAAATGCCTGTTGAAAGTTCGCTGCAAACTCCATCATCATTGCACATTTTGCACAATTCACATTGTAATATTTGTAACAGTTCGATGATACACATGTGTGACCCAATAAGACTAGTATACTGTCCAATATTTTGTGAGAACTGAAATAATTTGGTCAAACTCATGTAAAACTGGTGTGTTGTCTTTTATGGAACATAGAAGTAAACTGTAATATTAGGTTTCATCAGAAATACATAAAGAGTCTCTCTTACGTTTTTCTGGATTCATTGATCGAACTTCATTCCATAATTTCTACCATTTACAATGTATAGGATTCACAACAAAATTGCACAGTATTACATTGTACATACACGCTATTTTGGTTCAATACTTTATTTTTTTGTCGTCCATCTTGATTGATTTCACATGCTAATTGTTTTTTCTCCCTCCTATCCACTTGTTACTTAGTTTGTATGTAAAACCTTTCATATATATATTCTCAATCTGATTCTGTGGGGACTCTTGGGATTCCAATGGATGTCCAAACATATAGCTGCATGATGAGAGGCACATACAGTGCACAGTTTTATCATAATTCTGGCGAGTACACCACTATTTCCAAATTTAGTCGTTGGTACATGTACAAGCCAAGGCAAAATTATACACCATTATGTCTATATATACACCTCGTGTGCATCATTAAAATTATTATTTTTTTTTTAGCTATTTGGTTCCAACGATATAAATTTATTGGCACTGACCATTAAACTTCAAAACGACTGAAATAAGTTCAACCACAAACCCATAAGAGCTTATGGGTTTCTGGTTCAACGCGTAATGTGTATTTGTACCAAATGGCCTTGTGTATTGTCTATGGTCATGATGGTTAGAGCGTATAAACTTTTTGACCCAGCATGATAATGGATCAGTTATCGTAAATGAGGGAAGCTCGGTTGGGGTCACGGTAACGACTCCATTTCGCATACCATGTACATCATCTGAAAACCTTTCTCCACTGGATCAATTCTTCAGGTTCCTTGCGTGTCTGAAAACTGAATGGGCTGTTGTCTTGTCTTCCCTGCGTTGGCTCTGTCGCGAAATTTCTCTTACGGGAATCCGAGAGAGAACTGCAGACCTTGAAGTTGGCCAGAAAACATCCAATGCACACGCCACTAGCCGGCTTCTCGTCCGGCCAAATCACGTGCATCCTACAAATGTACAAACATACATTATATGCATCTGCAACAACAGAAAAACATGAGAGATCTCTCCTATGTATTTTTGGCTGCAGTGATACATGGACGGATGGATGGACGGACGGACGAGCGGCGTCCCCTCTGGTCTTCTCTCCCTTTAACTGCCGCCCCCTCGTCAGTACACAGAATCAAACGCACGCTTATAACCAGCCATTCTGCTACACGCCGTCCCGCCCACATCCCCCACCCCCATCATCTCCAACCCCACCATCGACTCGCACAGCCCTATCAGCCATGGATTGTTCATGTACACACATTTCGGCAAAAGTCTGAGATGATCCAGGGAGGTTGTGCGTCGTGGTTGAATTTCCAGCAAAATATGTATATATTTATATACATACATATATACTGTCATGCATACTTTTGACAAACGATATATATCAGTATATGTGTCCATGCCCGATGTCAGGATGTCACGTGTTGATTCTGGCAGTCCGCATTTCATGACATAACGCGTCGTTTTGTTGAGATAAACCTATAGTATCCTACAGTATACCCCGATTCTATTGAACAGATTTCTTCAGAGTGCCTGAGAATAATTCATTTGATCAAGATGCCAACTTTCCCCTTGTTTCCAGGCCGGCACATGTCGGCAAATTTTACGCAGAATCTTCTTACCTGAACTAGTGACAAAATGTTCGAGTTAGGATTTTTCTGACGGGCATCAATGTGGAAATGAAAAAAAAAATTAGCCTTACACAAACTTGTTGGGGGTTGACTCTAGATAAATCCCAAGCAAGTTTGTACGACTTCTCGTGAAATAGCAGATTGAAATCGGGAGGTTGCTGCCATAAATCAGGTCTGGCCCCACATTTAGTGAGCTGATCATGAATGCCATTGTCAAATAAGCCATTGTCACCCATACAAACCCCACGGCTTTACGTGCGATAATTGCCACGCACATGTTTGAACCTGATTGACCTGCCACCTGGCGAATATCCACTGAATTACACAGTCAATTATACCAAGACGGGCATCATGTTCGGCGCCCCTACGACATGACATAAAACCCTACGACACAAGCAAATGCACTTAGTCGTCTTCATCGTGTTTCAATCTATCCACAAACGAAACTTGGAAGATCTTAATGTACTGGAACAGTTTGAAATGCTGCTGTGAACATCACCGAAAACTCATCAAAATACCAAGAATTGACGTAGCAGCGTGAGGATTTTCTCAATGGAGAAAAAACTTGATGCTAATCCGACAGATATATATCTAGCGTAAAAATATCCCCACGTCCTTACGTGAGTTTTTTTTTACTCAAATTCGCAATGTACCAGACTGCTAATATAGTCAAGTACTCCAAGAGCAGTTGACAAATGATCAAGTTTACAGAATAGTGAGAGACAGAAATCAATGTATGAAACATTCAATATCCATTCAGCACTTATAGTGTAAGTTATAGTATACCATGTACACTAGTACACTTTATCCACACAAGCAGACAGTTAGGCTCAGAAGTCTGGAACAGTCCGCACTTTAACGATGTTTGTCATCATTTATCTTCATCAAAAGCAAAATGTTGGTGTATTTTTTAAACATGTTGTGCCTGGACATTTACAAAGCACACAAGCTGACTGGTACATGTATTTCACACCCATTAAATAGTACTTATGAGAGGATACACTATGGGCCATTTATTCCCCATATATATATTGTAACGTCTGAGCTTTGGCATCCTCAAAGCGCTGAGTACACTTTCATGAACACTCTGTACACAGGCCATCATCTTCAAATTTGTGTGAACCAAATTTCCACAATGAAAACATACAATACTGATACATCTGTACACAATAGCTGATCATAGCTCACATCAAACACTTTGTGACCTGGTCAAACATGCACTTTGGACGACATCGAAATTTCTGGTCTTGGATGTAGAACGTTTTAATTTTTAGTTTCACACTGGTGTATGTAGGTCTCGACTCCTGTACAACAAAGTGCAGTTTGTATATATGCATGTAAAATCTTAAATGAATTGTTACGTCATCCTAACAATGAAGAAAACATATACCTAGATATTCAACAGATTTCTATTTTATAAGATTCACATAAACAATTTCTGGTGCAGGACCAGAAAATTTGACTTAAATGTATCTGTCTCGGACAGAACAAGATAAGGGCATTACAAGTACAACTTTATATTGGTACAGACGTCTGCACACCTGCAGTGAAGTACATGTTAATAACTCATCGTAACTCCCATGAATTGAACAACTGTCTGACATTGCACTATCAATAGCTATGAGACATACTCGACTATCATTTACCAATGGTACAAATTATCAAGGAGGACAGCATACAACCCAGGGCATCATGTGTGGTATTGGGAGTAAGACTATTGATTATACAACACATTGATTTCTTGTACCGGTATCTGTCCAATTTATCATGTAATTGGTGGCCGGACGGAGGCATTGAGGCGGGTTAATTGTGTGTCGTCGTGTGTCATTTGTCTCGCCTGGAGAACGGATCTACACCAATCTGACTGCACTCAGGGGTCCCGCAGTGATGTCACTTTCGATGAACTACCCGAGCTGGGGGTGGGGGGAAGGGATAGTGTAGGGGGTTGAGATGAACCAGTCTGTATCATTTGCAATTGTGATTGTTGATTTTGGCCATTTTGTGATAATTTTTTATTGTTGGTAGGAACAATTTTGCGTATTTTTCAGAGACTCATGAGCGCTCAAGCAGATTTAGGTATTTTCCTGAGCAAGTTATAAATTTCCTGCCAATCATGTTTGACAACTTTTTTTACAAACAACAAAAGACATACTAGTATACTATTATTTAGTAAGTATAATACAACTAAAATATCCTGATTGATAAATGTGAATGTACCTGCCAAATACCAATAGGAAACCCAGTCAAAGTGCACAGGTAAAAAGCTCAGCAGCCCAAGACAAGTTGATTCTGCTGGTTTTAGATAGTGAATACTGCAAAAAGTATGAGAGCCGACTTGTTGGAGCTGATAGGCTGGTGATCCCTTTGAACAGGTCTGCCAGCTTAGACAGATGTAAAAACAAGTCTAAAACCAACTTTTCAAATGCCAGCATCAGCCCGTACATGTGGATGTATGCAGTAGGTGTTACGAATGTGGGAATGCCCTTATCTTGTTCATCTTGTGGCTTTAAAAACACACTCCAAACTTGCCGGAGACTGGAAAATAAATATCCTTGATCTTGCATGAAATATTTACACTGTCGAATCCCCACAACATTCACAGCTCACCAAATACCATACCACCCCCTTTCTTAAACTCCATCCTTGGCCAATTACTACATAACTTTTAAATGTTTCCGCTAATTTTACTATGGTTAGATAAACGTTATCTACATGGACGTACTAGTAGTGTTCTTTCTCAAGGATTTCAACAAGATGAATGTTGCTGCCAAAATAAATGGCATACTTTTTTTCTCACTCTAACCAAAATCATTTCCAAGTCGAATAAACCATTTATCTAAGGTTGAATTTCAAGAAAAATACAAGGAAATGCCTAATGGCCAACTATAAATTGTTCAGGTATCGCTATGAGCCCAGGCATGTATGTTGTGTATACTATTACTGTCTTATCTGCAAAGTGCCAGAATTTTCTTTTAGATATATTTTTCAGGCATTTCTTTTCATTCCTGGTTTTCCTGGAAGTACTGTTGGATGACTAACCCCGAGAAGTACATGTACAAGTACTCGTAGAAGACATTCAAGTGTACAAAACTGTACTGATCGGTGCATAAGATAACATGGATAAGGCCACCTAGATTGGACATACATGTTTGGAGGCTTCAAAGTTGGAAAACACTAAAGTAAAGTACCAATTGACATCAGCATCAGGTTTTGTGCAACATTTTTTGTAATATTCTCAAGCATTATGTGAACTACATTTTATTGGTAAAATTCTAGTGAAGTATGGAATGGTTTGATTCCTATATTAAAGTACATGAATTGTCTACCAGCTTCAAGATAGGAATATATTTACTAGTACTCTGGGTTCTTGGACTACATGTATTATACCGCCACCCCCAAGTCATCCATCACCATAGAAACAGAACCACAATCCCACTACTAATATTGTCTCAGTCGAATCTGAGATATTCCCCAATAACAGACTCCTACACTGTTTGACTTTCTCATCTCCAGATATTTGTTTTTATCCGGAAAATTCCGGCCATTATTAACCTCCCACACCCCCCCCCCCCCCCAACCCCAATCCACCTCTCATCCCACTTTGATTTAAAATCGTGAATCTCGACTTTTCCAATCCCGTACTGTCGCACGTACAACCTTATTGGGTATAATTCATTAAGACAATAGGGACCCCGATGGCCCGATGCTGGGGTGGGGTGGGTGGCTTCTATGATCGGCTCACTACCGATCAACACCCAGGCACATTCACGGGCCAAATGACTATACCGACACTAACCACCGACTGATTCAAGGAGCGTTTGGGACGACGTTCGTTAACATTGCCTCCATGTCACAAATCACCTCCCATCAGCCGTCTACTGCAGCTCGACAATCCCTGATGGACTGTCTACAGTGGCATACATATAAATGTAACTTGATAGTTGGAAAACTGGGTGATTTTTATTTTGAACAATACCGGCATTGCCTCTTGGACTCTGTTATACTGGGGTCTTTTTTTCTACCTAAAACAAGTTTTATGACGATGAAATGATGACGATACAATGTCATGTATCTTGTTGTTGGTCATAAATAAAAATATTCAACAAAGTTATGCCACATGTACTTTAGGAAATGTGCAAAACCAAATCTGTTGATAAAACTTTATTTTTATTATCTACATGTACACATTACATTTTGTATGTGACATGGCGGAATTCCATGGAGAGTTAAGATTCGAGCTGGGGAGGGGTGAGGGGTAGGGCTTTTAAAGTCTAGCAACTTGCACACTGCAGAAAGTACACTACAATGTATTCCTGTTTGTTAATGTAGATCATTTAAATAGTGAAATTATTTCCTGGCCTTTTAGTAGTAATTTTAGACCATGAATAAAGTATGAAATGTTCTGCTATGGGACCCAAGCCTTTTTTCCCATAACATTTGTATGACGGCAGAAAAGGGGGTCTTCTCAAAAGCCGTATATTTCAGCTAATGGTTTCTAATATTGCAGAAAAGTCAGACTCGGCTCAAAATTATGGCATAATTGTCTGTCACAGTCCAAAGGAACGTCAAGTCTATGGCCGTACATGTTACAGGGTCGAAGCTAGCTGGGGTTGTGAGAGACCGAGGGAAGAAAACAGGCATAAAGACGAGGTCTGAGGGAGAATCTGGAAAACGAGGGCGTCAGGGTGGCATTGAAGGGCTCCTCATGATCAAGGGTGTGACAGGGCTTGGGGGAGGGGGGGGGGGGGGGGGGGGGAAGGAAGACTTCCATAGATTTCTTGTGAGACTATCACAAAGAACATCAGTGGGTGGGAGCGACCATGGAAAAATCTGTGTGTGCTCGCAGAGTGTAGGGCAGAAGTATCTAAGAAAACTAGGACATATGCAATGGAAGTGACGATCATTCACAGCTTTTTCTTTGCACTGTTTGTCTGGGAAAGGGGTTTGATAGTAAAGCACACCCATGATCAATACATGTACATATAGGTAATTGCTATACTGGAAAATTCCTGTGAACTAAAATGATACAATCCATACAGAAAGTGTCGTGCAGGGTTACAAAATCAACAGTAATGTGACCATTCCATTTTGTGTCATTAAGAATTCTCAAAAATCATTGATTAGATCTACTCAGTACTAAGGTAGTGAACGCAAGGCAAAATGTAATTGCTTTTACCATGTTTACTTCAATTAATTATTTGAGTATAATGGTTAATGGTACATGTGTAATCGTTAATCATTATATGTCAGGCACGGGGGCATTTTACCTGTACATATATATCCATATTAATTTAGAAATGAAATGATTTCCAAATATATACACTGCATAGAATCCTGTTACCATGATTACTTTTTCATCAAATCATAAATGTACTTTCATCAGAACAGGTGTCCTTTTTCATAATTTCATGGCTTTTGCAACTACTGAGTACAAAATGTGACAAGTCTGGCATTCATGGGGAGACTTGCGCCACCCGGTAATTTCAGATTTTTATGGACAGTGTCAAGTCTTTTCTTTTAGATTGAGATTATATACTTGTATCAACTTTGCCCTAAGAGCAAAGCAATTTCAAGTTTTATTTTAAATGACATACATTCTTCATATTCCTCCCAATACGACTCGTTTCTTGATAATTTTGTTCTCAAACTGTTTCAGTTTCAACAAAAAAGTCAGTTTTTGCAAAGTACAGTGTTGTGTCTAGAAGTCATCATCAGCTGATTGATGTTTCACAACTTGACAGTTACCGTATTGGTCCTAATAGTGGCGCATGCCCTAACAGTAGATCGCCCCGCTCTTTTCCCACGAAAATGTTCCGAGTTTTGTAACCTTGTACAAAAAATGTTGTAGTTTACTTCATATCTTTCTAATAAGATGTTCTAATCCACTCGTTTATGTTATTTGAATCATAATAAAGGGGATGGAAGGCCATAGGTATATTATTCAGTAGTTTTCTATTTTTCTTAAATTTGACCTCAAGTTTGACCTCATTTTTGCTCGTGCTGCTGCAGGAGGTCTTGCTTTGGCTCGCTGTGCTACCGGTACTATTAGGACCAATACGGTACATGTATGTAACCAGGAAACTTACAGAGAATATATTTTCCTTCGTTATTTCTTGATCAACATACCTATGACACACTGTTCGAGCCCTGACTTAGTTCAGGACAAGATTTGCCAATCACTTTTACTGATCACGTCAGACAGAATTGACCAGTCCATGACCGACTGTCAAGTCTGATATCATTGTCAGTCAGTTTATAGGATCAGTTCCATGTCAGATACATACAGATATACAGCCAGGGACCGTCTCTCTGCTTGAGGGGGGTAAACTGGAAGTTCTAAGTAAGTCCTGTGATAGGATTTCAATTCAATTTGCTTGGACAATACCTGGAGGCTTTTATCAGGCAGACAGCTACCCTGTGTATACACGTTGCCATGACAACAGAAGTGTCATTGGCTATTGCTGTCACTGTCCATGCAATTTTGGGGGGAATTCTAATGACGAGTTTATTCAAACTTCTAAGTGTTTTTTCCAGCCATTGATCCTATATTACTTTTATCAACAATCCATCCAACTGATACACAATTATATAAATAATTTAGATGTACTTGTATAAACAATCAATTATATTCAAATGTCAGTACAAATATATATATTTTATACCAAAAGGTCATGGCGCTATTAAGTATAGATGTAACGCTATCACAAAAACACCGGAGTTTATTGACGACATGTCATGAGCACCTTCATTATTCGTCCACGGAACAAAACCGCATTGCGATAGGTCTGACAATGTCGTTTATGTTAAGCTATGGAATCACGCTCAAACATTTAAGAGGCAAATATGATTAGGATAATAGAAAACTGATTCAGACAGGGGGCAAGTTTTAGCGACAGAAAGAGAAGCGTGTCCTGATTGGGTCAATGTCGCCGTGGCGAGCTGCGAGTGTCATTGCCATAGTAACCATGGTGACTGGACAGTTGAGGCAGACGTTGTCAATGGCAGGATCGCCATAAAACAGGGAAATTATCTGCTGATGTACTGATAAAGCAAACATTAAATGTAACGATATCAACACAGGGTGGATGGACGTTGTGTGCTCAATATATGTAGAATACAAGTTACGTATCATGATATTCTTCCGACATTTGCAACCTTTACATTTCCGATGAAACAATAACTTCCATGGTTGTGATCATAAATAAATTCCTCTTAGTATACTTAGTACCGTATTGTTATTACATGTACCTAGCAATTCTATTAAATACTAACAATACCATAAACATGATTAGGTATACACTGTACTTCAATGCCAGTATACCCCACACATATATATGACCATCTAGCCCCTTCATCATGTTCATTTTGGATGAGTGCACCAAATTACTTCGCTGACAAGTTACATGTTGATCTACAGTATAGGCATTTACATCAATCAATCATTTATTAACCTGCGTATGACAACAGCGCACTGTGATTCCCTGCCCGATTGATGTAATTACATAACACAAAGTTGGACGATGGGGGTCATAAAGCAAACGAGTGAGCCACAGTGTCTGCTGCATTGACAGTTTTCAGAATAGACTGGCCATATATCATCCAATGGACTTCATTAATTCACCCCTGTGGGGCTATCTGATATCGTCATGGTAACAATAGAAAGTTACCACTTGGGGATTGGTTATTGGGACACGAATATTAGCAAAAGTAGCGTCATGGACGATTGTCGTGTTTACTGACAATTGCTTCCATCTCGCTTTGTCAACTTTTCAGCATTTTTCAACAAAGAGAGACCCCAAAACAAATCCCCATTTTCCCGATATCTGACACTCGGGCTTTCACGTTGTTTCAGAAGTAAATGCGATTGCCGTGTTGAACATTCGCCCCACTTCCTTCCTTGTTGCATGTTTTCACTCACTTTATCAGGAACACGCTCGGTTACTTCGTAATTCAATGAAACAATACAAATCCAAGTAGGATTGACTTCTAGGTGGCCCGACCAAACGATCACGCCCTTTGCTTTCACGGACAACTTTCATCGTTTTTTTCATTTCCACACTTATTCACATTCAGGCAGATAAAAACTTGGGTCTTTTCTTGACTCTTGAAAGAAGTCAAAGTGAGTTTACGTTTGCGGAATTAATGCGGAACTTTCGTCGCCTCTGCCCTTGGTGACCCCATCACATCACCGGGCTTTTTCGCACCTCTTTATTCACATTTGCTGCCTAGAACAATGCCACACGTCAAATCACCGTGACAGGTTTCCTCTCACGAGCGTTCTGTTTTTTTACGTATTGGCTGGGTCATGGCGGGTGTGAAAGGACGTCGAGATAAAAGGCACGACAGTCTTGGAGCACGGTAGAAAAAACTCTGGACTCTGTCAATGAGAGTCAACAGAGGGAGAGAGACTTGGAAGATAGGTGCGGGAGACTTATTTTGGGACAGTTGAGGGTCGCAGGGAGGGGGAAAAAGCTTGCCAGTCTCGTGAAAGATCAGGGAAATAATTTTGATGAAAGAAACAACAGGAACTGGCAGCACTACCGACCTGTGAGAGACAGAGGAGGGGCGGGTTGTTGGAAGGACGGAAAGAAGTAGTGGGGTGACCTGAGAAAATTAGTGTTGATAACAAAAGAAATGGGTCTCACAGGACCTAATCAATATCTGTGGAAGTCAGCATGCAGTGCCAGTGAAAGATTGAGATAACTCCTAAAGCTCGGCCCTGTATAACAGAAGACCATGTGCTACTTTGCCACATATTTCTCAATGGTGAAGCCCTGGCCATACCAGCATTATTTTGTTAGAAGAGGGAATTCCTACATCAACTGTATTCTTGGAAAGGGGTTGGAAGCAAGAGCTGTGCTGTGGAGACTGAAGTGTCAATACAGGATTGATAAAATTGTTAGGTCTAATTAGCTACAGACTTGCAGAAAACCCACCAAGCTTTTGTAAGGTATACGCCGGGAGTGTTACTTTAAAAGTATGTGATGGAAGAAAACAACATTCAATGGAGAGGACGCAGGCTTTATATAAAAATCTAGCCTTTCCTACATGAACCACAGAATATCATGAATGTCACCATGGTTATAGAGTCTTTGCTTTCCATAACAAATTTGGTGGAGAATCTGACAAGTCAAGAATCTTCATATACTTCTTATATGTAACTTCATATACCCCGTATATTGTAGTAGTATTTATAGGTAATTGACTGGATACAGTTTTTGAGGCCCGAGGTCGTGTCTGGGCCGTAGACACGACCGAGGGCCTCAAACACTGTATCCAGTCGATTAACTTATTATTATTGCCGCATCGTGATATGCATACCCCTCGGGAGAGATATGGTTACAAATGCTGACATTTTCCAGCCATTTTAGACCTTGAAAGCAATAATTTCATGAACATTTTCATGTACTACAAAACCAAAAAACGTCATTTCACCATCGCATGAATACATAAACTTCAAAAGACTGAGGGTTGCTATGTGCGGCGCCGGTCAATATGAAGGTGGTCAATACCGCAATATATCGGACCGATTGCACTCTGTGTAATCCATTGTAGCATTTTCGTAGGCATATATAATGGAGTATATTGAGCATCCATGACTTTGTTTTAGTATTTCTGTCCACATCTAATCTTAGACACACGGACACAGCACATTAACTTGTTCAACTTCAGTTTCAGGTCACAGATCGGGTTCCAGAATTAGTTCAGCAAATTGAAATGTCTAGTTTCCGAGAATCGTGAGACACCAATTTTGAAATATGATGATTAAAAGATCCAAAACAGATCACATTTACTCGCAAATTTGTCATGATCCGTTGGATGGCAATTCTGCCTACTGCCCACTCAGTCTTATTTAAACTGATCATGTTCGTTTATATGTCGAGATGCTCACAAACTCATTTCCTGGAGTGTCCAACAGTAGCTAATAATCGGCTGGGATGGACAATGCTGATATGTCCTTTTTCAGGAAGTCTCCTATTTTGTTAAAATCATTTTCAACATTATTTTGTTCATCTATAATATACATGTACAAATCGTTTGCCCTAAGGCTGCAGGTTATAGATGTGTTTCTCATTTACCTACATGCTCAGTCTTATTTAAATCACCAATGTAATTTGCTCACAAAATCCCAAAATATCACTTTACTGTTTAAAGGGTATATATCACGAAAATTGGATATTGGTTTTTGTTGTGTATGTGAAAGCACTATCTGAACCGAACAGAATGGTTTTTACAGCATATTGATATCATGATTCCTTCCAAAGTTATGACACTTTAAACACGTACATGTTTACAGAATCTGACAACAGAGTCTGACAGCTAATTAATATGCAAATCAGATGTATGACGTCATTGACAGACTGTTTTTTAATTAGGCATTTTTAAATGGAATAATGAGACCGTTTGTATCCATATTCGTTCACCAAAACCCATTTTTTATGCCTTTTAGTTAGAATAATCAGTGATTTCAAGGAATTCGCGGTTGCCATGGCTACCGTTGGTCTGGCTGGGCCCTTAGCAACCATGGTTGCTAAGGTCAATATCTAATTAAAAACAAGATATGCATGTATGAAACCATTTCAGACAATAGAGTTATGACAATATATTGAGGAATATATCATCAAAATGTCTGAACACAACCCTTAGCAACCAATACAGGCTTGGGAAACCAGTAGTAATGGTAATATTCATTTGTAATGGCTCTGAACGTTGGTGATTTCTCAGGGCTGTATCTGTTGCTAAGGTGTGTTTTTGAAGTATTTGTTGATCAATTCCACAAAATATAGTCACTACCCTGTTATCTAAATTGGTTTGATACTTTCATATCATGTTTTAACTTGAATACCAGCCTTAGCAACCTGGTTGCTAAGGGCCAAATCAGCCCATTGGTTGCCATGACAACCAAAATTTATATACACTCACTGATTATTCCTACTAAACGTTATATCTGATGAGTTTCGGTGACAAATAAGAGCTTAAATGCCTAATTGTGACACGTTAAATCGCCTAATTAAAAAGCAAGCTGTCAATGACGTCACACATCTTATTTGCATATTAATTAGCCGACAGATTTTTCAAGACTGTCTGGAGAAATTTGCCGGATTTTCAATATTAAAATAGCTATAACTTTTTAACAAATCGAGATATCAACATTCTGTAAAGACTGTTCTACTCAGCTCAACGAGTGGCTTCAAATAAGCTGATGTCATATTTTCGTGATATATACCCTTTAAGTTACATGTACAAGTTATGTTGTTATATACTCCAAGAGCAGTTGACAAATGATCAAGTTTACAGAATATTATTAGACAGAAATCAATATTGTATAAACATTCAATACTAGTATACTACAAATAACTACACTTCACCAACACAAGCAGGCAGTCAGGCTCAGAAGTCTGGAACAGTCCGCAGTCCGCACTTTGACGATGTTTGTCATCATTTATCTTCATCAAAAGCTATGTGGGTGTATTTTTTAAAAGGGACATTTACAAAGCACACAAGCTGACTGTTTTTTCTCACCCATTAAATAGTACTTAAGAAAAGATGGGCCATTTATTCCACATATATTTTTTAATGTCTAAACTTTGGCATTATCAAAGTACTGAATACACCTTCCTTGACACTCTGTACACAGGCCATCATCCTCAAATTTGTGTGAACCAAACTTCTAAAACATGAAAACATACAGTACTGATACATCTGTACACAATAGCTGATCATCTATAGCTCACATCAACATTTCTGTAACCTGGCCAAACATTTCACATTACGGTCTGGATGATCCTCGAAACTTTTGGTCTCGGATGCAGAACTTTTCGATTATGTAGGTCTTGATTACTGAGCAACGAGGTGCAGCCTGCATGTACATGTAAGCATGTTACGTCATTCTAACAATGAAGAGAACATATAGATCTATCAAACAGCTTTTTTTGATAAATTCACAATTAACAATTTCTGGTTCAGGACTAGACAATTTGAAATACGTATCTGTCCCCAAACAAATTCCGTAAATAACGGGCAATCATCGGGGATTTACAAGTACAACTTTATATTGGTACAGACGTCTGCACACCTGCAGTCGAGTACATGTTTATAACTCATCATAACTCCCGTGAATTGAACAACTGTCTGCTATCATTGTTATCAATAGCTATGAGACATACTCGACTGTCATTTACCAATAATACAAATTACTACATGAGTACAGCATACAACCCAGGGCATCATGTGTGGTATTGGGAGTAAGACTATTGATTATACAACACATTGATTTCTTGTATCTGTCCAATTTATCATGTAATTGGTGGCCGGACGGAGGCATCGAGGCGGGTTAATTGTGTGTCGTCCTGTGTCAGTTGTCTCGCACGGAGAACAGATCTACACCAATCTCACTGCACTCAGGGATCCTGATGTTGGAACTTTTGATGAACTACCCGGGAAGCTGGGGGTGGGGGTTTGTATCATTTGCGATTGTGATTGTTGATTGCATTTGGCCATTTTGTGATAATTTTTCATTGTTGGTATGAACAATTTTGCATATTCTTTCTATCAGAAATTGATGAGCACTCGCAGATTTGGGTATTTTCCTGAGCAAGTTATAAATTCCCTGCCAATCATTTTTGACGACTCGTTACAAACATCAAAATACAAACTAGTACTAGAGTTAGTATACTATTATTTAGTCAGTATACTACAACTAAAATATCCTGATTGATAAACGTGAATGAGCCTGCCAAATTACCAACAGGAAACCCAGTCGATGTACACAGGTAAAAAGCTCAGCAGCCCAAGACAAGTTGATTCTGCCCATGCTGCCGGTTCAGATAGTGAATACTGCAAAAAGTATGAGAGCGGACTTGTTGGAGCTGATAGGCTGGTGATCCCTTTGAACAGGTCTGCCAGCTTAGACAGATGTAAAAACAAGTCTAAAACCAACTTTTCGAAATGCCAGCATCAGCTTGTACAACACGTACATGTAGGTGTTACGAATGTGGGAATGCCCTTATCTTGTTCATCTTGTGGCTTTAAAAACATACTCCAAACTTGCTGGAGACTGGAAAATAAATATCCTTGATCTTGCATGAAATATTTACACTGTCCAATCCCCACAACATTCACAGCTCACCAAATACCATACCACCCCCTTTCTTAAACTCCATCCCCAGGCAATTACTACATAACTTTTAAATGTTTCCGCGAATTTTACTATGGTTAGATAAACGTTATCTACATGGACGTACTAGTAGTGTTCTTTCTCAAGGATTTCAACAAGATAAATGTTGATGCCAAAATAAACAGCATAAATTTTCCCACTCTCTGCCCAAAATCATTTCCAAGTGGAATAAACCATTTATCGAATGTTGAATTTCAAGAAAAATACAAGGAAATGCCTAATGGCCAACTAAATTGTTCAGGTATCACAACGAACCCAGGCATGCATGTTGTGTATACTATTACTATTAAGTGCCAGAATTTTCTTTTAGATATATTTTTCAGGCATTTCTTTTCATTCCTGGTTTTCCTGGAAGTACTGTTGATGACTAACACTGAAAGTACAAGTACAAGTACTCGTGGAAGACATTCAGGTGTATAAAACTGTACTGATCATGAGGCAAATGTGAGGCAAAATTGCATGTGAAACATGTATTGCAAGTGTCTCCATTTAAACTAGACGCTTCCGGTCGCCTACGACCGCTTGGGTGTATCCCTTGTAGCCCTATCATCCCTGTTGCCCCAAATATATCGCTGATGTACATTGTGAGTGTGAAACCTTTCAGACTTATTGAAGGTCGAATTCAAGATCACCACTAAAATCACTGCATTCGAATTTCCATTTCGACATGTTCGAAAAAAATAACGAAATTACAGCCAGATAAAAGTTTTCACCTAAAGCTATATTTCAACTCAGAATATTTGACAAACTTGGTTCGCAACTAAGTTGCGAGATGACTAAATTGGAGCCAGATCAAACTTTTCACTGTAAGTTATATTTCAACTCATACTATGTGCCAAACAACTCATACTATGTTCCAAGTTGAAATTCAAAGTAAAAGTTGACCAAAACTACATTTCAAGATGACGAAATTGGAGCCAGATCAACTTTCCACCATAATTTAAATTTTAATTCATAATACATGTATGTGCCAAACTTGGTTTCAAGCTGAAATTCAAGTAAAAGTTTACCAAAACTGCATTTCAAGATGACGAAATTGGAGCCAGATCGATCTTTTCACCATAAATTATATTTTAATTCATAATATGTGCCAAACTTGGTTCCAAGTTGAAATTCGAAGTAAAAATTGACTTTACTGGTAAAAATAATGTTAACTTATCCGGTTACACCCATGAAATCTCTACTGGACAAAACTTTTAAATTGTTGAGTTCAATAATAAATGTTTCTTGTCTTGACTATTTTTCTTGAGGTCAATAATAGACTTAACTAGTAAAACTGATGTTTACTTATTCGGCTACAGCCATGAAATCTCTACTGCACAGAAGCTTTACCTTGTTGAGCCCAATAATAAATGTTTCTTGTCTTAACTATTTTTATTGTGGCCAATAATAGACTTAACTAGTAAAAATAATGTTAACTTATTCGGTTACACCTGTGAAGTCTCTACTGGACAAAACCTTTACCTTGTTGAGCTCAATAATAAATGTTTCTCGTCTTAACTATTTTTATTGTGGTCAATAATAGACTTAACTAGTAAAACCAATGTTAACTTATTCAGTAATATTGTTCTTTTTTCACCAAAAACATCAGTTCTGTATTCTGAACAAGAATCCAGTGCAATTTGCTTTCATAGTACAGGTTATTGGAGTGATCACACATGTCAAAGTAGGTATTTTAATTGTCGTAATAAGTTAACCTCTCAAACTTATTAATATTTATTCGATCATTCTGAAAAACAATAGGTTTCGTGTGATGGTCTTTCTCATTGAGCCTGTGCGATTTCATCATCATTCATTGAAAACTCCCACCCGTAGAGCGTTCACAACCCATGTGTGTTAAACAGGCTAATTTGAGCACAAAATGTTACGCCAATCGGCTATTTTGGTTGCTATGGCAACCAAAATCGATAGGTGTCCAGATCTCACCATAAGACATGTCCATATAAAATATTATCAAAATCGGTTCATATTTGCAACCTGCAGCGCGTTCACAAGAAAGTGTCTGCGGACGCGGACGCGGCGGCGCGACGATCGTAAATCCATAGTATCCGCCGAACTTTGTTCGGGGGATACAAATATAGTTAAGTACTCCAAGAGCAGTTGACAAATGATCAAGTTTACAGAATTTTGAGAGACAGAAATCAATATATGAAACATTCAATACCCATTCAGCACTTATAGTGTAAGTTATAGTATACCATGTACACTAGTACACTTTATCCACACAAGCAGACAGTTAGGCTCAGAAGTCTGGAACAGTCCGCACTTTAACGATGTTTGTCATCATTTATCTTCATCAAAAGCAAAATGTTGGTGTATTTTTTAAACATGTTGTGCCTGGACATTTACAAAGCACACAAGCTGACTGGTATTTCACACCCATTAAATAGTACTTAAGAAAGGATACACTATGGGCCATTTATTCCCCATATATATTGTACATGTAACGTCTAAGCTTTGGCATCCTCAAAGCGCTGAGTACACTTTCATCAACACTCTGTACACAGGCCATCATCTTTAAATTTGTGTGAACCAAACTTCCACAATGAAAACATGTACAGTACTGATACATCTGTACACAAAAGCTGATCATCTATAGCTCACATCAAACATTTTTTGACATTAGAGCGTTGGGGGCGAAGCCCCCAACTCTCTACATGTCTATGTGCTGACTTTTTCATGGAGGTTTCATGCCAACCTATCGACGCCCGTTTTCGCATGTAAACCTTTGTACACCTACTTCAAATGAGTATTTTCTTCGTCCTTGACATAAAATCTCTCGATTTGATGGCAAGCTTTGAATATTCCATAGATATATAATGCATAAATCGATGTGTTCGGTTTGAGAAAATTACGCAAAATGGTCAGCTCGTCTGGAAAACGTCAAAATGGCGGAGCCGATGGAAATTCACGTTCCCAGAATGCAAAGCAAATTTTACCGCAATGACGCGTACTTTGGAACGTACAATTTTCTGTGCAGCATTTTGTGCATGCATGTACATGTAACCTTGCGTGCGGCCTTCTTTGGCGTAATGAAGTAAACACAACGATTCGTCTACGGTTCCACGACTACATTTACCGTAGTTGGACATATTTCATCACATGACAAGGTGTTCCATGCTCGGTTGCGAAACCTTTTTATTTTAAACTGGTCTTTTAATTTGCTCAGTATGCATGTGTTATCTATATCATGATATCAGATGCAGATATTCCTCATAGTTTCCAATATTTTAAGGATATTTTATTGAGGTTCAATATCATTTTATCAGGCGTAACTGTTTCATTGAGTTCAAAATAAATGTTTACTCATTAGGAATATGATTGAAGTAGGCCTATGTGTTTCATCATAATATATACGGGATTGAATTGGAATCATGTGGGACATGATATGTTTCAATTTTCTTTTTTTTGTAAAGGGGGGGGGGGGGGGTTAAGATATATTCAGGTCTCGTGGTGCTGATGGTGTGCTCGAGCTCTAATGTCGTCTCTCGCAGTTAGCTGCATTTTCTTGTTTGCGACCTGGCCAAACATTTCACCATTACAGTCTGGATGACACTTGAAACTTCTGGTCTTGGATGTAGAACATTTCGATTTTTACAAAGACCACTCTATAATTCACAGTATGTAGGTCTTGACTCCTGAGCAACGCAACATGTATATACATGTATGTAAAATCCATTTCTATGGTTTACTAGGTTTGTGACCAGAAAAAATTCTTAACTTACACGTATATGTCCTCGAACAAATTCAGTAAATCTACAATACTAGTATATCTGCCGTGTTATCCAGTGTTTACAAGTACAACTTTATATCGGTACAGACGTCTGCACACCTGCAGTCGAGTACATGTTTATAACTCATCATAACTCCCGTCAATTGAACAACTGTCTGCTATCATTGCTATCAATAGCTATAAAGATACTTAGTTATCATTTACCAATGATACAAATTATCAAGGAGGACAGCATACAACCCAGGGCATCATGTGTGGTATTGGGAGTAAGACTATTGATTATACAACACATTGATTTCTTGTATCTGTCCAATTTATCATGTAATTGGTGTCCAGACGGAGGCATCGAGGCGGGTTAATTGTGTGTCGTCCTGTGTCATTTGTCTCGCACGGAGTTCTAGGGGATCTACACCAATCTGACTGCACTCAGGGGTCCTACAGTGATGTCCGTAACTTTTGATGAACTACCCGGGAAGCTTGGGGGGGGGGGAGGGGGGGGGGGGGTAGAAGGGGTTTGAGACGAACCAGTCTGTATCATTTGCAATTGTGATTGTTGATTGCATTTGGCCGTTTGGTCATTTTTCATTGTTGGTATGAAAAATTTTGCGTATTTTTTCAGAAACTCAAGTGCGCTTGAGCAGATTTAAGTATACTCCTGAGCAAGTTATAAATTCCCTGCCAATCATGTTTGAAAACTCTTGTTACAAACATCAAAATATATACTCTAATACTATTATTTAGTCAATATAATACAACTAAAATATCCTGACTGATAAACGTGAATGTACCTGCCCAATTACCGATAGGAAACCCAGTCGATGTACACAAGTAGAAAGCTCAGCAGCCCAAGACAAGTTGATTCTGCTGGTTTTAGATTGTGAATTCTGCAAAAAGTATGAGAGCCGACTTGTTGAAGCTGATAGGCTGGTGATCCCTTTGAACAGGTCTGCCAACTTAAACAGATGTAAAAACAAGTCTAAAACCAACTTTTCGAAATGCCAGCATCAGCCCGTACAACACGTACATGTAGGTGTTACGAATGTGGGAATGCCCTTATCTTGTTCATCTTGTGGCTTTAAAAACATACTCCAAACTTGCTGGAGACTGGAAAATAAATATCCTTGATCTTGCATGAAATATTTACACCGTCGAATCCCCACAACATTCAGAGCTCACCAAATACCATACCACCCCTCTCTTAAACTCCATTCCCGGCCAATTACTACATAACATTTAAATGTTTCCGCGAATTTTACTATGGGTAGATAAACGCTATCTACATGGACGTATTAGCAGTGTTCTTTCTCAAGGATTTCAACAAGATGAATGTTGCTGCCAAAATAAATGGCATAATTTTTTCTCACTCTAACCAAAATCATTTCCAAGTCGAATAAACCATTTATCTAAGGTTGAATTTCAAGAAAAATACAAGGAAATGCCTAATGGCCAACTATAAATTGTTCAGGTATCGCTATGAACCCAGGCATGTATGTTGTGTATACTATTACTGCCTTATCTGCAAAGTGCCAGAATTTTCTTTTAGATATATTTTTCAGGCATTTCTTTTCATTCCTGGTTTTCCTGGAAGTACTGTTGGACGACTAACCCCGAGAAGTACAAGTACAAGTACTTGTGGAAGACATTCAGGTGTACAAAAACTGTACTGATCGGTGCATAAGATAACATGGATAAGGTTGAACATACATGTTGGGAGGCTTCAAAGTTGGAAAACACTAAAGTAAAGTACCAATTGACGTCTGGTTTTGTGCTACATTCTTTTTTGTATTCTCAAGTCAAGCATTATGTGTGGCGAGACAAGGCTTGAGCAGTCATTTACATGTAATATCTACAAATGAAGACAGATCAAGAGTATACATGTTAGCTGTGGACAATCTGTGTCTAGACATCCAACCATCCACTTAAATACCCGCATTCATGTAATGACGTAAAACAATCGTATCATTATGCATTCATGAGCTCTTGCTATGGTTGAGACTGACAAATGGTTGCCGTGTGAACTATGAATGTATTAACTTGTCAACTCACTGGTTCCCCCAATAAAAACTAATCGATCCCAGACTCTCAATCAGGTTTTATCACTCAAAGAACATGAAGAAAGACCCGCAAAAAAGACAAGTGAAAAACTTGCGATACTACCTACCATTTGCCTACTGGCTCATTAGCATGATTAGTCATCAGTCTTTTGCTCCCGATAAGAGTGAATTTTGGCTTTCCAATGGTTTTCTATCTGAAATATCTATGAACATGATGAAGGACCTCCAAGATATTCTCAGAATTGATCTCAACCAGAAGACAATGTATTTCTATAGGACTTTTCTTCATAGAAATGTATTTCTGCATCAAGTCAACTTTATCATCCTCATGTGCCAGAGACAAGAAGAAAGCAGATTTATCAACATCACAAAACAAACATACACAATCATAATACATGTAGATATCCTGGAAAAAACCATGGGAACCAGACAAACTTTCCAAGTAATCCTAAAAGTGGCACAAGTATATACATGTATTCCCATAACTGCCAGTGAGTACATCTGTCCATGCTGTCACTTGTGTGGTCTCGGGCCTCGCTGAAAACAAGATACCGCTCAAGAACTCTTTGATAATGCCACAGGCAAATTACACAAAGGACAGCATTGAGCATTCATGGAAAAAAATAATTTTGTTTTCACTGGAAAAAACGGTACATGTGTTTGTATATAAGCTGGACAATATGTCAGTATGACAATTTGTTTCTAACCTACAAACAGTAAACACTCTGCTATATGGTGATATGGCTATCCGAGGTACAAGGTTGACAATCATTCTTGGCAAACCCATTTGAAAAATTTTTTTTGCTTTGAACTGTTCACCTACATACATGTGTACATGTAGTTTGTGTTTCATATATGTATCCTTGCGCAAAGATGTACGAGAGTGCTGACAACCATGACTTCCTGTGGAAACAGATCATATTACGCAGTAAAATACACGTATAAGATACATGTACAAAGTCGATCATACTCACTTGTCATACTCCTCATTATCCCGTTCACATCTCTCATCGACCATGTGCTCCCAGCCTTTGCCATGTTTACATGTAGTCAATAGTATGATATCCTTAGCATTGTGTATATGATACAGTGAGTTTCTCGTCTCTGAGCCTATGCCAGTGAGGTAACGTTTACCTTTAAATGCGAGTGTATATTCTCGAACGGGTGGCACATTGTTCGAAGTCAAAAAGCCTGGTTCGCCCCCACTAAAAGCATGTTCTTTGTGAAACAAGGGGAACGATATATCAAAACCAGGCCGGTATATGTTGTCAGACATGCTGGCTTGAGCAAGCATCGCCTTGCCAGTGTTGAAGCCATATTCTCGCTCCCGATAATCCGGCCACGTACCGGAATATAAATTGAACACAATATGATTTTGCCCGTTGTTCCAAAATGGCAAAGCTGTAATTTGACTTTGTATGTCGACTACGTAGTTATCCTTACTGAGCTTGTCTCTATCAAGCGTATCAACAGAAGGCACAAAAATACAAGCTTCTGACGGATCTTCAGTGATGTAGTTAGACTGTTTGACGGCGCGAAGGATTTCTCTGTATTTACTCGAGATCCTGTTTGTTATCGGGTAAACGTACACCTTGAATCCATTTTGGCACCGCGTAAAGTCAAAGCACGTTTCCATACGACACTCGGTGTCGTGTCGAGGTTTCGAGCTGGCCAGTAAATCCCCCGGGGCTCGGGTGGTCTGCCTTCGCTGTTCTGGAGAAACGTGCACATCCTCGTCGAGTTCACTGTCTCTGTCCGTGTGGAATGATCGCGGTGACAAGTGGTATCCATATCTGTCGACAGACCCAGACCCAAATAACAGTCGAATATAGCCTCCAAAAAGGACCAGTGACAATGCTAAGGTCGTCAAAAGGTATCGCCTTTTAGCCTGCATCTACCTTCCATCCACATTGACGAAATGACTGAGCTTGTTCGCGTCAGAAGTTCCCATGACAGAATTGCAAGGGGGCGGCCATGTTCAGGGACAGGGGGCAATTCACAAAATCAAAACCACACGAAATATGACAGCATTTCGGTGACGGGTTTCCCTCACAAATTCATATGGTAAATGTCCTTTGACGTGTCATTTAGGAAGATGTCACTGTAAATTCCCCAATCTTACTCCAATAAGGAAATTTTGATGAGGAAATACCAAGAACAAGCGACAAACTACACGCGAGCAACTTCACAAGTTCTTTTCAACTTTTTTCCACCGGAAGTTGGGTTGTTGACTAAGTGGCCGTACTATGGCGCCATCTGGCGAATGACGGGGAGAGAGAAATGATCCAGAAGAAATCGCGGGAAAAATACAAACAACCACGTGCCCCAAAAATACCCCTTGTTGATAAATAGATAGAATAGATTATTTATCAGCCCATTTCTGGGAATTTGCCTTGCATTTTGCTCAGAAATACAATTCACATAGGCCTACCTTTACTGACATTACATCGATCTACTTTCAACGCTATTTATCAGACATATAAGATGAAATTTATCTTATAAATATATGTAGTATTGCCCGAAATATTTGATTTGTGATATACAGTGATAATATTGCTCAATTGTATTAAAACACACCAACCATTTATTTATTCATTTTTATTACATTTCTCTAAATGTTTTATAATTGTATAAGTCCCTTCGTTTTTTAATTCTTTCCTTTTTCTTTTCTTTTTATTAATGTCTGCACAATTATTGTATTAAGTTTAACAAGTATTTCAGGGGACAGAATTTTATAAACTTCAGCTACGGTGGCTGATATATGCCATAATTATTTTTTTTGCAATACGCTTCACAACATGCAAAAAAAAAATTAAACTAAAAAATTTTGATCGCGTTCAAAACGTTTTCTACGCGTTTAAAATGTTTTGCATGCGTTCAGTTTTGAAATAGTTTTGAAATAGTTTTAAATAGTTTTGAATGCGTGCAAAACATTTTGATCATGTTCAAAATATTTTGTACGCGTAGGAAACTTTTTGTACGCGCTCAAAACTATTTAAATCGCGATCAAAACTATTTCTGACGTACGAAAATAGTTTCTGACGCGTCACAAATAGTTTAGAACGCATGCAAATGATTTTTGAACGCGTAGAAAACATTTTAAACGTGTACAAAACTAATTTCGTACGAACGAAACTAATTATTTTAATTTGAAAAAGAATGGGTGTGAGCCGCCAGTAAGAAAAACGTAAATAAATAAATTAAGCACTTAGTTTTTATTTTCTTACTGGCGTGTCCAATCTGCGTTTTTAAATAATTTAACTAAGCACTTAATTTAATTATGTACGTTTTTCTTCCTGGCGGCTCACACCCATTCTTTTTCAAATTAAAATAATTAGTTTTTCTGCGCGTTCAAAATGTTTTGCGGGCGTTCAAAACTATTAAAATCACGATCAAAACTATTTCACGTCAGAAATAGTTTTGAACGCGATTTTAAAAGTTTTGAACTCGTACAAAAAGTTTCGTACGCATACGAAATATTTTGAACGTGATCAAAATGTTTTGCATGCGTCAAAACTATTTAAATCAAGATCAAAACTATTTCTACACGTCAGAAATAGTTTTGTTCGCGATTTTAATAGTTTTGAACGCCTGCGAAACATTTTGAACGCGTAGAAAACATTTTGAATGTGATCAGAATTGTTGAGTTTAATTATTTATTTCTTTTTTGCATGCTGCTAACGGAGATGCAAAAAAAAATTATGGCATATATCAGCCACCGTATTCAGCTGCTTCTCTTTCTCCTTTTCATCATTCTGAATAAATTCTCATACAATATTATCATACATTAAATATACATATATTGTTGGTGATGAAATGAATGATATTGAATTGAATTGAATCGAAAAACGCATCACACTGTTATACTAGGCCTAATACCTAATACATGGACGGAAAATTAGGCACAAAAGACAATCTGCAGAGACGAGTAGGCCTACTTCTAAACACCGGAGCTCGGAGACGTCTCCCTGAATGATGTATAACTCTCTTTATATATGTTGGAATAATGGTATATCCGTTTGAATGAAAAAGAAATAAGTTAGGATAAATTAGAAGTCAAATTCAGCAACAACGTGGAGATCTATACAAAATAAAAAATAGCTAAATTTTACCGTACTAAAAGTATATTATGTAAGTTTGACGAAAAAAAAATGTATGGCCTATAGTTTATCAAGGTTCATATGGCCTACAGTCCATATACGTAGGCCTATACAGCCTATTTGTGTTCCATCTTTTTGTGTGACATTCCTTTTTGATCAGATGTATGCAGGGGCGCCAGAAGCAAATTTGAAGGGCGGGGGTAGCAGTGATATGAAAGGCAGATTACTGTAGGCCTAATCATGAAATAAACCCAAAGGGGTGTCAAAGGGACCCCCCCCCCTCCCTCCCTCCTCATGCACGTGTTCACAACGTGTTTTTGGGACAATGAATACCAGATGAATCATCAGTGAACAATGAGCTATACTGAAATTAGTGGGGAACGTTAGATTCATGTGAAAGTGCTTGAAATTGTATTGAAAATCACCCATTATCCTAAACAATAGTATCCTACCTTATGATGCCTTACTCAGCTAGCAGACTGCTACGTTGTTCAATTGTACATATATATATCATAACCCATGATAAAAACAATAGAAATGCACATTAATGCTAAACCAAAAAAAAAGCGCTCACTAAAATTTCTGCTTTGACCTATCAAGTTCATTGATGGCCAAATTCAAGCTTTCCAAACGACCCACTTATGTGGCCAAACCACACGCATAGTCAGAAGGAACCTTGACAATTCAATACCACTATAGATGATCCCCATACTTCTCACACGTTCATAATACAATACCAAGCTTCACCAGAGGATGTTCCATATTATGAATTATATTTGTTCATAATGCATACCTTAGTTGAATTTAAAAGCATTTTGTCCCCAGAGGCTAATTTATGCATTTCGGGCTATTTTGGGGCCATCTGGGAATACATTTTAGGCTTTTCGAGCATACGTCAAATTGCATACGTCCAACTAGACGTCAAGGCCTAAAGATGCATTGGAGGCATTTCAGTGTTTCGGTGACAAATTTATAATATTTATAACATGTTTACCATGGGCTCTACGACACACCGTTTCCAAGATATCGACGAAAATGAAAAAGTTTTAATCAGCAAAAAAAATTGAGGTCGAGGTCAAAGTTAATCCATAATACCCTTAGACATGTTTGACTAGGACGACAGTCCGAAAATAATGTCCGTTTCACTCTACGAAGCACCGTTTCCAGATATCGCCGAAAACGAAAAAATTGAGGTCAAGGTAAAAGTTCATCCATAATGCCCCTTAGACATGTTTGTCTAGGTTGACGAGTTTCGCTCTACAACGCACCGTTTCTGAGATATCAACGAAAACGAAAAAATGCCGACTCAGGAGAAAAATTCAAGATCAAGGTCAATGGTCATCCCTAGTACCGCTTTTTTGTCCTTATGAGCCTTCATTTCGGGCGAATCAAGACATGTTTATACATCCATGGTTTGGAAGTTTAGGCTTGTATAAAATTTTTTTGAAAACCTACTGAAAAGATTTTTAGCGAACAACTGGAAAAGTCCAAAGTTGGTGATCTTGCACTGAAATGCGAAAAAAAACCCTCAAATTTAAAGAAAACAAACTGTGAACAAGAACGGACGAATAAGCCAAAACCTCGATAGTATATCAATGGGTCTACTGGGCATTCGTCAGTTTAACTTGTGATATCTTGAACATGATTCCAAGTGAATTTTGACACTTCAGATTGGTCAAACTAGAGATTGTGTGAATTTGTGTCGATATCAAATATTCATATTGATCACTGGAGGCAAACCAGCACATAGGATCCAGATTTCTATCATACAAATATTATGGAGGAAAGGACTGTTGTCATGGGCTGGGCTGCTAAGTCACGATGGGATTCTGGTGACCAACGAATATACACATGTGCACCAAGTGTTTGATGCACATGTACAGTGCCAAAGATGTTGTATTAAAAAGATGGCAACGGGAAAAAATTTTGAGTAGCCTTGGTTTTCTTTGCCAAAATATGATGAACGCTACCGATGCGTTACTGTCATATGCCAATGTGTGACAGGACCCATAAGGTCAGGAGAAAATGGTATCGAGTCAAACATCCACAATACACAATACTTGTTTTTTTTATTTATAAAGCAATTTCTACAGTGTCTGTACAATATGTATACTATGATACAAATGTTCGTTTTTTGAACACGAGATTATAAAGTTCCCAGTAGCAATTAATGAACACTGCAATAAAACAACTTTCCGAAATTCACATCACATGTAAAACATTAACATTTAAAATTGTGACACCATTTCTTTTTGGTACAGTTATTCGTATCACAGTCCTCTACAACAGGATTCGACAGCTTCAAATAGAAATCCAAAGTGAAGATATTTCATCGTAAGTTTGTGTTTGATGTACGTATTCACATTTTGTATATTTCTTAGTTTTTATGCAATCACTGTTATTTAAACGAAAATGCCATTGATATATGATAAACAAGAATATTGTTTAGCACCGACGATCGAATAAAAATCCCATGAAATTTCATGATAATTAAATTCTCAAGATCTCAAGCAAGCAAATTCTGAATACCATTACCATAAATAGACAAATTGTCAATTTTTGTTTTATAACATTAATTCCATTCACACGATCAAGTCAAGAACTTCACACAACAATAGTAACTGATCTTGGTCTGAAGGTTTTCAAGATCAAACATTGTAACCTTCGTAACACAATGAGTAAAACGTAACGACAAACTTCCATCCTCATATTGCACACACAACACACAAGTAAATAAACCAACAGGACACGACACATTAAATTAAACAGTAGATCATTAACACCTATCTTCATTATGGGACCTAATTTGTTACATCAGGTCGAAGCAATACAATAGACTAATTTATAAATTTACACAATTTTTCAATGATGTATAAGGAAGGTTAATGGACTAGAGAAAGACGACTTCGCAAAGTGAAACACAGGTGAGAATTAAGGCCGATTGCAAGTGAAAGTTTTGTTTTCAAATTCATACGACACTTGATTGATACAATGAAATTCACCAGACTTGAATATGTCAATCATCAAAACACATCTATCAAAGCCGTCAATTTATCTTTTTTACCTGGTACAATTTCATAGAAGGGTCCCAAAATTTCCTCGATACCATGGGAGTATGATTCAACAATGCGGTCAGGAAAACATGGAAAAACTGGAAACATTTCTGTGCACTGGGATTTGAACACCACGTCGGGAATTAACACGCGCTATATTTGATTTCCACCTTCAAGTGATGACTGATGGGCGAAGCAGAGACAGGCGATACCTCGGTTAAGTAAACTTTGAATTGGGTGGAAGCCCAAGATTATCAGCAGAACTTAACAATGACTGAATTAATATTTGCTGAAATTTTGGGAAGGGAGCAATAAATATAAGCTAAATTCACGTGTTAAAAAGTATTTTTTAAATTCTTGCCATACATGCTGACTAATTTTGAGGTTCTAATTTTTAGCGAGTGTTTTTTTCATCACTAGAGAACCCAGAGCAATTGAGACTCGAAATATTTGGAAAAAAATCCTATACAGATATTGCCGTTAGGTTACAAATGCTAGAAGTTCTGTTGTCGTTTTTTCTTAGTGTCGATAGCATCGAGGATGGGTTGTCGTTTGGCCTGATATCGTTTGTGCAATTCCTCGATTTCACGCTCCATCTCGGGGTCCAAGGCAGACATCCGCGCCTCTAGGTCCTCGTAAGATAGATTCTGCAACTGTCAAATCAACAGGCACAAAGGCATTTAGAGGCATTTAATGCAAGGTTACGAATATTGTGTTTTTCAATATATTTTTTTCCTTCCTTCATATGTGATATTAAAATTTTCAGTCTTATTTATTGGAAAGTTATTTCTTATAACATATTCTTGTGAACACATAATTTTCCAGCATGAGATGACACTACATGACATTGTATCCTGCAATATATGCAATTTCCTTAATATGATTTGCCACGAATCTGCTCATATGCAAAGAAACAGAAACTAAAACTCACAAATTCGAAGTCGCCATCTAAAAACGACCGTGAGATGTTTTCCAGCCCCATGCCTATGGATTGGCTCGGCGGTGGCTGGTGATTTGCTTGCGATTGGAAGCTGTTAGCAGGGGGCGTGGCCTGATTGGTCGTAGGTGCTTGCGACTGCTGTTCCGTGTTCTGATTGGCTGCCTGGTTCTCCTGCTCACGAGTCTTCCCTTCAAAGTGATCAAGGAAAGCTGGACGGTATTTAGACTTTGTACCCGTATCTGTATCATGCCCTGAGGATGAATATACAAAACATGATTGATATTTCAGTTCGATGACCTCCAATAATTTGCTAAATCACTTGAAAAAGGCAAATACTTTGGTTGTAAGTCTCCTAAATGCTGTAAACCCGTTAATGTTCGCTACCCTTTTATTTCACGGATTTCGCCGTTTCAACAAAATAGCGAACTTTAATGGATCGCAAACTTTAAAAGTTACATTGAAATTGATGTAAAAATAAACAAAACACTAACTTAAATGGTTAGCGAACAGTCAATATTTCAAAAACGCGAACTGTAATGTTACCGAACTTAAATGGGTTTACAGTGGTTGATATGTCGACAAGTTCAATGGCGCAGTTCCTAGTTTTCAACATCTTCCGAGTGTCCAGGACATATCATTTACATGAACTACGAGTTCAAGAAAGCAGTGGATGTTACTGCGCCAGTTACATACGTTTCATGGTGGAGTCGTCCTCCCCCTCTGAGTCGTTAATGATCATCGTCCCGAGCTCTGACTCCACAAGTGTGTCCGCGCTTGAGTTGATGACCATCGTGTCCGAGTCCGTCTTCACCATCGTGCCTACAGGCGGGGGTTCAAACAAATATGAGATCACAACAGAACATTAAATATGTGCTCTACCCTGGCCCCTACATGTATGTACCTCTGATTGTATCAAATTTAGACCAAGAGGAGAAGGATTTTATTACTAGTTTCCACACAAATGTTAGTCTGATTCAGTCTCAAATATTGCCACAGCAGACTATACATATATATACCTATATCTATAGATGTCAGACTGAGAACTCAAAACTGTGGAGATTAACTTCAAAATAGTACCACCATTGAAAGGTTGCTATGGTTACCTGAATCGACCTCGTCTTTTGGTACAAGAGTTCCCATGTCCTCCGCCCGTACGAGAGTACCAGTTGATGACTCTTCCCGCTGAAATAAATAGCACACATTCCTTACATGTACACTTAAGTGCACCTCAGTGACCTGATGATGGTGGGCCAATCATCTTCAGGCCCAATTATCATACACTGCGCCTTCCTCTATATTCAATAAGGATTAAAGAGGTGACAGACGGATTAAATGGCATACATTTAGTGTACGAGTAGTATTAAGGCGCAGTGTATGATACTTGGGCCCATCTTCACATCACATAACATGACGTACTCTGATACACCAGTGTACCATTGAATTATTTTGTATTGGATGATGTTGGCGTTATTAGAAGATTTTTGATTAGGATTAGTATGGCAATACATATATTGAATTCTGAGTGAGAGGTGTATAGAAAAGCTTGAGCAACTCATACCAAGCATATTTACATCTATACATGTTAGTTCTGACAAAAGTGTCCAAACATCTCTATCCAGACTATGTTTTATTAAGTGAGTTATGATTAAGTTTTCCGATTAATCACCTGTTCAGCTTCTATGGCGATCTGGTTGGCCTGAGCTTCCTGGATCTCTTTGGCATCATTGATGAGTTTTTGAAGCAGTGAGCAAGGCTTGGCATTCTGTATGAACTCATGCTGCAGTCAGAAACAGAACATCGGGAGTGTTACAGCTATACTCAGAAATTCCTCAAACATGATAAAATTTCACGTCAAAGTGAACCGAGTTAACAAGTATTAAAACTGATGACAAAAATTTCTGAACAAGTCATTGCCAGCAAATAAGGAGTCATTCACCTCATTTCTATACAGTGTAACTTTTTAAATCTCAAGCACATGTATTGCAGCATTCAACTTTACAAATGACCCTCATTAATCACTCTCAGAACTTTTTCTGATACAACTATGAGCAAACTTCTCTCTAAACAAGAGTATAACTCTTAAAAACCATCTCACCTGTAGCAAGTCTTTAGCTGAGGCCCGCTGTTCCGGACGCTTGACGAGACAACGAGTGACAAAGTCTGTGAACTCTTGGGACCACCGATTGGGGTCTCTAAATGACGGTGGAGGCTTTGTCGGTATCATGAAGATCGCTCGCATTGGGTGGATGTCTCCGTATGGCGGCTTTCCTTCTGCCATCTCTAAAGCTGTGATACCTGCAATACGAGACATTATAGTCACGTTATATGCATCCCGAATAGTTGTTAGCATATATAGAAAATTGTAACTGGTCCTCGTGATGCAAGAATAATATGTAATTGTACAGTTTCAACATATCGTGCTGATAACGGTAAAAAATATCGTGAAAACGTCAGAAACAGATCTGGGAGTCTAAACATAAAATATACTAGATATTATCACATCATAGTTTTTAACACAATCTGACTCCGTCCTGCCATTGACAAACCTGACCAATAATCGCACGCTGACGTACCTAAGCTCCAGATATCAGCCACACAGTCATAGCCAATCTCCTGTATGACTTCGGGGGCCATCCAGTACGGTGTACCTATCACAGTGTTCCTCTTCGCCATCGTGTCCTGGCGAAAAAACAATAATATCATCATCGGAATATTTATAATAATATTTTGATAATTTGCTTTGATCTCAAATTATCAGCACATATAATGTTGAGTTCCTAATGTTTTCCGCTTAAACAGGCACTTTCACTAACTGAATCTGCGTTAGCAGAAATACATAAGACCAATTCTGGCGTTAGTTTGATAAATTTAGTTTTATTTTCAAAACGAGATCTCAATTCATAACCCCACAACATTACATCATGCAATACATCTTACAGTAAGCTGCCCAGCCACTCCAAAGTCCGCTAGTTTGGCGTGACCCTCCGTATTGAGCAGAATGTTACCGGCTTTGATATCCCGGTGAATTTTCCGTCGGTCGTGTAAGTATTCCAGACCCTTTAGTGTGTAGACCAGGATAGTTGATATCTCGTCCTCGGTCAGCTGTAGGGAGTAATAAGCGGATACCATATAGTGATAAAGAAGTAGAACAGTATTGAGAAAATAGTATGAACTTTATAGTGGAGGATCTCCTTTACGCAGGTAATCATTCGTTGTTCATAGTTGAATTATTCATTGCGAACATTTTTCTGTTCATCTGCATTTCTCGAATGGTTGACCAGGTAAATAACAATAGAAGTAACAGATTCACTTGAAGTGATTTCATGAAATCCTGTGTGCTGAACATGGAATTCAGCCTGGCATCCAATCCAAACTTTGGAACACATGGAGATGTAGGTTGAGTACATCCGGAACTTATTCACGACAATGGCACCAGCAAATGAAATGCCTCAAATGAAAGTATTTGTCATAACATCGTCACGTACCGTTTTGTTGCGTATTTTCATGATGTCTGACACGGATCCACCGCCGCAGTATTCCATCACGATCTGTAAAATATCGAATTGTTCTGCTAACACATTTGACAAAAGTGTTAGGTATAGTTTCCGTTCATACATATGCATTGCTTTTTGAATATTCATTATATTTACTGGCAACATTTCTCAACATTTTAGTAACATACTACTTCATAATATACAACATTTTTCTCGATGTTTTCAAAACTAAGAGAAGAATATACATGTATATGAAACGATCTTTGTCATTCGCAGTCAATCCACATTCAAAATCCAGAACCCAATTTACAAACCAATGAATCTATAATAGTATTACACCTAAACATAGCAACAAATACTGTCTCACATACCCATAGATCTGTGTTTTTGAAGTAGCTGCCGTAGTATTTGACGATATACGAGCTGTCGCACTGCTGCATGATGGAAATCTCCTTGATAATGTCCTGGAGATCTGTGTCAACCGGGACCTGTTTGATCGCAAGGACCTGTCCCGACTCCTTGTGGAGGGCCTTGTACACGCTGCCATAGGACCTGGTATGGATATACATCATATACTTTATTATATTATCTTATATTGCTACTTTGTACTTTGAAATTGCTAATTGGGAGGTGCATTTGGGTTCTATTAAATGGAACATTTATGATATTGCATTTTGAGTTTAGTGTTCATACATGATTCTAAGTATTTCAAGTATTCTAAGTATTAAATTTACATATTTAATTCAAGCTCCTTATAAGCAGTGCTATATACTTGGCATATTGTGTCAAAATTATTAAAGCATTTGAGATAAACAAAATGGAAATGAAAGATATAAGATATCAGAGAAGATATATTAAGACCATTCCCACATGGGGACAAGCCTGATAATGAACAAGCATGCAAAAAAGGGAGTACAATGTACATAGAGATCTGCAATACCTTTACACCGCTATTGCATACACAAGAATTAATATACACCAGAACACCCAGTATCATATATTAGCAGGAATCCTTAAGTGAAATCTCTTATGGGTTACTGGTATCAGTAAATTGTGACAATGGTAATGATATTTGAATATTTGTAGATGAGCCGAGTTGTCCATTAGAAAATCATAAACGAAATTGAAGAGAAGCAACATTTCTGAATAACTTATTCTGATTAATTATTTTCCTTTAACAGTTCAATATCCACATTGTATTGTACATGTACATGCAAGTAATATATCATGGATATATTGTTAGAAAAGTGTTAATAATATTGGAAGTTTAGGATATTAAACTCGTACGACAAGCAGCATGTATGTTTATTTTACTAACTTAGTAATTACTAAATGTGGTCATGAATATAAATGTCTTGACTTAATTCGACTAGAAGCAACTTAAAAGAAATCAACAAAAACATCTCGGAGCCTTACCCTTCCCCTAATTTTCCTAAAATATCGAAAACTTCGTCTGGAGGACGCTTTAAAGATTCTTCGCTTAGGCGATTGATGCGACTATTATGGGATAGACAAAACGAACACAACTAAAGGCAATGAAAAATGTATACCAAAACACAGGAGGCATAATAATTTGAAAACAAACAGCTGTAAAAAGAGGCAAAATGGGGCAGCAAGCATGTACTGAAATATGCAATGGAGAAAAATAACGTTTCAATCAACACCCGTGCACGTGACGAAATTCATTGCGTGCAGATTTGAATTGATATCATTGCTAGCTTTACCTAGAATTCAAAACTGGGGACTATGGATTGGATACATCAATTCCGAACCCCAAATTTTGTCCTCAGTGACTTTTTCATTTCTCCCAATAATACGTTGTAATGAAAGGTACGAAAATTGGAAAAGTGATCCAAACTGGAGCATGCGAGTACATACAGTTACAATTTGGAAGGGATGTTTATGTGAAATTACATGCAGCAAGCAAATGATTGCATGGCACAAAAATAAGAAATACTGGATAATCAGTCATCACAAATAAAGAAGAGGCAAGCATATCTCAGGTGAATTAGCAAGCAATGATATCACCAAACAGTAGAACACTGATGTCAGATACAAATGCTATGTACCAGGCAGGTTCTGCTAGCTTTTAATATGCATAATACATGGTATGTCGGAATGGGAGCGGGGGTCATTGTATGCAGCAAGAACGCAGGCAAACAAAAATACTTTCTCGATGCACTGCTATTGAACTGAACTGGCTCCATATTCTATGAAAACGTTTCCTGGTCAATAGAAATTTTCATTTTTATTATGAGCTCATTCAGTTATAATGAACAGTGCATGGTGAAGTATGGTTTCAGGTACAAGATATTGCTGCCTTGGATTCTGTACTCTAAATTTCTACTAGTAACCAGTACAGAATGCACTTGGCAGCGGTACACTATATCTGAAAACCATCAAACAAAACACAGAACAGTTGCCACACATACTGATATACGTGTATGTGAACATTCCTCTGGTGGTCGGCCAGTGTCTTACCCTCGACCGATTCTACTGATGATCGAAAAAACCTCATCGGGAACCTTGGCCAAATCTGTATCGTTCAACTTGCGCATGGCGTTGGAGCTGTCGCTTAGGGGAAAATAATGTGACATAGATGAAACTTTATTCATAGGCATAGTTTCATGAATATAAAATGTATATATAACATGGCATTATCATGTGAAAACAAATATATTTCTACACCAGGCCACTGTCAGCAAACTACATGTACAGGTTTCACCAAGATGTCTTATTACCACTGCAATAATGAGTCATGACTCATTGATGGTCATTTGATACACAATCAATTGACAAGAACATTCTAAAAGACCTGGTCCTGATATATAAATACATTGTTTCATTCTAAAAGACCTGATATATAAATACATTGTTTCATTAAATGAAACCATTAACCATTAAAGTCATCTCATCTGTCAGTGAAATACGCTTTTTGGCTGTAGATTTGTTCTGAATAATCAGATCAACTTGGAATTTTGTGTGTCTTAATTGGGTATCATGCTGCAATGTTTTACCAAATTTCAGAATTCTATCTCAAAAAATGAAAATGTTGACAATTTACCCCAATGTTAAATTTCATTGCGGAATGATAGCCAATAAAGGTACACAAAATTTCAAGTTGATATGATGACCCAAAACCAAACTATGGCCAAAAAGTGTGTTTCACTGATGAAGTTGACTTTAGATCTAATCTCATTGGATACCACAACGTTCTACATTTTATCATTTAATCAAGAAGTTCATCAACTTCATGGTGCTCACACAGGCACAGCCATTGTTGTTTGAGCAGGTGCTGTGAATCCCTCGTGTAAAGTATGAACTTCACCAATTTCAACCTCGAGACATTTTTGAATGAGTCAGACTCAGTCAGAGTGAAGGGGACGCCTGAACTTTTTTACTTTTGAGATGACTTGACTGTGACAGTGTGAGTGAGAGTTGAGTCGGAGGAGGGGGATGTTCATGTTGACTTGATTTGGTTTACGAAATCATTGTGATTTGTTAATTACCTTGCCGATGACATTGTGTCGGTATTTCGCAAGCTACATTATCAGTTATCTACAGTAGAATAAGACCGTCATTTCACAGGAATAAATGAATAACGAAGCTCGGTTTTTGGCAAACTTTTGACAGGAAGTGTGAGTTCTCGCGTGAAGTCTCGTTGCGAATCGAGACTTGACATTTAACACGGTGTGGAGTCAAACGCAAGACAGCTTATTCGTAACATCGCCCAGGCCCATATCGATTACATGTACGTGCAAGTCTCAAATACTGTAGATCCATAGAAAAGATCAACCAGTTGAACTTGAGCATAAAACTTAATCGATTTGGCTAGGCCTACTAGGTGATATTCCGATAAATCATGCCAGAATTGTGTGTGTTGGAAGCCTCAAACTTCCTCCATCTATTGCACTAAATTGTTTCGCGCATTTGGATCCTGGCGCATGAGCAAGAACAGTTCCATCTGGTCTGGGGGTTGAAAGAGGTTCACCGAGATCTTCCACCGGCTCTTCTTGCAGTGTGCCCAACATCTTCAACAAGGTCAGATTGAAAGTTTCACAGGTCCCATTTAACATAAGGTGTTGTTCGGGACTTGGAGAATAAAGAGAGTGCACAAAGCTCCTTGGTGACTTTGGATTCAAATTGGTACACGTACACTCTAAAGTTCCTGGAGAGGGTTTTCGTCATTGTCCCAGCAGACTAGTTTTTGGTGGGGATCAGAAATAAGTGTTTATACCCTTATGATAGTTCCACCAGCAGGAAATCCATGCAGAGTAGCTCCAATGGTTCTGTAGAGTAGCTCCATTGATACTCAGCATGATCTCGGCCTCATTGAGTCTGGATTTCGACATATTCACCTTTGGTACTCTGAGACTCGTTCAGTCACCACAGCTGACAATCCTGGCCAGAAGAATCGGCTTTGGAACAGTGATACAGTCTTGCCTTTCCCAGGGTGGCCCATGTTGTCATGTTACTCTGTGAAAGAGTTGCATAAAAAGTGAGGGTGGCAGAAGCTGTCGGACAACTCTTTGTTCTGTCTGCACTTCCTGAAAGAGGGTGCTATTGCTGACAGTCAGTTTGTCCCACTTACATAACAACTTGTCAGTGATGCCACGGTACACAATACCTTGTTGTCCAGGCCCCTGATCCCGTTCCTTGCATCCCATGATATATGTGAAATCTTGGTCCTTGACCTGTCCCTCATCAGTGTCAATCATGGGCAGAACATCTACGAAAGCGTATAGGTTCTCATCTACTAAGACATCAGCTGACATTGGCAGCCAAATAACCCTCAACAAGATCTGAGTGCTCACAAATAGCTTTAACAACTTGCTTTGGATCTCGGGGAGACGGGATAGAGCATCTGCATCCTGCGTTATCAAGAGCAGCTTTCTCTCATCAGGCTATTTTGGGCAAAAACACATTTTGGATGAAATCTCGCTTTTCAAACATCTAAAAGGAGATATATCAAGAGACTCCGATGTCTGATCAATCCATCGTTTTTCAGGTGTTCTTGGCACCCGTCCGTTCAACGTAAATCACTCGAAAGATGTATTGCTATAACATTGTGCACTTCCATCACCAGTGGTATTTCGGTGCATGTTGCTTGCACATTTGACTGCCTCTCAGTGTTGATCATCAGTTTCTGTGCATTTGCCTTTTGGGATCATTTCATCATCATGCACCATCCAGTGAACCCCTGTCAACTAAAACCTCCACTAACTATGGTAAACACATATACACTGTGTTGTTTGGTATTTGGAGTATTATATATACTATACTCTGATTTTTCTAACTCGTTTACACTGTTTTTCGCTGATATTATTGCGATGCTAAATGCTATCGTTCTATAACTTGGCATACTTCACCTGGGAGTCAAACGGCAATCAGTTATCGAATTTCGTACTTCTATCACGAAAATTGAAAAAGTTGGCAATCTACACCAATGTTAAATTTAGCCCCGTCATTTAATTTCTGGGTCCGCACACAATTTTGTGCATTTGCTCGGTTTTGTAGTGGTTCAATCTTTTGAAATCAACATGTTTGTGTAGAATACACCCCAATGTGTCATCTGGTCTAAAATTACAAAAATCATCGATTCCTGATGGATGTTAACAGGATCAAATCCTCGAATATGCTCAGATTCTCGAGATCCCGTTTTCTGGCTGAAATTTAACATTGGGGTAGATTGCCAACTCCTACAATTATTGCGATAGAAGTCTGGAATTCGGTAGAAAATTGCCGTTTGACTCTCAGGTGAGGTATGCTAAGGTATAGAACGATACGATTTAGCACGGCAAAGATATCGTCAAAAACCGGTGTAAACAAGTTAGAAAAATCAGGGTCTAATGTGTGCTCTCCCTTGTGAATGTATTGGATGGATGTGGGTAAAGTATGCTTCAAGCCTGCTATTTGCCAACAAGTCTACAGTGAAACTACGTCGAAATGTCATGGATGTTGGTATAGATGCTTTGCAAGTGACGTCATAACGTTTTTCTTCTCTATTTATGACGCCATACTGGAGGGAAAAAATTCCCAGTGAAATCACAATTAATAGGGCGTGTAAGTGAGATTTGAAACGTCACGTTATTTTACGTGATTTGACCTTTCTGGTGACATTTGATTTTCCCGCCAAATTTTTGGGCCAATTCGTAAAATTCTACATATTCGAACTCCTGCAACTTACACGGAAATTGTTGGAAAATTATCGCATGTTCGTACTTTGATCATGACCAGTTCCTACGATCGCTAACGATCTAAATATGCATTTTTCATAAGCATTTCATTCGATTTAAAAGGGATGAAAAACGTATGTTTTTATGTTCCAAGGTCATGACCTTGACGGGAGAAAAAAACCCATTCTCTTGAAACTACGTGACTAGTATCCAAACCGACGGTGGTGTTTGTGACTATATATGATGTGGCATATGTTCTGTGCACTTTTTGTTATAACATCACAGAAATAATCTTGTTATATTGGAATATGGAGTCCAAAAACATGCTGTGAAACACAACATAGATCGGGGCAAATTGACCATGAAAAAATATTCATTCATTATTATAAACATTGGTATGTTGTAGTTCGGAGCAAATGTAATTAAGAAAAAAATGAATTGTAACAATATTCTTAATAATATTTTTGTATGGTGGTTCTAAAGTCAAGCAAAATCAGCAAAAATTACCACGTGGCATTGTTTGTCACCACTACGTACCTAAATACGTCATTTTACGACACATATGAAACGAGACTTACAGGCCCTATAATTTTTGCTGATTTTGCTTGACTTTAGAACCACCATACAAAAATATTATTAAGAATATAGTTACAATTCATTTTTTTCTTAATTACACTTGCTCCGAACTACAACATACTACTGTTTATAATAATGAATGGATATTTTTCATGGTCAATTTGCCCCCGATCTATGTTGTGTTTCACAGCATGTTTTTGGACTCCATATTCCAATATAACAAGATTATTTTTGTGATGTTAGGCCATCGTTTTTTATTTAATTGTTTTACGAAAAAAAAATTGCTAAAACTTTACAGTCGGTCGGTAGGAGTGAATAAAAATAAATGCAGCTGAAAATATGTGGTCGGTCGGGTAATAAAAATACCAAACAATTTTGGACAATAAATTCAATACTTTACATGCTGAAGTGCTCGTACTTCCGCTCTGATCACCTCCTTGTACAATATTTTACTAAACCTTCCTGTCATTTTGTACTGGGATACCACCAAGACGTATTAGGAAACACATAAAATGGTGTGGTGTTTTTATATCGCTTCTAAAATATCACTCAATATTATGTTTGATGTACATGACTTCTGAAAACAACAATGGCATGAAATGCACATCTCATGATATTCTGAGGCATATAAAACACATAAAAGTGGTAAAAACTCAATTTTATCAACAAAAAAATCCCCCAAAACCAAAACAAAAGTAGAACAGAAAGCCTGACCAGAAATAACAAATCACATGAAACATGTACATAAACGAAAGGATTATTGTCATTGTTTTGTTAATTACTAGATTACATAAATTTTGTGACAAAGTTTGACAGTGTGATTAAGAGAGCTTTGCTGATGTAAACTTCCATCTTTTCATGCTTTATCAACGTACGAATGTACAATGCGCTCCTTACAACAATTCTCAGCCACATACAATCTTGATGCAACACACTTTTTTTCGGCGCATTTTGTTCCGAGTCGGCGGGATAATAAAAATAAAAACATGAACTGCTAAATTTATTTATTAGCGGCCAATTTTAACTAGAGTCGGCGGGTTTGTAAAACAATTGATCAAAAAATAATGGCCTTATAACAAAAAGTGCACAGAACATATGCCACATCATATATAGTCACAAACACCACCGACGGTTTGGATACTAGTCACATAGTTTCAGGAGAATGAGCTTTTTTCTCCCCTCAAGGTCATGACCTTGGAACATAAAAACATACGTTTTTCATCCCTTTTAAATGGAATGAAATGCTTATGAAAAATGCATATTTAGATCGTTAGCGATCGTAGAAACGGACCATGATCAAAGTACGAACATGCGATGATTTTCCGATAATTTCCGTGTAAGTTGCAGGAGTTCGAATATGTAGAATTTTACGAATTGGCCCAAAAATTTGGCGGGAAAATCAAATGTCACCAGAAAAGTCAAATCACGTAAAATAACGTGACGTTTCAAATCTCACCTTTACACGCCCTATAGAACCGACAAACACTGGACGTTTTACCTGATTTTGCCGTCCAGTGTGACGTCACAGCAAAGCATCTATTGTCAAATTATCGTCAGATTATGATTTTAATAAAGAATCATCCTCTCGTCTTGTGTTGTTTATGGAGGGCCCATCCTTCACCCCCTGTCACATTGGAACCTCCAGAGAGGAATGTGGCTCAGCTAAAGGGATATCTTACTTGATGGAGTGTTGAACTATTGTTCGTGGGGTCTTGGGTTTGAATCCCCTATCGGGCAAGTGGATTTTTCTGAATCCTACAACACTCTCGATTTCGTAAATTGTATTTCTAAACTTGTACTGCTCCCCCCTCCCCCCATGTTACATTATCAATTATTGATTATTGATGTGTCCACCCCTGTAAGATTATGAATCAGCTGCAGAACTCAAAGCATAATACATGGCCTGAGCTAAAAAAATATTAGAGATTGATCAGAAACTTGAGCATCACATCCAAGATTAGAGCGAGTTATTTGTTTTGGGAGTGTCCTTCCACTGATGAGATTTTAGCACATTATCACATAACAAAATGGAGGCAGATTTTGTTTTCTTAGTATTACCTGGAGTATCTCCTCTCTGTATTTTATGGATTTTATGGATTATCACACATAATGTCATTATGTGTGATCCATGTGTTTGCTGCTCTAAATGCGATGTATTAATAATTTCGACTACATTGAATGATTTTCTTTCTTCACCGAAGACTCTTTTTAAAAGTTGGTCTCAAGACATTTTTTTTATCACAAAAAAAGATTCATGGATTAGTATGTTTTCATTATATAGGTGAAATATATATGGTGAAATATGTATATGGACATACACAGTTCTTGGTGGTGTCGCTTTGTATAGCCACGGGAAGGAATGGTAAGTGCATTAAATAATGAGATAAAACTGATACTGTATGGAACAAATGTTATCAATGGGGGAATCTACATGAACGCATTCCCATTTCTGCAAGCCGCTGAATTATTGGCGTTTTCAATAACGTAAGACATGATGAATAAACGTCAAAAGTACCGAACTTTTCATGCGACTGACAATGTTGTCTAATTATAATCTGGGTATTAACCTTTCTAATGCTTCGTCATAAATTAGCTGGCATTGTATTCAAACTCAAGTTGAGTTTATAACTGAATCAACACATGCGAAGAAACTGCATATATACATTCGGATAGCTGCGAGGCATGATCTTAAACTGTTTTGACATTTCGTAGGGTTATTGGGATGTCATAATGCTTCCTCTAACATATAACTTGAATACTAGTATATATTCACCCTTTTACCAATTACCTGAGATAAATCATGCTGAAATGACGATAGAACAAAACATAAACGAAGAAACTGTTGAGAATTTCAAAGATAGTGTCAAGAATTTCCCACATAACGTCAAGAATTTAGAACCGATAACGTCAAGGACGGATTTACCGCTGTCCTGCGAACAGGGGCTGATAATGAGCATCTGAGACGCTGCAACACCGAGAATATTAAATTAACATGTAAATAGATTTATGGGTCATATATTTATGGATTATATGGTTAATGTTCAGCATGATTAGTATTTATTACTATGGTTCTTTGTCGTGGTAACCATTATTCTGATATTATAGCCCGCAGAGCGGTGGTCGGCAAGAACATGCATACAGTGATCAATATACTATTTGGTCAAAGAAAGTTTCATACCATGCAATTCGAATTCAGAATGACATTTGAATGTAGCCAATCAAGAGATAGAACAAATTAAAATATTAGAAAAGTTTTAATAACGCAGCGAGCAGCGCGAAGCGCGCCGAACTGCGTCTAATGGTATTGCATGTCCGAGAAATTAACACCAAAGCAGCAGAAACTAAACAGCCTGCTAAAGATAGCCCCAACTACTATGATCACAATTTTAATCTCTGCGAATTTTGACCGGAAGTTTTTTTAGACAGGAAACCCCTAGCGATCTGGGAGCGAATTTCACCGCTCAGTGATTTTTTTTTTTTTTTGCGAAGCACCGTTTCGCAATATGGGTTCACGAGTGTTCCTCAATCGGTTATTGCATTTTTTTATTCGAGTATATAACATGAACACGGCAGCTAGATGACATTCATCAGTCTTTTTTGTGTCGTGGACAAACAACGAGACTGGATCTGCGAGACATCACAACGCGACTCCATGACAACGGCCGCCCGGTACCGTAATTTCACGCAAGCAGGATACTCTAGAAAAAAAGTAGATTTCTTTATAGCGTCACGCGAACATGCATACATGAATCCGTATGCTCACTACTGTATACGAGTATATGATAGTGAGTTATGCCGTATTCGTGCGTATATTCTAGAACTTTGGCGCCTTCTGTTCCAAAACGCAAAGGACTTCTGAATGCCTGATGCTGGATGGTGAATAGTTCAAATTATGCAATTTTCGTTCAAATTAATGCTTGTAAGCACAGAAAAAAATACTCTTTAAATATTGCCCAACATTATTTTCTTCCAAATATTGAACTGGTACAATGACATATCTTTGCTTATTCATGAATTCACTTGTTGAACATTTATACAAGAACATAAAAAATATTTTTTTCCTTTACCAAGGCTATAGGTATTTTCCACATGTTAACAGATTTATTTGAATGCATCAGAAACTTTTTGATATCCACAAAAGACTGGAGCCTGAAATACACACAGTTATTCTAGTATAGGGAAGAAAATTAAACACCCATTACTTTATAAGTAATTCCATTCATGCTGAGTTGTACAGTGAACATGCTGGACAAAATATAACCTCCCCATGTCAAATAGGCTTATTTTTTCGTTTATATTATTTTGTTCAGTATAGGTTATTGTACATGAAACCGTGTTCTTTGTTGATCAAATAAAAAAGACTTCGGTCAGTATTTCACTCAATTTTATTGTCACAATAGGAAGCCAGACCGATAACATGGATAACAACAAAAAGATATACGCTGTCAAAATTATACTGACATAATTTTGTATCTCTACACATTCAGTCAACCACTCTGATATATTGACGAGTGATGAATATATCAGAGTGAAATTATTCTGTTTGATACATGCAATATGTAATAGTCACAAATAATAATGACGATAAAATTTGTCCATTGTATACATGATATTAATGAAATAATAATATGCTATAACCACGATTTTACAGATTTATGCAGAGGTATGTTCAGTGTGACCCACACTTTCACACCTTCAAATTGAATAGTCATCAAGTGAAATCACTGTTTGGTGTGATCCGCAGCACTGCCATTGCTCATAATTTCATTCGTTCTTAATTTTCCTGTGTGGGTATGTGGTGCTTGACACTACATAACCATATTGTTGGCTCGAATAGATCTATTGTCTAGATCTGTTGTCTTGAATAGGCAGGTCATCAGATGAATCTCCAGGGCACTTTTGATCTCAGTTATTCCTCTATAGTTAGTGGTTGGATATAAATATGACAAATGGTTATGAAAGGAAGTTTTTTGTTTGAAAGTTTATTCACAACACAACAAGTATGGGGTTGTCTGTATCTGCCTTCATCACTTTGTGTTATTGATATATTCCTATCGTTGATTATCACAGTTCACAGAAGTTAGTACCCTATCAAAACGGTTATGAAATTTTTTTTCTTTAAATCAACGAAAGAACTTCATTATAATACAGCTGTAATTACCGTTTTAAATGTATTTCGCTCATGAAATTCTAGTCACATAATATCCATGAATCTCATGCAGTTAGTCTTGGGCAATATGTGTTCCCAGGTAGTTCCTTATAGTGAGTTGTCAGGTTCAGAAATAACAGTGGTCATGATGAAATTTCTGCATTTATGATTTTGTGTTACTCATAAACTCAATCATTATATTGATTATCTACAGGGACAAATATCGCCCATAATGGGTCACCTTTCTTACCTATCAAACCTCATGTCAGAAGTCTTGAGTAATTTGACTCCCATTAAATCTCCTATAGTAACTGTACGTTGCATCTTGAGGTTACAGCTATCTTTCCGTTCGTTCTCACCGCGTCTTAATTGAGGTTACAGTGCTGCTGAATCAGTGAGTTGATTATCTGCATGCAAGCCATGTGTCCTAAATTCGTCAACATTTTGGGATGTTCAAAGCATTTAACACACCTTCATATTAATATGTTATTATGCAGACCATGAGGACGCAGCGAGAGGAAAAGGAGCCTTCTGAATATGTAGATACAATAACAACAATTGGTTATGATGAAAGTTTTTTTTAGTTTTATTGTTACACACAGATCTAGACCCACTGACTGTCCATGAGCCTGATTCAGACAGTTTTTTTTATTCAACCGCTTGCAAGTATTAGTCAATATTTTTTGGCAATCTTATAGGCCTAGATCTATCAGCATCATTGCAGTGTATATGCATACAGTAATACACCGGCACACATATATGCCCATTAACATGATAATAATTAATACGACTATAAAACGTGTATAGAGATATACAAGAAATCTGCATTTCCACTCGCTGCGTCTCTATGCTCTGCATAATAACATATTATCTTGATAATAACGGAGATAATACAATTCTGTGGAAACAAATACTTCAAATTTCAAGTTCAAATCATCTGTATTATTCTGACAAGCGCAATCATATGTTCTTCAATATGAAGTTTTAAGATGGATCTTGATTTCAAGTAGGGCTTTAGCCTATGATATTTTTTTCTTTATATTCATTTTGTTGTTATTTCTGTCACAATATATATAGGTGATTAATCTGATGAGCTAAACTTGAGCTATCCTTCGCTCATCCTCCTCCGCCCGCCACTGTGTATTATTCATGGAATGGGCATTTTCGCACACGTGCAGTCTTGACTCCGCACCGTGATGAAACCATGTGACTAGCGGTGCCCACGTGATCGTATTGTGAACTTAGACCTGTCAAAACGTTGTTGATGATTTTGTTGAGATTGGTTCGTGTGTTTGAGTAGATCGTGCGAAAGACAGCAACATGCAAGCGTTGTCAGTGATACCGAAGATTGAACAGTTGTCCGCGAGGGTTATACGGATACTAGGATGTAATCCCTCGCCGATGACACTGCAAGGAACCAACACATACCTGGTTGGAACAGGTCGCAGGTAAATACATTTATACAGCCATATAGTTTTTATTTTGTAAATGCACAATTCAATCCACATACATTCATACATATATACACACTTGTTGCCATGTGTTAATAATATGATATAGTTTTATTAATATATTTTTTCAAGAAATAGATATAGGCAATATATAAGTCAATCATATTGTAGTTCATGTTATGAACTTCGATCAATACACCCTGAATACAACGTGTTTGTGTTTACGTATTTTAAACAGTCAATGTAATCTTGCACCATGGCTTGGAATACGCTTGTCAGTAGGGCCCGGACGAGTCGACGGGTACCCGAATTCGGGGCGGGTCGAACAATTACTAGTACCCGGGTCGAAATTTCATTACCCGTACCCAAGAACGAATAATGATAGAGTTTTTGTCTTGAAAATTTGAAATAAAGGCTAGTAAAATCACGAGAATGACAAGAAATTCATCGGAAAAAAATCGGAAGTAGTTTTATGAGATCATGTGATCTCTTTCAAACTTGAAAATAAACACAGACAAAACAAATAATACATAGTGTCAAAGATTAATGACTGGCGTTTACGTCTATATTTGGACGGGTTACCCAGGGCGGGTCGGGTCAGACCACACGGGTACCCGGGTCAGAAATTTTCGACTCGTCCGGGCCCTACTTGTCAGAATTACATTCAATGGCAAAGAAAAATGTGCCATGGTATAGGGGATGACACATCTTTTAATAAATAAATTGAAAATAAATGTAATATCAGCAAAAAAAAGGTTTTTATTTTATTTCTATACATGGACACCTTATATCTATGGCATTGTCCCACATTTGGAGCATGGACTAGGCACGCTCACGCAGTGTATGATTTTAATCAATCCATCTCAATGATTTGATTCCAGTACATGCTGTACATTCTTAATCAATGAATTTTTGGGCTAATGCATGTAATGATGGCAATCAATTATAGATATATGACCAATTGTATTTACTATGTTTGCTTTCAATATTGTTCAAATCTGAATTTATAACGGTATGAATCCCCAATCTTGAACTTCACAACAGCAAAAAATGATAGAAACAAAATGTGAAATCATCTGATCAAAGTGATCATAAAAATAAGATTCATTTATGGTGTAATCACGATGAACTGAAATTTATAACACTGTACATGTAAATGTTATGTGCATATGGTTAATTTCATGTTGCTCAATATATATTATATTTGCTGGGTTATGAGGGACTGCCATAAAGTTGTTCAAAATTCTAACAGAATGAAAATATCCGCAAAAAAAAATTTTGTACTGAATATAATAAAAAATGTACGGTACGTCATGAGCTATGTTCGAATTATATTATCATTGACTCACTTCTTCCTGTTTTGAATACTTTGGGTGTGGGTTTTTTTTCGGTGATCTTAGGAATGTACTAGTCGTGTCTATTGTCATGAAGGTGATGATTAATACGATAACATGTAATCATGAAACATGCGGCATGTCGTGACGAGGCCCACAGCAAGTCATTGGGATGAGCCATCAAGAAACATGAGGATGTCAACTTAGCACGAAGAATGCAAAAGAAATGATCGAGAATTGTTTCGCTTGTGCATTCAGCATGTATCTATCATATAAAAGTGTTATAGTTAATTTTCCGTCCATCCATCATGTCCATGGGCCCACGCCATTTGATATATCTGCGTTTTTGTTTTATCAGTTGTCGAACCCATTGATGCAACTTGTTTTCTGATATTGCGTGTCAGAATATGTGCAAGTCACACTTAATAACTCGTCAACATCGACAGAATATCACTGTAAACATTGATTGATATACAGTGTACATTATGTGTTTGTGTCGGGGGCACAATTGATATTTTGCATCATTATCATCTGATAAATATATTGTTCTCGAGCGCATGTCAAATATATACATGCTGGATCCTTCCGGAAACTTTCTATTGAATCCAATGTGTGACGTAATGTCCTCCTGTCCTGCCGATGGTATCCATTCTATTGTTATTATTACAAATGAATAACTTGCAGAACATATGCTATTAGTCAATTTCCAATTTTTTATTTCACATCTGTTCATACTAGTTAACATCCCATCATTTCACCCCAGTATTCATACTTATACATAGCAGTACCAGTACATAAAACACAAGCATGTGTCACGAAAAACTGGGTATTGGTTTTTTATGTGTATGTGAAAGCACTATTTGAACTGAACAAAACGTTCTTTACAGCATATTGATATCATGATTTCTTCCAAAGTTATGGCACTTCAAACATTTACATATTCACAGAATCTGACAACAGAATCTGACAGCTAATTAATATGCAAATGAGATGTGTGACATCATCGACAGACTGGTTTTTAATTAGGCGTCTTAACATGACAAAATGGAGCTTTTATCTTCATATTTGGTCACCAACACCCATCAGGTATATTGTCCAGTAGGAATAGTCAGTGAATACATGCCAATCTTGGTTGCCATGGCAACCAATAGGCTGATTTGGGCCTTAGCAACGTGGTTGCTAAGGCTAATATTAACGTCAAAACACGAAATAAAAGTATGAAACCAAATCAAATAAAGAGATAATGACAATATCTAGTGGAATTAATAAACAAATTGTTCAACTACACACCATAGCAACCGATACAGACCTGAGAAATCACCAACGTGTAGAGCCATTACAAATGAATGGATACCATTACCACTGGTTTCCAATGCCTTTATTGGTTGCTAAGTGTTGTGTTCAAACATTTTGCTGATATATTCCACAATATATTGTCATTATTAATTGTCTGAAATAGTTTCATTCCTGCATATCCTGTTTTTAATTAGATATTGACCTTAGCAAGGGACCCAGGCGGCCATTGGTTGCCATGGTAACCACAAATTTCATGAAATTACTGACTATTTTAACCACGAAACATAAAAAGTGGGTTCTGGTGAACAAAAATGAAAAGAAACATTATCATTATTCCATTTTAAAATGTCTAATTAAAAATCAGTCTGTCAATGACGTCACACATCTCATTTGCATATTAATTAGCTGTCAGATTCTGTTGTCAGATTCTGTGAATAAGTAAATGTGTGATATAACGGTCTGGCGCATGCGCGGGGAACAACAACGGTCTTCTTACTGCTCCCTGAAAATCACTAAATTCACTTTATATTCACTGGAAAACGTCCACATAACCACGTCATCATCGATACAAAAACTACACAGGTGGTATTGAAGCATCTTATACTGACGTATGTATATTTATCATGCCATTATAAGTCGAAATCAAAAACCCAAACTCTGGTTACCAAGGACGCCATACCTGACATTTTGTTGTTAGCCACTGTTGGTCACTTGGGTGTTTTGGTAGACAACACAACAAAGCAGGAAGGTGCACACCCGCTCACCTGTTTTTCTAACCTGGCTATTTCGTGGACACCTGCTGTTGAGCCCAGTGTCGCCCTGGGACGAAGAGGTGGAGGCCTCCAGTCTTGTATCTTAGCACAGGGTGTCCATTCCAACACACTTCACATATGTTGTTGTATACCATAACATCGCCCACTGAGTGATGTCCGGCTAACCTGAATCTTATCCAACCATGTCACGATCAACAATAACAACCCGCTCACGGCAACCAAGTGTACACGGTAAATGGTGTATAACCATAACATTCCTATGGTTATGTATCCTGTTAATCCGGTTGACGGCTTCAATTACAAATTGTAAAACATCAGCTAATCACAACTGTAACGATCTTCCAGTTACAACACTAACAACTGATATCTCGACAAGACGCCCAACACTGTCTTTGGGCTGCTCAAATACACTTAGGCCTGGTTTTAACTCAACGCCTGTTAAACATGCACAAAACAGAGCTATATTTTTACATTTGGCACTTTTGCTCAGTGGAGACATACAAACAAATCCCGGCCCTATGAAACATCCATGTGGGAATTGTAAGAAACCTGTACGATGGAATCAAAAGGGGGTCTGTTGTGACCAATGCTCTAACTGGTATCATATCAAGTGTGAAAATATTCGCGATGACATCTACACATGCCTTGGATCTAGTAATGTCAGCTGGACATGTCTGCAATGTGGTCTTCCAAACTGGAGCCGCTCGTCACTTTTCAACGATTTCAAAGTGTCGTCAGTTAACCCTTTTGACACCCTAAATCTCACTGACAGATTCACCGGGAGTGCCTATGGCCTCCTCTTCACCCAAAACACACCACAGACCCAAAGTAGATCACACCCTACGGCTGCTAAACTTGAATTGTAGGTCAATTAGAGATAAAAAGGGACAATTACAGAATATTGTTGACAGTACTCATCCGCATATTATTGTAGCGACCGAAACGTGGCTAAACAAAGATATAAATAATGGAGAGCTAGGAGAACCTAATAAGTTCAGCTCACAATATAATATCTTCAGACATGATAGGAGTGACGGTTATGGAGGCGTTATGATAGCAATCACAACTAAACTCCTCTGCTCCGAATGTGTAGAATATACCACTGGAGGTGAAATGATGTGGATTAAAATACAAATCCAGGGAATAAGAAATTTGTATGTAGGGGCTTTTTATAGACCACACATGGAAGATGAAGACAGTTTGGAAGCTTTCAAAACATCAGTAGGCAGAATTTCAAACTGTGAAAATGCAAACATTTGGATAGCTGGTGACTTCAATCTCCCACACATAGACTGGTCTGATATCAGTGTGAAGCCTTCTGGTAAATACCCCGCATTACACCAAAACTTTCTAGACACAATAAATGACAACAACCTGGAACAAATGGTACTAGAACCAACTCGTAACCAAAACATCCTGGACCTGTTTTTGACGAACAACAGTCAGACTATAAATAAGGTCCAAGTGATACCAGGTGTATCAGATCACGAAGCTGTTTTGGTTCATGCTGACCTTAACCCTATCACCAATAAACAAGTTAAAAGGCAAATTCCCCTCTACAAAAAGGCAAATTGGGATGGTCTAAAATCTCACATGAATACCTATGCTGACAGTTTACCCAGAAACCCAGAAAACCACAATGATGTAAATGTCTTGTGGAGTTCGTTCACTAAAACACTTGGAGAAGGCATTAATCTCGACATACCGCATCGCACGGCCAAAACAAAAAACAGCCAGCCATGGATAACTCCTAGAATCTCTCGTCTCATAAAGAAGAGAGACAAACTATACAGTAAAAAACAAAAATCTGGACTGTCAAAGGACCTCAAAGCTTTTAAAATTATTAAAGCCCAAGTCATTAAAGAAATCCGCAAGCAATACTGGACCTACATAGAAGACATTGTCACCCCAAGCGACACAGACGCACCAACAACTAGCTGTAAAAAGTTTTGGACTTATATTAAACACTGTAAGCGGGACAGCACTGGTGTATCACCCCTACTTGACAGCGACGGCATCATACAAAATAACAGTACAAAAAAAGCAAACATTCTAAATAATCAATTCTGTTCGGTATTCACCAAACCCACAACAACATTCGATAAACTGGATTCTGACTCAAATACTTCCAGTGAATTGAATTATCCCACTATGCAGAACTTCACGATACATACTAATGGTGTCGAAACTCTCCTCAAAGGCCTTAAACCACATAAAGCAGCAGGTCCGGATCAAATTAAACCAATTATATATAAGGAACTACATGCCACACTCGCACCTTGTCTTTCTCTCATATTCCAAGTATCTCTGTCTACAGGTAAAATCCCCAATGATTGGAAACATGCAAATGTAACTCCATTATATAAAAAAGGACCTAAACAACTTGCCGTTAACTACAGACCAATATCATTAACATGCATTGCTTGCAAACTTATGGAACATATACTGGCCAGTAACATCACAAAGCACCTGGAATCACACAATATCCTGTATAAGAACCAACACGGGTTCCGTTCAGGTAAATCCTGTGAAACACAATTAATTGAATTTGTTCACGAACTCCACAATAATAAAAAACACAAAACACAAACTGACGCCATCGTAATGGATTTCAGTAAGGCATTCGATAAAGTATCCCATCCCAGCCTTATCCATAAACTTAACCACTACGGCATAAAAAATCAAACTCTTGCCTGGATCCAAGACTTCTTAAAAGACAGGCAACAGTGTGTCGTTATTGACGGCGCAACCTCAACCACAGGCCCAGTAACATCAGGCGTTCCCCAGGGATCGGTCCTAGGACCCATCCTTTTCTTAATTTATATAAATGACCTTCCAGCTATGGTTCATTCTGAAGTCAGACTCTTTGCCGACGACACAGTCATATAAAAAACATCTCCGACACAAACATCCTGCAAAACGACCTCCTAAGTCTTGAAAAGTGGGAATCACTCTGGCAAATGGAATTTCACCCTGATAAATGCCAAGTAATCAAATTTAACTCAACAGAACAGTACAATGTACCTTACACACTACGAGGCCATCAGCTCAAAACAGTATCAAGTATGAAGTACCTAGGCATAACAATCATCTCCGATATTTCCTGGAACAAACATATCAGTAACATCACAAAAAAGGCAAATAGTACCTTAGGCTTTCTTAAAAGAAACCTACGTATCCATTCCCCCATTATCAAACAAAAGGCTTATTTCGGACTTGTCCGCCCACAATTGGAATATTGCGCGTCGGTGTGGGATCCATACACGACAAGCAACATCAGAAGCCTGGAGATGGTACAGCGCCGAGCTGCTCGATGGGTCCTCCATCGGTACCATAACACGTCTAGCGTCTCCAACATGCTGGAACAGCTCCAGTGGGTCCCACTCCAGACAAGACGCCTCCACTGTCGCCTTGTTCTGTTATATAAAATGGTACACCAAACAGTAACCACTGACCCCTACCAATATCTCACCCCCGTAACAAGACATACCAGGCACACACATCCATACTCTTTCATCCAGGTACCGACACGTTTGCAGCAACACAATATGTCATTTTTCCCACGTACGGTTGTCCAATGGAATGCCTTACCCCCCCACGTAGTTCTAGCTCCCACTTTACGTTCCTTTAAAACACTATTAGCAGTACACGCTGGCACCACAGTTGAACCCATGTAGATACTCTCAAATCTATGTACATAAATTTCTAGTTACTAAAGCTGGTTTTAAACGCTTGTAAATATGTTCAATGCTTTGTTTAATAATAGGTATGTTCCCAGCTGCGCCCCCTACGCTAGAGCCTCTGATTGGTCGGAGTTTGCGTAGTAACGGTAGATAGATATAAATGTTTGAAGTGCCATAACTTTGGAAGAAATCATGATATCAATATGTTGTGAAGACCGTTTTGTTAAGTTCAAATAGTGCTTTCACATACACCGAAAAACCCAATACCCCATTTTCGTGACACATGCTCTTTATATACATACATATTCTGCGATATCATATCATATAACTAGTGCTACAATGTAGCAAACAGTACTCGCAACTCCTGATAAAAATATGACATGATAAACAAATGATATTATAAAGAAGTGATTAAATAATTGCATATAGGTACATTTGTATATATATCAATTAATGTGTATATTACATTTTGTTTCACGTCTGCAGTCGGATCCTGATCGATACAGGGAGTGCTGGGTTCACTGACTACACGGACAGTTTGAAGAAAGTCCTGAAGGAACACAAGGTCCAGATCCAGGAGATCGTGCTCACGCACTGGCACGCGGACCACGTGGGCGGGATAGAAGACGTCTGCAAGAAAGTATTGAAAGGTTCGTGGTTGAAAATAATTACATTCTATTTGGAATTTTGTTCAGTTTATTTGAATATACTTTTTACTCAAAAAACTGAACGATTGAAAAAGCGAATAAAAAAAGCCGGAATAATCAGGTTTCATTTCTGTCATTGAAAATGTCAGCAACATAGGTCATTACTGGTTCGTATCCGTCATAATATATGTATGTACAAATTTAGGTATATATTGGCAGTCTTCATATTGTACATGTAGTCAGGTACATTTGAAGTTCGAGTGAATTGTCATACATTGTTCTTTGTGTTTGCGGGGAGGTGAAGGTTATCATTAATTGTTATGAGTTTAACAAACATGATATCGCCTGATAGTTTTGTCCTGGTATAGGTTATAGTGGACAGCCATTGAGAGGCAAAGGTGCAGCGTTTATAGATATGTTTCTACAGCTTATCATCTGTCTTCTCAAAAACTCTCTTTATTTTCCTCATTTGCATACATTATGAATGCAGGAGAGGCTCCGAAAATCACGAAATATCCGCGGAAATCTAAAAAAGATGATGGACCTGGGAGTGACCTGAGTTATTCGTTCATTGACGATAGCCACTCGTTCAAAGTCGATGGAGCAACACTCAAGTGAGTCGATGGGTTGTATCAGATATACAATAGAGGAAAGATTGCTGATTGTATGTAGATGTAGATTACATTGTCATCTCAATGCGATGCGGAAGTTGTGAGATGATTTCATGATTATTCATGCATCTTATTGCTGAGACTAGTAGATGTACTTTTTGTAGATTTGTTATGGTATTGCAGAATGCTAGAAATTTGTTTTCAGCACATGTATAAACATGGTACATAGCATGTATATTTTCATACGAAAGCTACGAATGAATTCAGTGAAATAGTCATAACACTTAATGAAAATCAAAGTACACAAATATCTACGCTAAAATATGAATTATTGTGCGTTTACCTACTGAGAAAATATATATACATGAGGGATAGGAAATTGCTATTGCATTTTGCACTGCAACTACACACATTTACCATAATGTATGAGAATTTTCTTATAAGAGACTACTGGTCATTCAAGACCATCATATTTATATGGGGCTCCTTATTGAAGTGGTCTTAAAACACAGGATCCACTATATGTCACTGTAATATAGCGATTCCCACGCTATAAATAAAATGTTCATCGCTCCCATCATGTACATATAGAGCGGTGTACACCCCCGGACACACGGACGACCACATCGGGCTCTGGCTGGAAGAGGAGCGAGCGTTCTTCACAGGAGATTGTGTCCTGGGCGAGGGGACCTGTGTGAGTAGACACTTGTTGCCATGGTAACGTGTACAACCCGCCAAATATATTGTGTGTTCTGTACATGTAATTGACCTCACAATGGTGTATGCTTTTAGTTGTTTGTCCAAAGGGGATTACTATTGTTCGGCAATATTGTCCGAGGTGTAAGCTTCACAGAAAAGGTGTTCAACCATGACCGTCTTAAGGTCAATTGATGTACAGTAAAGCATGAATGTGTTAAAAAATAAATTGAACATTTTATACAGGATGTTTGACATACAATACATATTTGTATAAATTTAGAAATTTCAGTTTTAAATCCAGACATATTGCACATGAATCGAGCAAAATTGCGTTTTAATGATCAAACTGTCATGTAGAGAGCCAGAGTCATGACGTAGAGTATTTGAATAACGAGATTTAATCCGCCAACTGGTTCCTTACAACTCAAATTCAATGGTATTGCTCACTTGAAACAAAGGCTGTACACTTGTTTAGAACCATAAATGACGTCACACTTCGGCACTCTAAGTTTTCACATGCACATAAATGTCTCATTTAATTGATCTGACCATGAGAAAATTCCAAAGAATAGAATGATGGTAGGCCTAATAACAATGCATTGAAGGGTTTGTGTGTATGTTGCAGGTATTTGAGGACCTCTACGAGTACATGAAATCTCTGGATAAGATCCTCTCGTACAAACCCAAGCTGATCTACCCGGCCCATGGCATGCTCGTCAAAGATCCGATCGCTCACATAAACTACTACATTAAACACCGGAATGAGCGGGAACAACAGATTCTGGAGGCCGTCAAGTCTAACAGAGAGAAGTCTATGACCGCAATGGATATCGTCAAAATTGTCTACACAGTTAGTATTCTGTTTAGATCTAAGTGTATAGTTTCGTATATGTGTATTATATTTTATAGTATTTTTTTCATGATACTGTGCACCCAGAAAGTATTAGCGTCCATTCATTTAGCGATTTTAGCGTTTTGAAGAAAATCGCTAATATTTATGGACGTCAAGTCATGAAATATGGGTTTGCTTTTCTGTTTCTGTCATTCACCCGCTAACTTAAATGGCCGCTAATACGTCCACTTCGGCAAAATCGCTGAACTTAATGGATGCTAATATTTCTGGGTTTACAGTATTTCCATGTAATTGATGAATTGGATTATAATTGTTTTCCATTCGAACATGTTGGAATGGTTTGTTCTGTTGACTGTCATTGTTCATCAAAATATGAATAATTTGTTTTTATTTCATAGTACAGTCAAACCTCCATTAGTGAACACCTCCGGTCAGTGAACAACTCCAGTTAGTGAGCACTTTTTCCCGGTCCTAAATGAACGCCTATCTTTTAACATTGAGGTGCTCTTCCGATTAGTGAACACCTCTATACAATGAACAACAATATCAATTTGCAATACAAATGACCCTCTACTTAGTGAACATATGCAAATGCACTGTAATCACACAGGGCAGAGAAATCTGTCTTCTGGGCAACAACAAGGCAATTAACACGTCTCACACACTGTTATGCCTGATTGCATCTTACCCAGATTCTGCCTAACTGCTGTTTCCACAGCCTTACAATAGGAAGCCACAAGTATTTACTGCAGGGTAGGGTGACCTTATCTACTCAAGCAGATTATCATCAGCTTGACATAGCATTGTTTTTGGGGCCTGCCCAGTGTGATGTTTATGTCTATGACATGCAGTACTGAGCAGATTTCTAGGTTTCTAATGTGTTGCTTAAGAGGGTACGTATACCAGATGTATTTCATACTTGAATGTTTCTTTCTCAGAAATCAAAACTGTTATTCAGTAGCCATGGCCTAACTTGCCAGACAAATCACTGACGACGTCACTGGTGACAATAAATCTGTGATACAAGATTACATGTTACTTTTTTTTTTTTATCTTGATGGTACTTTTTCCGATTAGTGAACACCTCCATATAGTGAACATTTTTGCTGGGTCCCAAAGGTGTTCACTAATCAGAGGTTTGACTGTAGATTAATGTACATGTATACGTATCGTTTCTGACTTTCATAAAAAATTCATGTATGCTTTCATGTGATTATTTCATCACAGAATACATTGCATTTATTGAACAAAAATGAGTTGAAAATGCATTAAAATTTTACATCTTATTTCTTCACAGGAAATACCAGAACATTTGCACCTTCCAGCTGCTAAAAATGTCTCTTTGCATTTGAGAAAATTGGTCAAAGATGGCAAAATGGGTATGTATTTTTACAAACCAAATACGTCTGTTTGTTAAATTTTAGTCTTGGTTTTGCTTTAAGCAATAAAGGGGTTTGTTGTATTTTAGTATTCAACTTTTTGGTGGAAGATCATCTTAAGATTACTATATTTTGATATTTATTTGATAAATGCTGGTATGTATTTAATATGCTTCATACTGCAAAAATATTGGGAGTTGGTGTGCGTTTTAACATTAACACTTTTATAGGTATTTTTTATCATGTTTTTATTTTGTATCCATATGTACATAGTAATTGTAGTTCTTTCAATATATACTAATATTGCTATGCATTCCCTGAACACTGAATAAGTCGATCTAAAAGAGATATCTAAATACCTCAAAATAATCTCCTTTATAAAATTGCTAAATTCTGCATGTAAATTAAGTCTTATCTTTTTCACGGATTATCGCATCATTGGTCACACAAAGTTAATACTTGCACAGTTCACAGTGATTAGTTATTGATTTAGTACACGTAAATGATTCTTTGATCAACCTAGAAATCAATCTGTCATGATATTTTTTTTTAAAATATTTTTCACATCTATAGTGTCAATGGTTAAATCAATAAGCTCAATCAAAGGTTCCAATCTGAATGAAATTTATACTGTACGTGCCTGAAAATTATCATTTTATCCAGTCGTGATTTAGTTTTATATCTATATAAGCTTTCACGTAGTTAATTTCACAACTATTTTTGTTGCCTTGCAGAAGAGCGAGAAATTGATGGGGAACCCCACTGGAAATTCCTCGCAACTGCTTTGCTTTAGATATGTAGGTCATCTCGGTTTCATATTTATGTGGTTGTGGCGCTATATATTATCTACTGTACTCTCACTTAGGCGAAAGAATAATTAGTTCATGCATATAACGTGTTTTTTGCATTACTTTACTCAAATTATCAATTGGTTTTCGTAAAAGAGGTACTATCGATATTTATGGTGCTTATTGTAAAATATCGAGTACCTAGTATATTATGAAATACAAATTTCTACTAATTTTTATCAAAAGATCACTTCATGAATACAAATTATACTTTTCTCCTTCTTTTTCCAGAATGTGTAACTTCGATTGTCTGATGTAAACTTCAAACCACATGCACAGTATATCATCGATCCATGAATCCTGTAAACTGTTGAAACTCATGAATTCACAGTATTTGTATATATTTACATGTACATGTGTATATATATATATAGGTTTGTATATATAGGTTTGTATTCTAAATATAATTATGCATTCTACATGCATATATCCTCTCAGATTAATTGGTCAATTGTATTTTGCAATGTGCAATGTTTTATCGATTGAAAACACTATCAGTTAACTTAATTTGATAGTGTTTTTGCATGTATGGGAAGAATTATTAATTATTTTGGATACCAGAGTCCAGTGATCTGGTGATTGTGAACAATATATATTTATGAATGAACAAATGAAACTGTTTCTCTTTCTGAGTAGGTATGTATTAGCACATACAGATAGATAGTATACTTGTGCAATGTATACTGTAGAGATGAATGAAAAGAGAATTGTTATACTATAAGTTACCATGGGCTTCAGACCCCGATATTATGACGTTATATCTGCCTGAAGTCACCATATACCACGAGGCCGCAGGCTGAGCGGGATATGTTGACTGAAGGCAGATGTCATGCCGTATTGGGGTCTGAAGTTCATGGTAACGATTTTATCATTGGATTATATGGAACTCTCAACGTCATTCCGCATTACTCCCCTATCGAATAGGGGTTGCACCACAGCTATTCAAATACGGCGTCGTATTGTCAGGAATTGACCAATCTGGATCACGCACTTTCAGCAATCCGATGATAAATGTACATGTACCTGTATGTATGAATGATCGAAACATAATACATCACCTGTACGGGTATACATGTGTATATATATACCTGATACGATGTATACAGAGGAGAAAATTAAAATATAGCTACAATCTGTGGCAACTCATTTTAATGTAAATATATGCAATGTATCGAGTCGCAAAGCTGTGTATTACAGTCAAATGGATGATAGTCATGAAAGTGAGCCAGAAAACACAGATGTCAAATTGAGGACAAATACCTAGATTAATATGTAATGTGGTTTGCCCAGGCCTCCTGCTCTTGTTCAAATGAGTTATTTCAGTTAGCTACTAGTGCGTATTTTGAGTGGCGATGCATTATACATTGTACAAGACATGTATAGTTTAGAAATCAGTTTTCTTGAGTATGATTTCGCATAACTGGTAAATATAAGATGCTTTGTGTTTGAAACGCTGACAATAGCGCTACATGTATTAACTACTCGTGTATAATGTAGATATATTTTTTATGCCATGTGACTTTTTTTGTAGCAATACAGAAACGGGTAATCTGTTCTGGTGTGAAAATTGGGTTTTTATTTGCATGGACAACACAGACAAAGTCAGATTTCTGTCTGTGAATTCTCTGTTCTGTAATGTTAGCCTAGTTTGTGTAATCCTGAACCTAATTCAGACCGAAATTCGGGCATTTATGTGGTGTAGTATTTGTTCATCGAAATGTAACGTTGTCAAACAATTCATAAGTTTTCAAATGTTCAGATGTTTTTTTTTATCAAACCTCGTTATATTACAGACTGGGTCTCAATGTATGTATTTAAATTCTGTAAATTTTGATAAAAAAAAACAGTGCAGAGAATGCTATGGTAGAATCTAGATATCCGTCTGTAGCAGTATGCGCTGCCTCATATGTAAAAATATTGTAATTCTTTGGAGCATATTGATATTGCATCTAGCCAAAATGTTCTGCATATTGTAATTAATAAAAATTCATCGCATATCATTGGTTGTGATTATTTCATATATATCCATGCATATTCATGAGTAATTATATGTGTATATAGATACTGTAGAATACAAACAGATGTATATATGATGTATTTATGATGAAATTAAGTACCGGGTAGGTAATTGAAAGAACGAACATGAAATTTTGAGCAGTTTTGTGGAAATTAGACATGACTGAAAATCCAACTGATATAGATAATATATTATACCCGTATATCAAAATGGAATAAAAAATAAAATCTCTTCAGAAAGATTTATTGTATGTGCTGTATATATGATGAAATTAAGTACCGGGTAGGTAATTGAAAGAACGAACATGAAATTTTGAGCAGTTTTGTGGAAATTAGACATGACTGAAAATCCAACTGATATAGATAATATATTATACCCGTATATCAAAATGGAATAAAAAATAAAATCTCTTCAGAAAGATTTATTGTATGTGTTTTACTTCTCAATCACTTCTCAATATGAATATCTTTCTCTAAAAGACATGCAAAAATCATTCACAGAGAAAATGGTTCCTTGAAAAATTGTGTTCAACTCAGAATCAACTGCACATTTATCAGATGTATATTCGTGCATTGGTGCACAGCATCGGTATTATATTTCTCAATAGCATTAAATCACAAAAATTATAAAAAATTTTCGTGTTCATACAGGATTAACCTTCTTGCGTGCACAATAGTACCTATTTATGTATTGCAAAGATGATTGTCATTAAACATAAATATTGAATCAATGATATTCCTCGAATATTGTCAAGTTGTAGGCGAAATATATATAAATTTTGAATATCGAATATATTTTTGCCACAGCTTCGAAAATGCCTGTGTATAACATGACGCCATACATTCACAGATGCACAATATCGCCTTTGCAGGGCTAGAATACAGACAAATTTGTGAACCTGCATTCTTTGCCATTCTTTCTATCAATAAATACCATAAAATACCAAAGCATACAACAGAAATTCATCTAATTACATGTAAAATAAATAAGTATCTGTGGAAATCAACCCTCAGCGCGGTGCGACGAGAGGTCCCATAGGTTTTTTGACCTCGTCTTCATCCTTGTCTTTGGCGCCATGTTTCAAGATCTTGATAAACTCGACATAGTCAAAGTTTCCATCCTTTCTCGGAGCACCGTGAATCAGCTCGTCCACCATGTCGTCCGTCCAACGGTCACCCATCGTGGTCATTATCTCGCGGAATTTCTCCTCCCCGATCTGACCTGAATAAATAGATTAAAACATTGCCTTGTCCTTGTTGAATGAATTTAAATTGGTTATAGAAATAAATTAATACATAGAAGTCTAATATTGTCTTCATATTGAACGTTTGGAAAATGTGGTAAACACATGTTTGAATTATTTCCATAAACTGTTGTATTTCATGTGTTGAAAGTACTCGACATAATACAAAAATTAAATAAAAAAAAAAAACCCCGAAAAAAAATCCTAAAAACAATTTTTGTTCAAAACTGACCAGTGCTTTTATCGTCAAAGCAAGCGAAGGCATTCTGGATGACTTCTTCTGGATCTGTCCCGTTCAACTTCTCGCCGAATAGAGTCAAAAACATGGTGAAGTTTATAGGACCCGGAGCTTCGTTTATCATATCATCCATGTAAGTGTCTTCAGGATTCTTGCCAAGTGACGTCAGCATTTCCAACAGGTCATCTTTGTCAATAAAACCGTCACTGTTGTGGTCTATCATTGAAAATGCCTCCTAAAATGGAATGGAAACAGTAAAAATAAATGCAGTGAGCTATTAAAGTTATTGCAAATTACTAACTTATTAGAAGCAGTCTACATTAGTGACTTTTTGTGATGAAAACTGTAAGAACACCATCAACTTCCTGATAGAGGCTATAGGCAAATTATAAAAAAATTAATTGACGAATCTGATGCAGTGGATCCTGTGTTAAAGACCACCTGTCGGGAGAAACCATGCACCCTGGTTTGAGAGACCGCTTTCTTCGGTCCCAAATGGCCTCTTACTATGTAAATGAATCTGTCATGAGAGACCATGCACCTGTCATATTAGACCACCTTTTTGGGGGTCTCTTTGGTGGCCTTATAACACAGGATCCACTGTATTTGAAAGTTGTTTATACCATGCATGAATAAATGCATGAATTTAAATATATTCATTCATAGCCATACGTCAACACGATAGAAATCAATACCATACTGACTGTAACAAGGTAACATTATGGTTACCTTAAACTCCTGGATCTGAGCCTGGTTGAACATGGAGAAGACATTTGAGGTGTAGCGGTGGGTCCTCTGGCGGGCTCGCTTCTTCGCTTTGGCTGCAGACATCTTGGCTTGATCTGGACACTTATCACAGTCAAATGTAAGATTTGTGGGTAGTTTTGGAGGGCTGTTCCTCTTTTGTAGATCACACTATGAGGAATAAGTCTGGTAATGAGAGGAATTAAATAATCCAAGGCAAATACACTTATCAATACACATAATATTATTGAATCTACTGTATGTTATTATTGAATCAACTCTGGATCAAATAAACAGTTTAAACAGATAATTTTCCACACTATCATGGTACTAACCGTTTCCTTGATGTTTCAGCAAATGATCGATGAACAATCCAATATTGAAGCTTTGATACGAGTAAGAGCAAGACCTTAAATAACTGTACTGATCTGTTCTTTAATATTTCCGCAAATAATCAACAAATATTGAAAGTTTCAATACGAGTAAATCGTGGCTGGAATGATGCTTAGTCACGGATTTTGTATTAAACTGCGCACACGAGTCTTTGTCTGTTACTGACTGCCCGTGGAGTAGCAAGGCAGCCAAGCCATTTCCTGGAACATCTGTTTGCCAACGAGGCGGTGTACTCACACAAGAAGGGGAAGCGATCGACTTCTGGCTGAGGGAGGGATTGAGAGAGTTCCAGACAGTCCCTGTACTCCCTCCCTGCAGACCCCCCCCCCCCCCCTCCCCCTTCCCCGGCTCAGTGTACTACTTCCTGGGCTGTCTCAAGTGCTGCCTGCCAAGTCGTTCACTAATCTCTGTGCTACTGGGGTTTGGAGCGAGCGTATGGGCGTGATCCGGGATTGGGAGTGATGGCGGGAAAGGTACGTGTCTATAGATAAAGTCCCAGGAATCGTCGTTAATCTACCGATGCCCGTTTCATCTTCAAATGTAGTAAAAACAATAATCATGCCCCGATTGTATATAAATATAATTCTGACACATAAATATATCATCTAACTATATATTTACATTGTAATCTGTATATGACAGGATTTATCTCTTTAGATTTATTATTCGTTAATAACATCCAATATTTATTTTAAATATCTGAAGAAAATTGCCCCATCTCCATTTCAAAATGTTCATAATTTAATAATATGTAATTCTATATTACGTATATATAAATATATAATTTGATATAATTTATTCATACATTAAAATAGGACATTAAATTGTAATTTTAAAATATCTTGCTACAAATTTTCTACTGGATTCATATGGATCTCACTTGTATAGACAAAAGTATATAGATCTATGGATTAATGCAGTCCGCTACAAACATAGAGGTGACGAAGAGTCAAAATTTGAAAGTTAGGCCATTATTTTTTGATCAATTGTTTTACAAACCCGCCGACTCTAGTCAAAATTGGCCGCTGATGAATAAATTTAGCAGTTCATGTTTTTATTTTTATTATCCTGCCGACTCAGAACAAAATGCGCCGAAAAAAAGTGTGTTGCATCAAGATTGTATGTGGCTGAGAACTGTTGTATGGAGCGCATTGTACATTCGTAGGTTGATAATGCATGAAAAGATGAAAGTATAAATCAGCAAAGCTCTCTTAATCACACTGTCAAACTTTGTCACAAAATTTATGTAGTCTAGTAATTAACAAAACAATGCCATTAACCGTTTCGTTTATATACATGTTTCATGTGATTTGTTATTTCTGGTCAGGCTTTCTGTTCTACTTTTGTTTTGTTTTTGGGGTTTTTTTGTTGTTGATAAAATTGAGTTTTTACCACTTTTATGTGTTTCAAATGCCTCAGAATATCATGAGATGTGCATTTCATGCCATTGTTGTTTTCAGAAGTCATGTACATCAAACATAATATTGAGTGATATTTTAGAAGCGATATAAAATCATTGCCACCATTTTATGTGTTTCCTAATACGTCTTGGTGCCATCCCACTACAAAGTGACAGAAAGGTTTAGTGATGTTGTACAGGGAGCTCACCAGAGCGGAAGTACGAGCACTTCAGCATGTATAGTATTTAATTTATTGTACAAAATTGGTTGGTATTTTTTTACCCGACCGACCATATATTTTCAGATACATTTGTTTTTATTCACTCCTACCGACCGACTGTAAAGTTTTAGCAAAGTTTTTTTCGTAAAACAATTAAATAAAAAACGATGGCCTTATTTCTTGAATATTATCCCTTCAAAATGACCTATTTTATAGAGTAACTGAACAGCATCCAAATACTGAAAAGAGAATAGGGGGTCACCGTGCTGATTTAATGGTTTCTACGACATATTCGATCGAAATCACAAACATTTACCTAAAATGACATAAATTATGGCATTTCTGAACATTTTTTTTGTCCATATTCACATCTTACATCGTGTTTTCCAGGCGAATGGACACGGTGACACCCTATTTTCTTTTCAGATTTAGGATGCTAATCAGTTACGCTATGAAATATGTCATTTTGAAGCTCTATAAAATATGGAAACAGTTATTGATTAAAAAAAAACCTCTTTGACCCCCTCCCCTCACTGTTCGGAGCGGACTACCTTAATCCCTATACCGGTGTGCATTGAACTGAAGTGTTTTTTTTTCTGAACGTTATGATGAAGTGACGATCATAACGAGTTCGCTGAACGATACTTTTCCGAAACATTATGATTTGATGATGGTCATAATTAATCCTTTGCGTCGACTCGTATCTGGTCGATCGGTCGGCTTGCAAAAAAAAACACAAAACTGGACTTGAGAGTATGATATCGTTTATTGATAACACATTTATGATTATATGTTGGATAACACGAATATTGCGAATAAAATGAAACAAAAATCGAAAATGTCGTCATGCACACGGAAAATTAATTTCATTCTTTTCCGAAAGTTTGAAAATATTCAGACAGATTTATTTGCTGCATGTTCCAGTTTTCAGCATTTCCATGAAACAGTTTTCAGAAAAAAATATGTTAAATCTGTACATGTCAACTTTTACGTTAATATACATTTCAGTCTTTTGAGAAAGTGCCAAAAGATAAATATTTTCCTTTGTAAAATAATCATGAACCACTCATGTTGGGATAAAATTTCATGCTGGAAGTAAAACACAAAGATATACATTAAAACCGCTAGTCGGATTGTCCTAAGGCGCTGTTGGAGCACCTCTAGACTTACCCTCCATAGCTAATATACAATACACACACTATAAATTATTACTACGTAACAAGTGGGATTAACAAGGGGTATAATATGACTATAATTATTTACACATTTTGCTACGACTACCACAACAGCTTTTACGTTTGACTGCCTGAGTCAAAAATGTAGTATTTCAACCTTTAGAATTGGCCAGCCATTGTAAAGATGTCAATTATTATGTACCAGAATTGTCAACAAACTTGAAGCAGTCATTCCATTTTAATGTGTTTTGCATATAATCAATTGCCCAAAATTGATATGGTACAGATATCGAACAGAGCGAAAAACATATTGATATAATGGTTTTTTCTGTTTCGTTTGAACCTGCTGTACTTGTAAGCACATATTCATTGTAGCAATGGATGGTTCTATGATATTAATACTTGTATACAATAACACACCACATCCCTGAGTGGTTTTTATCAAGTTTTCACAACTGCGAAATAAGAAAGTTGCTCTGATATATTCGTACACAACTCGCGATCTTGCGTTCTTTCTTTAATAGTTGACAATAAAATCCTGTGATATACATAGAATTATAGATCTTCATACAGGATTTCTTAATCGATATAAAGCAGATGATCTTTGCATTGTATGGCTTGTATAGACTACACCTATTGCATATTTATAAGTCGATACATGTACTGACTACTTACATACATAACTTTTACACATATAGAGATTAATACATGGAATCAACTTCTCAATAGTAAATGTAGTTATCAGGGGAAAAATTATTGGGACAACCAAATAAATACTGATCAAAACATACAGGAAGCAATATTCAGACACAACAAAAATACATTGAATGGATAAACAGTGAAAACAAGTAATACCATAACTGTAGGGATGTTTCGGTTTTGAAAACGAAAATCCATTCAGAGTTATTTCTCGGAAATTGTGAATAATGGTATTCAAATTTTGTATATTGAAATTTGATGCATTCCAAATGTTCGCAATACTTTTGCTGAATTTTTATAATAACAACTCAAAAACAGGTCATGTAATTTCAACTAACAACCGATTGATGTTTCACACTGAATATATGGCATCTAGTCATATAGGTGGACAACAAATTGCACAAGTTAACGAAACAAAACAGTAATATTCATATATACATTTGCAGGGTTTACATACGATTCACACAGTCAATAAAACAATTGTAAAGATCTTCATATATATAAACATACAACACAAAGTATATTTTACATAGTACACTAATACATGTGCATATATTATGCCAATAAATCTACAACTAAAGAAAAAGACCCAGCCTTTCTGATATAAGTAAATGTGAAAACTTGCGAGCAATACTAGTATTCTACTACAATATTTAGTAAATTTAAAGATTTTCTGCAGCGGAAAAGATTTTTTTTTTTCAACCGAGCAGTATTCCATTTTTCGTGTGGACAGCACACTTCATAAAAAGCAGAGTAAGTCCCTGATTTGAGATGTTTGAAGGCAACAGCACTAGATCTACACAAGAGAAATCAGACAACGGATAATCTTGGTTTTGTTCATGTCACACACATCCATGTATACACCAAAGCCACAGTCTTTGTGTTTCAAATGGCTAATGCTGACACGTAAAGTAAACGGTAGAAAACACACGAAAAATATCCAGGCGTGACGGTCTTCAAATTAGTTTGAAATGGTTCGTGTTTCTACCAAAAATACCACTTTTTAATTCGATCATTTTCTCTGCTTCATTTGGCGCATATCTGATGCCATAATCCTGAATTGACGACTTTCTTCACTTCTTAGTACACGTGTACTTGTAAAAGTGCAGGTGTAATTGGCAGGTATCAGTGCAAGTGCACTTAACTCGGTGCAACTTTTTATAAAAATCATCGGTGTTGTCATCGGCATTTACTCCATGAATCGCGTGCATGCCTTCTTCCATTTACACTGTGTGCACCAAAGGTCGCGGTTTTCCATCCCGTAAACTTTTCGGCATTTCTTGACGTCGCTCCTTGATTTTTTGTGCATGGGTGAGTTTTTCGGCGATGTAGAAAGGGAGTGAGATTTGATGTTTTGACTCAGTCGATCGTGCGATCTGGACGTCTTCACAGAGCCTCCGCAACCCTGGAGAGAGCAAAAAGATATTTGGATACCGTTATCAACATGTACATGTATGTACACAACGTACAATGTACAGATATAATGAAGCGAAGAAATGTGTCAAACACTATTATTATGACATGGGCGAAAGTTAACATGTATGTAAGAAGCAACATACAGTTCTAAGACAGTACCGGTATGTGTAAAATTGTAAGTTATGTGACAAACCAGAGCTTTATCCTGAATGTCAAACTAATATGTATTTGGGGGCATGAAGTATTCAGGTGAATTACTCTGTTCGCGCCCACAGTGCTCAATCGGTTTTCAGATTTGTCGCACAGAAAGTGGCCGATTTCTGCAAACATTTCTGTTCACAATTCTGCAAACCGATTATACACAGTGATGCTATAACCAAACACTTTAGGCCCCTTTTGGTGACTGGGCGGATGGACAGGCGCCATACCTGTGTGAACTGCCAGGAGCGAGATGCCGGCAGACTGCTGTGTTCCGCTGTAAGAGGGAAGGAGCCGCCAGTCGGGGGCGAGTACATCGTGTCCGTCCTGTGACTGGTCCGACCACTCGAGGGGATGTTCAGGGGCAGGCTCTTAGGCTCCTTGGGAATAAATTATCGTTATAAAATTTAGAAAATATTTAGAAGCAGTGTCAGTGTGCTGAGATCAGTGTATTGGATAAGTGAGGGCATTGTATATTTGACAGATCATAATCAGTTTGTACATGTACAGTTTGTAGAATTCTAAATGTAATAATACTATGGTGTACTAGTACCGAAAAACATTGTGTGTTAGGAATATCAAGGTTAGACTCAATTTTATGGGTTAAATTTCAAGTACAGCGAAACAAATGATCAATTGTTACACATATTATCTGTTGCTAATGTGCACACATACATTTTCATCACCGTTCTCTTACCTTTTTCTGGTAGTCGTGATCGGGGAGGGGGTTGGCCGGGAAGGCGCGCACATCCTCCACGCTAATCTGAGGGGGTGAGGACGTGTACATGTCGGCAAACTTCTGGGTGACCGTATCCACGGTAACCTCCACTTCCTGGTAATAGAACTCTTCCTCGTGGTCCGACAGATCAGAGTCGTTCTTGGGACTGTGTGCAAAATATTAATTTATATACATCATAACATACTATACATAGTCAATGCACATGTAATACTTCTGCATATAAATCTGTGTAAAATACACCTAGTGTATATTTTGTTTTGAAAACAGAAATGCAGAAAATTGCAAAATGCACTAAACAACCTTGTAAGTTTTATTTGGAAATCGAAAAGTTAGTTTTTTTTTCCAGAATGCTATAACTACCTTAGATGATTCCTGCGGACATGTTTTTCTATGGTGTCTGTCGTGTTAGTGATTTTGTTACAACCCGGCCACATACACTTGAATACTGTCCGCACCGCAGCCTGGATGGAAATAATTAAAATGGTACATGTAACAGATGATGTATAATATCAAAAGTCACATGACATTACCATACATTTATTGTGCTTTCTTTTCACATTACATAGGTTACTGTCCATTCATGTTGTTAGTTTCTTTCCACTATATATATTTGAGTTTGTATCGAAAAAACAAAAATTTTAAGCATAAATCGTTATGTATATTTGATACTCTGTTTTTATCACAAGATTATCATTATAAAGATACACTATCAATTGTATAATTATCATTATTATTAATACTATTATGAGTTAATTATTTTGTTATATTACTAATATTAAGTTGTTTAATTTATATTATATTTAGGATACATAAAATGTGATTTTAGACAATGGTGAATACAATTATCTTCATACTTTCCAAAAAAAAAGTTTTTTTAGTTATAGGTTAAATTGATGCTTTTAATTTGATAATTGTATATAGGGCTAAAATTCCACATATATCCCGCCAATATATGAAGAATGTATGCAAGAGTCATGACAAGTGTGTATTTACTTTCTAACTGGACGTACGTTTGTTATTTATTATTGCCCGAGGGGAGCATTTATAACAATAGGAAAATGTTTAGTGTCGTGTTGACAATAAACGTCCCCAGGGTGGCAAAGGATGAATCACTGGAAAGCAAATACCTAACATAATATTATATCAGTGTTTATTTAATTGTTTTTGTAAAGGTCATTGACTTTTTTTTTGTTCGTGAAGAGTTGACATCAATTACAGTGATTTATACAAATATTGCTGATTTTCTTATTTCTACACATATTTGTGATTTCTACAAATGTTTAAGTTTTTCCTAATTTGATTAGCATATCATGGTCATGCATGAATGTATTAAAAAAATCCCACATTTATAGAATCATATTCACTGGATTGTCAAATATGTCGCAATCATCCGAATGTATTTTGAAATGTACACAAAACTAATGTTGATATGTAATTACTTGCACCGGTACATTACATGTATGTATTCATAAAGATATGATCAGCAATAATATGACATCAGCGAAACAGCACAGTGCCGTCTGCTCAATGAGTTCACACAGTCGAACAACTTGACTGACTGCAAACATAGCGGCTAAATCAATACTGGTGTGCGAGCTAGGATAGGGAGCGGCAAAAACAGATGTATTAATTTGTTTAATACTGTGTTTCGTTCGTGTGGTGCAAGACCAGATCTCATGCTGATTTTTTTTCCTTCATTCAAAGTGCTCGATAAATACATGATTACGTAATTTAAGCATCGCGCAAGTGAACGAGGCCCCAAGAGTGTTGGATGTAATTAATGTAAAGTAATTGTTATATATATAGATGTATTATTAGGGTGGAGGAATGCATTTAATTTCTGAATGATGGTGCATGTAGAACAAAGTTGGGTGGAATCCAAAAACAGAAAATATTTTTTCACAGCTATGTCCACAAAATCTTTCCTATACGGTGTTCTTGCTGTAGACCTTGGAGTTGACCTTGCATTCAACCCGCCAAATTCTCGGTACATCAACCTGACCACCCCCACAACATAGCGCACAATGGACTCGCCCTACAAGGTTTCCTACCTGAAACCCCCTCACAAGGTGATCAATGGTTTTGCCCTGTCAATACTAGCGTGAACAGAAGCTACATATCTAACAGCCGGCCTAAATAAACGCTGAATGTGAGCCCATTATCAGACTGTGTTAGCTTGTGAAATGTGCCTAGGGTTGTTGAGTGAGAAACACTGATCCTCCCCCCATAAATAAACAACTGTGCACATGGAAAAAGCCGGCCGGCCGGCAAAAAATGTGCAAAGCAAATATAGAACAACCACCGATCATTATACGGATTAGACCCATGCAGTTGTAATATATGCCACTGAATAATTTGCATAATTTATGACACTTGATTGTAAAGTGATGATCCGATAAATTATCCTGAATCAAATTAGGCATTAGATGCTCTCAAAATATGTTTTAATAAGTTTTCAATTGTTGAAAAGAAGTATAATTTACCTGATAAATTATTAATTAATTTTGTAAAAGTTACCTGCCCAGAGATACATATTAATTTTGATCAAATTATACGTATATTTTGTAAGACTGATCTACAGTCAATACAAGATACCTTAAACACAAACATGTTTACATCAGAGATACTATTTTTATATTTATGCAAATATCAGATAACATTTTGTTTTTGCTGTATGAAATTGATATATATATAAACTGACCCGCTTTTTCCTGGGCCCGACATCGTCACTAAAGTAAGAGGAGTCATCCAGTTCCAAGCCTTCGTCCTTGGCGGGCGGGGATCCGAATGAGGGGACCGTGGGGGCGCTGGTCGACATCTGGAACTGGGGCGGGGAGGGGGTGCCGGGGTCACCCTTCATGCCCCACACCCCCGAGCTACCCACACTGGACCCCCCAGTGCCAGGGCTGGGGCTCAGTCGGGAAGGACCGACACTGGGACTCGCTGGGAACAGAATGTAATGTCTTTTGTATAATGTACACATGAATTTTATCATGCAAATGCATTGCTTGTATTTAATCTAATACACATATTATTATAACAGTCTCAGATTTCAAATACATATACATAGTCATTTACTCAAATCTATGTTCATCATTAATCATTCTGTATACATTATGCAAAGACTGAAGTGATTCGATATCTAAAATCAACTTTGTCATTTCGTTCTGTACAGTCCTGAGTTATAAATATACAGCAAAGTGGAGATTGAAATACAAGTGAGGAAATTCAATGCAACACATTACAAGTTCAATTTCAAAGGAAAAAGCAAAGAACCTACCTTTATCGTTGAAGGGTGGAAAGGGTGTTGGCGACACTGGGCTGCAGGAGAGACTGGTCAGCACCATGGCGGCCATGTGGGTATCCATGACACCCCCACCCCCGCCTTCGGGGCTGGTGTCCGCGTCCTCCTCCTCTTCCTCCTCCTCCTCCTCACACATCATGTCCTCCTCCTCACGGTCTTCATGGTCCTCCGGGGAGGAAGAGGATGATCTCTGTCTCCTGGAGGGCATTTGGAGGGGTACATTCACAAATGAATTATGACTTGGGAGCCAAACGACAGGGTGTAATTGGTTAATGTAAACAGGAATTCACAACCATGAAAAAACACCATCATCTGACATGATTAACTTATGTGCATAATACATACAGTGTGGGGAATGTTCCAAATTGAACTCGTTTTGTAGAAAGGATGACACAGTAACAATAGTACATGCATGGAATGTTTTTTTTTATTTTTATGTAAATGTTTCATTTTTGTTGGGAAGTATTGTACTGCACATCCATATTTTCATCTTTATTTTTGAAAAGTTTACATCAGGTCAAATCAATATCAGCATATACATAGATTGCAGTCACAACATTTGATCTAAAATCGAGGAAGTGTCATTTATGAGGGTAGGATGTGCTATACAGTTGTACACCAACATACAGTGTCACAGTGTGGCACTGCTAATCAATAAACATGGGGGTGGCAGAGGTGACACCAACCCACATATTCATACAAATATCAGGGTGGATGGGTGTCATAACAAATTTGAACAAGTTAATTACAGTCAAGTCCTTGTCTCGTAAGAGTTCAGAGAAGTTCAATAAGATAAGATCCATAAATTTAATACCTATACACAACTGTTACTTCTTTGCATTATTTTTTTTTCCTGGAGGTCTTAATATGTAATCTCAGATGTGAAGATACTATTAATTTATGTATTGTTTTATTAGCCAATCACGACATGTTCAGATTTATAGAGATGGCCCAGCATCAATAATCCTATGTGATTACCTAATCTTCTTAACGACCCCCCCCCCCCCTCCGTCTCAACAAACACTGGTTGCCATACAAAACTACTGAACTGGAATACACATAATTCACCAACAATCAACCGTTGAACCCCCCCCCCCCCCACCCTCAAAAGTCAAAATACCATTTTGGCACATGGCTCGGACCGGCTTTTTCGCCGGCCGGCCGGCTTATGAATCCATGCCGATATTTGGAGGCATATATTATTGATTACCCGTATAGAAAGATTTCCAATGTATTCACACCAAACTATATCTACATAAGTACATTAATGTTATAGATTCATATCGACTTATAAAAGTCTGATAAATAATTTGTATGAACCAAATTTTTATAGTAGTCAGGCAGCCAGATAGCTATACCCTGCACCGGCTGATATATTACTTTTCTCACTGGATTCTTTGACTTTGAGATCTCTACATTGAATACCAGCCGGATATCAAGCGGATATCTTTGAGCAATTCGAGAAATCCAAGATGGCTGCCGGTCGATGGCTCCTACATGGAAAATACAACTTTTTAATTATTGGTCTTAGAATCAATTGTAATACCACTTTTTCAGCTGATTTTAGGATGACCAATCCATTTTTGAGGTTAGTTTTTCAATTCAAGGTCAGGAACAAGGTGATATCCAAGATGGCTGCCGACCTAAAACCACTGCTTGGAAAAAAAAACATTTTGTAACTATTGGTGCTATATTAAATTGAAGTACCACGTTTTCAGCTGACTTAAAAATGACAAATCCATTTGTGAGGTTCATTTTTCTATTTGAGTTCAGAAACGTGATATCCAAGATGGCCGCCAATATGGCCGCCGAACGGAAACCGACAGTGCTTAGAAAATAAAACTTTTTGACTATTGGTCCTAGAACCAATTGTAATACCACTTTTTCAGCTGATTTTAGGATGACCAATACATTTCTGAGGTTAGTTTTTCAATTTGAGGTCAGGAACAAGGTGATATTCAAGATGGCTGCCTACCGAAAATCATGCCTGGTAAAAACAAATACTTATTGTTCCTATAATAAATTGTAGCACCACTTTTTCAGCTGATTATAGAATGGCCAATCCAATTTGAGTTTATGAACAAAGTGATGACTGCCGAAGGAAAATCGCCAGTGCCTAGAACATACAACTTTGCAAATATTGCTTCCAGAATCAATTGTAATACCATTTTTCGAGCTATTTTTACCGTGATTAATCCTTTCGTGTTTGATTTTTCAATTTGAGATCAAGCACAAGGCGAGAAATCCTTGTTTATTGTCAATTAGCATTGATAATGCACTTTGCGCTGTTGCAGTCACGTTTGATGAGCTCGAGTAGGTTGGCAGGCGCTAGGGGGAGGGTGGAAGGGCGGGGTTGTCAAGAGGAACGATGCTCTGGAAGAGAACGGCTCTACCATCAGAACGGTGCCACCCGTGCTCTGTTGGCTCAAGAACAGGTGGATTAAGGAAATTTTACCCGGTGACTACTGCCAAGAGACCTCTAAGTTCTTACTTTTATTTCAGTAATTTTTGTCAGTCTGTCTCCGTCAGTTTTGCTCTAACAATTGTTGCAAAACCTGAAAAGGCACTCGTCAGCCTTTGCCCAAGATGACTATCTATGATTCCAACATGATTGCAATGGTACATGAGATCAAGTAGTAGACAATAGAAATATACAAATCGAACTTTATTCTAAGCTCTCTGGTATTATCAGCTGTTTGTTCTTGGTACGTAATAAATACACATCTAAAATAACTGGATTTCAATAAATAATTGATTAATAGAAGCAGTCGAATTACTTGGTGGGTTGTGTGGGATAATTTCTAGGTATGAACAGTGTTCAACAAAACAGGTATTTAACAGTATGTGTTTGAGCACGGCCACTAGTGACAAATGTGAGATGTGTGTAAATACAGTATGATGTAAGACTTGTAAGTCCATTCGACACCCAACACTCATCTTGCACACCTTGCCGACTAGCTTGGATACTCGGATCATCTCCTTCAATCATATGTTATCAGGCACAGTTATCAGAATCAGCAATTACAAATAACTATTTACTATGTATTATCATAAAGCTACAGCAGTTCCATGGTGTTATCATGTTGAATATCAATATGTTGTGTTATCACATAAGATATCAGCTTGTTCTTGGCCTCATATTGAAAATTAGCCCACAGGTTGACATATTAGCGGACAATTTTTAGATTAAGCATGGCAGGTGGCACTATTTATGACCTTGAGATTTATCAATCAAGGTCATCTCTGTGAATTCCAATGTCATCATTAAGTGTGCTGCATATGACTTTCTATATTCCCATAATACAAAAGTAAGATCTGTCTAAAAGTATTATAGATAGATAGATAGATAGAATTATTTCCCAAATCAACAAATTAATAAAATGTGATTCAGATATTATAATACAAAAAGGAATAAAGTGAGATGGGAGGAGCAACGTAACCAAATGTGGTTGTCTTCCCGTTGCCCCCAAATAAAATAAACACATAAATAATTATATTCGTACTGAACAAATTGTTGCAGTTTTTATACATGTAATACATACCTAAGCCCCTACGAGCACAAATTTTTTACGGTAATTTGTGCAGAGGTATTTTTTAGTCTTTTCGAGCTCACATATAGATCTCAAAACCCATTTGAACTGATCAGATACCTTTCAATAAAACAGCTACAACAACTGAACTTTAGGTCTTTTTGGGCCTTTCGAGTGATTCAAGGCACTCCATCTTATACATGTACACAGTATCAAGAACCCCGAGTAGTATGTTTTGAAATGAAAATCTCAAAACTGATCAGATACAGTTCAGATACAGTACGAGATAACAGCTAGAAACTGAATTTTGGCACTTTTGAATGATTCAAGGCATTCCATATTATACATATACATTGTATTAGGAACTTTAATTAGTATCTTTTGAAACGAAAATCTCAAAACTGATCAGATACTTCTCGAGAAAACAGCTAGAAACTGAATTTTAGGTCCTTTTGGGCCTTTTGAGTGATTCAAGGCACTCCATATCATACATGTACATTGTATTAGGAACTTTAATTAGTATCTTTTGAAACTAAAATCTCAAAACTATCAGATAGTTTTCGATAAAACAGCCGAAAATTGAATTCGGGACATTTTTGTTGGGAAAATGGCCATTGAATTCCAAAATTTAGCATTTTTCATCGAAAATGGCCGACATTTTGAAGAAATTGTGAAAATCAAAGCTAAGAATACCTCGCTATTTTTAGTCATTTTTGTGCAAAATTTCGAAGAAATTTGAATGTAAACTTCAATGATAAAAATGTGCATGGATGGGGGACCGTACAACAGACGGACAGGCAAACGGAACGGACTTACACAATGTTAACCTTCGTATCTAATTTTCCGAAATGAGCCCTCTAAGTTGGCACAAAAAAACTATTAAACCAAACTTTTGGTATACACCATTGTTAGGGGCTTTTAGGCCCATTACATTTAAGCCCTTAAGCCTTGGATGTTCCGCCGGCTAGATTGTTCATCCTAAATCTGCTGAAAAAAGTGGTACTACAATTGGTTCTAAAACCAACATTTAAAAAGTTGTATTTTCTAGGCAGTGGTTTTCGGTTGGCAGTCATCTTGGCCGCCATCTTGGATATCACCGCGTTCTTGACCTCAAATTGAAAATTGAACCTCACAAATAAATTGGTCATCCTAAAATCTACTGAAAAGGTGGTACTACAATTATTCTTTCTAGGATCAATAAATAAAAAGTTGTATTTTCTAGGCAGTGTTTTTTGGTCGGGTGCCAACTTGGCGGCCATCTTGGATATCACCTTGTTTTTAGCGCACCGGCCCATATGGGCCGATAAGCTATGGTCGTGGTTTTTCGTCCGTCTGGCCTTCTGGCCGTCCGTCTGTCCGTTGTCCGTCCGGCAAAAAACTTTTTTTTTGCCTTGATGAATTTTTTTGAAAATTTACCAAATTATTCCTTGAGCTAATACCCTGAGACGTTTTTTTAAAAAAAATTTTATCCAATCGTTTTTGCCGATTTGGCGGCCATTTTCGCCGAAAAATGGCCAATTTTGGACTTTGATGGCTATTTTCTCAAAAACTGTCTGATCAGTTTGAGTTTTTGGTTTTAAAACATTCCCCTCATGTACCTCTATGATGTGTATAAGTTCCGTTGCCTTGAATCGCCGGTCTGCGTGTGGTGGCCATTTTGATTTTTCGACGGTTTTTTTTTGTCCAAAATCAAGTCACTATTCGTTTTGAGCCATTTCCAACAAAAATAAAAAAAATTTTTTGGCCATTGAAAAATTTTTTGGACTTGTAAAATTTCACCCAATTTTTCCTTCATAATGGGAGCTGCGCGGAGTAAACTCATAGAAGACTTCAAGATAGAGCCCAAGTATTGGCACATTCAAATGGGAAATCATATATTGCGGTTTGATTGGTGAGCTTGAATTTGACCTTCAATGACCTTGAAAGGTGAAAAGGACTTTTTTTGTCGAAAAAAACGGTGAATTTTGTCTTTGGTGGCCATTTTCTCAAAATCTATTCAGACAGTTTTTCTCCAAATCATGTATAAGATTTTCCTTATGTACCTTTGTGATATGTAATTTGATTTCGTATTATAGTCCATACAGAAAATGTGTTTCCAGCAACATTTACGATGATGTTTTGACAATAGAGTTTAAAATCAGTGTAACAATTTATATGTTGAAAAATCAGTACTCTGTATTTCTCCTGATTGCCGGTAAGCTACAGCACCCTTGTTGCTACGTTTTTTCAATCTCAAATTGAAAAATTAACCCCATTCAATGGATTGGTCATCCTAAAATATTCTGAAAAAGAGGTACTACAATTGAATCTAGGGCCAGTAGTTAAAAAGTTGTATTTTCTAGGCAGTGGTTTCCAGTCTGTGGCCATTTTGGCGGCCATCTTGGATATCACCTTGTTCCTGACCTAAAATTGAAAAAATAACGTCAAAAATGGATTGGTCATCCTAAAATCAGCTGAAAAAGTGGTACTACAATTGATTCTAGGACCAATAGCTGAAAAGTTGTATTTTCCAGGCAGTGGCTTTCGGTCGGCGGCCATCTTGGCGGCCATCTTGGATTTCTCGAATTGCTCAAGAATGTCTGCTTGATATCCGGTTGATATTCAATGAAGATGTCCTAAGGTAATAAAATCCACTGAGAAAAATAGTATATCAGTCGGTGCAGGGTAAGGCCTAAAAATCAGCTCTGGCTGCCTGACTATAGGGAATTTATGACTGGATAAATTACAAAGACAGTCGGCCAGGCCTACCGGCAAATTGTTTACGCTGATGTAATCAAGGTGTTCTAAATTTCTACCCACCTTTGTTTGGCGATTGGTACATCAATAACACTTGACACGGTCCTTTTCTTGGATGTTTCACCACCGTGAACCTGAAGATCTGCCATTCTGCTGTAGTCAGTGTCCTGATCTTGTAATCTGGCGGATTTTCGGCTCTCCATCAAACGAATTTCCTCCAGTTTTCTCTCGATTTCGACCTCTGCCGCACAAAGCAGAACTTGGTCCATCTCGACGTTGTGGTGAATGACAGTTCCACTGACTTCTCTGCCGTTGTGGGTGACGTAAATTTTCTGTCCTTTCTTCAGTTTGGCTACCGATATTGTTTGAAAGCCGGGTCCAATTATTTCTGTATCCCGGCAAACTTTCGTGTACCCATCGTCAAACTGGATGGAATATACATCTTCTCCATTGGGCCAAGTTTGGGTTGATTGTATGACCCCTGGATAAAACCGGTCATCAGACCAAGGCGCACAAACCTTGGTGCCCACAATCGAGCGCTTCGCTAACCGTCTTGTGCTGAACATCGCGTCTAACTTCTGTTGTCGTATGTCACTGTGTCCTTCATGCAACCGATTGTGATATTGGTGTAACGATCTGTTTGGTTTTTATGGCAAAATTCGCCGGTAAATACGACCACCGTCGGTTGTCCTGAATCAGCTGTTCCCAAGATGCCGGGGTTTGTTTTGGTTTGGAGGGGCGTGGTATTATGTTAATTTATACATACTAGGCACGTGACCAAAACACGCACGTTGATTGGTCAAGGCCTAGAAGTGGAGGTCACTGATTGGCTGCCATGGAAAACGTCACGTGGATATATTTATCTACCGGTTTTGACAACACAAACTTCACGCCGGTAAAATTGCACAAACACACGCATTTTGCATGAAATAAACATTGAGTCTTTCCCAATAAACCCCTTTACAGAATATGGTGCAATTATTTTGTTGAAATTCGGCTTATTTAAGTGGGAAATCTACCGACGTAGATTTGTTTTGGTTCGGTCGAACTGTCAATCAAGGCTCTATTTTGACTATGGGTGTTTACACCCCGTGGTTTTATCATTTCCCCTCCCCCTGATTGAAATAGCAATGATCTTAAACCGATGCACATTGCTGAATCATTTTCACATGTAAATAATTAAATTTTGATAATCGTATACATTTTTTTATAACCAGACAATACTAGGGAAGCATAAAATATGATTTGTATTTGAGGAGCAGCATGTACTTTGGCCTTTGGAGGGTGACTCCGACAGACGTAAGAGCTGCACCGGTGGTTGACCTACTTTGTTCATATACAAAGTCACGTGACCGGTTTGTTGCCCAAACAAGACATTGTTTTGGGAAAGGCGACCTGTGCAGCGCGGTTTGGAACTGATGGTTCTGAATGGAATATAAGTATAGACATAAGCTTGCAACCCTTACTCAAATATGAATTGGCACAGTGGCTTGTTTGTTATTCACTATTGATGTGTTCATCGAAGTTCAAATAATCACCGAAATTCTCGATTCTGCCGAGCATCAATTTCGGCCTACTGAAGGAGGTAGACCGATCAACACAGTTTTCGCAAGGCAATCAGTAAAACGCTAAACTTGGACCCAATCCGAGGGGCAAAAATTCGGAAGTCATTTGATAATTTCCAGACTTTCAAAAATGATGAATATGATATTGTGTATTCGGAAACAGAAATTTTGGATCGAATATTTTATTCAATGTGGAAAATAATTTAACCCCATACTGTAATACCTGAAAATGGGTAATTTTTGGCCATTTTTAATAAATCATTTTTGATGATTGTTCAAAAGTCTGAAAATCATGAAATAAATTTCAAATTTTAGCCCCTCTGAGTGGGTCCAAGTGGAGCGTACATCTTTAAATTGAAACGTTGGAAGATTAATTCGTTATAGATCGATTTGGTTTATAATTATCGATATGATTGATTATAGTAACTGTACCAATAATGGCATGCCAATATATTTTATTTAATTGGGACATTTAAATTTTTCGATAATAATTTTTGTCAATGTCAACATATGTTTGATGTGGATTATGGGCTAGTGTAACATTTTAGTACTCTATGGAAGGATTACAGGATCCCCACTAGGATCGACATCTATTCCAATTCACTTACACATCATAACAAGTTCATATATTTATTTGTTTTATTTCGACCCCTCCCCACCCCCAAATGAGAAAACATATCAAATACACGTAACATTGGCAACATAAACAAGCGCATGAGTCCCGATTATTGCCTTTGATGCCTAGCATCTACGATTTTACATGTAACGAAGTTTTTTTTTCTGAATCACTTACAATCTGAAATAACTCGTGAAACAAGTTGTGAAGACAGAAAATGCGGCACGTATGAGACTCGTTTCACCAGCGAATTCTCTGGTTTCTCGCCCATAATTCGTTCGAGTTAAAACGATTATGCGAAACAATTCGACTGCCCAAGCAAAGAATATTTCCACTCGGACGTGTCTTCTGTGTTTTTTTTCTATTCTATGCCGTGTCATTTTGTAAATACATGTTGTATTAAACGTTGATAAATCAAATACAATCCGCATTTGGATATTCTTCATTTTACTGTTATAACGGTATTCCGACAGGCTTGTGGTAATTTTGTTACATTTGATAATAATGTTTTATTTCCAGCAACATAACATTTTGATATTACTTCCGACGTATATATTTTAGGCTCAAATGTTGTCAGTAAAACATAATTTTGTACATCTTAAACTTCTTCGGAAATTCTGCAACATTGTTTCAGCATGGGGTTCTATGGTTTTAGCCTGCGTGTATTTGATTTAGATATTAGGAAAATAGTGATCGTATCAACAAACGGTGGGCCTAACCTGTTTTTTCGTAGAAAAAAAATTAATGGCAACACATAGCAAACAATTCGTGCTCTTTTTTTATCGCAATAGTCAGCACGTTAGGGCGAACAACTTAGAATGGATGGTATTCCTTATAAATTGGTATAACTTATTCCAACATTGTTGCGACATTTGTGATAACGCAACTTTGTGAACTTTTCAATTGATGTTTTAGAATTACAAATTACTTTGATATGTGGATCGTGTGAACAGTTGAGGCAGAAGTTTCTTCAGGGTTTTATTTTACATTCATACTGTAAATTCAAGTTTTATCCATATTTCATGTCAAAAACTGTTTGGATCATGAACTTGACAGCCCTTGTGTGTAGGGCTTTCAACTTTCATGTAGCAACATCGTAAATTCCTGAATATCACAATTTGTGTTGAACATATTTTCAAGATAAAACAAAAATCAAAATTTTATCAACAATGTACAAGGCCTAGATGATCCAGGCTTCCGAAAATTCGTCTTTGAAACCTTTTTTTGTGTGGAAAAATATAACCGTTGTAGGCTTATAATATGAAAAATATTGCTAAGGATCCATGAATAAAAAAAAATTCTTGTAAAAATCTGATTTCTTTTTCGTATACAAAACTTGATATGAAAATACAGTACATGCACCAATTTTTCAGATTGATGCAGTCTGGTGTATACCATTTGTCTGTGCCGAGAATCTGTGTCTGTGGGATGTTCTAATAAAGTGCTAGGTAAGAATGGTAAGCATTGTTTCCTGTTGTACACAATACAGTCGTTTTTGTGTGTTTGTGTGGCCGAGTGGATAGGGCTGGTGGCTCTCGAAGCAATGAAGCTCAAAGTGCGTAAGGCCTGGATCTCGACTTATTTTTCATCATGTTTAATTAATTTTAAGTTTTCCCTACTGAACGGTGCATAACAAAGTTAAAATTTGTCACCCAGTTACAAATCTCTGGCTTCCCGCATGTGAAAACAATATCGAATTATTATTAATTATTTTTATTTGTGAGCTATTTGAGGATTTTTCACGTAGACACATGAAAATGCCGTGATAATCATATAATGACCCAGCCTGAGCGACGCGGAGCGTCTGAGATGGCTGTCATTCACCCTCGGGACGGAAATCGTTTGGACATCTTTTCAACTAATAAATCAAAATTTTCCACAACTGTACCTTCTAGGCCTCATCTATATACCGAGAGGACATAGGGGACACATATTTGACAAACAATCAATGACTTTATCACTGAAATATCCCAACTTGAAAACGCGAAACAGATTTTGACAAGCTCTTGGCCGGGCCATGGGTTTATCCATTTTCCCAATAGTATGACATCGAATTCGCTTGGGGGCGCCACAACTCGATCTCAGATAATGAGAAGTGGCGCCACCAAGTGAATTGTGAGGTCAATACAGCTGAAAAAATGGATGCGCCCATGAGATGTGTTAAGTTGTCAAAATCTGTTTCGCGTTTTCAAGTTGGGATATTTCAGTGATAAAGTCATTGATTGTTTGTCAAATATGTATCCCCTATGTCCTCTCGGTATATTGATGAGGCCTAGAAGGTACAGTTGTGGAAAATTTTGATTTATTAGTTGAAAAGATGTCCAAACGATTTCCGTCCCGAGGGTGAATGACAGCCATCTCAGACGCTCCGCGTCGCTCAGGCTGATAATGACCATAAAATGAATATTCCCACGGAAATGACTGGATTCTCGTTATTGGTGGATACGTTATGATTTCCCCTATTTGGATCGAACAGGGGCCTGGACCTGAATTCACAGTATGCCTGGTTATGAGTGTAATCCCAATAAAGTTCACGGACCATAATTTCAGAGGAAATTCACCCAAATGTAACACAGTCCCTTCCATTCAATTATTATACTAATGAAACGTGACATTAGTAGATATGTTTGAAAACTTTTCAACGCAATTATCATGACAATTATTCTTCATTTAACATCCCGGTGAAAACACAATAGATAATAGTGCTTACAGTAGCCATTCGACGGCTAGGGTTTTAAAGATGGCGAAGTTCAGAGATGACACAAATTTACTTCGAGTGATATGTTTGTCCGTGGTTTTGAGTGTCTTTTACCAGAAGACTTGCGGGGATGAAGAGCCAATCGATGGTATTGTCACGTTTTTATAACATTTTTTCTGTTTATCGTATCCATAATAGTATGGCGTTTAATGGAACTTATGAATACGACTTTTGCCCATAGCCTACCAATGAGCAGCCTAAACGTGTACCCACATACCCAGTGAAATGGCCCATGCCATACATGGGGGGGGGGGGGGGGAGATTGAAATTATAGCTACTAATATTTGCTAAATTTAATTAACAGCGGGCATATATGGCTCCACATTACGCTCTATTTGATCAATTTAATTTTCTGCTGCTAAACCGTCCGTGGTGAAACGTTATGATATATATATATACCCCCACAGATTTGCTCCGCAATGGTGCCTGAGAATATTTTTGTAACCCTCTAATTTCAGAATTCCTCCTGTGCAGAAATTGTGGGAACGAGGTGACAAAATCACACAGTTTAGTCAACATTGGTTCGCCATTTTCACAGAGACAACGCAATGATACAATACTCGGAAAACAGGCAGTTCTCATACAGCTGTTTGAAAACCCACAAGGTCAGTTAGTCTATAATTAAAACAAATATGCGATTAAATCAGCAATATAGGATCTAGTTAAATAATTTATTCATTAGCGTTTCATGGCACTGAAAAAGCAATGGTTGTTTTGAGCTAAATATTGTTATGTTAACAAATTTCATTTCAGGAAGAAAATTTGAGCTGATTACATCAACAGAGGCTGACATATATGCACAGAAAGAGGTAAACTCAATGTATCATTCTTTTATCCGTGGCGATTGGTTAGGCCTACATTCACTAACGTGTAACATTGTCGTCTTTTTACAGTCTTATGCAGAATTTTCGTGGTTCCCAAATTTTGCATGGCGAATTTGTATCTGTCCGAAGTGCGGCTTCCATTTGGGGTGGTAAGTGATACGTTCAGTCAAAATCCGTTGTGGTTTTGTTGCGTTGTCAGTCAGAAATTACTCTGGTTGCCATAAATGTTTGTTGTATATTATGTTCTATTGAAGGTTCTTTGAGACGATTGGCGCCATGCCGGCAGACAACCAAGATGTTACACCAAAGTCATTCATCGGTTTAATATTGGACAATCTTTTAACCAAAACATGTGAGTTTATAGTATTGCATATGAATGTTTCTGGATAACATTTTCTTTCATTTTTGGGCTCATTGTATTATTAGACCATGCACAGGTTTTTTTGCCGAATAAACTTTGAAAATACTGAAAACACTTTTGAATAATCTTTTTAAAGAACTGAATTATTCTGAATAACTGTTCGATTTTGATTTGTTTTTTACAGACGCTGATTCGTTGGTGATGTTTCCGAAGATATATCGATGATGCTTTTGGTCGTGGTGTACATCTGTATTTCGTGGGGAAATGGCATAATATGTTTGTGATAATATCCCATATCATTCTCTGCTCAAATCATTCCGTCTGTGTATACAAACAATTATATCTTTGAATGCAGCTATTTTGAACATAATACATAGCTGCATGGATCTGGGGTTGTGATCTGTCTCATGTTGTCATGCTAATAAATTATATTTTCGATTTTGCGTAGTGTTCTCGATCATTTATTGCACCTCACTGCAAAGGGTATGCGCATAATTGGTGTCTTCGACAGCTTTAGGCTAATAAAAAAAGCCATACTATATGTCAAGGTCACTGAAAGATTATCTATACTGAACATTTTCATGGGATAAAAATTGACACAAGTTCCACTGGTGATACAAATTGAAGCACCATCTTCAACTATTGTCTTGAAGGCCAAACTACACAGTTGGGTTAGACGTTGGGTATCATGATTAAATCTGAGATAATTCGACATCTTCCAAGACAAGTTCAAGAGATGTACTATATGTCCATAATACAAACCTACATTCATTATGGGCTCTATATTCAAGTGCATCATGGCCATCACATTTATCTGAAAAATGTGTAAACTGACCACTAAAATCACCATTGAGTTGTCGATGAGTATCCCAGCAAAATTCCCATTGAAATTCCTATGATCTGGGTATTTTTCGCCATTTATACGAAGAATCAATTTTAACGAAGACAACGCATATATATACACGAATGTATATTTATACACGAACTGGTGTGTATGGTTTTGATATGTAAAAATATGGTGGTCACGAATGTGTGTTTATGTGTTTGCTGTATGTCGTCAAATTTGTGAAATTTCGGTAAAGATATCTGATCTTAGATTGTATGGATGCCTATAGCGAGGATAGTCCGATAACCTGTCGGCATGGCGTTGCATCCGTTGTCTGTCGTCCGTCAGTTCACATTTTTTGGTTACCGGTGTGAAAGAAATTTACGCCCTACGTAAAATAGGTCCCACAGACAAATATTCCTAGGACATGTTGTCCAATGGGACAATATTATCAGTAATATATGTGAGACGGACCTAATTCCCTGGGAAAACATGTCCTGGGACCTAATTCCCTAGGAAAACATGTCCAGGGACATATTTCCCCGGCATGTCCAGGCAGACTATTTCCCCTAGGAATACATGTACGGGGGGACCTAAAATACATGGGACATATATTCCATTTACACTGGAACTATGGTCCGATAACCTATTGGCATGGCGTTGCGTCCTGCGTCCGTCGTTGTCGTCGTTCACATTTTTATTTGTTTTGTTTACGCGCGAATTTTTTTTGAATTTTTGCACAAATATGCCTAGAAATATTTCAAGAAAGAGGTATTTTTTAGTTTTAATTGTATTTTCGCTATCACTTCAAAATGGCGGCCTTTTTGACGAAATCTGTTCAGTAACTTTTTTCTTATTGATGCATAACATTCTTCATATATACCCCTGTGATTTGTATAAGTTTCGTTGCCCTTGAATTACTCGAAGTGGACCATTTTGGCCCAAACTCGGCCCAAATGGGACTTTCCCATGTTAAATTCTCCTATGCTTTACAATGGGACACATTATGCCTAATATCTCATTTAATATTGAGACTAGGAATCAATTGTGGACATATAGGAAATGATATGTGCTGAATATTGTCGTGGCCATGAATTTGACCTCTGACCTCAGTGACCTTGGATCAGAGCACAAAATGGCTTATATCTCGCTTTTTATCGAGTTTACAGCTAAGGAATCAATTGTGGACATATAAGAAATGATATATGCCGAATATTCTGATGACCTTGAATTTGAACTTTGACCTCATTTCATGGTCACAGGCCAAAATGGCTAACACGCCGCTCCTTATCGACTTTAGGAATCAGCTTAGGAATCAATTATGAACATATAGGAAATGATATAAGCTGAATATTCTCGTGACCTTGAATTTGTCCTCTGACCTCATTTTCAAGGTCAAGAGCACAAAATGGCTAATATCTCGCTTTTTATCGGCTTTACAGCTTAGGAATCATTTGTGAACATATAGCAAATGATATATTCTGAATATTGTCATGACCTTGAATTTGACCTGTGACCTAATTTTCAAGGTCACAGGACAAAATTGTTAATATCTCGGTTATTATCGACTTTACAGCTTAGGAATCAATTATGAACATATAGGAAATTATATACATGTATACAGATTATTCTCATGACCTTGAATTTGACTTCTGACCTAAATTTTAAGGTCACAGGGCAAAATGACTAATATCTCACTTATTATCGATTTTATAGCTTAGGAATCAACTATGAACATATAGAAAATGATATATGCTGAATATTGCCATGACCTTGAATTTGACCTTTGACCTCATTTTCAAGAAGGTCAAAGGTCAAAGGACAAAATGGCTAATATCTTGCTTCTCTATTCACTGTATAGCTTGGGCACCAATTGTGGACATATAGAAAATAATATACACTGAATATTTTCATGACCTTGAATTTGACTTTCACATTATTTTCAAGGTCAGAGCACGAAATGGCTAATATCTCACTTATTATCAACTTTACAGCTTAGGAATCCATAGTGAACATATAGGAAATGATATATGCTGAATATTTTGGTGACCTTGAGTTCGACCTTTGACCTTATTTTCAAGGTCAGAGAATAAAATGGCTGATATCTCGCTTATTATCGACTTTACAACTTAGAAATCAATTGTGGTCAAACTCCAAATGATATATGCCGAATATTCTCATAACCTTGAACTTGATTTTTGACCTCATTTTCAAGGTCAGATATACAAATGGCTAATATCTCACTTATTATCAACTTTACAGCTTAGGAATCAATGGTGGTCAAACTCCAAATGATATATGCTGAATATACTCGTGACCCCGACTTGACCAATGTTTTCAAGTTTTCAAGTTTCCTGTGACCTGATTTTTAAGGTGACACGACAAAATGACTAGTATCTCGCTTATTGACTTCATAGTGTGGGAATCAATGATGGACATATAGGAAATGTCATACGACAAATATTCTGATGACCTTGAGTTTGACATTTGCCTTCATTTTCAAGGCCATAGGACAAAATTGCTAATATCTCTCTGATTATTGAATTTACAGCTTAGCAATCAACTGTGGACATGATATATGCCTAATATTGTATATGCTGAATATTTTCTTGACCGTGATTTTAAACAGAGACCTGGCTATCATCTAAAATATTAAACATAATATATGTTTAATATATATGATATATTTTCCGGTAATCTTTGGCCCTTGGCCTAACTTTATCTTTGGGCCACACCAAATTGTAAAGTTGGTCTATGGAATCGCCGCCTATAAAAATCGAATTTCACTTTGAAAAAAAAATCGCCGGTACAAATTTCCACGATATCAATTTTTTTTTATTACACCGCCGCCACCTGTATGTCATCTTGGATTGTTAACGAGCAAAGCGATTCTATATAAAATTCAGAAAAGTATTGTACTAAGCAGGTTTTTTCCAGGGAATTTTACTGTCCTTGGTAATAAATATCTGTCATACACTGTCATGGTACTTTTTAATCCCAAAACATTTCCAAAGATTTAATAATACCAATACTTACATCTTTCTCCATGCAGTTAAAATACTATGATTGATCATAATGTCAATCCTGATTATATTAATTACATTCATTTTGATGCCTAGAGAGCAGAGGCCATAATAAAGTTTGTATATCTAGCACCGATTTGTTTCATTCTTTGTTTATATGAGTTGGGCAACTAAGGTATTATGTAAAGTTCATTGTACCTGCAATTACAATTACAGTGGGAACATTTTACCAAAATACCCTCTGTATAGAATATATTAGTCGAAAGTCCATTAACCAAAACATTATTTGTGCAGAAAATTATCGTCGAAAATCCATAGAAGGAATATTTACTTGATTTTTTTTGTTATATTCTTCGTATAGAAAATTTTGGTCAAAATTCCATAGATGGAAAATTTTACTTGTGAAAAAAATATATCTCCGTATAGAAAATTTCGGGGAAAAATCCATAGACCAACTTTACAATTTGGTGTGGTCTCAAAGTTTATGGTCGAATCTTCTTGAAATTTTACACAAAATCACCTACTAATGTTCCCAGGAAAGGTATTTTAGTTTTCTGTTTTCGTATTTTTTCAGAATGGCAGCCATTTTGGACTTTGGTGGTCATTTTCTCGAAATTCTGTTCAGTAACTTTTTTCTAATTGATGCATGAGACTCCTTATATATAGTGGCCATTTTGGCCTGAACTTTGGTCAAATGCGACTTTCCAATGTTAAATTTTCCTATGCTTTATAATGGGACACATTTTCCCTAATATCTCACTTAATATTGAGATTAGAGATTAGGAATCAATTGTGGACATATAGGAAATGATATATGCTGAATATTTTTGTGACCTTGAATTTGGTCTTTGATCTCATTTTCAAGGTCAGAGCACAAAATGGGTCATATCTCGCTTATCATCAACTTCACAGCTTAGGAATCAATTGTTGACTTAAAATAAATAATATTTGGTGAATATCCTTATGACCTTGAAATTGACCATTGATTCATTTTCAAGGTCAGGGCACAAATTGGCCAGTGTCTCACTTATGATCGACTTTACATCTTAGGTATCCATAGTGAACATATAGGAAGTGATATATGCTGAATATTCTCATGGCCTTGAAATTAATAAACTTATTTTCCAGATCACAGAACAAAATGGTTAATATCTCTCTTGTTATCGACTTTACAGCTTAGAAATCAATTGTGGACATATAGGAAATGATATACAAACAGGTATACATGTGCCGAAATTCGTTAGAATAACAGGCCTTCGGCGGGCAATTTTGCTGGAGCAAGGTTTTATTCGAAGTGCCGTTTTTCCCAGTGCCTATTCGAAGCTTGAATATGCTGTGGAATTGGACACTTTTAATCTTTTACAATTTTTTTAGTATATCTCCGTCGTATATGGGTACTATAATAAACCAAAGACATCGTTTATATACTTAAATTCACCATATTAAATGTACCCCCATGTCAAACGATAGGGAGGCGTCAGGTGCTTATCCCCAGTCCGAATAGATTCATTAGAATTTGTCATCGATCAGTACTTCCGCTTTCCAGCCCTATTATCGACTTTACAGGTTAGGAATCCGTGAATATTTTCGCGACTTTGAATTTGACCTTTGACCTAATTTTAAGTCAGAGAACAAAATGGCCAACATCTCGCTTATTATCGGCTTTACAGCTTAGGAATCAATTGTGGATATATATAGGAAATGATGCTGAATTTTCTCGTGACACTGTGACCTTATTATCAATGTCATGGGACAAAATGTCTAATTACATAAAATATAAAACATATGTTGTCCTGTAACCTTTCTTAGCCTTTGGGTTATTTTTCCTTCTCCTTTGAAAATTTTGTTTGCACTTTTCCGTAATGGGAAATGCCACAACTGTACCCATAGAATGCTTGAAGATAGAGCTTAGATATTTGCGCATTCAAATGAGAGGTCATATATGATGATTTGTAAAGTCAAAACGGCATTTTTTTGTCGAAAAACACCCAATTTTGGCAATTGACGGCCATCCTCTTAAACTTATTAGTTTTGGAATTTTTTGTTTCATAAGATTCTCCTTATGTACCTTTGTACTATAAAGGTTTTGTTGCCCTTGGTGGCGGCCATTTTGATTTACCGGACTTTTGGACTTTAATGACTATTTCCTCAAAACTTGTTCAGAGACTTTTGAAATTTATGTTTCAAAAGCTTCTCCTTATGACGTGATGTACTGTGACCTGTTTAAGTATGGTTGTTCTTGAATCGCCGGTCTGCGTTGAAAAGGTGTGCGCCATGCTAAAAAGGTTTTCACCCTGCTATAAAGGTTTGTGATTTGCTAAAAAGGTATGTGCCCTGTTATAAATGTTTGTGCCATGCTATAAAGGTGTGTATCCTGTTATAAAGGTTCGCGCCCTGCTATAAATGTTTTGTGCACTGTTATAAAGGTTTATGCCTCGGTGACCTTGAACTTGACCTTAGACGACCTTGAAGGCTAAATTTCGCGTCTAACCTAAAATGTGTAACTTGGACTCTACAGACAAAGTAGAGCTTATACATTTATTATACTTGTAATATGAAGAAATAGAAAGTCATATGCAGCACACCTAATGGCGACATTGAATTTCACAAAGAAGTCTTTATTGGTAAATCGCAAGGTCATATCTCACTGGTGGGACTCCTATCTCAACACTTTTCATAGTTGATTTGGAACAAATTAATTTTCTCCCTTGAACTTCAATATCCACTGTTGAATACAGAACCAAGTTCATATGATGTACGTTTAGGAAGTCATATGATGCATTTTGAATTCCTGACAGGTTGTGCAGACATCTGGAGGCGATGTGTCTAGGCTCGAAAGAATGTTTGTGAAACGAGCACATTAGGTTGTCCTAATAAGTGTAACCAAGGATCCTCTATAATCATAGACCATCCTTGGTGTAACGTTCAAATCGGTAAGGACTCATTTGGGAACCCAACCAGCAAATATGCGCATCACAATGCCGCCGATGGCGATGACGTCTCGTGTTCTCATTTCCATTACGGTAGTAAGCCAGACGGAATAGTATTGTGATAGCAGAACGATAACAAAGCGATTGCATAGATTTTATTGCACACACCAGGGCATATATGTATTAACTCATGAATAATTATGCATGTAAATGTTTATCACAAAAAAGTGGAAGACGTTATGAATAGTATCAACACATGATATGGTGCGGGTAAACAAGCTGAGAGAAAAAAACATACTAGCTCTAGTATTTCAAAACAAGCAGTGAGTAAGTCGTGCTGATCAATCTATGAATTATAAATCATTGCAATTTCTTAAAACGTTTGGAAGCGGCTAGATTACTGGATATGTTCTTATTCTCGTCCGCCATCTTGTTTTGCTGCGCGTCATTCTCCCTCAGCTCTGCTTCAAGCTCTTTGAGCTCTCGATTTTCTAGCTCCTCCTCTTCCTTTAGCTCCTCTTTGAAGAACTCCGCGAAATAATCAACTCCGAAATTCAGTCCTTCTCCGTTTTCGAAATCCCCATCAAAATCGCAACCTTTCATGATCAATGACGCAGACGTATGCAGGAAACACATCATGATAAAACTGGAGAAGTTGCCATAGAAACCAGACATGTCCGTATCGTTGTGATAAATCGGAAAATAGTATGCGAGACTTTCGAAGAACACCCAGTGCCCTCTCCAAACCAGGATTACCCCGGCGTTGGCCAAGAGCAGGATGAAATCCTCAAACAGGACTTTACGTTTGTGTCCTTTCTTCTCCAAGCCTCGCGAGATCCGGACGAAACGAGATTCCAAGAGAAACATGGCGAAGACGATCGAGTGCCCGATAGCCCAGGAAAGTAGCACCGACATCGTAAGATTGCTCGGGTATACGATACAGTCGAACAAGGCCCAGACCGCGATCCAGTGTAGGAAACACAGTGACGTCACAGTTAGAACAGTCATCAGGTTGTCCGCGAGGTGGTGTACGTATCGATCATTCTGCAATTCAAATATGCGTACGATTGTCGATATCGGTATACCGATCTTAACCAAAGTAGGCCGACGTAACATTTAGAGTAGACACAGCTACTAGTAAGATTAACCAGCCATACAAAATCATTATATAGGCCTACAGTTTTAAGTGAGACAGCATATAACTCATACCTTGGTTCGGAAGTATGTTGTAGTATCAAAGAACTCCTCGATGGTAGAATCTACAGACACACACATCGGCGGCCCCAGCACATTGCGAGCGCACTTCAAACTGGATAGGACGATAATAGAGGTGGACACGACTTGAACAGCGCCGTATATTCCATTCCCGACCATGTAGTAATAAATGTCACTCAGACCTCGATAATGGCAAACATTGGCAAACCCGAGAACGTAATGATAAAGTCTTGTTACTACGATATACTGCACAGCCATTGGGTCATTCTCCGATATTACACGCATGCGCGAAAGTCGTTGTTGCCAGAAGCTGCAGCCGAATTCTATACCGATCCCGAGGCTCAGCAGTATGGCTGTTCCAACAGAGGGGGTGACGAAACGAAGGAACAGGAAGTCTTGCATTGCGCTTGCGCCAACTTGAAAGAGCACGGCAAGCGGCGTGAAGAGAATACAGTTTAAGATCACGTCGAGGATGCGAAATCTCGTCCGGGCTCGAATTCGCGACCATGGTTTCAGACGGAAAGGCGCCGGCTTTTGCTGAGTAGGGGAAGACGATTGCTTATTCGGTGTTCCATTGGTTTTCTGGAAGACGATGTCGCGAGTGCGCGCCGAGAAGCGCTCGCGAAGTCCCTCAAACACCATTCTCGTTCCTGAGTAACAATGGAGTTCCGAAAGTTTGTTTCACTCGGCTACAAATAAGTTTTGTCTTGCCCGTTCACGCAAATTGTTGTTCGAATGTGCGTCATGCGGTGCGTTGCATGAATTATAGTTTTAGTTCAGCTCGATATTCCAATCACCTGCGACTTGCTGTTGACATGTTATTCACATGTTTATGCATGTATTGTATCAGTGTTTGTTTCCTGAGATAGCCATCTGACATACATAGCCACTGTCGAAGGCATATAGTTTGTATTGCCTGGAGATTCGTCTCTATTATCACCAACTGCGCTGAAATTGGCCGTGCGAATTGGAGCGTATGCTTCTATCGCTCTACTAAATATGCGCACGGCTATATTGTTCACTGGCGTTCGTGATCATTCGTCTATCTCCGACCCACATACGAGTTATTATTATAATACGAATATCTCGATGCTGGTCATACAAATACACCTATACTATATAGTCCAAGCAACTTTCCGTATAGTTAGCCTGAGCCCGGTGGTACAATATTACACTATGCGATCTGACCCTGGTTCGGGTTTAGGCAAGCATATTATATCCAAATGTCCGAAAATATGCCTCCAGATCATATTATCCAACTTCCGAGTAATCCTCTTCCGTCTGACTTGGCCCAAGGCTACGTAAACCAGTGTTTTTCTGCCTCAGTAGGCTACCGAAGTCACTAGCCGAAGTTACTCCGCGCTCATCACTGTGTACAAAAAGCGCGGAGTGTTCGCGAAGTAATGTGGCTAAACGCGAAACTGCCGGCCGTAGAATCCACAAACATTCTGCTCGAAATTTAGACATTGGATGCATCATATTGGTCTACATAATACGAAGCGTTCCATCGGTGCAAATTACACGATAGCCAACGCAAATGTCTGGATCCAAGTTAATGTTGTCTAGCGTTCCTGGGCGTTAGTCACCTGATAAAAAGTTTCGTATCAAGTCTTTACCTCTGATAAAAATCGTATCCAGTTACTTGTATAACAGTAGATCACAGCGAAGCTATCATCTTTTATCTTTCCGTGAACCCACGAAAGTAGTTCGTATAGTTGGTTGGTTATATGACGTCATATCGTAGATGCTCTGATTGACACGTTCCAAATCATTGATCACGCTTTACTCCCGCGGTGCGACCGAGATTTGGCGGGAGAAACATGGAAAGTGTCCTTAATGTTTTCGCTTCTCTGGGTAGCTGGGGTTAATGCATCTATTGAACTGTAGACATACGATGTATCGATAATTTCTACTCTTGCAAGTTAGGTGCTAAAACACCCTGTTCATTCAACAGTGAGGTGCATTTGTAAATAAATTCTTTTGATGTGCACCTTTTGACACCTTGAAGGTCATAGGTACGAGCCGGTTTGCATCATGTCCGCAGGGCTGCAGGACGTCCATCGTTGTTCTTGAGCAAATGTATGTCAAACGGTTAGGCAGTATTGATTCTAATTCACTATTATCCACAACAGATGCGCCACAAGTCAAGTATTGACAAAAGGTTGCATACGAGCAATCCATCCAACAATATTTATTCCCATACATTCCCGGTATATGACTCATTCCTATGTTTCATTCAGCTGAACCATGATGATCGTGTTTGTGTGTAATCCTTTGGTTTCTTATATCAAAATAATTCTGAGAGCATCCACGGGGTGTCACAAATAATGCATGTCTTGTTGTTTATAAATAAAAGTGCTATCACATGGCATATGCATGCATGATGCAAAGTAAATGCCGCAATTCACACTCTCAGCCTGTGATCAGCGCATGATGTGATCAGATAATCAACTCTAACCTATTTACCGAGTCGATCAGCAACACGTGCTTGCTGAGTTTTTCTAACAGCTGACCGTCTCACCAAACTTGATTGTATGAACTTGTAGGCCATTAGCAGCCACCACACCAACCTGTGGGGGCCCAGGTTGCTATGATGGCTAATTGGGGACACAATGACGGTATTGTCCCGTGACTTTTTGCACCGATATGATACTTCCCCCGTGATTGTGTGTGGTATTGATGTTCGAGGTCCGTATTCCTTATTGACCCACATCAGCGCTGCGGCGTGCCATAATTGAAGTACATGAAGTCGCGTGAACTGTGGAACGAGCATGAAAAATCACATTAGTTCGCTGCTTGGTCAGTTTACAATGTATGATTACAGAATTCTGAATGCGAATAGAGTTAAATTGATTCCAGTCATATATAATAGCTTTTTTCTAGATTACGTTTCTCTTCACAACAAAAATAATACACGCAGGTTTTGCCCATGCAAAATCCACTTGATAGACTTATTCTTAATATAGAAGTATTCATGTGTATATTTGTATCCTCGAACACTTTAAAATGAGATTGGCTTTTTTTTTTTTAGAAGTTTGATCAAGTATCACAAAATCCTTCCCCGATTAAAAAGCACCGTCAATCCAGGAAGTGTTAATCAGGATCCCAATAGAATGTTTCAGACAATACCATTTCTTCCTTTCAATTAACTGATGAAGGGAGATCGAATTCATCTCTGGGACAAATGAGTACATGGGGTGGAGGGGGTGGGATATATTATGTACTCGACTGCTTCCGTTTTATTAGGATGTTCCACTAGTGTGTTTAAAAATCAATTTCCCCTAGCTTTAAGTGGACTATCGTGTCCGAACATGATATGGGCAGTCTTCAATCTGGGTATTCATTCCAAATGGTCAACTTCCAGGCCACTTCTCGGTAAACATGCATCGATTTTGTGTTGTGTTATAAAGACCTGTAGCATATAAATAGTTGCTGCATGAGTGAATAGTGAAGTATGAAAGGCTTTTTGCTGATGGTTGTGTCATGAATTCATCCGGAATTATATAGAAGTTGTTTGGACCATAACCACTTTTTCTTGATTGGGAAGCAAAACAACTGAACGAAATACATTTAGTTTCGTTTTATTTCACAATTCAGAACACATGATAAAATGCATATCAAATCACAAAATGTGCATATCCAATCACAAAATCTATTTGTCCTTCATTGAACGTGTTCTTAAAGGGGTCATGATCTTTTTGAAGACATTGGATTTGCGCATGCGCACTGATGTTTCCTTGCCGGGACTTTTCATCGCTCGCAAAGGATCCTGGGATACCTTGGTGGTTGATTTTGCCACAGATACGCGGTTTTTGGCGGCCCGTGCTATTTTCTTGAAAACACCGGTTGTCACGCTCGCGATGATTTTCCTCTTATTGCGAGATCTCTTTGGAGTTTCGATACATGTGCTGTTGGCTTCAGTTGGCTGGCTGATGACGATGTCGTCTGCTGGAATTACGGGAACTGTGTGCGTCTTGGCCAGGGTTTCGTGGACAGTATTCCGCCTTTGAACATTTCGAAGCTGTGTGTTGGACCTCCGTCTTTGAGATGCGGATCTGCGCCTTTGCCTCAGAGTGCCTTCCCTCATTGAAGATCTGTTTCTATTTGATCGCCGATCGCTATGTGTCTCTTTGTCTTCTGCTACGTCACAGCTATGTACGTTGACACCATAGCTCAGAGGATTAGCCGTGAGATCTCCTCTTTCATTATCTCGGTGTCCCGATGTGGAACGTCGCCTAAGGTTGCGCCTTCTGACCGAGGACTTGCATCTGGAGGAGCGACGTGTTGACCTCATGCGAGATGACATCTGGCGAGTGCTACTTCGTGGTCGCGCCCCCTGGCGAATGAACACTTCCGGCTCGGATTCACATAGTTGAGTCGTCGACATCAGCTTTTGGCGTCGCATTTGGAGCGCTCGGTAGTTTTCGCGTATCCGCGCATCGCGAATGCGCATCTGTTCTGTTTTCTGCTCCAAAGCCAATCGTCGACGTACCGCAAGTCTGCGACGATGTTCAAACGACGATGTTGGCGCGTGACTCATGACCTCACTTCCGCTGTACGTGATGACGTCATCATTACTGTCAGCTGACGCACTGTAACCAAAGGACGGAGCGGTGGCACTAAAAACTGTGCCGTTTATGATCGAAGAGGAGCATGATATAGAGCTTTCCCTTGAGTCTGGATTTCCGAAGCATGCCATTTCCTCTGCTAGATCCGTGGTTGACTTCCTTTTATTGCGAGGTGTGCTCGAGCCAGACGGCGAGTTGTCATAGCAACGCACGAGTCCCTTTTCCGAGGCCTTGGATACGAACATGCCGATTGGTGGACTGCAAGGTTCGAGAATGGCGCTGATTGGTTGATTTAGAGAAGCTTCCGTGGACGAAGAAGGAATATGTTCATGTGATGTTTCTATCACTTTCGAAGGAGAATGACATCGGACCCGTTTCACTTGTCTGCATTCTGAGGCCCGAGTTTGGCGCTCCAAAGACTGTTGCTGGTCCATGTTTAAATGAGTCTATCCAGACTTCAATATAGTTTATTATCAGCGTAGATTCTTCTCGATGTTCTGAAATGTGCTTTTGTATGATGTTGAGCTAGACAAATCGCAAGTGATCTGACTTGAACCGCGAGGCTGGAATATTTTATACGTTGACAAATGACCATGGTAATCGCCTTAACCCATCGTGATTTCACAGCTGAGCGTGAAGCCGTACCAATGCAAGTCACAACGCTTTGATCGCACTCATTGGTGGGTCTTTGAACGCTTCCAGCTGTCAAATCTGCAAATCGCTTTACGCGCATTAATTTGTCATCAACCAATTAGTGAATTGCAATTACTAATTCTAATTCATATGGATTCCCCTATTATGATGGTTGGTGTTGATCTATCAGTCTATATAACTATATACGTGTATATAAACATGGTGAAAATATTGTTATTTATCATTGTTGAAAATATTGTTATTTATCATTTATCATTGTCAGTGTAATATAATTATGAAATGCTGAGGGATACATGTGAATCAACGGTAAGGCAATATTTGTGAGCATTTTAGCGATTCTCCAGAGAGTTCAGTGCCAATTTTCAGAATAGGTACCGTGAGAATGTCCTTGTCATTTGCCTTCCTGTTCACAAAAATGAATTACAATGGATTCGGTTCAAACCGGTGTCTCACCGAACCATATTTTGCAGGAAGACATATTGAGCTTTTCAGTTGATTACAATACACAGAACAATTTAGGCGATATACTAGACTCGGCAAATTGTACAACAAACGGTAGTTTTGATATAAACTGTTTTGATATTTTTCGGCCAATTTTCACGAAAGCGTATGATTATCTTAATCTCGTACGAATGACCTAGCATCTCATAAATACGACTTATTAACCCATACGCACAAGTTAATAAGTTGTACATACGAGTTGATAAGTCACACGTACAAGTTGAAAAGTAGTACGTAAGAGATAAACAAATTACACACTTGATAGCAATACGCTTCCATATTTTTTTCTTGACATAACTTCTCGGCAAAATGAACGTGGCCACTCAAATCAAACACATAAATTAATTTACATTTCACTGCAGGTTCTGCCTATTTCATCATTTTCCATACTATAAACGTATGTATTACCCGATTCCTAACTCATAATTCAAAAAAGGCACTGGACCCCATGCATCAACTTCAGCACCATTATGGAATTTCTAGGATATATATTTTAGGCCTAGTGCATTTGTTCTAACCGAGCAATCGTCTGGACATATGCGTGATTGAATACTCTCAAATTACGTCTTCTGGTTTGAAATCACCACAATATTTCCATTGCAAAATCATGATCAAATCTTTGAATGTGCTCCGATTTTCGAAATCCCTTGTCAGCTAAAATTATAAAAACATGCTCAGTTTTCGAGATAACATTGCCTGAAAGCAAATCATTTGCTCCGCACAAGCAACGTTACAACCGTTGCGTCTTGGAGAAATCATGACGTGCATTGTTGCGGCCAAGTTATAGGCCTATAGATGTGGTGACTGCTTCATGATGTGCCAATAATATGTATCTGCATAACGGTACAGTGCTGTTGGACTTACACAAATCAAGTAAATCTGCAAACTCTGTGACATCGAATATGGTTGTTGTATATAAAGCCCTCCCCCCCCATCCCGAATAGACATCAGAATCACGCACGGTGCGCACGGATTGCTTCACGAAGCAATATTATATATGTGTAGCGTCGTGACGTGGTGCGCGCGAGCAGTGACACCACGGTTATGATGCTGCAGTGTGGACGGGTTTATAAGACATTCGGCGTCACTTCAGTAATGGGGTATACCTCTTTATCGTGGGGTCGCCGAACTTTACATATGTTTTTCGGAGGGAAGGATAGGTACATACGGAAACAAGTACTGTTTGACATGGAAAGGATGGAATTCTACGTGTAGAAAATGTTCCTTCATGGAGGAATTTTTTTCCCAATATGGATCCGATAGTTTGCTCGATGAAGCAAATGGGAAGAAATATCTAGGAAGCAAACGTTACCTCCTCAATGCGTTCAAAATTACAAATGTATTTTCCTCATGCTGGGAGGTTTGCTACGCAGCTTACATCCAGTTCATAAAGGAAAATTCACTCTTCATTGTAAGCCCTTTTTGCATCATGGAGAATTTACTTAGTCATAAAATATTGTGCAAAATATATATCATAATCGAACACAGAGCAAATAGTTATCTCAACGGGGCGAATGTTCTCGCAGACCAAATAACCCCCACACAGAGCAAAGCTTTTCTCCATGAAAAAATAAAACCTAAGCTCTGTGGAGAAAAGGTTTGTTTTTGCTTCGTAGAGCAAGCTATCGTCTTCGTCTAGCAAACATTTGCTCTGTGGAGGAAGTATTTATTCCGCGGAACATTTAGACCTACCACAACTAGAAAACTGTTCCGTGAGGTAGAACACGGTTGTTCCACATGCGGAGCAAAATAGTTGCTTGAAGTTCAATAAGATTTATTTTGAAGAAACATTTGTGAACTGACTTCACCAAATGTGGTGGAAATTAGCTTTCCGCTATCCGAGAGAAGAAAACAACACAAAATCTTATTCTTTCAGAAGTTACATTATACTAGAATGCCCGAATATCTTCATGTTCTTCTTCCATCGAAGAGATCACCTTCTTATGTCACAAGGTCTGTCTGCACAAATCGTCAGCCACAATACCGTTTTAGAACTGATTTTTTTCGAAACTCAACTTTACCCTCTGCGGTTACATTGTGGAACGGTTTGGACCCAAACATTCAAAATACTGAACGGCCATTGCGTTTTAAATCCGAACTCAACAAATTATGTATACCTCCAAAAAACAAACTCTATACTTACGGTGCTAGATCATTTCAGATCATAACGGCACAAATGAGGGTGGGTTTTTCAGATTTGAGATACGATCTTTTTAACAAATCGTGCATCGACAGTCCACTATGTTCATGCCACACATCTTCTGAAACTGCATATCATTACTTTTTTTTAGTGTGAACTGTATGATTATCAAAGAAACAAACTATTTGACACGTAATATTAGATACTATCGGAATATGACATTGACTTTGGTGTTGACGTGCTGCTGTCTGGATCGCCATACCTACGTTTTGAAACAAATGTGAGAATTATCTATGCTGTTCATGAATTCATAAGTTCCTCGCAGCGCTTTTGATGTTGCTTGGTTCTGAAATCTGTGTTGTTCTAACCAATTTGTGTATCATGATTCAATTCTGTATGGGTGTAGGTGTGCGTGAGTGTGTGCGTGGGTATGTGTGTTGTGACTCCTGTCTGTTGTGAATCCTGTGTGTGCCCTAAACATTAAATGTTTAACATGAATGTTCAAATGAAGGAGAGCCTGCACGTTAGCAGATATGCTATTTGGCAATCCGGAGAATAAAATATGTTTATACAAAAAAAAAAACGTACGAGTTAAAAAGTAGTACGTAAGAGATGAATGAATGAATGAATTTATTTCTATACTGTACCTACATAAATTAACTACATGCATTTGAATAAAACAATAAACGATACAGCATATAGACACAGGACAGAGTCTTAGAGACTGTAGAACTTCTAATACAAAATACCCAGAACAGAAAAAAAACAACGTAATGGTGACAGAAGTTATCTTGTGACTAGAGGAAGAAAAAAAAATAAAACGAAAGAAAGAAATGAAAAACGAAGTAAAGTAAAAAGAAGAAAAAAAGAAAGAGGAAGAATTACGAGGAGATAAAAATAATAACAAGAACAAACTTGAGAAGCTATTTAAACTTGTTACATAGGCACGAGAGGAAATTATCCCAAAGGCCTAGATAGGTTACCGAACAATATGTTTTACATTTTAGATAACAGCCATTTGTCACGTCACTTTGAAATAAAGGTAGATGATCAAATTCAAGGTCACGATAATATCCAAGGTTACGATAATATGAACATTCCCTATTTGCCCACAATTAATTCCTTATCCCTATAGTCCATTTTGATCGAGATTTTAGGAATAATGTGTCCCAATATAAAGCATACGGTAATTTGGTATGAGAAAGTCCCATTTCGGCTAAGTTTGGGCCCAAAATGGCCCATTTTGAACGATTCAAGGTTACTGAACAGACTATGGGAAAACTACCATCATATCCAAAATTGGCCGTTTTCGTGAAAACAAGAGGCGCCATCAACAAATACCTCTGTCTTGAAAGATTTTTAAGCATGTTTGTGCAAGATTTCAGAAAGATTCAAGCATATACTTAAAGATAAGAATGTGGACCACGACGGACGAAGACGGATGACGGACGCAACGATGAACAAAATACACACTTGATAGCAATACGCTTCCGTAATTTTTTCTTGACATAACTTCTTGGCAAAATGAACGTGGCCACTCAAATCAAACACATAAATTAATTTAAATTTCACTGCAGGTTCTGCCTATTCCATCATTTTCCATACGATAAACGTATTACCCGATTCCTAACTCATAATTCCAAAAAAGGCGCTGGACCCCATGCATCAACTTCAGCACCATTATGGAATTTCTAGGATATATAATTTAGGCCTAGTGCATTTTTTCGAGCCGAGCAATCGTCTGGACATATGCGTGATTGAATACTCTCAAATTACGTCTTCTGGTTTGAAATCACCACAATATTTTCATTACAAAAATCATGATCAAATTTTTGAGTGTGCTCCGATTTTCGAGATCCCTTGTCAGCTGAAACTATAAAAACATGCTCAGTTTTCGAGATATAACATTGCTTGAAAGCACAAACAACGTTAAAACCGTTGCGCCTTGGAGAAATCATGACGTGCATTGTTGCGGCCAAGTTATAGGCCTATAGATGTGGTGACTGCTTCATGATGTGCCAATAATATGTATCTGCATAACGGTACAGTGCTGTTGGACTTAAACAAATCAAGTAAATGTGCAAACTCTGTGACATCGAATATGGTTATTATGTATAAAGCCCTCCCCCCCCATCCCGAATAGACATCAGAATCACGCACGGTGCGCACGGTTTGCTTCACGAAGCAATATTATATATGTGTAACGTCGTGACGTGGTGTGCGCTAGTAGTGACACCACGGTTATGATGCTGCAGTGTGGACGGGTTTATAAGACATTCGGCGTCACTCCAGTAATGGGGTATACCTCTTTATCGTGGGGTCGCCGAACTTTACATATGTTTTTCGGAGGGAAGGATAGTTACATACGGAAACAAGTAATGTTTGCCATGGAAAGGATGGAATTCTACGTGTAGAAAATGTTCCTTCACGGAGGAATTTTGTTTCCAATATGGATCCGATAGTTTGCTCGATGAAGCAAATGGGAAGAAATATCTAGGAAGCAAACGTTACCTCCTCAATGCGTTCGAAATTACAAATGTATTTTCCTCATGCTGAGAGGTTCGCTTCACATCTAGGCAGCTTACATCCAGTCCATAAAGGAAAATTCGCTCTTCATTGTAAGCCCTTTTTGCATCATGTAGAAATTACTTAGTCATAAAATATTGTGCAAAATATATATCATAATCGAACACAGAGCAAATAGTTATCTCAACGGGGCGAATGTTCAACTCGCAGACCAAATAACCCCCACACAGAGCAAAGCTTTTCTCCATGAAAAATAAGAAAGAAAAGATTTGTTTTTGCTTCGTAGAGCAAGCTATCGTCTTCGTCTAGCAAACATTTGCTCTGTGGAGGAAGTATTTATTCCGCGGAACATTTAGACCTACAACAACTAGAAAACTGTTCCGTGAGGTAGAACACGGTTGTTCCATAAATAGTTGCTTGAAGTTCAATAAGATTTATTTTGAAGAAACATATGTGAACTGACTTTACCAAATGTGGTGGAAATTAGCTTTCGTAATTTATATTTCTTGTTTTGTAATTTTATGTTCTCCGATACTGATATGAATATAGATATACGCTAACTAGTGATGGGGCTATATGCAGTCTGTTGTTTGTATTATTACAGCTTGCCTCATTTAAGGATTGATTACATGTAATTATCATGAACCTGGAATTGACCAGCTGTCCATTCACTTGATATAAATATAAAGGTAACAAAGTCATACATTTACAAACTTCCAATCAACGTGAAACTTTGCCTTTCTGATTGTTAGCCATCAAGGATTACTAACCGAGACTCCGTTTCTTACTAAACAATGTTAAATCTGTTAAAATCATCGTTTTCATATGTCATTTTCCGACCTATTTCTCAGTAGACAAAGTACATTCAGAACAGAAAGTATAGCCCTAGATATTCTCATTATTTTGACCACAACAAAATATACATATACGCAGCAGCCAGTGTTTGTCAAGCGGAACACACGAATGTTCGTTTTGGTGAAACGTATAAAATGATTGATCTAATCATCAATTGCACAGCTTCCGCGATATTATTTATGAAATCATGTCTCGGTTCATCATCCATGAATATATGTGTGTGTGCTAGCCAAGTTTTAGGTCACGGGATTGTATTGTCTTGGTGATTTTGTTACCTTTACATTCACGCTATAAGTCAATGGGAAAGTGCCTCACTGCCGTCACTGGTATGTTATGTACAATCATATATATTTCAGGTAACGCCCTAACACTGAGATTCATCTGTCGGTTTGTTAGATTATCCGCTTCAATACCCAACTCCCTCATCCGAACAGCTCAGAACACAGTGAATTACTTGCGCTAACGCAGGTGTGAATTCTTAGTTAATCGCTTGTGACATTTTGTTCTGCCGGCTCCACAAACTAAGCTGTCAACTTGTTAATTGACGTTTGTTTTGATAACTACTGTTCATACATGAAATATCTTGGCACTTTGATGTTAAAGATGAGCTAACACTGTTCAATCAGTGTCAGCTAACACACTGTTCATAAAAATTTGATTGATCTGTCTTCCATGAATAGTGCGAATACAAAAGCTATAAATAACGGAAGGTCGGATATGATCACGGCATTGTAAGCGATTAAGCCTCGGAAAGCGCACTGGGAATTTGTGGATTATCCCGCTTTCATTCCCACACAACATTCACAATGTCCTCAGACAGTCGGTCAATGTCGATAACCACTAACTCTGATGAAAATTTCGAGCTGAAGAAAATTTGCAATGATACAGAGTCACATGACTCGTCAAGTGTTGACGTCACAACTGAACAAGATCCCGGATATTCAAGTGGAAAGTATCCAATCAAGTCCATCATAAAAATCAGGACGGAATCCAAACAAGGCCGTTGTCGTGACAACAAGACACCCGTGCGGACCAGCACACCACGGTCAAGACGGAAGTCAACAGAATCGTCTGACAAGTCTTCCACCGGAAATGACGCAAGTGTGGAATATTATGAATATTCAAGAGCGGAGAGTCCCATCTCCTGTGTTTCTATGACAATGAACAGAACTTGCAGCTCAATGGGACAAAACATATCAACAGAATCGGAATGTAATAAGAAATCTGTGACATTTGACTCTTCTTGCAATAACAACGATGCTTCAGTGTGTAGCTTGAACGGAGATGAGACGTCGTTCGAACATCGGCAGAGGATGGCGCAGCGACGTCGGCTGGCAATGGAACGAAAGACGGAACAGATGAGAATCCGTGATGCAAGGATCAAGGAGAAATTCCGAGATTTGCAGATGAAACGGCAGATGTTGGAGTCTCCTTCAAAGCATCGCGGCGGCGACTCTTTCACTCGCCAGGGTTCCTTTCGTTATGGATTCTGTCGCCAGACGTCGCTACGAAAGACGTCATTTCGGCGCTACGCGTCGACGGCATCGCCACTGAAACCACTATCAAACCGGTCCCCGAGAAAACAGAGTGTCCCAGTAAAAAGGAACATTCTCTCCCAAGTTGACCTTTCACAAACTGACATTAAACATACGGAAAATACTACGCCGCATGCAATCAAATCCAGGAATACGGTGGTAAGCCCAACAGACGTCCGCTCGTGTTCCCCAAAGAAAACTGTGCGGCGCTTGACGAAGAACCGACTAACAAAAAGTACTGGATCTTCACTTGCAAGTCACATAAAAAGTCCGTCGTCCGCCCTGCGAGGACTTTCACTGGCCTGTTCACCGACTGACTCCCACGGATCACTCCGCGCAGTGATAAGTCCCTCTTACGGCACGGACAGTCCCGTACGCTCCATCAAAGGGGCAGCACATTCAACAAAAACACCACCTCGCATTGTGAAAAGTCCAAGGCGTGCTCCCCGAAATCCAAGGCGTGCAGTTCAAAGTACAGAGCGTACAGTCAAAAGTCCAACGCGTACTGCGAGCAAAGGTTCGAAGTTGACCGCCTTTCGGAAGTTCGTGTCCCCTCTGATGTTTCCACGGACTTATGTAAAGGGGAAACTGAAAATCTCCAAATGCTGAAATCTTCGGAATACATACACGTGTATATGCAAATGACAGTTTGGATATTTAGACATTCGTGCACAACAAAGCGTCTCTGTGATTGATATTGTCATTATAGTATGTAATAATAAATAAAGCTATACGCTAATAACACGGGTGTCCACATGTTATAATAATATAATAATAATAATAATAATAATAATAATAATAATAATGTTTATTTCAGACTCCAGATCCATATGGTTTACAACATGCATGTAAAAATGTAAAACAAAGTAGACATATAATACAATGTAAAACAACAACAATATTAAAACAGAGCTTTGCACCAAGAACTCCACATTGGTGGTGTGCACCACAGATGATGTGACAACCCTTGCAATGACAGAATTTTCAGATTTCTGAAGCCTACAAATAAAATTAGCTAAGTGCTTTTTATTATCATATGTAACGTTAGAAATTACGGTCTTCGATCGTGTATATTGTGTTTGAACACGTTTTATTGAAAGTAGTATACGCCAGTTTCAGCTCTACGAAACAGTACAATAACTGGAAGCATCTACATACAAGCACCATGTGAAACCGTGATACCTCGATGAAGAATTGCAGATTAATTGGTACATGTACACACAAGTGACACACACACATACACATAGCCCCTATCACTGACAGTATTTTCGATTGATATGCCTACTATTATAATACTGATTATTGGCCAGCGCTTCGCGCTGGTCTTCTATGTTTGCCTAAAATGAGACCCACGGAGGGTAGATATGAGTGGGCCCGGTCCTGCTCATGCTGCTATCCTTAGTTAAATACAGTAATCTCAACAAATGGATCCCAGCACTTTCAAAAATAATATTTCTGATTGTTTCCATGAGGTTTTACATTTTAATCTTGTGAATAAACGCAAATACTGTGAGAGCTTTTCGATATTTGTTGATTTACCGTAATACATACGCATATAGTAGCGCAACAAAAATATTGAGCTAAATTTCTGATGTTGACAGAACAATTACGAAAGGTTGCCAACTTTTAGAGCTTAAGATATAAAAGTGATAAAATGTGATGACAAATGTTTTTTTTTACACCAAAATAGACGTATATACTATCAAATTGATCCAAAACATTGGGCATCATTAAAACCATTGAATGTCTGTGCTCGGATATACATCGATAGATATGTTCTTCTTTGGTTATTATATGGAGAATAATGAGCAATATATTCCAAAAAATTAAGGATTTTCATCACATAAACTTTCCCATCCCAACATATTTCCGCTGGCCACAAAAATAATTCTCTCCACTGTATGTTACTTGTACATCTACTGATATAACGATTTGTACGGGATATGCATATATACTAAACATTAGCCCCTGGTGCAATAGCACAATAAGCAGTGGACATTCCGCCCTATGTGTCACACTATAATTACCCGACACTTCAAGATGATGGCCAAAGCTGATCAAATCTCGAGACATGATTCACGTTTCGACGCTAATCGCGTTACACACTCTAAAATATGTCATATCACGTGTTATACGGTCACTAACGTACGTACGTATCTTTCTTCTCCAGTAGACCTATACTACCCATGTCATATGTACATAATATACGAACCAAGTAATGACACTAATTTGCAAATTCGTTTCCCTGGAAAGTCAATCATTCAGACTGCGCATGCGAACTCGTTGTCTGGGAGTCATGTGACCTTCCGCGCGATTCCGCGTGACGTCACTAGACTTCCAGTGAATGGCTTTGAGGAAAGCCTTGTAAGATTCGGCAGGTAAAATGCTCATGGTGAAACCTAGGGCTATAAGGATGTAAGCACCGATTTGGAGTCCCTTGACTTGTGCATTCTCCATTCCATCCAACACAGCAATGGCAACTGGAAGAAAAACAATAGGAATAACGAATTAATTTAGTCGTTGTGAATACAAAACACATAAGCATGCTCTTGAAAGAAAAGTAGTCAGATTATGATCGCATTCGCTCAGAGAAATTCGTAGGGTACTGACAGTTTATACAGCATGCTTCAGAGCTTTGAATCCAAAAACTCACCCGCACAGATAGGTACAGCCAGAACAAAGCTGGTCTGAATCATAATGTTATATGTCACCAATGAACCATAGTGCATCAGGAAGCTCAATACTGAATATAATAAAAGGAATGGGAAAATGATTACAGTTTGACGAATTTCAAAATGATCAGTTTCTAATGAAACCAGTCAATATATATCATTCCTACGATGAAGTTAGGCGTAAATTTGTACAGTTCGTTTTCAACCAAGGATCTTCTACAGTAGAAACTTTTTTTGTGTTTCAGTACACAAGAAAATATTGCAGTTCTTCAAAGAGAAGAATTATTTATGACCAATATCAAAGCCTGTTATTATCTCCTAGGAGCAAAGTATAAGTTGGAACACAACGCTTACTAACAGAATAGATTATAGAAGAACTTTACCTAGAGTGAAGATGGACGCGCCTAGGATCATTTGCCACGGTACTTTGTTCCAGTCGAGAGGCTCAGCATTCGTCAGCCACAGCAGTAATACGATAGGCCACATTGTCAACAGGTTACATAGACCTACAACACACACGCGATCCCGATTTATAGTTTTGGTTTATGTCTTTTTTTTTATTTACATAAATATAGATCCATGATCAAAGATGTTGTTAATGATGAAACTTAAATAAACCGATAGGTGTTCTCACCTATTCCAGAAAGAAGACAGGCCACCTGGTCACATGTTATTTCGCCCATAACTCGTTTGAAAGTCACCTGTATAATTTATGATATATTGATGTGAGACATAGTGGTGCCGTGACCAGGATATCACATTCTACGTCACAATACAACTTTTTCATGTACCATCGTGTGACAAAGATTTCATTTTAGATGCTACACAAACCGCACGTTTACTAGTATTCATTTTCATTGATGGATGGAACACCCTGTATTCACGATATATTACCTTGTAGACGGCTGAACACCCTGTAGCTAGTACAGCTAGGACCGATCCCCACATTGCATCACTAGCGAACCCAGAATCGACGTATGTTATAAAAATCACACCCGTCATGGAAACAATCAACGCTACGATCTAAACGGGGAAAACAAGTGATGTTCAAGATTCATGCTTTGATGTGCATGTACATGTATATTGGGAAAAATATAGATGGTTAGTCTAAATTATTATTATATTTATTTGTATTTGCAGTGTTTTTAAAATATATAATCCGGATATCTGATACTGAATATATCGTGTCTACGTAGGTCTAATTTATAGTGGGATTTGATTTAAATACATACATGTATGCATTTGTGGTAAAATATCAAAACTTACCCTCGTCGCGATAAACATCTTCTGCAGCACGATCCACGACATAAGGTACATGAAGTTTGAATTTGTGGCGAACAGAACCATGACATTTAGCACACTCTGTAGTCGGAGTGCCCGGATGTAAACATATGATGTCACTGTCCAGAAACAGCAAAACACGAGAACTTTGCCAGCAGCTTTGTATGGCGCGGCACCAAGTCCTTCTTCTCGATAAACTCTAAAACTGTCCCTGCAGGCATTTAATTTGTGCTATATAATTGTTGTTACATGTAGACTTATACATGTCAATGGGTATAGGCCTAGTACAAAGAGACTAATTTGTTTCTAAACGTGTGAAATTTTTGAAGTACACATTTTGTCATTCGATTTCGTCGAAAAATTGATCAAGAAAAAAAATGTCGAAAATTTGATAAAGAAAAAACTGCAAAGTACTGAATAAAGGACATATTTTACCGTATGCTTTCCTTGATATTGAAGTCGGCCCTTGTTCTGATTATCCTGGCACAAATGTGCACGGGGTAAAACACGACAAGACTGGAAACCACAAAATACACCACGAAGAAGGGAGCATGAAACTCAGATCCTCTGTATGTTTTTTCGCCACATATCGACACCCCAACCCACGACACCGCTCCTGTTGTACAAAATAAAAATAGGAATTCAAGAACAGCCTAACAGGAATTCAAGAATCTCAGCAATCCTGTTATGAAAGTTTCAAGCGGGATCTACTGTCGAATATATTTAGCATTTTTTCAATTCAGAAATAATTACGATAATAATTAACGACATAATGATTTGATTCTATCATTTCTTCATTGCGCCTGCTGTTCTTTCAATGAATCGAGAAGAGATTGCTGTCCATACCAAGAGCCATGAGAACAATGCCGATTGCCGAACGTCTAGTCGTCTGCATGTTGACGTGGTGACACGCGCAGCATGTTCGGTGTGCGCACTCTGTCGTCTGCTGCGCATGCGCCGTGCAGTCATTGGTCGTGGAGAGCTCAATAACGCAGGGTGGACCGACACCATTACCTGATGATGGGTTGGAGCCTACAAAACAAAATTGAAACCGCATATTATTGTTAATATTAGAATTATCATACTAGGTTAGTATTATACTAAGTTTATAATTATTGCTATTTCAAAATTAGAATTTTAAATATTTCGATTTTTAAAGTTTTAGAACAAGTTTATGGGAAATAGCATGGGGAATTACAAATAGAGGTGGACTTTAATAATGTTTATGGGAAGCCCATGGCCTCAATGTAAACATTCGTAGGCTTACCTGACGAGACTTGTGACGATGAGCTGAAAATGTCCCTCAACGTTCTATTTGTCATCTTGGCAGCGTATTTGAGGTCAGATCAAATTGAGTGGTCTCTGAAATCCAATCCAATTGGGTTACATCGATCGAATTACATTCGGAGCTATTGGATAAAGATGGTATCGTTCGAAACTAAGCTAATCGCATGTAATGATAGGTAGATTCCGCATACCAAGGCTACTTAATTAAGGCTCCATGTGCTCACATCCACTGATATGATGCGACAGCACGGTACGATACTCAAGGCCAATTCGCTTTCCTCGTGAATGTACCGGTATTGTAAATGAAAAGCAAGTACAACTAATTGGAATCTCTTGTGTTGACATTCGCCCTGAAGATAATGCATGATGTCTCCAGGGGTAGGCTACAGTGTACACGTGCATAGAACCCATAGTGGACAGGGGCGGATCCAGAGTTGTTTTTTTGGGGTGGGGGGGGGGGAGAGGTGGGGGTTCAACATTTTAGTAAAGACATTCTAAGGAGTGTGACTTGAATCGAGCGAAGCGAGACGAGCATGGCTGGTTTGGGGATTGGAGGGCGCGTACCCCCCCCCCCCCCCCCCTCCCTCTCTCCGAGAAAATGTGCAAACTTGAGGTTTCTCAGATGAGGTGTACCAGAATATACTTTTATGTAAAGTTTTATATAATTTGTGTGCGTTTTCATGAGATAATCACGTTAACTCTTCTCATAATTTACACCAGAAACAATAGTATGAGATGTTTACGAATATATTCGGGCACACTTTTTGCATTTCTGAAATTGCAAGATGCGCATTGCCGGTCCGAATAAATTTGCAAAATTTAGGTCTTTCAGATCACTTTTGATTCGTACAATTCAGCGCCGGGCCGTGTTTCATTGGATCCGCATTATGGTAGACAACCCTTCCTCGACTTGCAATCAATGACATAGCCCAAACGAATGACAATTCCCTACCAAAATAATCCTTTCTTGTTTTGCGTGGTGTTAGAAATCTGAAATGTGGTAGAGAGTTGCGGTTTGACTTACATAGGCCTACATATGCAGATCTATTCCGATTTTCACGAGGATCAGTGTCGAGCTATCTTGTGAAATCTCAACTATGTATATTCCGGTTTCCGATGAATATAAAAAAATTATACATGAAATATCCACTGTTTCAGCCCAGGACTGTCGAATCTCCACACAAGGGACCTTTATATAGGCCGATCCTTTTGCAACAATATTATCCATGGCCAATCAAAATTGCACATTTCCAATGAAGAATATATTTAACCAGTTGCGTTGTAACGGCCATGTGTGTTTAATTTCATTTTTTCTTATTCCGTTTCCATTGGTTACACTGATCACCGCCCGCGGGTTTTATCCAAACACCGATAAGAATTGACTTCCGCAGACACTGACTAAATAAAAGCAACCAACGACCACAAACGTCTAAGGCGGGAAAACGGTTGCCATGGCGACGTAGCGACGTTGTTTCATGTCGCGTGGCAGAATGTCCAAACAAGTCCCTGTCCCCGCGGGGTTGATGATAAAGGGGACATGGATCGATAAGATGCTAGAAGGCCTATATTATTGTTGCACATAATTAGTACCCCCTGCTTCACGTGTACCTGGGCGAAACCCCACCCTTTAGTCTTAATAACTACACAGACCACATATATTGTTGCCTCGTTTTCTTTAGGTGAATCAGCTACATAAGCTATACTCTGTTTCAAATAGCTGAAATGGAGCCAGTGGTGGATACCTCTGGCGCCCGGGACAAGACCCCCCCCTCCGAGGAAAGGAGCTTAAGCCAGGGCTAGATCCAGGATTTTGATATAGGATAGGGGGGGGGGGGGGAGGGGACGGGTATGCAGTTTGGATAAGTTCCGGTCTGGGCGTTTGGGTGCAAAAAACGTAATATCCCATGAGAAAATTCTTGGAAATGTAGTATTTCAGATAAATTCTGTGGTGTATTTCACAACTGTTTTTGTACAAAATGGAGTATATTTTTAAAAATATAGGGGTCGGGCACCAACCCCCCCTCCCCTGAAATAGCCTTCTCGGTGTCGTCACATCCATGGTATAGGATTCTTTTATGTCAGCACGCGATACAGTATCAATAAACTACCAAAATGTACTCTTATAATGATATTTCGTAATCTTTATCGACGAATTGTGCAATATAAAGGCCCGCCATAAATACATTGCCTTCCGCAATTATGCCAGATCGTGTCTGATACTGTAATTAATATATTTCCAGTACGCACGATCCAACTACATGAGAACTAATTGATATACAAGCGCACCTGCTTTGATTAATGGAGGTGATCAAATGCCCACTGCGAAGGCATGGAGAGATCCAATGTCATTATCCCAGTAGGGGGCAATCACTGTGCTTAATTGGTGGAAGCACATGGGTGGGTCAACAGAGGTGAAGACCATATTTCGGTTACAAACAAGGGATGATTTCTTCACTAGATTACAGGTTCGCTTTTACCCATTGTCGCGATTTTTCATCTGTTGACGTCTGGGGAAAAACATTTCAATTCAACCCAAACAATTTTGAATGTGAGCCGTTATTCATTCAGCACAGCTTGTCCTAATTTCCGCATTGTAACTGCCTTTCATTTTTTTGGTTTTGTTTGTATAATTGTGATTTTGGTTTTTTTTTTCAAGTGGATTATTTGCTTACAGACTTAGGTCTTTGATTGTTACCTCAAGTGGACATACCTGTAACTTCATATGTACTTCACAGATTTTTGTATTGTGTCTGTTGAAATAAAATATCTGTCTATTTATGACATGACCATGATATGCCCAGAGGTGATTTAGTTCAGATAATAGGCCTAAGATATAAGCTTGAACGGTCCAGAGAAATTAATCAATAAAAGATTAAAAAAAAATTGGTTTGCGTGAAGAGTGTATATCAAGTCCAATATAGTAAACATTGAGTTTTTAGCCTCAAAATTTACCTATGGCAAACTGTGACTCCGATTCTCTGTTCATTCATTGATTTTCTGTCTTTGACGGAAATACTCTTATGGGTGATACATTTCATCTTGGGGGCATTGTTGATCTGGCATTAATGTAATGATAATATATGGCATTTAAATGGCATTTATTTAGTGGGCGAGTAGTATTAAGGCATAATACGTGGGCCAAGAATTGGATGGTGAAAAAAAATCCTAACATCAAATATTTGTCGGATAGAAAGACATTCTCACAATCATGTGGTGGCTTCAATTTGTCTAATTTTTCACTCAGAAAACGTCCCCAAAAAATCAAGATTCAGTCATCAAATAAATCATGAATAGTCATCTGCAGTTTTCTCCAAGTTGCCCTTTGAGGGCATTCTTAATGCGCGAGGCTTCTCCCGAACTTATTATAGGTCATGGGGTACGCATATTGAGAGAATTTAGAGAAACTGTCTATGGAGTTAACGGATGTCTATTGGACAAATTATGTATGGTGCTGTTTTAAGATTTGATCTTGCTCATTAGCCACAGTGTTGTAGACAATACTGATATTCAGACATAGTCGGAATGATTCAGCTGATTGCAAGTTCACAACTTGGAAACAACTGAGATATCAATTACAACTGAGCCAAAACTGCTCAATATATTTTCACAAATATATACCTAGTACCAAATACAGACCATTCAACTGTGAAGTCTTGCGCACAGAAGATCCCGTCCTGTCCCAAACCTCCATATAGTATTACCACTGGATCGCCTGAGACATCAATTAAAACACATCCAAAAATATTCAACAACAACCTCTATATTTTCATATATGCATCTTATGAATTACTACTTGATCGTCAATCGCTGTGAATCTGTCAATGATTGCAATTTGCCGTGCACCATTATTTGAGTACAATCACTGGTATCGTTGGTAATTGGTGTACTCACATACTACTTAACTAGTGCAATTAAAACTGAAAGAAGTGCTTATTTTGATTTGCTCATAAGACGTGTCAGTCTCTATTGTAAAGTGTCCTATAAAAGTGCATGGTGCATGGTGACTTAATCATTCCTACAACACTGTTGTATGTATACCTTGTTGCACATTCAAGATGTATTCAGCTCTTGCCCAAGGCGTCTATCCTGAGGACAACAACATGACTTACGCACAGCAGCAGTATATGCCAGAACCTCAAGCTATGTACTGTAACATGCAATACTATAATATGCAGATTCCAACATATACAGGCTCAGAATATAGCTGGTGTAACCAGGTCAACATGAACTCCACCTTCTCTTATCAACAAACTGCTTCTTCATCCCAGCAGCATGAGCAGTCGACCAGGCCTACCAATAGGACTTGTATGACAGACCATTCAACTGTGAAGTCTGGTGCACAGAAGATCCCGTCCTGTCCCAAACCTCCATATAGCTACATTTCTCTCATCTGCATGGCAATTGCTGACTCTACTGAAAAGAAGATTACACTGAGGGACATCATCAAATACATTGAAACCAATTTCCCTTATTACCGCTCAAACAAAAAGTGGCATGGATCCATTCGCCACAATTTGACCATCAATGATTGTTTCGTCAAGCTGCCACGTCGCCCTGGTGTGAAAAGTTGCCTCTGGACCATTGATCCTGCCTTTCAGGATATGTTTGATAATGGCAGTCTGCGTCGGCGTCGCTATCGTTTCAAAGAAGGCATTGGGAGCTGGAACAAATCCAAGGTGAACACTCTAACTAAAAAAATCTGTCGCCAACTACAACCTGAAAGAAACCCGCTTCAAGATTTGAACCTGATATCAAGAGGAACCTCGACAGCGGCATACATCCAGCCAAGTTCAGGTTTTCTACAGATGTTAGAAGACAGTTCTTCACCTGAGTCTTCTCCTCCTAGTGTCACATCTTTGTTCAGCTCTGTGGAAGACTTGGATGATATTCTCAACACGATCGAGAACTATGACATTGCTTCAAAGTCCTTTGGTTCCTTTGCATGTTGATAGCTTCACTTTACATATATATTTATTTTCCTGTTGAATAAACTGCATGAAAGGTTACATGTTTTTTTGTTTTTTATTATGGTAATATCAATGTGTAGAATAGCAAACATTTATATCGTAAATGTTCCAGTAAATTTGCAAAACACTGGTGATGTCTTCGACGGGAAATAAATCATACATTCTTTTTATCCTAGGCGCATTGCTCTGACGATATGAATGGAGTCCAGCCATATGGAATAAACAGCAGTGATTTTGATGTAACACTTGCAAACATAGAAACTTGTGGTGGCTTGCCATTTATTTCTTGATCTGCACAAAAAAGTCACAAAAGATCAAGATTAAAATGAGTAGCTTACTTCAGCTTTCTCCACGTTGGATTTTAGGGGGGATTCTTAATATGTGAGGCTTTCCTGAATCCTTTTATAGAACATGTAGGACAAATTATCAAATTATTCAAAGAAAATATTTGTGAAGTCTACCAGCGTTTATTCAGAGAGAAAACTGTGTATGTGTGTGACTAAATCAAGATCTGTGCCAGCTCATTAGCAATAATGTCATAGATCATATTGTACATGTATGCATGCCATATCATGTAGATTGTGCAACATTCTGCACGTTGTTCCAGGTTGTACTTTTCTGTTCATCATCTCACATTTGTCATAAATTTTCAAATTCACAGAAAGATACAACTGGGATATCAATTTGAACACATCCACAATTTTCAACAACAACCTCTATATTGTCATATATGCATCTTATAAATTACTACTGGATCGTCAATCGCTGTGATTCTGTCGTCAATAATTGCAATTTGCCGTGCACCATTAATTGAGTACAATCACTGGTATCATTGGCAATTGGTGTACTCACATACTACTTAACTAGTGCAATTAAAACTGAAAGAAGTGCTTATTTTGATTTGCTCATAAGACGTGTCAGTCTCTATTGTAAAGTGTACTATAAAAGTGCATGGTGCATGGTGACTTAATCATTCCTACAACACTGTTGTATGTATACCTTGTTGCACATTCAAAATGTATTCAGCTCTTGCCCAAGGCGTCTATCCTGAGGACAACAACATGACTTACGCACAGCAGCAGTATATGCCAGAACCTCAAGCTATGTACTGTAACATGCAATACTATAATATGCAGATTCCAACATATACAGGCTCAGAATATAGCTGGTGTAACCAGGTCAACATGAACTCCACCTTCCCTTATCAACAAACTGCTTCTTCATCCCAGCAGCATGAGCAGTCGACCAGGCCTACCAATAGGACTTGTATGACAGACCATTCAACTGTGAAGTCTGGTGCACAGAAGATCCCGTCCTGTCCCAAACCTCCATATAGCTACATTTCTCTCATCTGCATGGCAATTGCTGACTCTACTGAAAAGAAGATTACACTGAGGGACATCATCAAATACATTGAAACCAATTTCCCTTATTACCGCTCAAACAAAAAGTGGCATGGATCCATTCGCCACAATTTGACCATCAATGATTGTTTCGTCAAGCTGCCACGTCGCCCTGGTGTGAAAAGTTGCCTCTGGACCATTGATCCTGCCTTTCAGGATATGTTTGATAATGGCAGTCTGCGTCGGCGTCGCTATCGTTTCAAAGAAGGCATTGGGAGCTGGAACAAATCCAAGGTGAACACTCTAACTAAAAAAATCTGTCGCCAACTACAACCTGAAAGAAACCCGCTTCAAGATTTGAACCTGATATCAAGAGGAACCTCGACAGCGGCATACAACCAGCCAAGTTCGGGTTTTCTACAGATGTTAGAAGACAGTTCTTCACCTGAGTCTTCTCCTCCTAGTGTCACATCTTTGTCCAGCTCTGTGGAAGACTTGGATGATATTCTCAACACGATCGAGAACTATGACATTGCTTCAAAGTCCTTTGGTTCCTTTGCATGTTGATAGCTTCACTTTACATATATATTTATTTTCCTGTTGAATAAACTGCATGAAAGGTTACATGTTTCTTTGTTTTTTATTATGGTAATATCAATGTGTAGAATAGCAAACATTTATATCGTAAATGTTCCAGTAAATTTGCAAAACACTGGTGATGTCTTCGACGGGAAATAAATCATACATTCTTTTTATCCTAGGCGCATTGCTCTGACGATATGAATGGAGTCCAGCCCCATGGAATAAACAGCAGTGATTTTGATGTAACACTTGCAAACATAGAAACTTGTGGTGGCTTGCCATTTATGTCTTGATCTGCACAAAAAAGTCACAAAAGATCAAGATTAAAATGAGTAGCTTACTTCAGCTTTCTCCACGTTGGATTTTAGGGGGATTCTTAATATGTGAGGCTTTCCTGAATCCTTTTATAGAACATGTAGGACACATTATCAAATTATTCAAGGAAAATATTTGTGAAGTCTACCAGCGTTTATTCAGAGAGAAAACTGGGTATGTGTGTGACTAACTCAAGATCTGTGCCAGCTCATTAGCAATAATGTCATAGATCATATTGTACATGTATGCATGCCATATCATGTAGATTGTGCAATATTCTGCACGTTGTTCCAGGTTGTACTTTTCTGTTCATCATCTCACATTTGTCATAAATTTTCAAATTCACAGAAAGATACAACTGGGATATCAATTTGAACACATCCACAATTTTCAACAACAACCTCTATATTGTCATATATGCATCTTATAAATTACTACTGGATCGTCAATCGCTGTGATTCTGTCGTCAATAATTGCAATTTGCCGTGCACCATTAATTGAGTACAATCACTGGTATCATTGGCAATTGGTGTACTCACATACTACTTAACTAGTGCAATTAAAACTGAAAGAAGTGCTTATTTTGATTTGCTCATAAGACGTGTCAGTCTCTATTGTAAAGTGTCCTATAAAAGTGCATGGTGCATGGTGACTTAATCATTCCTACAACACTGTTGTATGTATACCTTGCTGCACATTCAAAATGTATTCAGCTCTTGCCCAAGGCGTCTATCCTGAGGACAACAACATGACTTACGCACAGCAGCAGTATATGCCAGAACCTCAAGCTATGTACTGTAACATGCAATACTATAATATGCAGATTCCAACATATACAGGCTCAGAATATAGCTGGTGTAACCAGGTCAACATGAACTCCACCTTCCCTTATCAACAAACTGCTTCTTCATCCCAGCAGCATGAGCAGTCGACCAGGCCTACCAATAGGACTTGTATGACAGACCATTCAACTGTGAAGTCTGGTGCACAGAAGATCCCGTCCTGTCCCAAACCTCCATATAGCTACATTTCTCTCATCTGCATGGCAATTGCTGACACTACTGAAAAGAAGATTACACTGAGGGACATCATAAAAAACATTGAAACCAGTTTCCCTTATTACCGCTCAAACAAAAAGTGGCATGGATCCATTCGCCACAATTTGACCATCAATGATTGTTTCGTCAAGCTGCCACGTCGCCCTGGTGTGAAAAGTTGCCTCTGGACCATTGATCCTGCCTTTCAGGATATGTTTAATAATGGCAGTCTGCGTCGGCGTCGCTATCGTTTCAAAGAAGGCATTGGGAGCTGGAACAAATCCAAGGTGAACACTCTAATTAAAAAAATCTGTCGCCAACTACAACCTGAAAGAAACCCGCTTCAAGATTTCAACCTGATATCAAGAGGAACCTCGACAGCGGCATACACCCAGCCAAGTTCAGGTTTTCTACAGATGTTAGAAGACAGTTCTTCACCTGAGTCTTCTCCTCCTAGTGTCACATCTTTGTCCAGCTCTGTTGAAGACTTGGATGATATTCGCAACACGATCGAGAACTATGACATTGCTTCAAAGTCCTTTGGTTCCTTTGCATGTTGATAGCTTCACTTTACATATATATTTATTTTCCTGTTGAATAAACTGCATGAAAGGTTACATGTTTCTTTGTTTTTTTATTATGGTAATATCAATGTGTAGAATAGCAAACATTTATATCGTAAATGTTCCAGTAAATTTGCAAAACACTGGTGATGTCTTCGACGGGAAATAAATCATACATTCTTTTTATCCTAGGCGCATTGCTCTGACGATATGAATGGAGTCCAGCCCCATGGAATAAACAGCAGTGATTTTGATGTAACACTTGCAAACATAGAAATTTGTGGTGGCTTGCCATTTATTTTTGATCTGCACAAAAAAGTCACAAAAGATCAAGATTAAAATGAGTAGCTTACTTCAGCTTTCTCCACGTTGGCTTTTAGGGGGATTCCTAATATGTGAGGCTTTCCTGAATCCTTTTATAGAACATGTAGGACACATTATCAAATTATTCAAAGAAAATATTTGTGAAGTCTACCAGCGTTTATTCAGAGAGAAAACTGTGTATGTGTGTGACTAAATCAAGATCTGTGCCAGCTCATTAGCAATAATGTCATAGATCATATTGTACATGTATGCATGCCATATCATGTAGATTGTGCAATATTCTGCACGTTGTTCCAGGTTGTACTTTTCTGTTCATCATCTCACATTTGTCATAAATTTTCAAATTCACAGAAAGATACAACTGGGATATCAATTTGAACACATCCACAATTTTCAACAACAACCTCTATATTGTCATATGTGCATCTTATAAATTACTACTGGATCGTCAATCGCTGTGATTCTGTCGTCAATAATTGCAATTTGCCGTGCACCATTAATTGAGTACAATCACTGGTATCATTGGCAATTGGTGTACTCACATACTACTTAACTAGTGCAATTGAAACTGAAAGAAGTGCTTATTTTGATTTGCTCATAAGACGTGTCAGTCTCTATTGTAAAGTGTCCTATAAAAGTGCATGGTGCATGGTGACTTAATCATTCCTACAACACTGTTGTATGTATACCTTGTTGCACATTCAAAATGTATTCAGCTCTTGCCCAAGGCGTCTATCCTGAGGACAACAACATGACTTACGCACAGCAGCAGTATATGCCAGAACCTCAAGCTATGTACTGTAACATGCAATACTATAATATGCAGATTCCAACATATACAGGCTCAGAATATAGCTGGTGTAACCAGGTCAACATGAACTCCACCTTCCCGTATCAACAAACTGCTTCTTCATCCCAGCAGCATGAGCAGTCGACCAGGCCTACCAATAGGACTTGTATGACAGACCATTCAACTGTGAAGTCTGGTGCACAGAAGATCCCGTCCTGTCCCAAACCTCCATATAGCTACATTTCTCTCATCTGCATGGCAATTGCTGACTCTACTGAAAAGAAGATTACACTGAGGGACATCATCAAATACATTGAAACCAATTTCCCTTATTACCGCTCAAACAAAAAGTGGCATGGATCCATTCGCCACAATTTGACCATCAATGATTGTTTCGTCAAGCTGCCACGTCGCCCTGGTGTGAAAAGTTGCCTCTGGACCATTGATCCTGCCTTTCAGGATATGTTTGATAATGGCAGTCTGCGTCGGCGTCGCTATCGTTTCAAAGAAGGCATTGGGAGCTGGAACAAATCCAAGGTGAACACTCTAACTAAAAAAATCTGTCGCCAACTACAACCTGAAAGAAACCCGCTTCAAGATTTCAACCTGATATCAAGAGGAACCTCGACAGCGGCATACACCCAGCCAAGTTCAGGTTTTCTACAGATGTTAGAAGACAGTTCTTCACCTGAGTCTTCTCCTCCTAGTGTCACATCTTTGTCCAGCTCTGTTGAAGACTTGGATGATATTCGCAACACGATCGAGAACTATGACATTGCTTCAAAGTCCTTTGGTTCCTTTGCATGTTGATAGCTTCACTTTACATATATATTTATTTTCCTGTTGAATAAACTGCATGAAAGGTTACATGTTTCTTTGTTTTTTATTATGGTAATATCAATGTGTAGAATAGCAAACATTTATATCGTAAATGTTCCAGTAAATTTGCAAAACACTGGTGATGTCTTCGACGGGAAATAAATCATACATTCTTTTTATCCTAGGCGCATTGCTCTGACGATATGAATGGAGTCCAGCCCCATGGAATAAACAGCAGTGATTTTGATGTAACACTTGCAAACATAGAAATTTGTGGTGGCTTGCCATTTATTTTTGATCTGCACAAAAAAGTCACAAAAGATCAAGATTAAAATGAGTAGCTTACTTCAGCTTTCTCCACGTTGGCTTTTAGGGGGATTCCTAATATGTGAGGCTTTCCTGAATCCTTTTATAGAACATGTAGGACACATTATCAAATTATTCAAAGAAAATATTTGTGAAGTCTACCAGCGTTTATTCAGAGAGAAAACTGTGTATGTGTGTGACTAAATCAAGATCTGTGCCAGCTCATTAGCAATAATGTCATAGATCATATTGTACATGTATGCATGCCATATCATGTAGATTGTGCAATATTCTGCACGTTGTTCCAGGTTGTACTTTTCTGTTCATCATCTCACATTTGTCATAAATTTTCAAATTCACAGAAAGATACAACTGGGATATCAATTTGAACACATCCACAATTTTCAACAACAACCTCTATATTGTCATATGTGCATCTTATAAATTACTACTGGATCGTCAATCGCTGTGATTCTGTCGTCAATAATTGCAATTTGCCGTGCACCATTAATTGAGTACAATCACTGGTATCATTGGCAATTGGTGTACTCACATACAACTTAACTAGTGCAATTGAAACTGAAAGAAGTGCTTATTTTGATTTGCTCATAAGACGTGTCAGTCTCTATTGTAAAGTGTCCTATAAAAGTGCATGGTGCATGGTGACTTAATCATTCCTACAACACTGTTGTATGTATACCTTGTTGCACATTCAAAATGTATTCAGCTCTTGCCCAAGGCGTCTATCCTGAGGACAACAACATGACTTACGCACAGCAGCAGTATATGCCAGAACCTCAAGCTATGTACTGTAACATGCAATACTATAATATGCAGATTCCAACATATACAGGCTCAGAATATAGCTGGTGTAACCAGGTCAACATGAACTCCACCTTCCCGTATCAACAAACTGCTTCTTCATCCCAGCAGCATGAGCAGTCGACCAGGCCTACCAATAGGACTTGTATGACAGACCATTCAACTGTGAAGTCTGGTGCACAGAAGATCCCGTCCTGTCCCAAACCTCCATATAGCTACATTTCTCTCATCTGCATGGCAATTGCTGACTCTACTGAAAAGAAGATTACACTGAGGGACATCATCAAATACATTGAAACCAATTTCCCTTATTACCGCTCAAACAAAAAGTGGCATGGATCCATTCGCCACAATTTGACCATCAATGATTGTTTCGTCAAGCTGCCACGTCGCCCTGGTGTGAAAAGTTGCCTCTGGACCATTGATCCTGCCTTTCAGGATATGTTTGATAATGGCAGTCTGCGTCGGCGTCGCTATCGTTTCAAAGAAGGCATTGGGAGCTGGAACAAATCCAAGGTGAACACTCTAACTAAAAAAATCTGTCGCCAACTACAACCTGAAAGAAACCCGCTTCAAGATTTGAACCTGATATCAAGAGGAACCTCGACAGCGGCATACAACCAGCCAAGTTCAGGTTTTCTACAGATGTTAGAAGACAGTTCTTCACCTGAGTCTTCTCCTCCTAGTGTCACATCTTTGTCCAGCTCTGTGGAAGACTTGGATGATATTCTCAACACGATCGAGAACTATGACATTGCTTCAAAGTCCTTTGGTTCCTTTGCACGTTGATAGCTTCACTTTACATATATATTTATTTTCCTGTTGAATAAACTACATGAAAGGTTACATGTTTCTTTGTTTTTTATTATGGTAATATCAATGTGTAGAACAGCAAACATTTATATCGTAAATGTTCCAGTAAATTTGCAAAACACTGGTGATGTCTTCGACGGGAAATAAATCATACATTCTTTTTATCCTAGGCGCATTGCTCTGACGATATGAATGGAGTCCAGCCCCATGGAATAAACAACAGTGATTTTGATGTAACACTTGCAAACATAGAAATTTGTGGTGGCTTGCCATTTATTTCTTGATCTGCACAAAAAAGTCACAAAAGATCAAGATTAAAATGAGTAGCTTACTTCAGCTTTCTCCACGTTGGATTTTAGGGGGATTCTTAATATGTGAGGCTTTCCTGAATCCTTTTATAGAACATGTAGGACACATTATCAAATTATTCAAAGAAAATATTTGTGAAGTCTACCAGCGTTTATTCAGAGAGAAAACTGGGTATGTGTGTGACTAAATCAAGATCTGTGCCAGCTCATTAGCAATAATGTCATAGATCATATTGTACATGTATGCATGCCATATCATGTAGATTGTGTAAAATTCTGCACGTTGTTCCAGGTTGTACTTTTCTGTTCATCATCTCACATTTGTCATAAATTTTCAAATTCACAGAAAGATACAACTGGGATATCAATTTGAACACATCCACAATTTTCAACAACAACCTCTATATTGTCATATATGCATCTTATAAATTACTACTGGATCGTCAATCGCTGTGATTCTGTCGTCAATAATTGCAATTTGCCGTGCACCATTAATTGAGTACAATCACTGGTATCATTGGCAATTGGTGTACTCACATACTACTTAACTAGTGCAATTAAAACTGGAAGAAGTGCTTATTTTGATTTGCTCATAAGACGTGTCAGTCTCTATTGTAAAGTGTCCTATAAAAGTGCATGGTGCATGGTGACTTAATCATTCCTACAACACTGTTGTATGTATACCTTGTTGCACATTCAAAATGTATTCAGCTCTTGCCCAAGGCGTCTATCCTGAGGACAACAACATGACTTACGCACAGCAGCAGTATATGCCAGAACCTCAAGCTATGTACTGTAACATGCAATACTATAATATGCAGATTCCAACATATACAGGCTCAGAATATAGCTGGTGTAACCAGGTCAACATGAACTCCACCTTCCCGTATCAACAAACTGCTTTTTCATCCCAGCAGCATGAGCAGTCGACCAGGCCTACCAATAGGACTTGTATGACAGACCATTCAACTGTGAAGTCTGGTGCACAGAAGATCCCGTCCTGTCCCAAACCTCCATATAGCTACATTTCTCTCATCTGCATGGCAATTGCTGACTCTACTGAAAAGAAGATTACACTGAGGGACATCATCAAATACATTGAAACCAATTTCCCTTATTACCGCTCAAACAAAAAGTGGCATGGATCCATTCGCCACAATTTGACCATCAATGATTGTTTCGTCAAGCTGCCACGTCGCCCTGGTGTGAAAAGTTGCCTCTGGACCATTGATCCTGCCTTTCAGGATATGTTTGATAATGGCATTGGGAGCTGGAACAAATCCAAGGTGAACACTCTAACTAAAAAAATCTGTCGCCAACTACAACCTGAAAGAAACCCGCTTCAAGATTTGAACCTGATATCAAGAGGAACCTCGACAGCGGCATACAACCAGCCAAGTTCAGGTTTTCTACAGATGTTAGAAGACAGTTCTTCACCTGAGTCTTCTCCTCCTAGTGTCACATCTTTGTCCAGCTCTGTGGAAGACTTGGATGATATTCTCAACACGATCGAGAACTATGACATTGCTTCAAAGTCCTTTGGTTCCTTTGCATGTTGATAGCTTCACTTTACATATATATTTATTTTCCTGTTGAATAGACTACATAAAAGGTTACATGTTTCTTTGTTTTTTATTATGGTAATATCAATGTGTAGAACAGCAAACATTTATATCGTAAATGTTCCAGTAAATTTGCAAAACACTGGTGATGTCTTCGACGGGAAATAAATCATACATTCTTTTTATCCTAGGCGCATTGCTCTGACGATATGAATGGAGTCCAGCCCCATGGAATAAACAGCAGTGATTTTGATGTAACACTTGCAAACATAGAAATTTGTGGTGGCTTGCCATTTATTTCTTGATCTGCACAAAAAAGTCACAACAGATCAAGATTAAAATGAGTAGCTTACTTCAGCTTTCTCCACGTTGGACTTTAGGGGGATTCTTAATATGTGAGGCTTTCCTGAATCCTTTTATAGAACATGTAGGACACATTATCAAATTATTCAAAGAAAATATTTGTGAAGTCTACCAGCGTTTATTCAGAGAGAAAACTGGGTATGTGTGTGACTAAATCAAGATCTGTGCCAGCTCATTAGCAATAATGTCATAGATCATATTGTACATGTATGCATGCCATATCATGTAGATTGTGCAAAATTCTGCACGTTGTTCCAGGTTGTACTTTTCTGTTCATCATCTCACATTTGTCATAAATTTTCAAATTCACAGAAAGATACAACTGGGATATCAATTTGAACACATCCACAATTTTCAACAACAACCTCTATATTGTCATATATGCATCTTATAAATTACTACTGGATCGTCAATCGCTGTGATTCTGTCGTCAATAATTGCAATTTGCCGTGCACCATTAATTGAGTACAATCACTGGTATCATTGGCAATTGGTGTACTCACATACTACTTAACTAGTGCAATTAAAACTGAAAGAAGTGCTTATTTTGATTTGCTCATAAGACGTGTCAGTCTCTATTGTAAAGTGTCCTATAAAAGTGCATGGTGCATGGTGACTTAATCATTCCTACAACACTGTTGTATGTATACATTGTTGCACATTCAAAATGTATTCAGCTCTTGCCCAAGGCGTCTATCCTGAGGACAACAACATGACTTACGCACAGCAGCAGTATATGCCAGAACCTCAAGCTATGTACTGTAACATGCAATACTATAATATGCAGATTCCAACATATACAGGCTCAGAATATAGCTGGTGTAACCAGGTCAACATGAACTCCACCTTCCCGTATCAACAAACTGCTTCTTCATCCCAGCAGCATGAGCAGTCGACCAGGCCTACCAATAGGACTTGTATGACAGACCATTCAACTGTGAAGTCTGGTGCACAGAAGATCCCGTCCTGTCCCAAACCTCCATATAGCTACATTTCTCTCATCTGCATGGCAATTGCTGACTCTACTGAAAAGAAGATTACACTGAGGGACATCATCAAATACATTGAAACCAATTTCCCTTATTACCGCTCAAACAAAAAGTGGCATGGATCCATTCGCCACAATTTGACCATCAATGATTGTTTCGTCAAGCTGCCACGTCGCCCTGGTGTGAAAAGTTGCCTCTGGACCATTGATCCTGCCTTTCAGGATATGTTTGATAATGGCAGTCTGCGTCGGCGTCGCTATCGTTTCAAAGAAGACATTGGGAGCTGGAACAAATCCAAGGTGAACACTCTAACTAAAAAAATCTGTCGCCAACTACAACCTGAAAGAAACCCGCTTCAAGATTTGAACCTGATATCAAGAGGAACCTCGACAGCGGCATACAACCAGCCAAGTTCAGGTTTTCTACAGATGTTAGAAGACAGTTCTTCACCTGAGTCTTCTCCTCCTAGTGTCACATCTTTGTCCAGCTCTGTGGAAGACTTGGATGATATTCTCAACACGATCGAGAACTATGACATTGCTTCAAAGTCCTTTGGTTCCTTTGCATGTTGATAGCTTCACTTTACATATATATTGATTTCCTGTTGAATAAACTGCATGAAAGGTTACATGTTTCTTTGTTTTTTATTATGGTAATATCAATGTGTAGAATAGCAAACATTTATATCGTAAATGTTCCAGTAAATTTGCAAAACACTGGTGATGTCTTCGACGGGAAATAAATCATACATTCTTTTTATCCTAGGCGCATTGCTCTGACGATATGAATGGAGTCCAGCCCCATGGAATAAACAGCAGTGATTTTGATGTAACACTTGCAAACATAGAAATTTGTGGTGGCTTGCCATTTATTTCTTGATCTGCACAAAAAAGTCACAAAAGATCAAGATTAAAATGAGTAGCTTACTTCAGCTTTCTCCACGTTGGATTTTAGGGGGATTCTTAATATGTGAGGCTTTCCTGAATCCTTTTATAGAACATGTAGGACACATTATCAAATTATTCAAAGAAAATATTTGTGAAGTCTACCAGCGTTTATTCAGAGAGAAAACTGAGTATGTGTGTGACTAAATCAAGATCTGTGCCAGCTCATTAGCAAGAATGTCATAGATCATATTGTACATGTATGCATGCCATATCATGTAGATTGTGCAAAATTCTGCACGTTGTTCCAGGTTGTACTTTTCTGTTCATCATCTCACATTTGTCATAAATTTTCAAATTCACAGAAAGATACAACTGGGATATCAATTTGAACACATCCACAATTTTCAACAACAACCTCTATATTGTCATATATGCATCTTATAAATTACTACTGGATCGTCAATCGCTGTGATTCTGTCGTCAATAATTGCAATTTGCCGTGCACCATTAATTGAGTACAATCACTGGTATCATTGGCAATTGGTGTACTCACATACTACTTAACTAGTGCAATTAAAACTGAAAGAAGTGCTTATTTTGATTTGCTCATAAGACGTGTCAGTCTCTATTGTAAAGTGTCCTATAAAAGTGCATGGTGCATGGTAGGGTGCATCAAATTCCACAATGTTCTCAAATCGTGCTGTCCCTATGCTATTTTTGTTCCAATGATCAAATAAACAGGGATTACAAAATATGAGGTAATTATTTTAATATTTAGGGGGTCCACCTGGCATCTGAATTTTCCAAAAATGACCGTTTATCAGTATGATTTACTGTAACTATAAAATCTGAAGAAAATGTTTCTGGTGTAGGAAAACCCTCCCATGATGTCATGCCATATGCTTTGCTTCTGTGGATTAAGAGTATAACCACATTTCAAAACCACCATAGACATGCCCTTGATCTCTGGTGATGTAAATGCTCATAGATTCTGGAATTTCAGTGGTTTTAAGTAATTCGTATGTAACCACCCAAGCTATCACAATCCTGAAATTCCATGGAAGTTGTGTCATTTTGTTGATACTGAGACAAAATTGTGAACAATACAGACTTTCTTAAAGACTAGGTGATGTTTTAATTTCCATCCAATCAAATATGGAAAGTAGAGATAATACTAGTCAGGCGCCTGAGGATGATGACCTTCCCGGACCATCAACTTCATCAGCAATATCATCAAGTCAGAAAAAAACAGCCAAGGGAGATCCGTCTTGCAAACGACCATCGACGAGACAATCTACAACCATATTTGGCTTAGGAGAAGGGATATCCGAAGAGGACTCAGTCATTACAGGATCACGCCTGCCAACATGTCGCCAGGTTTTGCGATGCATGATGTGGCAAGTTGAAAACGGGACAGCTCAAAACAAGACAAAGTGGGAATCTGCAAAATCTGTCCTCGTTACGGTCTCTTTATTCTATGAGAAGGCTAATATCCCAATGATCACAGAAAGAAAAGCATGTGAAAAATTAGGCCAAGGGCCAAAGATAGGTTACCGGACAATGTTTAATATTTTAGGTGTTAGCCAGGTCACTGGTTGAATTCAAGGTCAAGAGAATATTCAGCATATATAACATTAAGCATATATCATGTCCACAGTTGATTGCTAAGCTGTAAGTTCAATAATCAGAGAGATATTAGCAATTTTATGCTGTAGCCTTGAAAATGAAGGGATAAAGGTCAAATTCAAGGTCATCAAAATATTCAGTGTATATCATTTTCTATATCATGTATATCATGTCCACAATTGATTCCCAAGCCATACAGTCAATAGAGGAGCAAGATATGAGCCAGTTTGTCCTTGGACCTTGGAAATGAGGTCAGAGGTCAAATTCAAGGTCACGAGAATATTCAGCATATATCATTTCCTATATGTCCACAATTGATCTAAGCTGTAAAATCGATAATAAGTGAGATATTAGCCATTTTGTCCTGTGACCTTGAAAATGAGGTCAAAGGTCAAATTCAAGGTCATGACAATAATCTGCATATATCATTTCCTATATGTTCATAATTGATTGCTAAGCTGTAAAGTCGATAATAAGCGAGATATAAGCCATTTTGTCCTGTGACCTTGAAAATGAGGTCGAAGGTCAAATTCAAGGTCATCAGAATATTCAGCATATATCATTTCCTATATGTCCACAATTGATTCCCAAGCTGTAGAGTCGATAATAAGCGAGATATAAGCCATTTTGTGCTCTGACCTTGAAACTGAGGTCAGAGGTCAAATTCAAGGTCACGAGAATATTCAGAATATATCATTTCCTATATGTCCACCATTGATTCCTAAGCTGTAGAGTCGATAATAAGCGAGATATAAGCCATTTTGTGCTCTGACCTTGAAAGTGAGGTCAGAGGTCAAATTCAAGGTCACGAGAATATTCAGCATATATCATTTCCTATAGGTCCACAATTGATTCCTAGTCTCTAATCTCAATATCAAGTGAGATATTAGGCATAATGTGTCCCATTATAAAGCATGGGAGAATTTAACATGGAAAAGTCCCATTTGAGCCGAGTTTGGGCCAAAATGGCCCACTTCGAGCGATTCAAGCGCAACGAAATTTATAGACATCATAGGAGTACATATGAGGAGTGTTATTTATCAAAAAGAAAAAAAGTTACTGAACAGATTTTGAGAAAATGGCCGCCAAAGTCCAAAATCAGGCATTTTTCGTCGAAAATGGCCGCCATTTTGAAAAAAAATGCGAAAATCAAAAAACTAAAAAATACCTCCTTCTTGAATTATTTTTAAGTATTTTTGTGCAAAATTTCAGAAAAATTCGCCTGTAAACAAAAAAGATAAAAATGTGGACGACGACGACGACGGACGACGACGGACGACGACGGACGACGGACGCAACGCCATGCCAATAGGTTATCGGACCATAGGTCCGGTAACCTAAAAATAATCAAACTCCTTGATGATAACGCCAAGTTGAGAGCCATACCAGTAAAACGAAGATGTACACCGTCATCAGTAATGAAGGTACAAGACATGCAGACACAGTTGGAAAACACATTCTGTTTGTGGCCAGCAAATGCAGAAGAACTCATCGCAAATGAAGAGGATCGAGAGTTTCTAAAGTCAATGAAAACAGATCGCCAAGCATCATTCGGATCTTTTGACCAGGTCACAGCAAAAAAACTGCAAAGAAAGCGAGAACGTGAAGCAAAGGAGCAGGAACGCTTTAGGAGGGCCAAAAAATCTGATCACACAGAACATGATATTGCAGAGATCCTAACAGAATCCGAAACCCTCTCTGAAGACAGTCAAACAAGTAACAATGAAGATAACCCACAGGAATCAACGAGTGGCCGAGTGCGAAATGTGTTCACTGGAACTGATGCATTCATCCCGCCTGATGTGTTGAAACGACCTAGAATTGTGTCGCTAGCTACCCGCATGAAAATCACACCATCTCAACAGGCTGCCTTCACACAGGCTTTAGTAGAGGAGTCAGGTGGTGATCCTGACAAAGTATCTATGTCCTATGCCACAGCCGACAGGACACGGCGCATTGTGACGGAAAACATTGCACAGACTTGCAGAGAACAATGGGTTGTACCTCAATTTGCAACATTACATTGGGACTCCAAACTACTGCCAACACTCACCAACCAAAATGTGTCCGAAGAACGCCTCACAGTTGCAGTAGGAACCACAGATGACACAAAACTCCTTGGTGTGCCATCATATCAACCAGGTTCAGACAAGAAGTCAGGAGAAATTATTGCAGAATTGACAACACAACTACTTGAGTCCTGGAACTGTACAGGGTCAATCGTGAATATGACTTTTGACACCACAGCATCCAACACAGGGCATGTTTCAGCTGCATGTGTGACCATTCAGCAAAGTCTTGGTCGTGCTCTCTTGTGGTCTGGTTGCAGACACCATGTAGGAGAAGTAATACTGACTCATGTGTTCAATGACCTCAAAATCGAAGCTTCAAGATCACCGGAGGTGACATTGTTCAGTCGTTTCAGAATTTCGAGTCCCTGCCACACGACTAATCACAGACACTTTCATTTCTTGACGTGTCATCAGTCGGAGAGGAGGAAAAAGAGCTCATCGAGAAGTTGAGGAATGAAGCCATTGCAGTATCTCAGTCTGAAATTGATCTTCGAAGAGGTGACTACAAGGAGTTTGTGGAGCTTTGCCTTGTGTTCCTAGGTAGAGGAGAGTCAAGTGATGAGAGTCCGTCCTTCACCTTCAAACGCCCAGGAGCAATCCACAAAGCAAGATGGATGGCAAAGTTGCTTTATGCTATCAAAATCTGTCTACTAAACACACAGATTCAGGATCTGCCTCCAGGAACAATTTTGACCAAACAACAGGTTCCAAAGGTCCGTGAGTTTGCCAATTTCGTCACCCTTGTGTACTCTCAGTGGTGGCTTCAATGTACATCAGGGGTTGAGGCTGCGTGGAACGACCTCAAGCTGTACAAGAACCTCATCTTGTATGAGAAAGTCAACAAGGTCATCTCAACCAGTGCGATAAAAGCATTCAAGAGACACTTGTGGTACCTCTCTACTGAAATGGTGCCTCTAGCACTTTTCAGTGCCAGGGTGCCCTCCCAGGAGAAATGTGATCTGGCAGAAAGTCTCCTTGCTGCAAAACCAGAAACTGAACTAACATCACCACAACACCGCTTCGGAACTGGTTTTGGGAAACCTGCTTTCCCGGAGCAAATTGATCTCTCCACAAAGCTGGCAAACTTAGTAGGACCCGATTCCTGGTACATTGTCAACCTTTTGCATCTTGATTACTCCTTCCTGGCTGAAAGTGTTGAATCATGGCCTGGGAATGCAGCATATCAGGAGTCCAGCGCTAGAGTCCAAGCGATCAATGTTGTCAATGACTGCGCGGAAAGAGGCGTTAAGTTAAGCGCAGATTTCCTTGCAGCATCAAAGGATGAGCAGCACTACCAGGATGTACTGCAGGTTGTGGAGCAGGACCGAAAGAGCCACCCAAACCTGAGGAAAAAGAAGGCCCAGCCCAGTACAAGCCACAAATGAAGGAGCCTTTCCAAATCATGGAAATCGACGGACAGTCAGACATTGAAAAGTTTTTTTATGTATATAGATATATATGGTTTACATGATAGCATGACTATTTTTTTTTCAATTATGATATTATCCATCTGTTTACTATTTCACTAATGGTAATGATAATTCCTTCTGTGGCAAAAGAGAAATTAACTACCTTGTATTAGTTGTACTACCCTGTATTAGTTGTGAATCAAAATAAATGGCACTTTTTCTGGCTTTAACGGATAATATATTTTCATTGGCTTGGTGGACCCCATAACTATCATTAGAATTGTCAAATTTTTTGCTGGTTATAGTTTTATTGGTATTGGAACATTTTTAGACTAGGGACAGAATGATACATGAAACTTTAATTTTTTGTGTGGAATTTGATGCACCCTAGTGCATGGTGACTTAATCATTCCTACAACACTGTTGTATGTATACCTTGTTGCACATTCAAAATGTATTCAGCTCTTGCCCAAGGCGTCTATCCTGAGGACAACAACATGACTTACGCACAGCAGCAGTATATGCCAGAACCTCAAGCTATGTACTGTAACATGCAATACTATAATATGCAGATTCCAACATATACAGGCTCAGAATATAGCTGGTGTAACCAGGTCAACATGAACTCCACCTTCCCGTATCAACAAACTGCTTCTTCATCCCAGCAGCATGAGCAGTCGACCAGGCCTACCAATAGGACTTGTATGACAGACCATTCAACTGTGAAGTCTGGTGCACAGAAGATCCCGTCCTGTCCCAAACCTCCATATAGCTACATTTCTCTCATCTGCATGGCAGTTGCTGACTCTACTGAAAAGAAGATTACACTGAGGGACATCATCAAATACATAGAAACCAATTTCCCTTATTACCTCTCAAACAAAAAGTGGCATGGATCCATTCGCCACAATTTGACCATTAATGATTGTTTCGTCAAGCTGCCACGTCGCCCTGGTGTGAAAAGTTGCCTCTGGCCATTGATCCTGCCTTTCAGGATATGTTTGATAATGGCAGTCTGCGTCGGCGTCGCTATCGTTTCAAAGAAGGCATTGGGAGCTGGAACAAATCCAAGGTGAACACTCTAACTAAAAAAATCTGTCGCCAACTACAACCTGAAAGAAACCCGCTTCAAGATTTGAACCTGATATCAAGAGGAACCTCGACAGCGGCATACAACCAGCCAAGTTCAGGTTTTCTACAGATGTTAGAAGACAGTTCTTCACCTGAGTCCTCTCCTCCTAGTGTCACATCTTTGTCCAGCTCTGTGGAAGACTTGGATGATATTCTCAACACGATCGAGAACTATGACATTGCTTCAAAGTCCTTTGGTTCCTTTGCATGTTGATAGCTTCACTTTACATATATATTTATTTTCCTGTTGAATAAACTGCATGAAAGGTTACATGTTTCTTTGTTTTTTATTATGGTCATATCAATGTGTAGAATAGCAAACATTTATATCGTAAATGTTCCAGTAAATTTGCAAAACACTGGTGATGTCTTCGACGGGAAATAAATCATACATTCTTTTTATCCTAGGCACATTGCTCTGACGATATGAATGGAGTCCAGCCCCATGGAATAAACAGCAGTGATTTTGATGTAACACTTGCAAGCATAGAAATTTGTGGTGGCTTGCCATTTATTTCTTGATCTGCACAAAAAAGTCACAAAACATCAAGATTAATATGAGTAGCTTACTTCAGCTTTCTCCACGTTGGATTTTAGGGGGATTCTGAATATGTGAGGCTTTCCTGAATCCTTTTATAGAACATGTAGGACACATTATCAAATTATTCAAAGAAAATATTTGTGAAGTCTACCAGCGTTTATTCAGAGAGAAAACTGGGTATGTGTGTGACTAAATCAAGATCTGTGCCAGCTCATTAGCAATAATGTCATAGATCATATTGTACATGTATGCATGCCATATCATGTAGATTGTGCAATATTCTGCACGTTGTTCCAGGTTGTACTTTTCTGTTCATCATCTCACATTTGTCATAAATTTTCAAATTCACAGAAAGATACAACTGGGATATCAATTTGAACACATCCACAATTTTCAACAACAACCTCTATATTGTCATATATGCATCTTATAAATTACTACTGGATCGTCAATCGCTGTGATTCTGTCGTCAATAATTGCAATTTGCCGTGCACCATTAATTGAGTACAATCACTGGTATCATTGGCAATTGGTGTACTCACATACTACTTAACTAGTGCAATTAAAACTGAAAGAAGTGCTTATTTTGATTTGCTCATAAGACGTGTCAGTCTCTATTGTAAAGTGTCCTATAAAAGTGCATGGTGCATGGTGACTTAATCATTCCTACAACACTGTTGTACGTATACCTTGTTGCACATTCAAAATGTATTCAGCTCTTGCCCAAGGCGTCTATCCTGAGGACAACAACATGACTTACGCACAGCAGCAGTATATGCCAGAACCTCAAACTATTACTGTAACATGCAATACTATAATATGCAGATTCCAACATATACAGGCTCAGAATATAGCTGGTGTAACCAGGTCAACATGAACTCCACCTTCCCGTATCAACAAACTGCTTCTTCATCCCAGCAGCATGAGCAGTCGACCAGGCCTACCAATAGGACTTGTATGACAGACCATTCAACTGTGAAGTCTGGTGCACAGAAGATCCCGTCCTGTCCCAAACCTCCATATAGCTACATTTCTCTCATCTGCATGGCAATTGCTGACTCTACTGAAAAGAAGATTACATTGAGGGACATCATCAAATACATTGAAACCAATTTCCCTTATTACCGCTCAAACAAATAGTGGCATGGATCCATTCGCCACAATTTGACCATCAATGATTGTTTCGTCAAGCTGCCACGTCGCCCTGGTGTGAAAAGTTGCCTCTGGACCATTGATCCTGCCTTTCAGGATGTGTTTGATAATGGCAGTCTGCGTCGGCGTCGCTATCGTTTCAAAGATGGCATTGGGAGCTGGAACAAATCCAAGGTGAACACTCTAACTAAAAAAATCTGTCGCCAACTACAACCTGAAAGAAACCCGCTTCAAGATTTGAACCTGATATCAAGAGGAACCTCGACAACGGCATACAACCAGCCAAGTTCAGGTTTTCAACAGATGTTAGAAGACAGTTCTTCACCTGAGTCTTCTCCTCCTAGTGTCACATCTTTGTCCAGCTCTGTGGAAGAGGTGGATGATATTCTCAACACGATCGAGAACTTTGACATTGCTTCAAAGTCCTTTGGTTCCTTTGCATGTTGATAGCTTCACTTTACATATATATTTATTTTCCTGTTGAATAAACTGCATGAAAGGTTACATGTTTCTTTGTTTTTTATTATGGTAATATCAATGTGTAGAATAGCAAACATTTATATCGTAAATGTTCCAGTAAATTTGCAAAACACTGGTGTTGTCTTCGATGGGATATAAATCATACATTCTTTTTATCCAAAGCGCATTGCTCTGACGATATGAATGGAGTCCAGCCCCATGGAATAAACAGCAGTGATTTTGATGTAACACTTGCAAACATAGAAATTTGTGGTGGCTTGCCATTTATTTCTTGATCTGCACAAAAAAGTCACAAAGGATCAAGATTAAAATGAGTAGCTTACTTCAGCTTTCTCCACGTTGGATTTTAGGGGGATTCTTAATATGTGAGGCTTTCCTGAATCCTCTTATAGAACATGTAGGACACATTATCAAATTATTCAAAGAAAATATTTGTGAAGTCTACCAGCGTTTATTCAGAGAGAAAACTGTGTATGTGTGTGACTAAATCAAGATCTGTGCCAGCTCATTAGCAATAATGTCATAGATCATATTGTACATGTATGCATGCCATATCATGTAGATTGTGCAAAATTCTGCACGTTGTTCCAGGTTGTACTTTTCTGTTCATCATCTCACATTTGTCATAAATTTTCAAATTCACAGAAAGATACAACTGGGATATCAATTTGAACACATCCACAATTTTCAACAACAACCTCTATATTGTCATATATGCATCTTATAAATTACTACTGGATCGTCAATCGCTGTGATTCTGTCGTCAATAATTGCAATTTGCCGTGCACCATTAATTGAGTACAATCACTGGTATCATTGGCAATTGGTGTACTCACATACTACTTAACTAGTGCAATTAAAACTGAAAGAAGTGCATATTTTGATTTGCTCATAAGACGTGTCAGTCTCTATTGTAAAGTGTCCTATAAAAGTGCATGGTGCATGGTGACTTAATCATTCCTACAACACTGTTGTATGTATACCTTGTTGCACATTCAAAATGTATTCAGCTCTTGCCCAAGGCGTCTATCCTGAGGACAACAACATGACTTACGCACAGCAGCAGTATATGCCAGAACCTCAAGCTATGTACTGTAAAATGCAATACTATAATATGCAGATTCCAACATATACAGGCTCAGAATATAGCTGGTGTAACCAGGTCAACATGAACTCCACCTTCCCGTATCAACAAACTGCTTCTTCATCCCAGCAGCATGAGCAGTCGACCAGGCCTACCAATAGGACTTGTATGACAGACCATTCAACTGTGAAGTCTGGTGCACAGAAGATCCCGTCCTGTCCCAAACCTCCATATAGCTACATTTCTCTCATCTGCATGGCAATTGCTGACTCTACTGAAAAGAAGATTACACTGAGGGACATCATCAAATACATTGAAACCAATTTCCCTTATTACCGCTCAAACAAAAAGTGGCATGGATCCATTCGCCACAATTTGACCATCAATGAAAACACTGTTGTACGTATACCTTGTTGCACATTCAAAATGTATTCAGCTCTTGCGCAAGGCGTCTATCCTGAGGACAACAACATGACTTACGCACAGCAGCAGTATATGCCAGAACCTCAAACTATTACTGTAACATGCAATACTATAATATGCAGATTCCAACATATACAAGCTCAGAATATAGCTGGTGTAACCAGGTCAACATGAACTCCACCTTCCCGTATCAACAAACTGCTTCTTCATCCCAGCAGCATGAGCAGTCGACCAGGCCTACCAATAGGACTTGTATGACAGACCATTCAACTGTGAAGTCTGGTGCACAGAAGATCCCGTCCTGTCCCAAACCTCCATATAGCTACATTTCTCTCATCTGCATGGCAATTGCTGACTCTACTGAAAAGAAGATTACATTGAGGGACATCATCAAATACATTGAAACCAATTTCCCTTATTACCGCTCAAACAAATAGTGGCATGGATCCATTCGCCACAATTTGACCATCAATGATTGTTTCGTCAAGCTGCCACGTCGCCCTGGTGTGAAAAGTTGCCTCTGGACCATTGATCCTGCCTTTCAGGATGTGTTTGATAATGGCAGTCTGCGTCGGCGTCGCTATCGTTTCAAAGATGGCATTGGGAGCTGGAACAAATCCAAGGTGAACACTCTAACTAAAAAAATCTGTCGCCAACTACAACCTGAAAGAAACCCGCTTCAAGATTTGAACCTGATATCAAGAGGAACCTCGACAGCGGCATACAACCAGCCAAGTTCAGGTTTTCTACAGATGTTAGAAGACAGTTCTTCATCTGAGTCTTCTCCTCCTAGTGTCACATCTTTGTCCAGCTCTGTGGAAGAGTTGGATGATATTCTCAACACGATCGAGAACTTTGACATTGCTTCAAAGTCCTTTGGTTCCTTTGCATGTTGATAGCTTCACTTTACATATATATTTATTTTCCTGTTGAATAAACTGCATGAAAGGTTACATGTTTCTTTGTTTTTTATTATGGTAATATCAATGTGTAGAATAGCAAACATTTATATCGTAAATGTTCCAGTAAATTTGCAAAACACTGGTGTTGTCTTCGATGGGATATAAATCATACATTCTTTTTATCCAAAGCGCATTGCTCTGACGATATGAATGGAGTCCAGCCCCATGGAATAAACAGCAGTGATTTTGATGTAACACTTGCAAACATAGAAATTTGTGGTGGCTTGCCATTTATTTCTTGATCTGCACAAAAAAGTCACAAAAGATCAAGATTAAAATGAGTAGCTTACTTCAGCTTTCTCCACGTTGGATTTTAGGGGGATTCTTAATATGTGAGGCTTTCCTGAATCCTCTTATAGAACATGTAGGACACATTATCAAATTATTCAAAGAAAATATTTGTGAAGTCTACCAGCGTTTATTCAGAGAGAAAACTGTGTATGTGTGTGACTAAATCAAGATCTGTGCCAGCTCATTAGCAATAATGTCATAGATCATATTGTACATGTATGCATGCCATATCATGTAGATTGTGCAATATTCTGCACGTTGTTCCAGGTTGTACTTTTCTGTTCATCATCTCACATTTGTCATAAATTTTCAAATTCACAGAAAGATACAACTGGGATATCAATTTGAACACATCCACAATTTTCAACAACAACCTCTATATTGTCATATATGCATCTTATAAATTACTACTGGATCGTCAATCGCTGTGATTCTGTCGTCAATAATTGCAATTTGCCGTGCACCATTAATTGAGTACAATCACTGGTATCATTGGCAATTGGTGTACTCACATACTACTTAAGTAGTGCAATTAAAACTGAAAGAAGTGCATATTTTGATTTGCTCATAAGACGTGTCAGTCTCTATTGTAAAGTGTCCTATAAAAGTGCATGGTGCATGGTGACTTAATCATTCCTACAATACTGTTGTATGTATACCTTGTTGCACATTCAAAATGTATTCAGCTCTTGCCCAAGGCGTCTATCCTGAGGACAACAACATGACTTACGCACAGCAGCAGTATATGCCAGAACCTCAAGCTATGTACTGTAAAATGCAATACTATAATATGCAGATTCCAACATATACAGGCTCAGAATATAGCTGGTGTAACCAGGTAAACATGAACTCCACCTTCCCGTATCAACAAACTGCTTCTTCATCCCAGCAGCATGAGCAGTCGACCAGGCCTACCAATAGGACTTGTATGACAGACCATTCAACTGTGAAGTCTGGTGCACAGAAGATCCCGTCCTGTCCCAAACCTCCATATAGCTACATTTCTCTCATCTGCATGGCAATTGCTGACTCTACTGAAAAGAAGATTACACTGAGGGACATCACCAAATACATTGAAACCAATTTCCCTTATTACCGCTCAAACAAAAAGTGGCATGGATCCATTCGCCACAATTTGACCATCAATGATTGTTTCGTCAAGCTGCCACGTCGCCCTGGTGTGAAAAGTTGCCTCTGGACCATTGATCCTGCCTTTCAGGATATGTTTGATAATGGCAGTCTGCGTCGGCGTCGCTATCGTTTCAAAGAAGGCATTGGGAGCTGGAACAAATCCAAGTAAACACTCTAACTAAAAAAATCTGTCGCCAACTACAACCTGAAAGAAACCCGCTTCAAGATTTGAACCTGATATCAAGAGGAACTTCGACAGCGGCATACAACCAGCCAAGTTCAGGTTTTCTACAGATGTTAGAAGACAGTACTTCACCTGAGTCTTCTCCTCCTAGTGTCACATCTTTGTCCAGCTCTGTGGAAGACTTGGATGATATTCTCAACACGATCGAGAACTATGACATTGCTTCAAAGTCCTTTGGTTCCTTTGCATGTTGATAGCTTCACTTTACATATATATTTATTTTCCTGTTGAATAAACTGCATGAAAGGTTACATGTTTCTTTGTTTTTTATTATGGTAATATCAATGTGTAGAATAGCAAACATTTATATCGTAAATGTTCCAGTAAATTTGCAAAACAGTGGTGATGTCCTCGACGGGAAATAAGTCATACATTCTTTTTATCCTAGGCGCATTGCTCTGACGATATGAATGGAGTCCAGCCCCATGGAAAAAACAGCAGTGATTTTGATGTAACACTTGCAAACATAGAAATTTGTGGTGGCTTGCCATTTATTTCTTGATCTGCACAAAAAAAGTCACAAAAGATCAAGATTAAAATGAGTAGCTTACTTCAGCTTTCTCCACGTTGGATTTTAGGGGGATTCTTAATATGTGAGGCTTTCCTGAATCCTTTTATAGAACATGTAGGACACATTATCAAATTATTCAAAGAAAATATTTGTGAAGTCTACCAGCGTTTATTCAGAGAGAAAACTGGGTATGTGTGTGACTAAATCAAGATCTGTGCCAGCTCATTAGCAATAATGTCATAGATCATATTGTATTGTATTGTATTGTATTGTTTATTAAAGTCTCACTCGGTATACATGGATATGACAAATACACAGACATTATAAAATACCGACCATTCTGTAAAAGAATTACGAGAGACTATAGATATAAAAACATTATCACGATGTAAATAATACATCACGTCTGCGGTTTAAAATACTTTGTAGGGTTCTGGACACATAAATAGAAATGGTTGACTCACTCATTAAAAACACAAACTTGTTCTGATCCGAAAGTGAATGAAAATCTGGTTCAATATTCTGTATATGGTTAAACAAGTTGACACGTAAATCATTGTAAAATGAACATTCGAGTAAAACATGATACTCAGTTTCAACTTCATTAAAACAGACTGGACATATGCGTTCCTCTGCAGGTAAGTAAATTCTCTCATAACGTCCTGTTTCAATTCTTAATGGAGCAGTCCCACATCTGAATTTCGCTAAAGTGGAGCGTTGACCGCGGTTCATCCTAGAGTTCATTACGTAGCCTTCCGTTTCTAAGTTAGATTTGAACTGTCTATATACCCGAAGTTTATTCTGTCCCACACCGCGTCGTGCCTCTGTCCTGTTGATATCTTTCCACCACGCACGTCGGTCTGCCTCAGTGAGTTTTGTCTGGAGCTCGGTAACAAAAATCGATTTACTTGATGACATTGCTAACACGGTATAATTTTTAAAGTCCAAGATTTGAAATTTCCTATCCACATGATACATCCAGTTTTTACTGTTGTTTGCAAGGTTACACATCCAATTAAATACTTTTTTACACCAACGTTCATTTGACATATTAATAAATCTGTAAAAGCATTTTCCAATATTACTCCAAATGCGAGAATACAAACAGTGCCAACCCATATCACCTCTTACGGCAGCATTTGGGGTACACCTACCCACTCCCAGGAATGCTCTGCATGCTCTGTGATGGATGGCTTTGATGCAGGTGAACTCACGAAATCCCCATACAACAGAACCGTAATTAACAATAGATACTATTAGAGATTCATACAGCTTTGTAAAAACATTATATGGTAGGCCTCCTCATACTTTGTGCTTAGTCAACAATAAACTGAGTGCTCTATTGGCTGATTCAGCCACACACTTGGCCATAATGCCGAAATCTAAATACTCTGTAAAAACTAAACCAAGATACTTGTATTTATCTGTTAGGTGAATCTCTTTATCACCAAGTAGAAAAACTCTGTCACATCTAGCTACTGTACGACGCCTGAAATGCAAAACTTCAGATTTACGTGTATTTACATTCATACCCCATTTATTACACCATGTATCGACCACATTCAGTATCTCCTGAAGATCATTTTCAGATTCACCAAGAACAACGAGGTCATCAGCGTATAATAAACATGAGAGTGACTCATCACCAATATTAATACCTATTCCACGTGAATTAATCATTTGCACCAAGTCATTTACGTAAATGTTAAAGAGCATAGGAGACAAATTACAACCTTGTTTTACACCACACAATACATCAAAGTACTCAGTCAATTTACCGTTTACACGTACAGAACATTTATAATTATCATATAGTGATTTTATTGCACTTAAAATATTACCATCAAGGCCAAGTTTTTCAAGTTTGTACCAAAGGAATTGTCTATTGATATTATCGTATGCCTTACTAAAGTCAATGAAACAAGCAAATGTATCTTTACGAAGAAGTTTACGACCCTCGATGACGTTACCCAGTGTCGCAGCGTGGTCCACACAGCCACGGTCCTTTCTGAAACCATTCTGTTCATCACATAGGAAGCCGGTGGACTCTGACCAAGTCGTTATTCGGTCGTTGATGATTGAGCAGTACAGTTTGTTGACACACGATGAAAGACTGATCCCGCGATAATTCAGTGGTACTCGCCGGTCGGCAGAGGCGTCCTTGGGGATGGGATTGATGACGTTGCGTCTCCAAGCATCCGGAGTCACTCCAGATTTCCAGCACTTGTTGAACATGGTTACTAGGAATGAAGCTGCTTGGTCGTTTTTTAGTGCTTCGACGGGTATGTTGTCACACCCCATCGCTTTGCCTGGTTTTGCTTTGTGAAGCGCTTGCTTGACTTCGGTCAAGCTAATGGGTCTGTTTAACATTCTGACTGTATCCAGATCACACTGCACAATCGATTCAAATGATGGAATGTCTGATTCTGCAGTGGTTGGGTTCAGCAGTGTTTGAAAGTCATGCATCCATCTGTTCATCACAGTATGTGTGTCCGTAGATATTGCTCCATCTTCAGCGACAATCTCCATTGGAATGTCTCGATCCCGTAGATTCCCGACCCCTATTTTTCCAATACGCTTCCAAAATTGTGATGGGTCAGATGACGATAATGAGAGCAACTCCTGTTGCTGTCATTATTGTACATGTATGCATGCCATATCATGTAGATTGTGCAATATTCTGCACGTTGTTCCAGGTTGTACTTTTCTGTTCATCATCTCACATTTGTCATAAATTTTCAAATTCACAGAAAGATACAACTGGGATATCAATTTGAACACATCCACAATTTTCAACAACAACCTCTATATTGTCATATATGCATCTTATATATTACTACTGGATCGTCAATCGCTGTGATTCTGTCGTCAATAATTGCAATTTGCCGTGCACCATTAATTGAGTACAATCACTGGTATCATTGGCAATTGGTGTACTCACATACTACTCAAGCTATGTACTGTAACATGCAATACTATAATATGCAGATTCCAACATATACAGGCTCAGAATATAGCTGGTGTAACCAGGTCAACATGAACTCCACCTTCCCTTATCAACAAACTGCTTCTCCATCCCAGCAGCATGAGCAGTCGACCAGGCCTACCAATAGGACTTGTATGACAGACCATTTAACTGTGAAGTCCGGTGCACAGAAGATCCCGTCCTGTCCCAAACCTCCATATAGCTACATTTCTCTCATCTACATGGCAATTGCTGACTCTACTGAAAAGAAGATTACACTGAGGGACATCATCAAATACATTGAAACCAATTTCCCTTATTACCGCTCAAACAAAAAGTGGCATGGATCCATTCGCCACAATTTGAACATCAATGATTGTTTCGTCAAGCTGCCACGTCGCCCTGGTGTGAAAAGTTGCCTCTGGACCATTGATCCTGCCTTTCAGGATATGTTTGATAATGGCAGTCTGCGTCGGCGTCGCTATCGTTTCAAAGAAGGCATTGGGAGCTGGAACAAATCCAAGGTGAACACTCTAACTAAAAAAATCTGTCGCCAACTACAACCTGAAAGAAACCCGCTTCAAGATTTGAACCTGATATCAAGAGGAACCTCGACAGCGGCATACAACCAGCCAAGTTCAGGTTTTCTACAGATGTTAGAAGACAGTTCTTCACCTGAGTCTTCTCCTCCTAGTGTCACATCTTTGTCCAGCTCTGTGGAAGACTTGGATGATATTCTCAACATGATCGAGAACTATGACATTGCTTCAAAGTCCTTTGGTTCCTTTGCATGTTGATAGCTTCACTTTACATATATATTTATTTTCCTGTTGAATAAACTGCATGAAAGGTCACATGTTTCTTTGTTTTTTATTATGGTAATATCAATGTGTAGAATAGCAAACATTTATATCGTAAATGTTCCAGTAAATTTGCAAAACACTGGTGATGTCTTCGACGGGAAATAAATCATACATTCTTTTTATCCTAGGCGCATTGCTCTGACGATATGAATGGAGTCCAGCCCCATGGAATAAACAGCAGTGATTTTGATGTAACACTTGCAAACATAGAAACTTGTGGTGGCTTGCCATTTATTTCTTGATCTGCACAAAAAAGTCACAAAAGATCAAGATTAAAATGAGTAGCTTACTTCAGCTTTCTCCACGTTGGATTTTAGGGGGATTCTTAATATGTGAGGCTTTCCTGAATCCTTTTATAGAACATGTAGGACACATTATCAAATTATTCAAAGAAAATATTTGTGAAGTCTACCAGCGTTTATTCAGAAAGAAATCTGTGTATGTGTGTGACTAAATCAAGATCTGTGCCAGCTCATTAGCAATAATGTCATAGATCATATTGTACATGTACGCATGCCATATCATGTAGATTGTGCAATATTCTGCACGTTGTTCCAGGTTGTACTTTTCTGTTCATCATCTCACATTTGTCATAAATTTTCAAATTCACAGAAGGATACAACTGGGATATCAATTTGAACACATCCACAATTTTCAACAACAACCTCTATATTGTCATATATGCATCTTATAAATTACTACTGGATCGTCAATCGCTGTGATTCTGTCGTCAATAATTGCAATTTGCCGTGCACCATTAATTGAGTACAATCACTGGTATCATTGGCAATTGGTGTACTCACATACTACTTAACTGGTGCAATTAAAACTGAAAGAAGTGCTTATTTTGATTTGCTCATAAGACGTGTCAGTCTCTATTGTAAAGTGTCCTATAAAAGTGCATGGTGCATGGTGACTTAATCATTCCTACAACACTGTTGTATGTATACCTTGTTGCACATTCAAAATGTATTCAGCTCTTGCCCAAGGCGTCTATCCTGAGGACAACAACATGACTTACGCACAGCAGCAGTATATGCCAGAACCTCAAGCTATGTACTGTAACATGCAATACTATAATATGCAGATTCCAACATATACAGGCTCAGAATATAGCTGGTGTAACCAGGTCAACGTGAACGCCACCTTCCCTTATCAACAAACTGCTTCTTCATCCCAGCAGCATGAGCAGTCGACCAGGCCTACCAATAGGACTTGTATGACAGACCATTCAACTGTGAAGTCTGGTGCACAGAAGATCCCGTCCTGTCCCAAACCTCCATATAGCTACATTTCTCTCATCTGCATGGCAATTGCTGACTCTACTGAAAAGAAGATTACACTGAGGGACATCATCAAATACATTGAAACCAATTTCCCTTATTACCGCTCAAACAAAAAGTGGCATGGATCCATTCGCCACAATTTGACCATCAATGATTGTTTCGTCAAGCTGCCACGTCGCCCTGCTGTGAAAAGTTGCCTCTGGACCATTGATCCTGCCTTTCAGGATATGTTTGATAAAGGCAGTCTGCGTCGGCGTCGCTATCGTTTCAAAGAAGGCATTGGGAGCTGGAACAAATCCAAGGTGAACACTTTAACTAAAAAAATCTGTCGCCAACTACAACCTGAAAGAAACCCGCTTCAAGATTTGAACCTGATATCAAGAGGAACCTCGACAGCGGCATACAACCAGCCAAGTTCAGGTTTTCTACAGATGTTAGAAGACAGTTCTTCATCTGAGTCTTCTCCTCCTAGTGTCACATCTTTGTCAAGCTCTGTGGAAGACTTGGATGATATTCTCAACACGATCGAGAACTATGACATTGCTTCAAAGTCCTTTGGTTCCTTTGCATGTTGATAGCTTCACTTTACATATATATTTATTTTCCTGTTGAATAAACTGCATGAAAGGTTACATGTTTCTTTGTTTTTTATTATGGTAATATCAATGTGTAGAATAGCAAACATTTATATCGTAAATGTTCCAGTAAATTTGCAAAACACTGGTGATGTCTTCGACGGGAAATAAATCATACATTCTTTTTATCCTAGGCGCATTGCTCTGACGATATGAATGGAGTCCAGCCCCATGGAATAAACAGCAGTGATTTTGATGTAACAGCAGTGATTTTGATGTAACACTTGCAAACATAGAAACTTGTGGTGGCTTGCCATTTATTTCTTGATCTGCACAAAAAAGTCACAAAAGATCAAGATTAAAATGAGTAGCTTACTTCAGCTTTCTCCACGTTGGATTTTAGGGGGATTCTTAATATGTGAGGCTTTCCTGAATCCTTTTATAGAACATGTAGGACACATTATCAAATTATTCAAAGAAAATATTTGTGAAGTCTACCAGCGTTTATTCAGAAAGAAATCTGTGTATGTGTGTGACTAAATCAAGATCTGTGCCAGCTCATTAGCAATAATGTCATAGATCATATTGTACATGTACGCATGCCATATCATGTAGATTGTGCAATATTCTGCACGTTGTTCCAGGTTGTACTTTTCTGTTCATCATCTCACATTTGTCATAAATTTTCAAATTCACAGAAGGATACAACTGGGATATCAATTTGAACACATCCACAATTTTCAACAGCAACCTCTATATTGTCATATATGCATCTTATAAATTACTACTGGATCGTCAATCGCTGTGATTCTGACGTCAATAATTGCAATTTGCCGTGCACCATTAATTGAGTACAATCACTGGTATCATTGGCAATTGGTGTACTCACATACTACTTAACTAGTGCAATTAAAACTGAAAGAAGTGCTTATTTTGATTTGCTCATAAGACGTGTCAGTCTCTACTGTAAAGTGTCCTATAAAAGTGCATGGTGCATGGTGACTTAATCATTCCTACAACACTGTTGTATGTATACCTTGTTGCACATTCAAAATGTATTCAGCTCTTGCCCAAGGCGTCTATCCTGAGGACAACAACATGACTTACGCACAGCAGCAGTATATGCCAGAACCTCAAGCTATGTACTGTAACATGCAATACTATAATATGCAGATTCCAACATATACAGGCTCAGAATATAGCTGGTGTAACCAGGTCAACATGAACTCCACCTTCCCTTATCAACAAACTGCTTCTTCATCCCAGCAGCATGAGCAGTCGACCAGGCCTACCAATAGGACTTGTATGACAGACCATTCAACTGTGAAGTCTGGTGCACAGAAGATCCCGTCCTGTCCCAAACCTCCATATAGCTACATTTCTCTCATCTGCATGGCAATTGCTGACTTTACTGAAAAGAAGATTACACTGAGGGACATCATCAAATACATTGAAACCAATTTCCCTTATTACCGCTCAAACAAAAAGTGGCATGGATCTATTCGCCACAATTTGACCATCAATGATTGTTTCGTCAAGCTGCCACGTCGCCCTGGTGTGAAAAGTTGCCTCTGGACCATTGATCCTGCCTTTCAGGATATGTTTGATAATGGCAGTCTGCGTCGGCGTCGCTATCGTTTCAAAGAAGGCATTGGGAGCTGGAACAAATCAAGGTGAACACTCTAAATAAAAAATTCTGTCGCCAACTACAACCTGAAAGAAACCCGCTTCAAGATTTGAACCTGATATCAAGAGGAACCTCGACAGCGGCATACAGCCAGCCAAGTTCAGGTTTTCTACAGATGTTAGAAGACAGTTCTTCACCTGAGTCTTCTCCTCCTAGTGTCACATCTTTGTCAAGCTCTGTGGAAGACTTGGATGATATTCTCAACACGATCGAGAACTATGACATTGCTTCAAAGTCCTTTGGTTCCTTTGCATGTTGATAGCTTCACTTTACATATATATTTATTTTCCTGTTGAATAAACTGCATGAAAGGTTACATGTTTCTTGCAAAACACTGGTGATGTCTTCGACAGGAAATAAATCATACATTCTTTTTATCCTAGGCGCATTGCTCTGACGATATGAATGGAGTCCAGCCCCATGGAATAAACAGCAGTGATTTTGATGTAACACTTGCAAACATAGAAACTTGTGGTGGCTTGCCATTTATTTCTTGATCTGCACAAAAAAGTCACAAAAGATCAAGATTAAAATGAGTAGCTTACTTCAGCTTTCTTCACGTTGGATTTTAGGGGGATTCTTAATATGTGTGGCTTTCCTGAATCCTTTTATAGGACATGTAGGACACATTATCAAATTATTCAAAGAAAATATTTGTGAAGTCTACCAGCGTTTGTTCAGAGAGAAAACTGTGTATGTGTGTGACTAAATCAAGATCTGTGCCAGCTCATTAGCAATAATGTCATAGATCATATTGTACATGTATGCATGCCATATCATGTAGATTGTGCAATATTCTGCACGTTGTTCCAGGTTGTACTTTTCTGTTCATCATCTCACATTTGTCATAAATTTTCAAATTCACAGAAAGATACAACTGGGATATCAATTTGAACACATCCACATTTTTCAACAACAACCTCTATATTGTCATATATGCATCTTATAAATTACTATACTTGAATTCAACACAAAACCTCATATGATTTTTGGCCATAACTCCGTTCAGGATGGTCAGATCAATTTGAAATTTTACATGTTCCCATTTGGCACAAAACCATATTTTTTCTCCAAATTTCTGACTTCTATCTTGAAAACTGAGAAAGTTGGCAATCTACCTCAATGTTAAATGTTGGACCCAAATCGGATCACAGGAATTCAAGAAAATTTGGGGATTTCATGATCTTCATTCCGCTAAAAAATGTAATATGAGGAAAGTTTACGAGTTGGAGGACTTATACAGGTGTATTCTAATAAAATATCATTCTTACAAAGTACTGTGTAATGTGAACATCGAACAACATGCCAAATTCTGTTCAAACTCGCAAATTTCATGTTTTTAGTGAAATTTAACATTGGAGTAGATTGCCAACTTTTTCAATTTTCAAGATAGAAATCTGAAATTTGGTGAAAAAATACGGTTTTATGCCAAATGGAAACAAACAAAATTTCAAATTGATCCGACCAACCCAAAGGAAGTTATGGCCAAAAATCATATGAGGTTTTGTGTTGAACTCGACTTTACTGGATCGTCAATCGCTGTGATTCTGTCGTCAATAATTGCAATTTGCCGTGCACCATTAATTGAGTACAATCACTGGTATCATTGGCAATTGGTGTACTCACATACTACTTAACTAGTGCAATTAAAACTGAAAGAAGTGCTTATTTTGATTTGCTCATAAGACGTGTCAGTCTCTATTGTAAAGTGTCCTATAAAAGTGCATGGTGCATGGTGACTTAATCATTCCTACAACACTGTTGTATGTATACCTTGTTGCACATTCAAAATGTATTCAGCTCTTGCCCAAGGCGTCTATCCTGAGGACAACAACATGACTTACGCACAGCAGCAGTATATGCCAGAACCTCAAGCTATGTACTGTAACATGCAATACCATAATATGCAGATTCCAACATATACAGGCTCAGAATATAGCTGGTGTAACCAGGTCAACATGAACTCCACCTTCCCGTATCAACAAACTGCTTCTTCATCCCAGCAGCATGAGCAGTCGACCAGGCCTACCAATAGGACTTGTATGACAGACCATTCAACTGTGAAGTCTGGTGCACAGAAGATCCCGTCCTGTCCCAAACCTCCATATAGCTACATTTCTCTCATCTGCATGGCAATTGCTGACTCTACTGAAAAGAAGATTACACTGAGGGACATCATCAAATACATTGAAACCAATTTCCCTTATTACCGCTCAAACAAAAAGTGGCATGGATCCATTCGCCACAATTTGACCATCAATGATTGTTTCGTCAAGCTGCCACGTCGCCCTGGTGTGAAAAGTTGCCTCTGGACCATTGATCCTGCCTTTCAGGATATGTTTGATAATGGCAGTCTGCGTCGGCGTCGCTATCGTTTCAAAGAAGGCATTGGGAGCTGGAACAAATCCAAGGTGAACACTCTAACTAAAAAAATCTGTCGCCAACTACAACCTGAAAGAAACCCGCTTCAAGATTTGAACCTGATATCAAGAGGAACCTCGACAGCGGCATACAACCAGCCAAGTTCAGGTTTTCTACAGATGTTAGAAGACAGTTCTTCACCTGAGTCTTCTCCTCCTAGTGTCACATCTTTGTCCAGCTCTGTGGAAGACTTGGATGATATTCTCAACACGATCGAGAACTATGACATTGCTTCAAAGTCCTTTGGTTCCTTTGCATGTTGATAGCTTCACTTTACATATATATTTATTTTCCTGTTGAATAAACTGCATGAAAGGTTACATGTTTCTTTGTTTTTTATTATGGTAATATCAATGTGTAGAATAGCAAACATTTATATCGTAAATGTTCCAGTAAATTTGCAAAACACTGGTGATGTCTTCGACGGGAAATAAATCATACATTCTTTTTATCCTAGGCGCATTGCTCTGACGATATGAATGAAGTCCAGCCCCATGGAATAAACAGCAGTGATTTTGATGTAACACTTGCAAACATAGAAATTTGTGGTGGCTTGCCATTTATTTCTTGATCTGCACAAAAAAGTCACAAAAGATCAAGATTAAAATGAGTAGCTTACTTCAGCTTTCTCCACGTTGGATTTTAGGGGGATTCTTAATATGTGAGGCTTTCCTGAATCCTTTTATAGAACATGTAGGACACATTATCAAATTATTCAAAGAAAATATTTGTGAAGTCTACCAGCGTTTATTCAGAGAGAAAACTGGGTATGTGTGTGACTAAATCAAGATCTGTGCCAGCTCATTAGCAATAATGTCATAGATCATATTGTACATGTATGCATGCCATATCATGTAGATTGTGCAATATTCTGCACGTTGTTCCAGGTTGTACTTTTCTGTTCATCATCTCACATTTGTCATAAATTTTCAAATTCACAGAAAGATACAACTGGGATATCAATTTTAAAACATCCACAATTTTCAACAACAACCTCTATATTGTCATATATGCATCTTATAAATTACTACTGGATCGTCAATCGCTGTGATTCTGTCGTCAATAATTGCAATTTGCCGTGCACCATTAATTGAGTACAATCACTGGTATCATTGGCAATTAGTGTACTCACATACTACTTAACTAGTGCAATTAAAATTGAAAGAAGTGCTTATTTTTATTTGCTCATAAGACGTGTCAGTCTCTATTGTAAAGTGTCCTATAAAAGTGCATGGTGCATGGTGACTTAATCATTCCTACAACACTGTTGTATGTATACCTTGTTGCACATTCAAAATGTATTCAGCTCTTGCCCAAGGCGTCTATCCTGAGGACAACAACATGACTTACGCACAGCAGCAGTATATGCCAGAACCTCAAGCTATGTACTGTAACATGCAATACTATAATATGCAGATTCCAACATATACAGGCTCAGAATATAGCTGGTGTAACCAGGTCAACATGAACTCCACCTTCCCTTATCAACAAACTGCTTCTTCATCCCAGCAGCATGAGCAGTCGACCAGGCCTACCAATAGGACTTGTATGACAGACCATTCAACTGTGAAGTCTGGTGCACAGAAGATCCCGTCCTGTCCCAAACCTCCATATAGCTACATTTCTCTCATCTGCATGGCAATTGCTGACTCTACTGAAAAGAAGATTACACTGAGGGACATCATCAAATACATTGAAACCAATTTCCCTTATTACTGCTCAAACAAAAAGTGGCATGGATCCATTCGCCACAATTTGACCATCAATGATTGTTTCGTCAAGCTGCCACGTCGCCCTGGTGTGAAAAGTTGCCTCTGGACCATTGATCCTGCCTTTCAGGATATGTTTGATAATGGCAGTCTGCGTCGGCGTCGCTATCGTTTCAAAGAAGGCATTGGGAGCTGGAACAAATCCAAGGTGAACACTCTAACTAAAAAAATCTGTCGCCAACTACAACCTGAAAGAAACCCGCTTCAAGATTTGAACCTGATATCAAGAGGAACCTCGACAGCGGCATACAACCAGCCGAGTTCAGGTTTTCTACAGATGTTAGAAGACAGTTCTTCACCTGAGTCTTCTCCTCCTAGTGTCACATCTTTGTCCAGCTCTGTGGAAGACTTGGATGATATTCTCAACACGATCGAGAACTATGACATTGCTTCAAAGTCCTTTGGTTCCTTTGCATGTTGATAGCTTCACTTTACATATATATTTATTTTCCTGTTGAATAAACTGCATGAAAGGTTACATGTTTCTTTGTTTTTTATTATGGTAATATCAATGTGTAGAATAGCAAACATTTATATCGTAAATGTTCCAGTAAATTTGCAAAACACTGGTGATGTCTTCGACGGGAATGAAATCATACATTCTGTTTAGCCTAGGCGCATTGCTCTGACGATATGAATGGAGTCCAGCCCCATGGAATAAACAGCAGGGATTTTGAAGTAACACTTGCAAACATAGAAATATGTGATGGCTTGCCATTTATTTCTTGATCTGCACAAATAAGTCACAAAAGATCAAGATTAAAATGAGTAGCTTACTTCAGCTTTCTCCACGTTGGATTTTAGGGGGATTCTTAATATGTGAGACTTTCCTGAATCCTTTTATAGAACATGTAGGACACATTATAAAATTATTCAAAGAAAATATTTGTAGAGTCTACCAGCGTTTATTCAGAGAGAAAACTGGGTATGTGTGTGACTAAATCAAGATCTGTGCCAGCTCATTAGCAATAATGTCATAGATCATATTGTACATGTATGCATGCCATATCATGTAGATTGTGCAATATTCTGCACGTTGTTCCAGGTTGTACTTTTCTGTTCATCATCTCACATTTGTCATAAATTTTCAAATTCACAGAAAGATACAACTGGGATATCAATTTGAACACATCCACATTTTTCAACAACAACCTCTATATTGTCATATATGCATCTTATAAATTACTATACTTGAATTCAACACAAAACCTCATATGATTTTTGGCCATAACTCCGTTCAGGATGGTCAGATCAATTTGAAATTTTACATGTTCCCATTTGGCACAAAACCATATTTTTTCTCCAAATTTCTGACTTCTATCTTGAAAACTGAGAAAGTTGGCAATCTACCTCAATGTTAAATGTTGGACCCAAATCGGATCACAGGAATTCAAGAAAATTTGGGGATTTCATGATCTTCATTCCGCTAAAAAATGTAATATGAGGAAAGTTTACGAGTTGGAGGACTTATACAGGTGTATTCTAATAAAATATCATTCTTACAAAGTACTGTGTAATGTGAACATCGAACAACATGCCAAATTCTGTTCAAACTCGCAAATTTCATGTTTTTAGTGAAATTTAACATTGGAGTAGATTGCCAACTTTTTCAATTTTCAAGATAGAAATCTGAAATTTGGTGAAAAAATACGGTTTTATGCCAAATGGAAACAAACAAAATTTCAAATTGATCCGACCAACCCAAAGGAAGTTATGGCCAAAAATCATATGAGGTTTTGTGTCGAACTCGACTTTACTGGATCGTCAATCGCTGTGATTCTGTCGTCAATAATTGCAATTTGCCATGCACCATTAATTGAGTACAATCACTGGTATCATTGGCAATTGGTGTACTCACATACTACCTAACTAGTGCAATTAAAACTGAAAGAAGTGCTCATTTTGATTTGCTCATAAGACGTGTCAGTCTCTATTGTAAAGTGTCCTATAAAAGTGCATGGTGCATGGTGACTTAATCATTCCTACAACACTGTTGTATGTATACCTTGTTGCACATTCAAAATGTATTCAGCTCTTGCCCAAGGCGTCTATCCTGAGGACAACAACATGACTTACGCACAGCAGCAGTATATGCCAGAACCTCAAGCTATGTACTGTAACATGCAATACTATAATATGCAGACTCCAACATATACAGGCTCAGAATATAGCTGGTGTAACCAGGTCAACATGAACTCCACCTTCCCTTATCAACAAACTGCTTCTTCATCCC